>CM060320.1:25154793-25182293 GCA_030674155.1 Stramonita haemastoma
GTGTGTGTGTGTGTGTGTGTGTGTGAAAGAATGTTTTGAGATCCCCCTCAAAGAAAAATAGCTGGAATCCCCCCCCCCTCCTAAGAAAAAAAATGAATTTTTCATCTTTCAAGAAAAAGAGCAAGTTCTGAGTGGGTGTGGTGTGTTTGTGGAAAATTTGTTTAAAAAATAATGTAGAAGAAATCAGCCAAGAAAAGTTCTGTACTATGAGAAAAAACAACAACTGGAAGTGCAAAACAGGGAGAAATTGAAGTTTAGAGAAAAAAAAAGAAACAGAAATGAACACAGAGAGCTAAACAAATATTTACAGCAAGAATCAGAAAGTTACCGATCTTGTGCTGGCAGAAATTAGGTGTTAAATGCAAAAGAACAAGCACAAAATCCTCCCCAATATAAAAACAACAACCTCAAAACATTTTTAACGCAGTAAATATTTTGCTGAGAGGGGTAAATGTGGAAACGAGATACAAGAACTTTGTTTGGTTTTGGCTTTGGGAGGTTAGTTTGTTTTTTTTTTTTTTTGGGGGGGGTGCTTTTGTTTTCTTTTACTTTGCTTTCATCATATGGACAGCTCAGTAAAATGTGATGAAGGCGGCAGTACGCTGCAGGTCCTCCAGGTCGCCATAGTGCTTCTTGACCACACGTTAAATCCTGTTCCGCTTTTCGTATGAGTAGGCCATCGTGTGCCGGTGGGAAAGATGACATTTACAAAACTGCATACACACGGGGACTGGATGTAAAAAAGCACAAGAGTGCTTATTCCATTATCCTCGATATAAAAGAATAAATCAAAAATAAAAATAAATCAAATAAATCTAAGGCAGGGGTCAATGAAATCCTCGTCTCCAAGAACAGTAAGGACAGCAGGGATAAAGACACAGAGGAAAGGCATTGCGGAAAACGATGGGTATTGCTTTCAACCTTGAAGAACTGCCAGTGCCAACTGATGTCTTTCTGGTACACAGAGAGAATCAGACAGACCAGAAAAGCGACGTGGCCCAAAATACACACACACGTAGCCGAGACTTAATCGGATTATTTGTCACTAACTTCTCATAAATTTACAAGTGACAATTACTGAAACGGAATTCATTCATGAATACAGGGTTATATATAGGGGCGAGGGATGGGTACTAGTATAATTATCACACAGCCAATATAGTTTTAAAGCAGAGACATGACGTTTGTAGTATTTTTAAGTTGTCACACCTTTTGTCTTCCTAAAGAAAAAAAAAGAAAAAACTAAAATTACTTTACATTCTAAAGCGTCATTATCTATCTCTAGTGCAGCTTTTCTATTTTTTGTTGTTGTTTTTGCTTCTGTTTTTGTTCTTCGGCTAGAGGTCAGAAGTTCACCAATGGCGAGATTTTTTTTTTGCGTATGCGGCCTCCCCCTCCCTCCCCTCACTTTTTAGGTAGCCACATTTCGACTTTAGGAATGCTTATCTATTTTAAAATATTGTTGTCGTTTTTTTACGTAAACATCTTTAAACAGTTTAATCCAAATAAAGAAGCACATCCAGTGACGTGAAACCAGTGTGAGAATACCGATTTTTTGTGAAAATGTAAACTGGTATAAAAATAATGCTCTCATACTAGACCAAAGAAATCGTACGAGAACGAGCCAGCAAACTGCATGATTGCCATTGTTTCATCTGCAGCAGTACTCTATACCTTAAATCACATCTACCACAGCATTGCTCCCCCTCCCTTACCCCCCCCCCCCCCTTCTCCAAAGCAGCATGTAGTGATCCCTCCCATCACGCTACTCTCTCCGCCCCCACCTTCTTTGAGAGAGGTCTTTCACCTCCAGGTTTTTTTTTCTTTCTCTTTTCCTCCCGATCTTTCTTTCTGACATACCCCCCCCCCCCCTCCCCACCCCCCGCCCCTGCACTTTGCGCCGGTCACTAAAAAAAAAAAATGCACTGACGGCTTCAATGCTTAACTCATTACCAACCATCAGCTTGCACCAGACTTTTACTTCGATCTCAGCAGCCCAGAGATTGTCTCCCTTCCATCCCCCGCATTCTCTGCAGAGTTATAAAAAGCATGACGGATTGATTTGGAAAGGAGAGGAACGGAAGGGAAGGGGAGGAGGGTCTAAACCCTGCCATAATTC
This sequence comes from Stramonita haemastoma, assembly GCA_030674155.1. Classification (NCBI taxonomy): domain Eukaryota; kingdom Metazoa; phylum Mollusca; class Gastropoda; order Neogastropoda; family Muricidae; genus Stramonita; species Stramonita haemastoma. Next base: position 25,156,913 of record CM060320.1, read on the forward strand.
GACGATGTATCTGAGAAAATCGGGTGAGACAGGTGCTTTAGCAAAAAGCGGGACAAAAGCAGCCGGTTTCTGCTTTCAGACGCCCGGTACATCCGAATGATTAATCTGCCTTGTCAAGCGGGTCTGCGGTTCTTGATGCAGAGTGTTTTTTGCCCCTCAGTTAAGCAGAGTTCGATTTATGTATGTGTCAGCTCGAGGTCGTTTTTGACAATCGTGTCTACCGGCAAGTATAGATCTTAGTGTCATTATCAATAAACGTGAGTTTTGTGTCAGGAAGACAGTCAAGCCATACAGATGAGTTGTTTTTGTTTTTTTAAACAATCCTGGACCATTACTGTTAATGATATATTTTTGTTTTAGACCTACGCTGTTCAGAAGTTAAAAGTCTTTAAGAACTTCTGGGAACATTCCAGATAAACTGTTATCTCTACTGATCCCTAGTTAATCACTGCCACTAGACTCCTGTATGTGAAATTATGATCTGTAGGCGATTTTATACTGCATTTTGTTTGGACATTTGGGGTTTTTGTGACGTTGTTTGTATAGTTAATCAGCTAAACAGTTACTGCAAAAAAAGTATAAAAGGATTGCGTTTATTTATTCTCAACAAGTATCAGAATATTTTCAACCATTTACTTAAAAGCTCTGTCCGTAATACAGATAGACGGAAAAACAAACACCACTAATGTCTGTCTGTCTGTCTGTCTGTCTGTCTGTCTGTCTGTCTGTCTGTCTGTCTGTCTGTCTGTCTGTCTGTCTGTCGGTCAGTCAGTCAGTCAGTCAGTCAGTCTGTCTCTGTGTCTCTCTCTGTGTTTCTCTCTGTGTCTCTCTGTGTGTCTGTGTGTTCTGTCGTCTGTCTGTCTGTCTGTCTGTCTGTCTGTCTGTCTGTCTGTCTGTCTGTCTGTCTGTCTGTCTGTCTGTCTCTCTCTCTCTCTCTCTCTCTCTCTCTCTCTCTCTCTCTCTCTCTCTCTCTCTGTTATATTATCAAAAATTATAAATTAGTCATAATTGTTCGTAATCTCTTCTTGCTACATTTCCTTTCGCTATTTTTCCTTCCGTCCTTCCTTCCTTCCCTCCTTCCTTCTTTTCTTCTCTTCTCTTCTGTCCTTCCTGCCCTATTTCCTTCCTTTCTTTCCTTCTTTTCTTTTCCTCTCCCCGTCTTCTTTCCATCCTTTTTTTCTGTCTTGCCTTCCTTCCTTCTTTCCTTTTTTCTTTCCTTCATCTCTTCTTTTCTCTACCCCCCCCCCCCCCATTTTGCATGTTCCTTTACCAATTTTTCATATCCAGCTAACACTAAAGATTATCACAAACGAAATGCTCTTGCGAAACAAAAAACAATTTAAAAGCTCATTATAAAAGGCAGATCCGCGAAAATGTCTCCAAAATAATTGGCACAGCGGCTTTAGCTTGTTAAAAAGACAGCTTTTGCTCCGATTTTTCTGCTCAATATTTTTTCATTGTCTGTTTGCGTTCTTTACCCCCCTCCCCCTTTTCATATATTTTTTTTAGCGTTTGTGTGTGTTCTGTTGATGGTAATGGTGGTGGTGGTGGTGTGTGTGTGGTGGTGGTGGTGGTGGTGGTGGTGGTGGTGGTGGTGGTGGTGGTGTGTGTGTGTGTGTGTGTGTGTGTGTGTGTGTGTGTGTGTGTTGTGTGTGTGAGTGATAGTTTGTGTGTTAGGTTCTGTTTGTGATTGTGGTGGTGGTGGTGGTGGTGGCGCGTGTGTGTGAATGTGTGTGCGTGCGTCAGTACGTGCGCGCGCGCGTGTGTGTGTGTGTGCGTGCGCAGGCGCACGCGCGAGTGCTTGTGTGCACGCGTGTGTGTGCGTGTGTGTGCCTGTGTGTGTGTGTGTGTTCATCCAAAATTGTACATTGACAGTCATTTGTTGTTTCAGCCAAAATCTGAAAGAAGGAGACGAGATAGCGGTGTAGGAAAATCTGGTAAAACCTGTCACTACACGAAAGAAAACAACAACCCACCTACAAAATTTATCACAAGATATACAACAGAAACGCATCCTTTTCTTTAAAAACAAAAATTACTTGCCAAGGATGTGAAAAGAGCCTGCAGCTAAAATCCTGAGCTCCTTAGACTCATGATTTATTGTAGCACAGATCAGAGATATGGACGATAAAAGGATAGTTATCTCTGAAGCCCCTCTCATTGTAAGATACCACTCTTGTGAACAGTCAGCCGTTACTTCCGGGTTCTTCAATCAAAAGCTTTAACAAACTACTGTTACTATTGATGCAGCTAACTTTTGCTTTGTTTAATTGGTTCTATGTCTCTGTCTCTGATTGTCTGTCTGTCTGTCTGTCTGTCTGTCTGTCTGTCTGTCTGTCTCTGTCTCTGTCTCTCTCTCTCTCTCTCTCACTCACTCACTCACTCACTCACTCACTCACTCACTCACTCACTCACTCTTTGTTGCTATTTTGATGCATTTTCTTTAATTCATTTGTCCGTTTTTTCTAGTTTTCGTTTTCTGTATCTTTTTTGTGTTTTTATTCTTTTTTTACGAATTAAACAGCTTACAGAAATATGCCTTAGTCCCAGATTTTACTTTGGGTGGAGGGGAGACTTTGCACTGTTATGCTGGAGTAAAACAGAAAAAAAAAATAATATGGAACTTTTCTCAAACACACACACGCACACACACACACACACACACACACACACACACACACACACACACACACACACACACACACACACACACACACACACACACACACACACACACACAGAGAGAGAAGAGAGAGAACTACTTTTGAATACAGATTTTCTCTCAATACTTAACTAACCTTCATGGTGGGCAAAAATGGTTGCATACGCAAAATCTTACCATTGGTGAAACTCTGAGCTGTATCCGAGGAACAAAAAAAAAACCCATCCCCCTTGTTAAAGAAGCCACTAATGTGAGAATAAACATTCCTCAGCAAAAAACGAAAGAAAGAAAGACAAAAACAACATTAAAAACGCTTTTACTTGAATATCTGAAAAGATAATACAATGTACGATCCAAGCATTGTCACTCTGTACAGCGGATTTTTTTTTTTTAAAAACGATACTTCAACATATGTAATATTTCTAAATTTGCTACTTCCTAATTTAATATTTTTACGCAAAATTTACGGGTTTCGGTTTTGTTTGTTGTTTGTTTGTTTGTTTGTTTTAAACATAGAAAATTATGGGCTCTATACGCATTTCTGAAACCAGTAACAGCATACCACCTCAGTTTGAATGGAACTTCATGGGAGACAGGACACAGCGGAAAAGACAAAATTGCTTTGAGAACAGGCCAAACAGACCGTGCTGCCAGCCTGACAGCCCATCTATTATTTATTTATTTATTCTTTTATATCGAGGATAATGGAATAAGCACTCATGTGCTTTTTCATCCAGTCCCCGTGTGTATGCAGTTTTGTAAATATTGTCATCTGTTCACACCGGCACACAATGGCCTACTCTTACGAAAAGTGGAACAGGATTTAACGTGTGCGCAAGATGTTCTGCGTGCGTTGGCACACGGGGCCTCGGTTCACAGTCTCATCCGAATGACTTTTGGGGAGAGTGGAGTCAGCACTGATGTTAACTCCAGGGGAACAATCCCCTCGAACGGGAGTCAAGCTCGGGTCGTCAAATTGCCAGCGCAATGTTCTGACCATTATGCTATCCCGTCCCCATGTCTCTAGCACAAGGTTTACAGACACAAATGCCACTGGATGAACGAAGCGGTGCACTTTGACAGTCACTCTCCTCGCGCGGTTGTCGAACTTACCCATAGCCTATTACTTCTCTACAAAAATTATCCTCTTTTGGTTCAAACAGGATTTATCATATTCAAGACCTGCATTCCAGCAACACTAACAGCCAATACCTTTTTAAAGAATAACAGAGATCACACAGTGTCCTTGAATTAAACACACACACACACACACACGCACGCACGCACGCACGCACGCACGCACGCACGCACGCACACACACACACACACACACACACACACACACACACACACTTTAATATGCAAGAATTTTCGGCCATTGTTCAATATTACAAATACTCAATGAAAATTGAAATGACACAGCCGTACTTAAAAATTCTGATATGTAAAAAAAAAAGAAATGATTCCCTGTCTTTTTGGCTGAGTGTACAAGCCTTTTTTTTCTTTTTTTTTTTGCTGACAGCTTGTATGATAATACGTGTCACTTATGTGATTTTTTTATATATACTGTTTTTACATAGGCCTAACTATATTAAAAAAAAAAGTTTTTGCTTGCTTCCTTAATTTTTTTTTCAGTTAACACAAGCCAATTTTATAATCATGTGCTGACGGCGTCTCCCCCTATTAACTCATTACTAACTGTCAACTTGCACCAGAGTTCTCCCCCATGTCAACAGCCTAGAAATTGTCTCCCTTCCGGTACCAACAGTCTGAAACATCTATAAATAGCATGACTGATTGAGTCTTTGTCTGAGCCACTTAAGCGGATGACGCATCTGTTTTAAAAAGAAAATGAGTGCAACAAGTGCAACAACAAATAAATGAAACTCTGCTTCTGGGTGTTTTACAACTCTGCCAAAAGCTTATCATCAGAAGATACACAGCTTCTCAGTGCAATCACTTTTTTCCTTTGGCAAATTTTGATTTCAGAGTGCGTCACTGCAACGACATTTTCAACCTTAGTCAATCAAATTCAGCTCAGACGCGAATCGCCATGTCAATATGCCTGGTATTGAAGATAAGAACAGGATAGTCAAGCCATAACGTTACCCGTCCATTCCTTGTCAAACTTCGAGGGGGAGGGGGGGGGGGAATGCTCGGAAGAAAACATCCATTCCAATCCAATCACGTTGTTTATAGCCCCGCTGACCACACAGGCCATATCAAGGCTGTCATATGGGCAAGAGGAAAACATAAGATGCTTTATTACAACATTGATGCCTTCAATCTTCAGACAATCTGCCAGAAAGTCTTCAGGATGCTACAATATTTGCATCTCGATCCCTTTCCTTATTTATTTATTTTTTTATAATTATCTGACCCTCATTATCTTAACAACACCAAAAAACAAGGTAAAAATTAAGAGTTTTGAATTTCAAGGCATTGTTTACAAATTCAAGAGGTTTCTTCAGAAACGAATAAATAGGTCTTATGAGAACTATTTTCTCCTGTTGACTTATCTGTTAGATTAACTGTTACAGTGAGTTCTGTCACACATTAAAAAAAAACAACTGCTAAAAAAGAGGTGTGCAATGCCATAAATATTAAAATGCAAACTAGTTGTACACACACAGGAGATGGGGGGTAGGGGGAGCATAATGCCTATGAAGGAACTGTTGCACACATTTTTCTTATCAATCAAACAAGCATGAACGCGTATACATGTACATAACAGGAGAGCATGCACAGTGTACAAAAGAGGGAGGGACCCAAATTAATGAAAATGTCTTCTTTTTTTACCGCTACACTGCTTTGTTCATTTCTATTTACATTAGCAAGATCACACACACAACACACACACACACACAACACACACACACACACACACACACACACACACACACACACACACACACATTATTTTTTAATGAGTTTAGTTCCTAGCTAGATGGCTTGATGAAAAATAGGCAAATCAATGCTTATTCAATGTACCATCTGGAAATAAAAATTTGACTTTGACTTGACTGACTTTGACTCCTCTCTCTCTCTCTCTCTCTCTCTCTCTCTCCTCTCTCTCTCCTCTCTCTCTCTCTCTCTCTCTCTCTCTCTCTCTCTCACACACACACACACACACAGATATAGATCACACTAGCAAAAAAAAAACCCCATGAAGTAGCCGTTTCCAATGACTACAGTTACTCTTTAACGCGAAAAAGGTAGCAAGCCAAACCCTACAAAGAGACTTGTCCCTTTTTTTGTAAAACACTTAATTGTATTTGCTCTTTTTGCTTCTCTGATGTGTAGTGCTCTGGTTCAATGAGCACAGCATCAACTAAGCGAATCACACTGCGAAAAGGAAGGCTGCACTAAACATAGCAACGAAAAGGATCCATTTTTTTCTCTTTTTTTCTGAACAATGTAGGGAAAATTGATTAATTAACTCATCATTGTCAGGATGAACATACATAAAATGAACACTGCAGGTAAGTTTTTTATTTATTGTTTTATCTGCAGGACCACATGTTATTATTTATTTATCTGTTTATTTATTTCATTTTTATTTGTTCGTTCATTTCGTCATATATCTATTCATTAACCTTTATCTATTTATGTATTTATTCATTACTGATCTTATTTGGTGATTTCATGAATGTAGGCAATTGTCACGAAATAATTTGAAAGCTTTAAAAAAAAGAAAAGCATTTTGTCTCCCTTTCCTCTAAAACTAATGTTATATACACCCATTCAAAAACATAAAGCAATAACACAAAAAAGCTTTTTAAAAAAACTCTGTGTGTGTTAGGAGAGAGAGAGAGAGAGAGAGAGAGAGAGGAGAGAGAGAGAGAGAGAAGAGAGAGAGAGAGAGAGAGAGAGAGAGAGTTCAAACTTCAAATAATTTAAAACGTTCATCAGACAGACAGAAAATACAACAACATCCCAAACCACACCCAGACAGACCCCATATGCTTTCAGACACGTCAGGCACAGCCCGTATCTTCATGATCAGTGCCTGCAGAGAATTCAGCAAACAGCCGATTGCATTTCTTTCATTTAGAACCAGAGAATGATTTTTAAAAAAGTGGACTGGAAAGAAAAAAACCCACCAAAACCCCAACACACTTGGTACCGCTAGCCATGTTTGGCAGATCAATCAACCCACACTGTGAATGGCAGAAAAAGAGAGAAATAAAGGTTGTCAGGAAAATGAAATAAAGTGTGTTTGTCAGGGAAAAAAGTGAAATAAAGTGTGTTTGTCAGGGAAAAAAGTGAAATAAAGTGTGTTTCGCAGGGGAAAATAAGGTAAAATATAGTGTGTTTCGCGATAAAAAGTAAAATGAAGCATGTTTTACAGAAAAAAATCTAAAATGAAGTGTGTTTGGTAAATAAAAAAAAGTAAAATAGTGTTTTGCAGCAAAAAAAAAAAAAGGAAGAAAAATAAAGTAAAATAAAATGTGTTTGGCAAAAAAAAAGTAAACTAAAGTGTGTTTGCCAAAAAAAATAAAGTAAAATCAAGAGTGTTTGGTAGAAAAAAAAGTAAAATAAAGTGTGTATGGCAAAACAAAGTTAAAGTGTAGGTATGTTTGGCATACCTATCAACATTAAGTAGTAAATAAGTGATTCTCTACCACACTTAGAACGAAATGTACAAACAAAAACTTAACTTGTGTAAACACACGTTGCCCCCACCAAACTCGTATTTGAATCCAATCCGCCATACTTTTAACGTGACGTACGAACAAAACTTGGCCTTGTAGACCTAGATTGTACACCCCCTCCCCCACCCCCACCCCCACCACCTCCACCCTGCCAAATCGCATATGAATGCAAGACTGCGAATGATGTGGACACACACAAATTGGAATTCAAAGGAAACCACTCCTCTTGTTTAACACATTGACATCAAAGATGACCAGTAAGAGGGTCAGAAACTAGACTTTTTTTTTTAATCGATAACAGAACTGTTTCGTTCTTCACTGAAGTCTAAGCTCGGATTAGAGACATCCAAGCCACACACACACAGAACTCTGAACTCTGAACGATTTTATTGTAGAAGGCCACCGGACCCATTACAATTTCACACACATCGCTATCCCCCCCCCCCCCCCCCCCCACACATTAATTTCGTTCTCAATCCTTTCCAAGAATGCACCTGAAAACACTTCCAAGCACAACGATTATAACATTCACTTGTGGTATTAGCATACATCTGATTAGAATGTTTGCAACATTTTAGACTAAACATAAATTTAGTAACTAACTAAATAAATGAATGAATAACAAAAATTGATTAGAGAATTGATAATTAGGGGCAAATTGTACACAGAGTAGCATAAGACACTGAAACAACTTGAGAAATACGTTAATCATTTTGCTACAGCCATCATTCTAAAGCAGAACGCCTTTTGTTGGAATGATATATGAATCGTCCTAAGTCATGAAGGCTTTTGTCATCTTGCATCATAAGTTTCAATGTTTTTTCTGAAGGGTATTGCCTATAACGAGATGGGATGTATTTTTGTCGCAAATCATTCAGAGATTTACAGTAAAATAAAGTGTTACTTCATCTTCAAGACAAGAATTGCATAGGGGGCATTTCAGATCACCCAGATTGAAAGTAGCATATCGCATTTTATGTGTACGTATTTCAGTTGCACCGATTCTAAATCGGATGAGCACATCTCTGATGTGTTTGTTAGTGATAAGGTGAAATACGATTCCAGTGATATAGAGGATTTAAAATTCCGATAAACTGCAAACCTACTGCTTTCTTGAATATGCGCGTGCCAATTTTGACTGTGACAATCAATCAATCTCTGCTTGAATGTAGATAAGAATCCCCTTATATTTTGCACACCTTGGTTTTCCCAAACAAACCCAAATCCAAATTTATACAATGTGTCGCGCACATGTGATGCCCAGCACATCCGCCCTTGATCACATAATGTTAGAAGCATAATATAGGACTGACGAGGGAGTCTGGCCTGATTCATTCTTGTAAGACGTAGCCAATATTTTATGCATGACATAAAAGAAAATATATAGAGGGGGTATCGCCCAGTTTCACCATAAACCATATCATTTGGTGTTCTGGGGCTGACGTTTAACAGCTTTTTTAAGGCAAACGTGTGTACTTTCTCCGATATAGAAAAGTAAGTCATGCCCCAGATTTCAGAACCATACAAAAGAATAGGTCTTATCTGTGAATCAAATAATCTAAGACAAATATCAACTGAAAAATCACCTAGTTTCCAGAGGGTTCTAAAAATGTCAATGACCCCTTTCTTTGCTTTAACTGACATCTCACCAACAGCTTTTGAAAAGGATAGCCTGGTGCTGAAAACCAGACCCAAATATTTATAACAATTCACAATTTCAATTTTACCACCATTGTATGTCCATGTTTCATGCCGAGAAATGTAACCACCATTTCTAAAAATAGCTATATTAGATTTTTCCAGATTGACCTGTAAATCTAATTCAAGTGCCTTAGTAGCAAGAGTATTAAGATGAGTTTGTAAGCCAATGACAGTGTCTGACAGAAGTACAATATCATCTGCAAAAAGCATAATAAACAATTCAGTCATGCCTGGATTCAGTTGTATGCCATGGCGCCCGTTTTCTATAACGCAACTAGCAAGTTCATTTATGAATACAGAAAAAAGTAGAGGACTTGTAATTTCACCTTGCTGCAAACCCTTCTGACAGAAGAAAGCATCAGAAACCCTACCTCCACATCTAACCCGGGCTTTCGCGGTTTTATACATACTCATAATGGTCAGTAGTATCTTACCTCTTATTCCAGATTTGTGTAGTATGGGCCAGAGTTTACTATGTGAAATAAAATCGAAAGCCTTACGAAAGTCAATAAAAGCTACATATAACTTTTTCCTCAGTAGTAAATGTTTCTGAATCAAACAGAACAACGTAAAAATATGGTCTATTGTAGAATGGTCTGTTCTAAAACCAGCTTGAATTTCCCCTAATAATTTTTTTTATTTTCTACCCATTTAGACAGTCTCCTGTTGATGATATAGCTGTATAACTTGCCGCATATATTCAAAAGTGAAATACCCCTGTAGTTGTCTGGTTTGTGTATACTGCCTTTTTTATGCAAAGGGTGAATGATTGATTCGGTCCATGCCTCAGGGTACTGGCCTGATGCAAATACAGCATTGAAAAGATGGAATAAAAAAGGACAAGAGAGAGAGAGAGAGAGAGAGAGAGAGAGAGAGAGAGAGAGAGAGAGAGAGAGAGAGATGTAATGACTAATGTAAATATGCACAGAGCGAGAGAACTATAGGGAGAAAAATGAGTTTTACGAAAAAAAAAGTAATACTTTGATTGTGTTGACTGGTTATGTTAAAAAGAGAGATATGTATGGGATGACTATCAATGTAAATATGAACAAAGCAAGACTACAAAGAAGTCTGATGTTTTAAAAACAAAATGGTTAGGGCTTTATTTTATTTTTTTTGGCTGATTATCTCTGTCAAACAACTCTTTAATGTGGCAGTAGATTCAACAGCAAATGGAAGAAAAATCAGAAATAAAATTAGTTTAAGAAGTATATATATATATATATATATATATATATATATATATATATATATATATATATATATATATATATATATATATATATATATATATATATATATATCTGTGTGTGTGCGTGCGTGCGTGCGTGCGTGCATGCGTGCGTGCGTGCGTGTGTGTGTGTGTGTGTGTGTGTGTGTGTGTGTGTGTGTGTAATATCCCACTAGACAAATCCTTAATGACAGGTAAAAGAGTGCATCTATATGCTTCGTTTCTTCTTTAAATAAGTTTCCTATACACTTTTAGACACTCATATTGTTGATTGCCATTTGGGTATGTTTAGGTTTTTTTTCCTTACTCATGATTTTCAGTCACCATGCTGTGTTCTTTTGATTTTTTTTCATCCATCCCTAAAGCTCCGAGGTTCATCACTAGGGAGATTTTTGCGTTTGCAACCGTGATTGTCGATCATTAAGGTAACTGCATTCCGACTTCGGGGACTATGTCTAAGCACACCAGTGTTCATGCATTTCCATTTTTGTCATCTGTTCTTACCGGCACGAAAAGCCAAATCCTCCAAAAGGCAGAACGGGGTTTAGCCTGTGCCAACATGTTCTGCGTGCGTTTGCACACAGGGGGCCTCAGTTTCTAGTCTTGTCCGAAGGACTTTCGGGAGTGTGGAGTCAGTACTGGTGTTAACTCCAGAGAAAACATCACTTGAACGGACTTCTCGTCTGGTAGCTCAAACCCAAGCTGGATCCAGAGCCGTCAATATTGCCAGGTCAACGTTCTAACCACCAAGACTATCCCGCCCCGTTCTTTCGATATTAAAAAAAAATAATCCACAGAAAATGGAAACATAGAATATACCACCACATGTACAGAACTGAAATCAGTGTGACTGTATTGCTGCGGTGAGAATACAGAACTTGGGTCGAAGGAATCAAGGAAAATGGAGAGGAATGAATTGCTTTGCCGGCTGACCAAGGAGACGGCATTAACTGCGCAACATGACAGCCAATGATTTATTCATGACGTGCATCTCAGAAAGAGTGAACATGGGACGGAGAAACAGCGGAGCTTTAATGATCACTAGTGCTGTCCTTAGGCCATTTCCGACCTTGTCCCTCCCACCTACCTTCTTGTCAAATAGTATTCCCCTTTGCTTTAAACAAGGTATGGTCGTTTAAAAGAGACATTACCAGCAACACTAATGACAACACTTTGCGGAAATCAAGACTGTGGTGGAAACAGCCTTCAGTGTACAAGATTAAGTTGACCACAATTTAGTATCACACACATTAGATGAAACTGAAATTACGGTACACGTCCAAATTTGAAATAAAAAGAAAAAATCATTTCCCTTATTCTATTTTCATATTTATTTATTAAACTTATTCTTTTTTTTTTTGAAGATAATGGTTATTTGCTTTTTTTTTTATTCCCAGTTCCCAGTGTGTAAAGGATTTTTTGTAAATTTTGTCATCCTTTCCCACTAGCATAAATGGCCTACTCTTCCGAAAGGCGGAGCAGGTTTAATATGTATGCAAGATGTTCTCTATGGTTTGCACACACTACCTTAGTTTGTAATCCATCCACATGACTAAGACATAGCTTGCACCAGCCAGGTCTAATTAGTTGCTGATGGCTTGCAGGATGACTTACACTCACGCTTTTCTGTACTCTAGCCACTTGCTTTAAATATGTTTTTAAGTACACTCTTTAACACTTTCTTGATCTGCACTAGCCCCTTTATTATCATGTACTGACGGCTTCTCTCATCATTAACTCTAACTAAACATTAACTAAGAGGGACGGATAGCCTAGTAGTCAGAACATTGCGCTCGCAATTTGACGACCCGGGTTCGATTCCCGGTCGAGGGGATTTTTCCTCTGGAGTTAACATCAGTGCTGACTCCGCTCTCCCCAAAAGTCCTTCGGATGAGACTTTAAACCGAGGCCCCGTGTGCGAAGCGCGCAGAACATCTTGCGCACACGTTACATCCTGTTCCGCTCTTCGTAAGAGTAGGCCATCGTGTGCCGGTGGGAACAGATAGACATTTACAAAACTGCATACACACGGGGACTGGATGAAAAAAAGCACAAAAGTGCTTATTCCATTATCCTCGATATAAAAGATTAAATCAAATTAAAGTCAAATTAACTCGTTACCAACCGTCACCATTGCCCAGAGATCACTGCTACCTAAACAGCCTAGAGTTCGTCTCTTCTCTGGTTCCAACTTTCCTCAAGAGACAGCCATAAATAGCATGACTGATCGATTCTTTGAGCCTTTTAAAACCAACGACGTACATCTTTTTCTTTTTAATAAGTGCGACAGGTGCATACACACACAAAAAATCAATCTCTGCATGTAGATGATATACAACAAAGCCAAAATTCGATCTCTATGTTCAGAGGCTGCAGAACAAAGCCCAAACCTTATTATTAGAAAATCTGAAATTCGTGATACAATTGTGGGTTTTTTTCCTTCTTACTTTTGCGAAATTTGATTTGTGGGTGCGTCATAGGGACGACAATTTCAACCTTCGTCAATCGAAATCAGTGCCTTCATGGGCCCGCCAGTCAATAGGCATGGCATTAATGATAAGAACATGGTAGTCAAAACATATCCATACTCCTCCATTCCTTACCAAATACAAAAGAAAATGCTCAGAATAGACACATAAGACATTTTGTTCAGACCCTAATGTATTCCAACGTCATACAATGTACTAAAATGGTTTTTTTTTTAAAAAGAGGAAAATTGAAAGCCTAAGTCTCTCCATTTTCTCTTCTGAAACTTGCTGGTGATCTTATTGCAAAAAGGGCAAGTAAAGAAAGAGCTTGAATCTTGAAGGTTGTGTTTACAAATTTGAGGGACTTTTTTTCGAAACGTGTATTGTACTTAGATTTTGAAAAATCACTCTTTTCGAAAAAAAGGAACTGAAGTTGTATCCATCTGTCAAAATAACTGTTGTAGTAAGTTCTGTTATTTAAAAAAAAAAAAAGCTGTGTACGGTTATACAGTGTTCAGTGCAGTATACCCTCCTACAAACTCCACAACACACACACACACACACAACACACACACACACACACACACACACACACACACACACACACACACACACACACACACACACACACACACACACACACACTGACATACATCAAGCAAGTAAAACATTGTGTTTTACTTGGGACAAACCCAGGACAATTCTTCTCTCCAAACCACTTAGCAGCATTTACTCCTTGTGTAAAAGTACAAGAAAGTGCAAATCAACAGACAGATAGACAAAGTCGCCTTTTTGAACACTTCATTGCATGTTTTTAAACACTTAATCGCAAATTACTCTTTCTTCACAAAGCAAACGAGACAGACCAACGTCAACAGATAAGTAGACATACTCGCATTTTTTTTGAAACACTTAGTTGCATTTTTGTTCTTTTTGTTTATCTGATGTGTAAGTGTTCCTCTTCCATAAAAACAGCAAGCATCAGCTGAAGTCATCATGACGCAAAGGGAGGCCACGTAAGACAGACACTGTAGGTTGCCCCGCTGAGTGATGTTTTTTTTGTTTCTTCTTCTAAACAAGGGAAGAAAAATCGATAAACTTCTCATCCTCAGGACGAGACGTCGAAAATAATGAACTCTCTGCTTCTGTTTTTCATGTTGATTTTCCATGATGAACGTTTTCAGCTATCTATCTATCTATCTATCTATCTATCTATCTATCTATCTATCTATCTATCTATCTATCTATCTATCTATCGATCGATCGATCGATCGATCGATCGATCGATCGATCGATCGATCGATCGATCGGTCTGTCTGTCTGTCTGTCTGTCTGTCTGTCTGTCTGTCTGTCTGTCTGTCTACCTACCTACCTACCTACCTACCTACCTACCTACCTACCTACCTACCTATCTATCTATCTATCTATCTATCTATCTATCTATCTATCTATCTATCTATCTATTAATTAATTTTACATCCTGGATAATGGAATAAGCACTTACATGCGGTTTTTTTTACATCAAGTCCCGTGTGTATGCAGTTTTGTAAATTTTGTTAGTTGTTCCCACCGGCACACAATGGCCTACTCTTCCGAAAAATCGGAACAGGATTTAACGTATGCGCAAGACGTTCTGCGTGTGTTCGCACACGGGACTCGGTTTATAGTCTCATCCGAAGGACTTTTGTGGAGAGTGGAGTCAGCACTGATGTTAACTCCAGGGAAAAATCCTCTTTAACTGGATCCGAACCCAGGTCATCAGATTGCGAGCACAATGTTTTAACCACTAGGCTATCCCATTCCCCCTATCTATCTATCTAATCTATCTATCTATCTACTATCTATCTATCTATCTATCTATCTATCTATCTATCTATCTATCTATCTATCTATCCATCTGACTAATCAATAAATCAATTGATCAATCAAACATATCTACTATCTATTCTATCTATCTATCTATCTAATCTATCTATCTATCTATCTATCTATCTACTATCTATCTTCTATCTATCTTCTATCTATCTAATCTATCTACTACTACCTGTCTTCTGTCTTATCTTCTATCTATCTATCTATCTATCTATCTATCTACCTACTGTCTTCTGTCTGTCTGTCTGTCTGTCTGTCTGTCTATCTATCTATCTATCTATCTATCATACATCTATCCTTCTTCTGTCTGTCTGTCTGTCTTCTATCTATCTAATCTATCTATCTATCTATCGTATCTGTCTGTTCTCTGTCTGTCTGTCTGTCGTTGTCTGTCTGTCTTCTAGATCGTGTTGTCTGTCTGCTTTTGTCTGTCTGTCAGTGTTTTGCATCCTAAATATCATGTGTAACTCTGTAAACATAGTTACAGTTATGAAATTTTACATCAAATATACAGGGGCAACCGTTATAGAAATCTTGTCTTATATTCCCAGTGTGCTTGAACTGTCCAGTGTATGTTAGAGTATATATTTTTTGTAAAGAGAGAGGGAGAGAAAGAGGGGGAGAGAGAGAGAGAGAGAGAGAGAGAGAGAGAGAGAGAGAGAGAGAGAGAGAGAGAGAGAGAGAGAGAGAGAGAGAGAGAGAGAGAGAGAGAGAGAGAGAGAGAGAGAGCGAGCATAATACATAAACAAACTCACAGCTTTAAAAAAAACACACACACTATGATTGCAAAAGGGACAGGAATGCTGTTGACACTAACAGTAACTACTATAACACACACACACACACACACACACACACACACACAACACACACACACACACACCACACACACTCACATACACGCACACACACACACACAAACACACACACACACAAACACACACAACACACACGCATACACACACACACACACACACACACACACACACACACACACACACACACACACACACACACACACACACACACACACACACACACACACACACCTCAGCCTGATGCATGCATTGGGCACTTTTTCAACCAGAGTGTCATTTACACCACGAGCCCAAGCAAGGGCCATAAACATAACTGTCGAATAATAATCACAACAACAACGTCAATCAGCCAATGCCAGGGAACGATTGTGAAGACATCAAATATGAAAAGCCAGCATTGAGGCTATTCTGCCCCCCCCCCCCCCCCTCTCTCTCTCTCTCTCTCTCTCTCTCTCTCTCTCCTCTCTCTCTCTCTCTCTCTCTCTCTCTCTCTCTCCAGACGACATTTACAAAACCGCATACACACGGGACTGGACGTAAAAAAGCACAAGAGTGCTTATTCCATTATCCTCAATATAAAAGAATAAACCAAATCAATCAATCAATCAATCAATCAATCAATCAATCATCTCTCTCTCTCTCTCTCTCTCTCTCTCTCTCTCTCTCTCTCTCTCTCTCTCTGTCAACAATAGTTTTGCACGTGCAGTGCAGAGTGTATGGAAAACCGATACAGGCATAATACATTGGCGTAGACATGGTCCACTTGCCATGAAGCAACAGAAAAAACAAGAAAAAACAGAAATAAAAAAAATTGAGGCATAATGGTTCAGGCTTGTTCTTTTTCAGGATGCATGACGGAAGAATCAATATAATCACATTTTAACAACAGTGATAGAATTGTTTTGTTGTTTTTTTAAAAACCCAAGGCAATCCTCCTCTTCCTTCTTGCTGTTGTTGTTGTTGTTGTTGTTGTTGTTATTGTTGTTGTTGTTGTTGTTCTTCTTCTTCTTCTCTCTCCTCCTCCTCTCTTTCTTGTTCTTGTTGTTCTTCTTCCTCTCTCCTCTCTTCTGTTGTTGTTGTTATTGTTGTCTCTTGTTCTTCTTCCTTCTTCTTCTCTCCTCCTCCTCCTCCTCCTCCTCTTTCTTGTTCTTGTTGTTCTTCTTCCTCTCCTCCTCTTTCGTTGTTGTTGTTGTTGTTGTTGTTGTTGTTGTTGTTGTTTTTCTTCTCTCTTCTTCTTCTTCTTCTTCTTCTTCTTCTTCTTCTTCTTCTTCTTCTTCTTCTTCTTTTCAGATGCTCAGACAACTTCTGTTATCGGCCATGTGAGCGAACTGCCCCAAAGCACCTAACCAGTTAGGCCCAGCATGCACATCCATCTTTGGCATAGGAGAGAATTGTTCTCATTTAATTCCGTCTGTTAAAAACAGCAAGAGAATAGACCAGGAAGGCAGAAAATGGACACAAGGAGGTTACAGGAAGAAAAAGAACAAGGCAGAAACAAAGAGAGGGATAGAAAAGAAGGAATTCCTAGCACAGAATTTTCCAGGTGGGGATGTATTTGTACTGACAGCCCCAAGCATCCCCATAAGATAAACCAATTTAAGAAAAACAACTGTTCTGGATTTTTGTTGTTTCACCATTAGAGCTGTCAGGTTTGCCAGTGAGGACACCCTGTGTACCTGAGACCTTTTTTTATACCCACCATTAAGGTAACTGCATTCAGACTTCAGAGATGATGATTAAGCACAAAAACAGTGTGCATGCTTTTTTTTTTTGAAATTTCGTCATTCATTCCCACTGTCACTCAATGGCCTACTTTTCCAAAGGTGGAACAGGTTTTTACGTATGGGAAAGATGCTCTGCGCCATTTTGACAGGGCCTTTGGTTTACAGTCTCATTCAAGGACTTTCAGGGGAGTGGAGTCGGCACTGATGTGAACTCCAAGTGACAAATCCCCTTGAACTGAAGTCTGGGTGATAGCTCAAACCTAGGATCAATGCCCAGCTGTCAGATCACGCCCCTATAGGCTCTAACCACCAGGCTATCCCCTCTTCATAGTGTCATAAGAACACAGAACAATACAGAGATACAGTCGTTGACGTGAAACAATGACTGTCACTTCTAAAAAACCATCAGCTAGCTGTTTTGTTCTTCATATTGATTTTCTCCCCCTTTTGTTTTTAGCTTTTCTATCAAACAAAGAGAACAAGTCTGTAGCATTATGCAACTTCCTCGTTTTTCTTTTCTCTTATTAATACGTTTCTTGTTCTTTTGAAGTATGTGTTCAGGAGAGAGGTGCTCGATTATTTTGGATTTTTTTGCTGCTTAGTGAGTACAGGTAAGAAACAACAACTTTCTGTCCCATGTATTGATATGGGAAGTTGTTTTTGCGATTTTTTTCGTTCCTCTGCTAGACCTTCGAGGTTCACCAAAGGGTGAGATTTTTGCATATACACCCTTGCCTCCACCCCCTCTCACCATCACCACCATTAAGGTAGCCGCATTCAACTCTTGGAATGATTAGTGGAATAGTATTCTGTCCTGCAAGGGAAAAAAATACAGGAGAAAATAACCCACATCCACTATGAAAGGAAAGACAAAGTTTATGATTTTTTTCATTCACAAAAAGAAAACTGCAGCAAAACTGATGGCAGGTGGCAGATAGCCACTCTGTCTTCTTTGTGCAGTGGTCTGTGTCATTAAGGGTGACGGTGTTGGCACCCAGCTTTGCCCGATAATGAGCATGACTTCAACATGGACAAGACCCAATGAAGTTTTCGTCTGTGGTTTGGAGAGAGGGAAGAGACAGATAGACAAAAGATGATAGGTGATGGTGATGGTGATGGCGATGGTGATGGTGGTGATGGTGATGATGATGATGATGATGATGTGATGATGATGAAAAAGATTATCTTTATTTCCCAGATACGTGTAAGCATAATGACTTTTCTTTACATGTGAGTCTTGCATTATCAGGACCACAACAATACAAACTTTGAGAGGAGACAAGGCAAGGCATGGCAGCAGGCAAGGCAAATTCTTTTTTCGAGGATATAGATAAGCACTCATGTGCTTTTACATCCAGTCCCGCCTTTTCAGGAAAACATCAAATAAAAAGATACTAAACAGTAAAACTATATGCAGTACCAACAACATAAAGGAATAAGACAGTAACATAATAAGATAATAAAAGAGAGAAAGAGAGAGAGAGAGAGAGAGAGAGAGAGAGAGAGAGAGAGAGAGAGAGAGAGAGAGAGAGAGAGAGAGAGAGAGAGATTATACTTTTAAACCCTCAATGAAAGGCTATATTTCCCTAGTCTAAATAAGAGATCACCTCTCTTGACATCTAGACCGCAAGCCTCCCAATACTACAGATCAAAAATGAACTGGACAGGACAAAAATTGTAATCCATGGGATGTTTGTCCGATCAAACAAGGCTGATTAGTCCCAGTAACAAAATCTCCACTGCACTTTTAAAGCATGTGAGGGAAAAAAACCCAAAGCCTTTGTAAACTCCATTTAGCAAACTTGAATGTTTTTGTACTGGATTTGCTATGTAAACAGAGCTGAAAAGATGAAATGAAATGAAAATATAACCTAAACTTGATCCTGTTATTTTGACACACAAAGCCTTGGAAAGGTCAGAAACTGGAATCTGTTGGAATAAAAAATAATAATAATAAAAAAAAATAAAATAAAAGGAATCCCAACTTTTCTATGCAGTCTTCATCGAGGTCTAAGCTATTGCGACATCAAAAATAGAGAAACACCGGATTGTGTGAAAAAACTGTGTGAAAAGATGTGTGTAACATACCAGGCAAGAGATGCTTCAGAGTGTCAGACAAAGCACTTGGTTTTTAATCTCTTATGCTGATGATTCCCGTCAAAGAAATCATGATTGTTGATTCTGACACTTCACCTGGAATGAAAGGGAAAATGCAAAAAAGAAAAATAGCTATTAGAAGCTTTTTTTTAAAATTGAGATATATCATTAGTCAAATACAAATTTACACTCTAAATTTTGCCTACTTGAAAGCTGTCTTTCTTAGAGAGATCCTCTGCTCTTGTTTTACATTATCTTTTTTTCAATTTCTATATGCCTTAATTTGTTTTTTTCTTTATTCGTGGGTTTTAGTCTATCGGTTTTTTTTTTAATATGCTGTGTGTTCATTTGTAACATAAAAAAATTTCAAAAGAAATCAAAGAAAATAATCATATCTCTATGCGCAGAACTTGAAATCGATCAGTATGAGTGCACCGATTTAATGAGAGAGGATATTTTTGCTGTGAAACAGGAAAAGTGCAAAGAAAACCACCAAAACAAAGAGCTTCGGAACAAGGCAAACAAAGACCCCATTGATTGGATGACAGCCACTGATTTATTCATGACGAAGCTCTCAACTGGCGCTACGGTTGGATGAGAGAAAACTGCAGGGTTGAAAGGTCAATCTCCTTACAGAGTTTCCGCCCTTGCCTGCTCTTTGCACATTTTTTGGGGTCTTTTTGGTTTAAACCAAAAAAAATTATGTAAGATAATTGCATATTCTAGCAACACAAATGGTGCACATTTTGAGTAATACAGGCTTTATTGTTCATCTTTGAAAAAGTGAATGCAGAACAAGTTGCAACGGCAAATATTAAACCTAATGATGGATGAGAGTTGCAAACTTGTTCAACACTGAAGTCAGAATACTGATGCCTTTATGGTGGGCAACAGTGGTACACCCAAAATCTCACTATTGGTGAACCTCTGAGCTCTAGCCGAGGATCTAAGAAAATGTGTTCTTTATTTTTTCCTCTTTTTGGGGGTTAACTTTTGTACTCAATTCCAACCAGTTTGGGGTTTTTTTCTAGTTTTCTTTTTTTTTTTTAACTAAATTATTGCACAATGACGCTTACCGTACACTTTTTCTTTATTGTCTCTTGAATTATTTTAAGTTTTACTTTTGTATTGCTGATTTTCTTTCTTTCTTTTTTGTAGTTTATATTGGCCAGTTCATATTCATGCATTGGTGACGTCTGTCCTTACTGTCAACATTGTATCAGCCTACAACTTGAACCAGAGTTCTCTTCTACTTTAACGGTCCAGAAATTGTCTCCCTTCCATCCCCCACATGGACAGTTTCATAAATAGTATAATTGATTGATTCTCTGTGTGGATAATTTAGATCTTACAACAAATCTGTTTTTAGAAAAATGGAGGTATTAGACGCATCAAGAAAGGGTGAAGATAGTTGTTCTGTATCTGGATGCTATATAACAATGCCTAAGGCTTATTATTAGATTATTTTCGATTCTTGATGCAATTACCTTTTTTTCTTATTTGGCAAGTTTTGATTTGTGACTGCATCACTGCAACCATATTTTCAACCTTTGTCAGTCTAGCAGTGCCACCATGAACCTCCCTTTTCCTATTCATGGCATTAAAGATATAAACAGGAAAATCAAGGCATATCGTTATTTCTTTCATTCCTTTTGAAAAACCAAGAAAGACATGGTCAGAGCATACAATACGATACAGGTTTAAAAAAAAACAACAACACGTATATGGTGTTTAACCTTTCCATAATAAACTGGAAACGTTTCAAAAATGAAAAGTTTCAAATCAGCTCTCATTCCATTAATCGTATAGGACTGTTCCTAGCTGGGGATCTTAGTGCAAGAACAGGTAGGTTCAGGGGGGTAAAGATCCAAACTGCTGCTTGTGCTCATGAAATCACTGGCTGTCTTTAAAGATTTTATGAGAAATCCTAGAACAGTCATTTCTTTCTTGATAACAAAATTTTGATTGGCAACTATTAGTGAGAACAGCATTTGCATAGAGCTCTGTTACTTATAAAAAAACCATTCACAACAAAAACTTGCAAGGCCATACATACTATGGTATGATATCAGACAGTGAAGTACACACACACACCCCTCCCACCAACACACACAAAAACATGTTTGTGCAAGAAAAGATCTACACATCAATGCCCATTATCACACGTGCATAAATGTACGAGAGAGAGAGAGAGAGAGAGAGAGAGAGAGAGAGAGAGAGAGAGAGAGAGAGAGAGAGAGAGGGAGAGAGAAGAGAAGAGAGTAACTAAAACAATGAAGCTAGAGTATCACTTGACCCAGGCCATTTTTAGTTTTCTTTTCATTAACATTTCATTCTCTCTCTCTCTCCTTCTCTCTCTCTCACTCTCACCTCTCTCTCTCTCTCATCTCTCCTCTCACTCCACTCTCTCTCCCTACTCTCTCCCCTCACACACACACACACACACACACACACGTGCATGCACATGCACACACACACGCGTGCACATACACGCGTACACACACACAACAACACACACACAGCACGCACGCACACACAACACACACACCACACACACACACACACACACACACACACACACACAACACACACACACACGCACACACACGAGATGGCTTGATGAAAAAAAGCAAATCGATGCTTACTCAATGTACCATCTGAAAATAAAATTTTGACTTGACTTGACTTGATACTTGCACTTGCTTGACTTGACTTGACTTCACACACACACACACACACACACACACACACGCACCACCACCACCACACGCACGCACGCACACACACACACACACACACACACACACACACACACACACATACAAGTTACAACACAAACAAGAATTGTTCTCTTTTCAAACACTTAATTGGATTTGTACTTTTTTTGTAGTGACCCACGAAGAAAAACCAACAGATCTATAGACAGACTTGCCCTTGTTTGTTTTGTTTTGCTTTGTTCTGTTCTGGGGTGGAGGGGGAGCGGGAGGATGGAACACTTAATTGCATTTGCTCTTTTCCTTTCACTGATCTCCACAGTCTTCCAATCCCATGAACAGGGCTTCAACTAGGCCAATTACAGTAACAAACAGAGGGCTTTTCTTTTCCAGGACAGCAAACCAACCCATCGATTTTTTTTTTATTCTCTCAGAACAACCTCAACCAAAATCAATAAAATGGTCATTGTCAGAATGCCAACTTCAAAAAAAAAAAAAAAAAAGGAAGAAAAAGGAAAGAAAGGTATACTAGTCTGTTTTCTTTGTTCACTTTTTGTAAGATGTAAAATTCATTTGAGCCAGCTTCAAAAAAAAAGAGAGAAGAAAAGAGAAAGAGAAAAAACACATTGTAGTCTGTTTTCCCTGTTCCCTTTTGTAAGAATGTAAAACTCATTTCGAGCTAGCTTCAAAAAAGAGAGAAAAAAAGAAAAGAAAACATGTAGTACTGTTTTCCCTGTTCCTTTTGTAAGGATGTAAATTTCATTTCCACTTCGTCATTGAACTGAACCCCCCACCCCCCACCCCCAGAAGTGGAGGAAGCTGGTTGCAAAATCTTCAGTGGTGCCCCAACAGTCTAACGTACAACTGCAGGATAGGTAAAGGGGAAGGACGTTAATGTATATGGCAACGTTCTGGTGGCTCCTGCGACGGTACCTGGAACCATTCGTATCGGTCATTGCCTTTCCAATGGATCATTCCAGTGGCGTGGAGAGGGGGGGGGGTCTGCTGCATGGGTAACAGATTGCCCTCCATACTTACTTGCCCAGGCTTTGCGCTCTTAAGACTAGAGCGCAACTCATGACATAGTCTTCCGAGATTGATAGGTGCCTACTACTACTACTTTATATATTATTTGCTTATTCAGTTTTGATAATTATGTTATTAATTACATATTCGTTTATTCAGTTCTGATTTCATGAAGTAATTTTCCTACATTGTAGTCACAAAAGCTGAAATATCTTTTAACGTTAAAAATGGCCTCATTGCCTTTATTCTTCTAGAATTTTGTATGATTGATGTGATGCAATATCCTTGAAGTCGGAATGCAGCTACCTTAATGCAGAAACAGTCTCATAGGCAAAAATATCCTCATTGGTAAATCTGAGAGTCCTAGTGGAGGAACAGGTAAAAATGCTGCGATAACAAGTGACTCAGTTGTGTTAAAGGCTGAGGGAATGAGGAGAATGAATCAATGAATCAATCAATAATCAGTGAATCAATCAATCAATCAAATAATATCTGTAATATACTAAGATAAGGATTCTAGACCAAGTCTAGTTTTACAATCTGTCCTTGTAAAGAAACAGATACCTATGCGATCAATAAAACACAGGGGAAAAACCTTGCACATAGCACTAAATAGCAACACCGACAAGAATCATAATAAAAAAAAAAGAAACGCCACAGCATATTATATCAAGGTATTCTTTAAAACAAGAGTACAAAACATTTGTGGGCACGCACACACACACATACAAACACACCCCTCTCTCTCTCTCTCTCTCTCTCTCTCTCTCTCTCTCTCTCTCTCTCTCTCTCTCTCTCTCTCTCTCTGCAGAGAAGCGACAATTTATGTCGTCTGAGCTGGACTGGCTGAGCAGCACATCTAGTAGTAAACATGAGATCTTCCGCAATTATCATAACAAAACCGTCACTGAAGGACAGAAGACGACTTGGAGGAGATAAAGGCAAGCTACATGCATGAGTTCCATTACATCCGCGCTTCTTTGTCATATCGTCTGAACTGATGGGCAATTGTGTAATCCTACCCACCGTAATGCAACTGTTCAAACATGGGCTCCTTTCACCATGACAACGCAACAGTGAACTGTGTAATGAACGAGATTTGCTGAATCAATGATGTCACACTTTGTCTACTTCGATACCTGATTCTGTTTTGCAAATCGACTGGTAGACGTGCTGACTGACGATCGATGAAAGGGAAAGTGACCCCGTAAGTAGTACGGATACGAGTCTGATAGGGACAGTAGTACTATCTGAATTTGAGAAAAGGCTCAAAACGATAAATGAATCAGATTTTTTCCGATGGTTTCACTTCAGAGACAATCTGAAGCTTTGATCTGTGAAAGCGATGAATGGTGTACGAGTTAGTGAGGCAGCAGCAGAGGTGAGAACATCGACTTTTTGGATGGTAAGCGAAGCTACGGACATGAAGAGGATGAACGGGACAGTATAGAGAAGTAAGACAGTGGAAAGAAGAGGAAAAAAGAAAGAAAAAACAAGGGTGGAGTGTATGAATTGATCAAAGGAGGCTGTGAGATCTTGTAGTAAGTATGCTCGTGATGTGTGTGTGATGATGTGATGTGTGTGTGTCAGATGTAGTGTGTTGTTGTCTGAATTGTAGTGTGTTTTGCTGTGTGTGTGTGTTCACGTTTTTATTGTGTGTAATCCGCTTTTTTTTCTTTTTTTTTGTGTGTGGGTTTTTGTTGTGTGGTTGTGTTGGTCACAGAAAATGAAAAAAAATTCCAAGTTATAAAAGAGGAAATGGGAAAATAACAAAGTCGAGGAATTTATTGCATGAAATCTTACGATACTTTGGACAAAAACAACAGACACTAGGAGCGAAGGCAGAGTGACCTGGAAACCTGGCCACGGACTTCGTCGTTTGTGCTGTGCTGTTAATGCATGTATGTGTGGTGTGTCTCCACCCTCGCCAGTACCGTCCCTTTGCAATGGGCAAAAGCTTTACGCAATACATTTTGTAAATTGTGAATTGTGGACTGTAACACAAAAATAGCAAGAGCCAGAGGCCCAACCGGACTGTACACTTTGTTGCAATCATGTACCTGACTCTGGATCTCTATCTTTGAACCATGACGTGGAATCCATGCCATGAAGATCATTTGGGCAGCAACCGTATTTTGTTTCTTGTTGTTTTTGTTTAATATGAAAATTTTGTATTGTGCCCAATCCCCTTCCCACTGTCCCCTTGTGAATGGGCTGAAAAGCTTAGATCACAATAAACAATTGTCATTGTCATTGTCATTGTCATTGTCTCTCTCTCTCTCTCTCTCTCTCTCTCTCCTCTCTCTCTCTCTCTCTCCCCACCCCCAGCAACCACATCATCATCTAGAGGGTCTGGCCGAAGCAGCCCTATAAAACATAATCCTCCAACAATAATCATAACAACAACAACGTC
>CM060320.1:25184793-25192293 GCA_030674155.1 Stramonita haemastoma
GAAATCTTTCAAATAAAACACTACAGGTAACTCGGGATAATCACTGACAACAGACATTAATATTATTGACTTGATATGCATGACAATCACCACAATCACAAAAACAACAACAGTAAAATCAAATAAACAAAAAACAACAACCAGACAACCACAAAGAATTAGAAAAGGTATGCTCTATGTGCTCATACGGAGCTGCAAACAGCAACCCTCCCAGCTATGGGTTCTAACCCACCACGTCCTTTCCCCGATCTTTCCCCCGCCTCTGCTTTCTTGTTTTCTTCCCCTTCCATTATGATAAATAACAGTAATCATTACCTGCATCACCCTAGAGCTCATTCTTGTTGATCTGTTGTGCAGTGTGCAGAACAGCTAACTACGGAGATCGTATCAGGGCTGGAAACACGTCATGAGGCATCAAATATCAAATGAGCTGTTTGTCCCCCTCTTATCTATTCCCTTGATCAACCAATACATGTGTGCGTTGAATTTTTTTTTTAAAGGGACAATTGCGTGCTAACAGCTATGTTCTGTGCAGATTTGTTGCCAAGATAAACGTTACCGTAACAGTTTGTGTGGGATCGATTCGCATTATAAGACATCATCATGGCAATGACAATAAATTGATCATATACAAGCATGTCACAGCCAGCTATTATTAGGGAGAGAATGTATGTCAAAGCTTTGCAATGGGGACAGTGATCTATTTTTAGTGATTGCGCAGTGCAGCTCAAGAGCAGAAATGATATATTATTTGGGGGGATGATACCACACGTAAATCGTAAAAATCGCAACATGACGCCCGTTTGTGATAGATTTTTCACTGACAGGGAAAAATAGTCTAAACAATGACAGACTTTGAAATGATTGAAAACTTAATATGTAAATCATCTGCATGAATTTCTCTGTGTGGATGTCGGAAGTCTGTATAAATAGCATCCCCACCTTCTGAAAATTCTGTACTAGGAATTCCCTCTTTTTCTATCCCTCTCTTTGTTTCTGCCCTTTTCCTTTCATTCTTGTCACATCCTTCATGTCTATCTTCTCGGTCCATTTTTAAGCCTTTTTCCAGAAAGACTTAGAAGATTATACTTCTCTCCCATGACAAAGTTGAATGCGTTGGGTCTGACTTTTCTGGCAGCCTAAAGCATTTTCACTCATATGACAGACAACAGAAGTTGCTGTTTCAGGGTTCGAGGAAGAAGAAAAATCTGCATGAACATTCTTTCTCCTTCTTCTTTTATTCCTTTTGCATGTTTTCAGTGCTTAGGAGGGGGGGGGTTCAACACTGCCTTA
The DNA here is from genome assembly GCA_030674155.1 of Stramonita haemastoma. NCBI lineage: Eukaryota > Metazoa > Mollusca > Gastropoda > Neogastropoda > Muricidae > Stramonita > Stramonita haemastoma. Next base: position 25,186,087 of record CM060320.1, read on the forward strand.
AATGTTTGCTGTTTTGAAACGATTGTCGTGGCCCTCAACCCTGATGAAATAATTTTGTTGTCTGGGGGTTATAAAACTTAAAAAAAAATCAAAGTCTGAATATGCATTGTTCATCTTACTCTCTATTTTTGGAAAATATGCACCTTTTCTTTGTTATATCTTATTTTAACCCTAGAATATTTTTTTCAACATCCATTTGGTTTGTTGTTGTTGTTGTTGTTTGGGGGGGTCCATAACAGTCCAAGGATTGATGCCTGTTTCATTTTCTGTATCTTCTTTTGTTTTTTTGGTCAAAATGAATAATTGTGTTCATAGGTCTTGTTTCGTCCAGACAAAAGAGGGTTAAAATCCGAATGTTTGAAAAATCAACTTCAGAATTGCAGACTGTGACTTTGGTCAAGAACCCTTAGGAAGGAAAGTACGTACAACAAGTAGACTGTCACACAGAAAACCCACCACCGCCTCTCCCCTTGTGGCTAGTCATTCACTGTCAACTCCTGTGATCGCCCCAAAAGTACATGGATTCACAATCATCCAACACACTTGGCTGGGCTTCAGGGACAAGTTTTGTATGCAGGGCCATTTTCCACTAAAACGATAGTCATTTTCCATGTTCATAAAGCTTCAGACAGTTTTTTTTAGCAGTTGGGAGCAGGCATATGGACATTGTCTTGTGCACTTTGATCATGAATCATCCGACAAGGGAGGCAGCAAGTAGACCAAAAGAAGTATGACTGAGAAAGACAACATGGTGGAAAAGACGAATTCTTACAGCCTACCAGCAAGCATGACTCAGCCTCTGTGCTTTCAGGTAGAAAAGGGCCTTTGTTTTCAGTCTTCAGCATGCCACAAAAAAGGTCAAGGGGTTGAGGTGAAGTTAATTACCCACTTCCCCAAAGCGTGAAGAAAAGGACTGTTGTTGTAAAATGACACTGTGTGCCCTTGACCTTGCAGATCATCATCTCACGTGATTGGACTTTGGTAAATAGACTTTTTGTTCTGTGACAAAAGCTCCACTGATAGAATAACCTTATCATCAGCCAAAAAGAAAAAAAGGATTATTCCCTAGGTTTCACACAAAACAACACCCAGAACCCCCCCCCCCCCAAAAAAAAAAAAATAAATAAAAAAATAAATAAAATCTAAAGCTCCATTTTACATTTCCAAAAATAGCTCAACATATTTTGAAGTCAGAATACCAACATGAGCATACCCTTACTGGAAGACTTGCTAATTCCCCCAAGGGTTCCCAAGTCTTGACCGACAATGTGCCCAGAACACGTTATGGGAGTTGCCATGGTAGGTATTCACGCTGCTACACTCGGCAGGTAGGAGCAGGGTTAGGAGCCTACACACCCCAACAGGGCACGGAAATAACATAGGCTCCAACAAAAGAGACTTGTTGAAATTAGAGTGATTATCCTCATCGTTCCAGAACCATTTTCACTTTGCCTGCTAAGTGAGCATCAGATCAATACCTGTCAGTCAGCCCCACTGGAGGTTCTGTCTCTCTCTCTCTCTCTCTCTTCTCTCTCTCTCTCTCTCTCTCTCTCTCTCTCTCTCTCTCTCTCTCTCTCTCTCTCTTTGTGTTCTCAAGTACCAGAGGCTATTTCAGAGCCTATTGTTACACTTAGCAACCACATCAGCCTGAGGTGATGATTGCCTGTGCCATGCTACACCATGTGTGTGTGTGTGAGGGATAGAGAGAGAGATGCAACACAATATGCGTGTGTGGTGGCTGCGTACTTCATGGATCTTACAAACAAGCGACATGTCTGGGTTGCTAGGCTTGTTGCTGTTAATGATAAACGGTATGCATCAACTCTAAATCCACATTAAAAGATCAAACATCCCTGAAGTTAAAAAGGGGCTCCCTTTGTGCTAGGCAACCCCCCACCCCAACCTCCAAAAATGGTTGCATATGCAAAATCTCGCCTCTGGTAAACTTCGAAGATATAGCACAGGAACAAAATATGAAATAGGAAGAATAAGATGAAAAATATCTCGTAGGCTTCAAAAATATTTCGAGATAAAATCAGTTTTGAAAGTCACATGCTCATTCACCTAGTGTTGGACATGTAACAGCATGGACAGAAAGTACATCAACGATCAAAAGTGTCAGGCTTTTGGGCATGCTCAGTTCGGATTTTTTTGGTTGCAAGCTAGTGATTGGACGCTTTGAGCAATGTTTCACAAGAACTAGAAAGTTTTGCCACTCAAAAGATTCCTCTTCTTGTTGTGGTTTCTCTGGTACAAAACAAAACAAAATATTTGCTGCTCGAAAACTTTTTATAGGGTAGCAAGTATCAAATGGTTATAGCACACTGCTGTGAAGGGCGGACAAAAAAGATGTCTCTTGTGGTTGGATTACGTGCAATAGGCTTAGGAACAAGCAAGTGATATTTGCTAAATAGGCCAACAAAGATAGCTTTTCTTGTTTCCCAGGGCTGTAAGCTAAGTTCTATATAGATCTAACTGGTGATGGTTTTTTTCTATGGCAGTGACACTGATGAAGTTAGACTTATGAGAGACTTCCTGCCTGATGGAGTTAGAATTATTAGAGATTTCCTGCTTAACCACTTTACATGATTGTCATATTGGTGGTAAATCAAAGATATGCTGTTCAGTTTACGTCCAGCTTCCTTGCTAAAGAGGGAAATGGAAAGGCGTCAGCAAGCATTGTTTATCCTAGCCCACTTAAATGTAGGAGTCTTGAATACTTGTCTTACCTAGTTCTTTAAAGATAACAATTACATTAGTTTTACATTACACAATTAATGCTTGTGCTCTCTCTGTCTCTCTGTCTCTCTCCACACACACACCACACTCACACACACACACACACACACACACACACACACACACCACACACCACACACACACAACACACACACACACACACACACACTGATCGTCTACATGAGAGATGTAAAAGGTATTATATGTCTGCATATAAATTGGCACCCAAAGATCGTAAACATACCCACTTTTACATACCAAATGCCATAGTAGTAGTAGTAGTAGTAGTAGTAGTAGTAGTAGTAGTAGTAGTAGTAGTAGTGTAGTAGTAATGGAAGAGCAATATAACAATAATAAGCATCAACAACGACCACAGCAGCACAGTAGTAGAGAGCTACAGCAGTAGTTGTAGAACCAATAGTAATAATAGCATCAACAACCAGAGCAGCAGCAGCAGCAGCAGTAGTAGTAGTAGTAGTAAGTAGTAGTAGTATAGTGTAGTAGTAGTAGTAGTAGTAGTAGTAGTAGTAGTAGTAGTAGTAGTAGTAGTAGTAGTGGTAGTAGTAGTAGTGGTAGTAGTAGTAGTAGTAGTAGTAGTAGTAGTAGTAGTAGTAGTAGTAGTAGTAGCAGTAGTAGTAGTGGTGGTAGTAGTAGTGGTAGTAGTGGTAGTAGTAGTAGTAGTAGTAGTAGTAGTAGTAGTAGTAGTAGTAGTAGTAGTAGTAGTAGTAGTAGTAGGTAGGTGTATGAGCAGTTGTAGTATAGTAGTAGTAGTTAGTAGTAGTATAGTAGTAGTAGTAGTAGTAGTAGTAGTAGTAGTAGTAGTAGGTAGTATGAGCAGCAGCAGCAGTAGCAGCAGCAGCAGCAGCAGCAGTAGTAGTAGTAGTAGTAGTAGTAGTAGTAGTAGTAGTAGTAGTAGTAGTAGTAACAATATGAGGAGTAGTAAGAGGGGGAGGAGAATAGCAGCAGCAGCAATAGGGAAGCAGTAGCAGCAGTGGCAGCAGTACTAACAAATAGGTGAAAATACAATCTCAAGAATAGCTGTGAATGCAACAGTGTTATCGTAATGATAAGTAGCAGTTCACAACAAATTTCGAATATTTACGTACATGATTCATGTGTAAGAACAACTGTAACAAGTAACTACGATATTAACAACTCTGACAATAGCAACAGCAACAACAACAGCAACAATAACACCACCACCACCACACCAACACCAACAACAATAATTATAATATTACATGGAACCTCACTAGAAAAGAATACTGTGACAGTTTTCAATCGGAGACCTGCCACTCACACATCAATGGAGAACCCGACCCATATCTTTTATCAAAGCTTTTTTCTTTATCATTATTATCATTATATCATGAATAATTGCTGAATCTCGCCAATGCCCCATCAATCATGAAAAGAAAGTGATGGGCCTTGTTCTACAGTTCCAATATTTTTGCAGCTATTTGTAAATGGATCATAATGTATAAAATCACTTTACTAAATTGAAGTTAAAAAAAGTAGGCTTCTGTGTGTGTGTGTGTGTGTGTGTGTTGTGTGTGTGTGTGTGTGTGTGTGTGTGTGTGTGTTGTGTGTGTGTGTGTGTGTGTGTGTGTGTGTGTGTGTGTGTGTGTGTTCTCCTTGCTTGAATGTTTTTTCACTCTCAAGTGATTTGGACAAACAGATTTTTATAACAAATTATAGTAGGAGAAGAAAAAAAGGAAAAAGAAGAAAGAAAGAAAGAAAGAAAGAAAGAAAGGAAGAAAGGAAGAAGAAGAAGAAGAAGAAAAAGAAGAAGAAGAAGAAGAAAAAAGAAGAAGAAGAAGAAGAAGAAGAAGAAGAGAGGAGAAGGAGAAGAAGAAGAGAAAGAAGAAGAAGAAGAAGAAGAAGAAGAAGAAGAAGAAGAAGAAGAGAAGAAGAGAAGAAGGAAGAAGAAGAAGAAGAAGAAGAAGAAGAAGAAGAAGAAGAACAACAACAACACAACAACAACAACAACGACGACGACGACGACAACAACGACAACAACGACAACAACAGCAACAACAACAAAAACAATAACAACAAAATATACACGAAGATTGTTTCTATTCAACGAAATTGTCTCCAAAGTATATGATTATTATACCAGCTACCAAACGAAATCTGTAATACCTTGCCTTTGAAGCACACTATATATAAACGGTTGACTTCTTATTGCTCACAAGTTGTTACATGTCTGATAACCATGTTCTTCTGAATCAACCATCTATCTATCTATCTATCTATCTATCTATCTATCTATCTATCTATCTATCTATCTATCTATCTATCTATCTATCTATCTATCTATCTATCTATCTATCTATCTATCTATCTATCCATCCCCTAGTCTGGTGACTGTGGGGGCACCCCTGAAGACTTGACAACCAGTTCCCTCCATTCCTCTCTCTGTTCTGCCTTTCTCAAAATTTGGTTGAGCTCTAGGCCTGTCCATTCGCTGATGTTGTCCTCCCATCTCATCCTTGGTCTGCCTCTTTTTCCTTCCTCCCTGGACAGTGCCTTGCAGTATATTGTTTTTGCAAGTCCTTTTGATCTTGCGACATGCTCGTACCATTTAACTTTACGCTTCTCTGTGTTGGGGTTAACCCTGCGATAGACTGGCGTCCTATCCAGGGGGGGAGTCTATGACTCTCAGTCGCTTAACGCCACAGAAACCGGGATAAGCACCGGCCTGATGAGCCTTAGGCTCGGGACAGACTTTAACTTTAACTCTTTTTTTTCTCTACGGTTGATCTCTCAATCTGAATCAAAATGTCTTTAAAACCCCAGACTGTTTGTGGTGTGTGTGTGTATGTGTGCAGAGACTCCGCTATGGCTGTTGCTGCACGTGGCCCCTGTGAAGAACGAGAAGGACCAGGTGGTCCTCTTCCTCTGCACCTTCAAAGACATCACGCCTCTCAAACAACCCATCGACGACGATGGTGGCAAGGGTAATTAAGAAAGAAACTGTTCTCTGTTTCTGTGTCTGTGTGTCTGTTTGTTTGTCTGTCTGTGTGTCTGTGTGTCTGTCTGTGTGTCTGTGTGTCTGTGTGTCTGTGTGTCTGTCTGTCTGTCTGTCTGTCTGTCTGTCTGTCTCTCTCTCTCTCTCTCTCTCTCTCTCTCTCTCCTCTCTCTCTCTCTCTCTCTCTCTCTCTCTCTCTTATATATATATATATATATTATATATATATATTATACATATGTGACGCTCCGCCACATAATGAGACGGAGCGCACCTGAGGTCAATTTTAAGTTACTGACATGTTATTAATGTGCAATAAAGTGGCTATCAAATACAAAAAACAGATTGAAAATCGGACAATTCTGTGCAACATTATTACAAATTGAAATGATAGACTGCAGGATGGGACAAAATGAGAAACGGGCAAGTTTATTTTAGTAACAGGTTGTCAGAATGAGTGCTTTGGTATTTTCAAAACACATTTAAAAGCAAAA
>CM060320.1:25204793-25207293 GCA_030674155.1 Stramonita haemastoma
TTAGTAGAAAGAGATTTTGTCACTGATTGGAGTAGGAAGAGATTTTGTCAGCTTAGGTTAGAATGCGAAGAGATTTTGTCAGCTTAAGTAGGAAGAGATTTTGTCAGCTTAGGTAGGAAGAGATGTTGTCAGCTTAGGTATGAAGAGATTTTGTCAGCTTAAGTAGGAAGAGATTTTGTCAGCTTAGGTATGAAGAGATTTTGTCAACTAGGGCAGGAAGAGAATTTGTCAACTTAAGTAGGAAGAGATATTGTCAGCTTCAAACGGCATTGGTGTGATTACCATAATTGCCGAAACTTGTCTTTCCATTTGAAATTTAAAATTTTTAAATCGAACATTCCCTGAAAGATAGGGAATAAAAAGATAAGATAAACGAATCAGCTTGATAAAGCTCAAAGATTTCAGAACTCCTGTAACAAGCTTTTAAAACAAATTTTACATGACTTTAAATTCATTTCCCAATTGTTTTTTCGATTCTATTTACAGGATTTCTCAAATAAATATTTCTGGAGTTGTGTTAGATGCTTTATAACTGCAGTTTTCGCTTAAAGGAATTGCTTTTAGCCAAAAAAAAAAGGCTCCTTGTACATTTAATACGCTCATCACCCCTCTTTTTGTAGTGATATACATATACATCTCCGTAAAAGCATGCCTAGTATCATCATCTCTTAACAACACCCTACCACCCTAATGCTCTATATAAATACGAAAAAAGAAACGAGAGACCACGATTGATAAGCCTGAACAAAAACTACCACCTACGCAACCTCCATTCAACGACACGGATTGTACAGAAGCAAACACACACACAATGGACTTCGTGGGTTTGTGTCAAGCCACTGTATAGCCCACTGCCCACCACAGGTCGATGGGAAGGAAACTAATCCCCTTTGTAGACAGGATTTGGGGTCAGCGAAAGACGCGCCGCACACTTCAGATCATACACTTAAGGACCGTGTGTCCGGATATAGACCCAGCAATCTAAAACCGGGGAAGTGAAGAGAGAGAGGATGAGAGATGAGGGGCTAGGAAGGGAGGAGGGAGGAGGTTGTAGGGGGGGGGGAGGCAAACAGTGTTTGTATGTTTGTTTGTTTGTTTGTTTGTTTTGTTACTCTGCAAGAACTCGCAGGTTCACCAATGGTAAGATTTTTGCGTATGCGAGCTTTGTTTGTTTTGTTTTGAGGATTTGTGTGTGTGTTGTTGGGTTGTGTTTTGTGTTTTTTGGTGGGGGGGGGGGGGTGAGGGGGGTTGTCCACCATTAAAAAAGCCACTTTCCTACATTATTGTGCATGATTTTTAAAAATAAAAATATTTTTTGTCATCCATTCATTCTGGCACAAATATCCCACTCTTCCGAAAGGTGGACACGGGTTTTAACGCAGTGCAAGATGTTCTTCGTGTTTTTGCTGGCGGGACATCGGTTGATAGTCTCATCCCAAGGACTTTCGGAGGAGTGGAGCCAGTAGTTGTGTTAACACTAGGGGAAAATCCCTTCGTACTGGTGCCTCGATGGTGGCTCAAACCTGGTCCGTCAGATCACGAGCTCAAGGCTCTGACCACAAAGGTGTCCCTCGGCTCATTCCACACAAAGAGTTCTTAACAATTCCATAAAACACCTTCCGCAAGGGCAGCCTCTGAGAATTTCCTGAGGATTGTCACCTTAATTCTAGATTGGCAAAGCATTCATCCTCGCCAATTTTCTTGATTCTGCATTTGTAAAGCATCATCATCTGCATTCTCCTTGATTCTACATTTGTAAAGCATTTAGCATCTGCATTCTCCCTGCATTCCCCCTGGCGGGTGGGATACCTCAGCGGTCAGGGCACTCATTTTCCCTAAGTCAAGTCAAACAGCGTCGAGCGTGGTTGCCAGTTGGATGGGTGACCGTTTGCGCACCTTGGTTCCAGTACAGTCCCCCCAGTTCACCCAGCTGTAAATGGGTACCTGCCCTCTTTAGGGTCAGGGAAGGTAAAGCAGCGAGGGAGAGGAGATGGGTGCCGCCCTCAACATTTATTTTACTTATTTATTCTTTTATATCGAGGATAACAGAATAAGCAATCATGTGCTTTTTTCATCCGGTCCCCGTGTGTATGCAGTTTTTGTAAATATTGTCATCTGTTCCCACCGGTACACGATGGCCTACTCTTACGAAAAGCGGAACAGGATTTAACGTGTGCGCAAGATGTTCTGCGTGCGTTCGCACACGGGGCCTCGGTTTAAAGTCTCATCCGAAGGGCTTTGGGGGGGAGTGGAGTCGGCACTGATGTTAACTCCAGGAGAAAAATCTCCTGGACCGGACTCGAACCCGGGTCGTCAAATTGCCAGCGCAATGTTCTGACCACTAGGCTATCCGTCCCCCATCAACATGCTGGCCCCTAGAGAAGCTGAGGTCTCTGACGCCTCGCTCCCCTATGACCGTCTAGTTTATGGGACGCCTTTACCTTTACCTTTTTTTTTTTTTTTTTTATACCTTATTCTCCCTAATTCTACATTGGCAAGG
>CM060320.1:25212293-25227293 GCA_030674155.1 Stramonita haemastoma
ACCGCCAATAGCTATGTTTTATTTTATTTTATTTTTGTCCTATATGTTGTTTTTTCTTTGTTGTTGTTATTGTTCGTAGTCTTCTTCATCTTGGGTTAGATTTCCGAGGTTCACGGTGTGATTTTGAGTATGCGACCCTAATCTGTCACCTTGGAAAAAATTGTTTCCGCGTGTGTGTGTGTGTGTGTGTGTGTGTGTGTGTTTGTGCGCGCGCGCGCGCTTGTGTGTGTGTGTGTGTGTGTGTGTGTGTGTGTGTGTGTGTGTGTGTGTGTGTGTGTGTGTGTTGTGTGTCTGTCTGTCTGTCTGTCTGTCTGTCTGTCTGTCTGTCTGTATAGCAATCTCCCTTTCTCTGGTTTGATTGATTGATCGATCAATTGATTGATTGATCGATCAATTGATTGATTGATCTGTTTGCACGGCCATACTGGGTAGAATGCATAGTGCCTGGTCTTCTCCTGTGCTTGTAACTCTGCAGGAGGTCTGCCTGCTGGCCTCTGCCCACACGTTCCGACTTCAGGGCAGGTCATTAAGAAGTTCATAAGAATTTTTTTTTTAATTTGCTTTCAAGAAGAAAGGCAGGAGAAAGATCTGGGTAGGCATAAAGTATGAGCATGGGGGGGGGGGGGAGACAGACAGACAGACAGACAGAATGACAGAAAGAGATAGAGAGAGGAGGTGTAGAGAGGTAAGAGTAAAGCAGAAACAAAAGGAATGATAGGAAAGGGGAAATTTCTAGCAAAGAATTTCCAGACAGTGGGGGTACTACTTTTATATGTAAAATCCCCCGGCATTTCCACAGGGGATATTGATTGATTGATTGGTGGATTTATTGATTGATTGATTGATCGATGGATTGATTGATTGATCAATCATCATTTTTTTAATCTCCCTGATCTCTCTGATTCTGATAGGTGTCACCAGTTTTCGCTCAATCCTCGGCTAGAGCTCCAAAGTTTACCAGTGGCGAGACTTTGCGTACACGACTTTTTTTTCATCCACCATGAAAGTAGCCGCATTCGACTCCGCAGACAACTTTCAACATTAAAATCTTATGTCCAGTCACGTAGATGCGTGTAACAAGACATCAGACCCTGTTTCTGATTGTCACCTCCTTTCCATGTACATGAAATAATACACGATTACATGTAGTCAAAGGTAAAGGTGTCCCATAACCTACGCAGTCGTGGGGGAGCGAAGTGTCAGGGACCTCAGCTTCTCCAGGGGCCAGCATGTTGAGGGCGGCGCCCATCTTCTCTCCCTCACTGCTTTACCTTTCCTGTCCCTAAAGAGGGTAGGTGCCCATTTACAGATGGGTGAACAGAGGGATTGTACTGAAGCCAAGGCGCACAAACGGTCATCCATCTACATGGTAACCACGCTGAATGCTGCTTAACCTTAGCTTGGGGAAAGCGTGTGCTCTGACCACTGAGCTATCCCATTCCAATGTATAGGCCTAGTACCCTCACCTTCACCTTCACCTATCCCGTAGTCCTGTAGACCATGGGGCACCACTGGAGATTTTACAACCAGCTTCCTCCACTCCTCGCTCGCAGTCCTCTGCATTTCGTGTGCAAATCATTCCACTCAATACCCAGTCCACTCTCTGATGTTGTCTTCCTATCGTTTTCTCTGTCTGCCTCTTCGTCACCCTTCTTGTACGGTTCCATGTTTGTTTGTTTGTCCGTCGTGTTCGACGATGACCTTCAAAACAGCAGAGGAGGCAGCTGCTGTTTCGGAAACTGGGCAGAAATTTGATAAAAGTGGAGATGCCTTGCCAACAGTACATCCCCACTTTCTCGGCCAAGAGGGCATAAGGACAGTCAGTGTTGGAGATGTTCTCCAAAGGCCAACTAGCGCCTTGGGCTGCAGCACATAAGGACTGTGCAAGTCAAGCCTCCTAGTCAGAGAGTCATGGTGGGCCTCCGTCAGTCGGTGTCGACTATGGAATTCGCGCCAGAAGAAAGGTCATTTGCTCAGCGACAGCGCTGGCTGTGGCTGGTCAGTCCGATGCGGGAATGGCCTTCACCAAAGAGAGTCATAGTTGATCACTGAAGACTAAGCTGTAAAGTGGAATTCCATGAGTGGGAAAGAAAGCCACTGGTCATACAGCCTCTCACTTGGCTGTTGCCCCCAGCATCAATGGTTTCATCAAGAACTAAAGACAAAGCTGTAAAGTGGAATTCCACGGCCACTGATCATACAGCCTCTCACTTTGTTGTTGCCCCCCAGCATCAATGGTTTCATCAAGAACTGTGATAAAGCCACTGATCATACAGCCTCTCACTTTGTTGTTGCCCCCAGCATCAATGGTTTCATCAAGAACTGTGATAAAGCCCAGGCGCTGATGAACTTACCGTTTCATTCTGGTCGTGTGTGTGTGTGTGTGTGTGTGTGGCAGCGCTGCTGTACGCCCTGATCTTCAGCAACGTGACCACCATCTTCCAGCAGTTCTACTCCAGCTTCGCGCGCTACCACGACATGCTGAACAGCGTGCGCGAGTTCATGAAGCTGCACGACGTGCCCAAGTCCCTCAGTGAACGAGTCATGGACTACATCGTGTCACATGGGCCATCACTAAAGGCATCGATGTCACCAAGGTCTGCCTTGCTCTTTTGGTGTTTAATTGTTTATTTATTTATTTATTTATTTATTTAGCTAAAATCATCCTTTCCCCTTCCATCTCATAGCTGACCCTTGCTCTCGATAGCCTAAATATCCACTACCTTGCCAAATTGTTAAACCTTTATGTGTGTGTGTGTGTGTGTGTGTGTGTGTACTTTTGACTTTGTTAAAACTCTAAATTGTTATTGGTTGGATGTGTAAGAATTGGTTGAATGCAAGTGCTTTGATTTGTTCTTTCAAGATACAGGGTTATTTAAATTCCATTTATTATTATTATTATTATTATTATTATTATTATTATTATTATTATTATTATTATTATTATTATTATCATTATCATATTATTATTATTATTATTATTATTATTATTATTATTATTATTATTATTATTTTATTATTATTATTATTATGTGGCAGGGCGGTAATTAGATTACTTCCCTTGCGATGGGAACTGCCAATCGCAGCGTCGTGGGTGTAACGTTTGGATCCACACCTGTGAATTGTGCGACGTTCTGTATCGTTGGGGGGTGGTCGAAAGCCGTCTTCTGCATGCACTTTGCCCGTAGCAGTAAAATGTAGTATTTATGCAGCCTCTCTTTAGAGGCCACATTCCACTGTCTGACCGTGCTGTCGTCGCCGAGAAGTTGTACAGAGTCGCGGCAGATCAAATATCTGCACTCTGTTACAATTATTATTATTATTATTATTATTATACCACTATATTCACAGCAGATTTCTCTGCGTGAAATTCTCGGACTGCTCACCCCTCCTAGGGAGAGCGCGTCGCCAAAGAAGATGAGACAGCAAAAAAATGTATATTCTGGTTCCTCTCATCTCTCCTAACCTTCTCTCTCTTTTCTCTCTCTCACACACACACACAACACACACACACACACACACACACAACAAACACACACACACACACACACACACACGGGTGCTTCTTTGCATGTGCACTAGACCTAGTTTGATGTTTAAAGTTAGATTATTTCTTACTAAATGTTTAGATATCAGAAGTAATGATGTTCACCATACATGAAAGTACATGTTTAACTGTTGTTCCTATGAGCTATAATTACGGCCTGCAAAAACTGAATAAAAGTTATTGTTATTGTTATTATTGCTATTGTTATTATTGCTATTGTTATTATTGCTATTGTTATTGCCACACACACAGGTGCTGAACTACTGCCCCAAAGACATGAAAGCAGACCTGTGTGTTCACCTGAACCGCAAAGTGTTCCTGGAGCACCCGGCCTTCAGGCTGGCCAGTGACGGGTGCCTGAGGGCGCTGGCCATGCACTTCAACATGACCCACAGCGCTCCCGGGGACCTCATCTTCCACCAGGGCGAGAGTCTGGACTCCCTCTGCTTCGTGGTCTCTGGCTCCCTGGAGGTGATTCAGGACGAGGAGGTCGTGGCGATTTTGAGTAAGTTGAGCGCGCGCGCGCGCGTGTGTGTGTGTGTGTGTTGTGTGTGTGTGTGTGATGTCTAGAAAAGTTTATGGCAAAAGAGTTACTCTGTGCTATTTTGTGTCGCATTAATTGTTCAACACTGTATTGTGCTGTATTGTTTTATATTTGCATTGTATTGTGATGTTGTGCACTGTATAGAGTTGTGTTGTATTGTATTATAATGGTTTGTGTCACATCGGTTTATATTGCATTGTGTTTTCATGTAATGTATCATATTTTATCAAAGTTTGTGTATCATATTGTCTGGGAGAATTATCTGTATGAAATATTGGACTGATTTTGTTGTTCAAAACTCACCTGAAGCCATTAATGCAGGTATTAAATGGACATAGGAGGTAATCATTGTTGTGAATGACAGAGACACTATAAATAAATTATAATAATAATATTAATAATATAATAATTAATATATTAATAATAATAATTATAATAATAATAACAACGACGCGACGAGATGATGATGATGATGATGATGATGATGATGATGATGATGATGATGGTGGTGGTGGTGGTGGTAGTGGTGGTGATGGTGATGATAGATGATGATGATGATGATGATGATGATGATGATGACAATATCAAGAAGAAGAAGAAGAAGAAGAATATACGGCATTTATGTAACGCTGAACCTTGTGGAGTACACGCTATATAACAACAACAATGATAAAAACAAACAACCACTACTACAGGCAAAGGGGACGTGTTCGGGGACAACTTTTGGCGGGAGTCCAGCATCGGTCAGTCCACGGCCAACGTGAGGGCCCTGACCTATTGTGACCTGCACTCCATCAAGAGAGACAGACTCCTGGAGGTGACTGGACTTTTACCACGCCTTCGCCAACTCCTTCGCCAGAAACCTCACCCTCACCTACAACCTCCGACACCGGGTGGGTCTCGTCTGGTTTCGGTTTTTTTTGTTTTTTTTTACTTTGTGTGTGTGGGGGGAGGGAGGGAGGATGGGGTGGGGAGGAGGGTGGAAGGGAGAGTGGGGAGGAGGGGGAAGAATGGAGGGTGGGTGGGTAGGAGGGTGGGGAAGGACGGTGGGAGGAAGAAGGAAAGGAAAGAAGGGAAGGGAGGAGGAAAGAGGAGGAAGGAAAAGAAGGAAAAAGGAAGGAAGGAAGAAAGATGAGGAGGAAAAGGAAGGAAAGAAAAAGGAAAGAAGGAAGAAAGACATAGAGAAAGAAGGAAAGAAAGCAGGAGACAGACAATGGAAAGAAAGAAACAACAAAGAGAAGGTAGAAAGACAGAAAGACAGACAGAGACAGAAGAAGAAGAAGAAGAGAAGAAAGAGAAGTAAGAAGAAAGAAGAATAATAGAATGAAAATGAATGAATATGAATAATAATTAATTAATTAATTAATTAATCAAGTAACAGACAAACAAAAAAAAACAAACAAAGAAAGGAAGCAAAGCAAAACAAACATACAAACAAACGGAAGGGAAGAAAACCATCAGAAGTCACTGGGGCACTGAACCGATTTTTTTTTTCAAACAAGATATCATGAGCAAGTTGACTCTGGCAGAAACCCAGAACTCTCCATGGCAGTCATACCTACATGATTTTAGCATATGCTAATGCTATATTTGTAACCAAGAAAAGATGTCTTAAAGAAAAACTTGCTTAGCAAAATGTTTACTGTAAGTCTGTAACTGAAAAGAGATACCTAATCCAAAAAAAAAGTCTGAAATTTGAACATTAAGCAATCTGTTCATGGTAGGTCTAAATAAAGAAATATACCTTTATTTTTAATCTACAATTTTTTTTTCGTTTCTTCTTTCTCTCAACAGCTCATCTTCCGAAAAGTGGCAGACGTGAAGAAAGAAAAGGAACTGGCAGAAAAACGAAAAAACGACCCTCCCTTAGAACTGGCCAACGACCACCCAGTCCGCAAACTGATCTCCCGCTTCAGGAAGATCAGCGACACGCGCAGTCACCAGGCGGTGGACATCGAGAAGATCGCCAACGCCACCACGACAATGGAGGGCACAGCCAACCACACAGGAGGTCACGAGCTCCCTCACCAAGGCACCAAGATCATCAACGTCTCGGAGAACAACAGCAGAGCTCGGAAAGCCAGTATAGGCGGGGGAGGAGGAGCGGCGAAGTGGGGACGACTGCTGGGCAGCAACAACGTGGCGGTGTCCTCGGTGGAGGATGTTCAATCCGTGGCAGAGGCCAACCACGTGCCTGCCGACAGCAACCAGAACAAGGTCGTCCTCAATGACGTGTCTGGAAAACACGTGGACCCCCGCACCACCACCACCACCACCACGAGCAGCGAGGTGCAAAAGGTGGCCGTCAAGCCCCTGTCCAGGTGGGGCCGCATGATGGCCAAGTCCCAAGAGCCCATCGAGGAGTCCCCCGAGGAGGAGGTGCGCAACAACCTGAAGAAGACCGACTCCACGGACAGCGGTATCCTGCGGAGCAACAACCGCCTGGACCAGATCGGGGAGGAGGCCACGCAAGAGGTGTCGCACGTGGCGCGTGCCGAGGAGGGACCGCCGCACGGGCAGTGGTCCACCAAAGAGCAGCACCTGCTGACCTCCATCTACGACATTCGCTTAGAGATCAAAGAAGAACTGGACAACCTGGGTCAGAAAATCAGCCGCATCGACGGCCAGCTCTCGGAGATCCTGAGGTTCTTCTCCCCGTCCTCCACGCCCTGCTCTTCAACCTCCACCTACCCCAGCTCCAAACTGAACTCCCCGCAGAACGTGACCACTTCCAACAGTGTGGAGCACTCCCCCAAGAAGCCCCACTCCTCGCCCCCCTACGGCATGGGGCTGGCCAGCGGGAGGAGGGTTCGCGCCTCTGTGCTGTCTTCCGGGGACCGCACCCCGCCCCTAGGGGAGGGGCGACTACAGGCAGCTAAGCCATACCCCGCAGAGGCTGTCCACGGCCTGCCGTCCTCGCCCTCTTCCGAAAACGTCAGCGCAGCAGCAGCAGCAACAACAGCCGGCGTTCCTCCAAATCTTCGAGCACGAGCCAGGAGGCTGGCAGTGGTCGCAGCGCTGGTGGGAGTGGTAATGGTGGTGGTGGTGGGAGTGGTGGGAGTGGTGGTGGTGGACGAGGACGAAGTGGGAGTGGTGGTAGTGGTGGGTCGAAAACTGCTCGCGCCTCCACGGCCCCGAACAGTGTCACAAACAATGCCACCCCCTCCACCACATTCCAGGTGTCCACGGATGAAGGCGAGGTTCGCGTAGGGAACATGGACCTGGACCTCTTCTGACGCAGACGGAATCAAATCCTTGTCTTTTTTCTCTCCTCGTAATTATGCACATCGCTAAAGTCTTGTGAACACAGGGGCGCACAGTTTCAGGGCCAGGACTGTACCGGAAGCAGGAACCGGAACTGTTGTGACGCCATTTTGCTACCACGACCCCCTAAGAGGTTACAAGCAGAAGACATTGGGGGGTGACCAGATCGTGCTGAATGTCCTGGAACTTGGAAGTTCTGGAGACAAATTGTTGATAATTTTTGTCCATGCATATCACGGGACAGCAAATGGCAGGCCTTCCTGAGAGAGGAAAAAAATAATAATGATGATGAGAGACATACAGCGTCAGTAGCACGCGCTGGTGTTCTGTGGAATGTTATATTTAAAAAATGAACATTATCTCTTTTATGACACTGTTCTCACCACGATCTGTCTTAAGAATCCATATCACTGCTTTTTATTTGCATGTTTTCACAATTTCAAAAATAAAAAAAATCATATCACTCGTATTTATGATCATGTTTTATATCACTGTTCTTGTTACTGTTTTTCACCGAAGTACTACTGTTTTTTCATGACTATGCTAATCTGATCATTCCATCCTTACTTCTGGCTGTCTTGGACAGCGCAGCATCTGGCTGTTTGTGATACTGTTAGGCATCGTTGAATGTGTTTCTACATAATGTACATGTGTACACAACAACGTTGATGCTCTTTGCTTTTGTGTGTGTGTGTGCAAATGTGTGATGTAGTTTTGTGGGGCTATTTGTTATATTGACTGGGTGATGGTCCCATTAGAATTTTTCACTGGTTAAGGTAATGGAAGGATTGGAATAGCAAGATATAATAAATCAGATATTCGCCATATTTCTTGCTTTAAGTCTACAACGTATGATATTATATATATATATATATATATATATATATATATATATATATATATATAATATATATATATTATATATATATATATATATATATATATATATATATATATATTCATTTCTTTGATTTAAAGAAATGTTTATTCAGAAAAGAAACATACCATATACACATTCATTTAGAGCAACAACAAACTATTCAATAGTTTATAGTGTGCTCCACAAACAAAATGAAAGCTGTGATTTGGCGACTGGAAATTATCATCATCACAAAAAACAAAACAATCCCTTAGGAACAAGTATAATTAACAAATCAAGCATATTACTTTTTGTCTTGCTACCTTTAGGCAATAATTGTGACAATGTTATATATCAATTTTCATTTGTTGCGTTTTTTTTAATTAAGAAGAAAGAAAAAGGAAGACTAAGTGGGAGAAAAGTAGGAGCGGGAGAGAGAAGTAGCAGCTTGTTATAAATTTAATAGTTTTATAGATAATAATGTGAAATATATGTATTAGTAAATACTTCTTGATTAACTATATCAATCAAGTCACACCCCTTATAGATCCAGATGTGTAAGGAGTAAGAGACTACCAAAACATTTGAAAAAAAAGGAAAAACATGGACAAAGATTAAATACCAAAACAAATCTCTGCAAAGTCCGCTGAAAGATTAAATGATTCTTTGAATAGTTTGGAAAGTTAAGATACATAGGTTTGCTTTTTTTTTTATTTGTTCTTTAAGGATTCAGCTTAAAAATAGAAACGAAGAGGGTCTGGAAAACAGAATAACACATAAACACTTTTTCTGCTATATAAATCAAAGTTTTAAAGTAATAGTGTGGACCATCATGAATAACAAAACATTGTACAAAAGCTACAACCAACTACATGTGTGTGTGTGTGTGTGTTGTGGTGTGTGTGTGTGTGTGTGTGTGTGTGTGTGTTGTGTGTGTGGTGTGTGTGTGTGTGTGTACTCACACAATCCCCTCAACTGTGTCAATGTTTTTATCCTTGTCCTCACCTTTCCTCTACTCAATTGCACCTACGATTATTCTGCCACAGTCTTGTAACCAATGGCACCATCAGTGTCGACAGGTCATCAGGCCACCCTCCAAAGTAGACCCAGACTAGAGGTATCTTAAGGATTGGAGGGTAGCCAGCAGAAACAGAAATCATTTCGAAAAAAAAAGAGGATGACTTAACCTGGCTATGGCCATAGCGTTGTTTTGTTTTGTTTGCTTGGATTTGTTTGGTTTTGTTGTTGTTGTTGCTGTTTTGTTTTGTTTTGGGGATATTTTTTTGTTTTGGGAGGGGGTGTTTGGGTGGGATTTGGGGGGGGGGGGGGGTTGGGGTGTGAAGGTGTCGGCATTGTGGACGTTTTGTGCAATGTGGGTACCTTTAAGTTCGACAGCCAAATGTCTAAAGGTTTCTTATGGAACTCATTATGACAATGATGATAATATATGGAATTTTTAGAGCACTGAATCTTGTAAACCAAACAAATCAAAGCTTCTATTGTTCAGAATATACCTAGATTATGACAGGGGGTGACGAGCCGAAATAGAACCTGTTGTTTGTGTGGTTGGTTTTTTTGGTTTGTTTTTCTTTAATTGATGGACATCATTTACTACAGTGTGATTCAGCCAATCTTGGTTTCATAGATCGATCAACAGAGTGTGGGTTTGTGTAACTGCCTGATTTATTGAACTGTCCAGTTATGGATTTTCTTGGATTAAATTTAGGTTTCTTTGGGGGTGTTTTTTGTTGTTTTGGGGTGGCTTTTTTTTTTTTTTTTGGGGGGGGGTAGTTTTGCTTTTGTTTTTGTTTTTTGGTTTTGTTTTGTTTTTGTTTGTTTGTTGCTGTTTGTTTGCTTTTTTTATT
The DNA here is from genome assembly GCA_030674155.1 of Stramonita haemastoma. NCBI lineage: Eukaryota > Metazoa > Mollusca > Gastropoda > Neogastropoda > Muricidae > Stramonita > Stramonita haemastoma. The sequence goes on from CM060320.1 coordinate 25,222,373, forward strand.
TGTGGGGGGGGGGGGTTGCTTGTTTGGTTTTCGTTTCCCATTCCCGACTTATGCTCTGAGATTCACCAATGGTGGGTTTTTTCATATGCCACCGTTTGTTTCTGTGAGGTTTTTCCCATCATTAAGGTAGCCACATTCCAACTTCGGGAATAGATTTGGTTTGATTTAAACTGTATTTGCTTGATGTGCATCACCTATCGTAGGGCTTAGTAGTGTTATCAGTTGCGGTTGTAGATAAACTTACAAGCTACTGTAGTAATAGTAACAACTATCGAAGGTAGACGATGTCAATTGAAAGACCACCAGCGTAACGATATATTCCTTTTAGATATTACACAGCCATATTACTGTTTAAGCTCATCCACAACCACACGTTAGTTACTAAGCACTCTAAGATTGCTGTTGCTTCTTACACTAAGATTTTTCATTCCCTTATTCCCCTGTTTTTTCATGCAAACAAGCAACATTGTATATATTCAATTCTAGTCAAATTAGTCAGAAGAAGAAGTAGCTGAATATCTGTAAAATGTAACTATATATATAAGACGCGCAAAATCGGAGGCATGTGTATCATTCTAATATATGTCAGACCTGTGATACTGAGGTAAATGCTCTAGTATGGGAAAACAAGTGATGTAACCATATTAACTTCCTTTATACCACGATGAATAAATGTACGATTAATCAGTCGAAAGAAATGTATTATGGCGGTTAAATATGTAACTGCAAATAAGTAAAATACGGAACAAAACAAATACCCTTCCTGCCCCTTAAAAAAACAAAAGAAAGAAAAACACCTAACCTTAATTCCCTCTTTAAATTCAATATCATTCTTTTGGGGGAAAGGACTGCATTATTATATTTCTCTCAGTTCTTGGTCAGTGAATGCATCAGTGCGTGTGAATGCACGACAGTGTGTCTGCGCACGCGTCTGTGTGTGTGTATAGGTTTGTGTGTGCATGCTGGTGAGAGTGCAGTGTGTGTGTGAAGCTACTGCTTGATGTAAGATTGCAGTTATTAGGCTACACAGCTGGCAAAGAAAGTTGTAGGAAGAAAAGTTTTACAACAGTAACACTGATGAATTTATATCACAACACTCAAAGCAGCCATATACTGAAAACTGTCAACCTGATTACAAAAAGAAGTTCTATCATAGCTTACAATAGTACTGCAGAGACAGATCTGCGTGCAACGTTGGACTTCCGGTGTAGTGCAACGTTGTTCTTCCGGTGTTGACTGCCGTGCAAGCATTGCTCTTGTTTTTATCTTCCATCAAATTTATTTGGGCCCCGGTTCTGTTACTCTGCCATCTGTTTTACACAAATTTACATTGCAAGCAGATTTGTTCACTTGCAGTCGTGATAGATCGCAGTATTGGTTTAGATTATCTTTGAGGTGAAAGGCAAGATATCTTGCTTTGATGTAAAGAAATCAGCCTGTGTATGCAGTTGTAGGCCGACTGTTTTCGCTATGAAAATGATGTGTCCAACCATCTTTCTTTATTTCTTTGTTTTAATATTATTTTGTTTTCATGATCTTGTGTGCATTAACATAAGTGACTGAAAATTTTTTTCTTTACTTGTCTCCGGACAGGAGCTCTGCTTGTTTTTTTTTTTTTCCTTTCCCACCTCATCTTGTTAAAAACAAATGTTAATCAAATAGATAAAAATGAAATAATCATTTGAAAAGAATATGACATCCAGATTGCTTGGATTTGTTTTTGTTTGTTGGTTTTGTTTTTCTCCTAGCCTCTCAGTCGTTTGCCACAGGATCTGAACAATGCATCTCTGGTTCTTCTGGGTGTAGATACAACCAGGTGTAATGGGTAAGGCTGGTTGCCCCCCAAAAATTGATACATCCCGCCTGAGAAAGTCTGTAGCGTTTTTTTGTTTATTGAATAAAGCATGTGCTTCCTCCCAGAATCCTACAGATTAGGGGTCCCATATCCAGAGAGTTTTATTGTTGTTGTTATTATTGCTATTGAGTATTGTTGTTACTGTTATTATTACTAATTCTACTATCATTATCATCACTGTTGTTGTTGTTGATGATGATTTAAGATGGATTGTATAAAGGATAGGTTCTGGCAAGGATGTGTGCTAGCAGATGCTCTTGTTTGAACGTTTTGCTTTGTTTCGTTTTGTTTTGTTTCTCTCGGTCAGTTTTGATCTTTGTCTGCCAGAGTGAAGGCCAGGTATGATCATCGTTTGGTAACGTGGCAAAGACATGCTGACATAAACCATCAACCCATTTCCCTTGGCAGTGAACCATCAAATGATAAAATCATATCCCTTTTTGGGGCATTAGTCCAAAAGTATCAAATCCTCAAATTCCTATTCTTTGCATTGGCCCTAAACTATCAAATGATATTTGGTGTGCGTAATTTGTTGTCCTTTTTGCACAAATCCTCGAAAAAAAGATTTTTGTCAATTTACACATAATCAAATCTGCACGTGACTTCAAAGGTTAGAACGTGTCCAACTTTGGCCACCAGACCCTGACTCTTAAGAAGTGATGGGTTCGAATCTCAACAAAAACTGGGATTTTTCTATCTCCAACACAAACAGGCCAAGATAAATTGAAGTGGACAACAACTGGGCTATTACATACCAGCAATAAATGTATGTTCAATATTCGATAACAACATCTGAACAAGAACTAGTAGCCTACACTTGTTATATATCTGACACTGTGATATGATTATAATACCTTTACTGTGAAATGGACTTGATAACGCGTAACTGCGTTTTTACATGTTTCGATCTCTCGTTTCTAAGGTCAGTCTAACTTGATCTTTATCGATTTTTTGTTTTTATACACACCATGTCTGTCAGCAGGAATTTTGTTGCCATGGCAACGTCACGCTTGATTTGTCAGTTGTGGAGACGTCCTATAACTAGGCACTGCCTACCTTGCATAGCATCGGCCTAGTCATTGCTGTGTGATTTTCATCTTAGCAGTAAGAAGAAAGGTGATAGGGCCGTTAAGACTGCCTAACGAGTAAACCGAGAGGTCCTGGGTTCGATTCCCAGCCTTGCCCTTTCTCCCCGGTTTGATGGGAAAATCAAACTGAATGTCAAGTCTTTGGGGGGGGGGGGGGGGGGGGGGGGGGCTCTAAACCAGTCGTACCCGTGTGCTTGCGGACCTGTGCTCGTCAAAGAACCCACGACAGTAGGAAATCGGAAAGAGCAGATATTGCCTCCGACTGTCCTGGCAAAATTGGTAGGTTCAGTTCCCTACTGTATCCCCGAAGTCGGAATACGGCTACCTTAAAGGGATGGAAAAAAACGGCCACATACGCAAAATTATCACCATTGGTGAACCTCAGAGCTCTACTCGAGGAACGGGAGAAAAATCCTAGAGTGGTTTATTTTCTTATTTGAAATTTATGATTATAGTTTTCTCATTTTCAGTGGCAAAATTTCGAAAGATAGGCACTTTTCGCAATGATTTTTTTTAAGGATAGGCTAGTTTTACATAGTTACAGAATCGATGGTAGTGTTACATAAATTGACCGTTTGCACGTGCATATTATTTCTCATATGTCATAAAAGTTAACAAGAAATGGATACTATACCATGCTAATTAGTGTAAGAAAATTGTGTCAAAGGTAAGTAGAGTACGCGCTTCATTTTTGCTTTCCACAGTGTGACACAGATCTACATACTTGCGAAATGAAAAAAGAAAACAAAAACAAAAACAGATGTAGCGTCATGGGCCACGTAAAGAAAAACAACAAGAAATAAACAGGCAATTGTCTGGAAAATCAGGAAAATGTCAAGAAAAAGCACAACAGACAACAAGAAAAGAAAGGGGAACAAATGTATAAGAGAAGAAGAAGAGAGAAAAAGGAGCCATTTTAAGCCCAGAACTTCCGGTGGGTGGATCGATACTGTATTTATACTGCAATAACTTTGCCATTTCACAGGAGTATCTAAAATAGGAATTAAAACAAACATGAAATAATCAATGAGCAAATCAAATGAATAAAGCCATGATATATTTATTGATTTTATACTGAAAGTTTGGTTCACATTATTTGTATTTTGTTTCATACAAATTACGTGTTGATGATTTTTAGACTCTTTCTGTTTGCTATTTCAAGGGGTGCGCCCCCACCCCCACCCCTCTTTCTTTGTTCTCCTTCCTCCTCTCAATGCCCCCACCCACCCATCCACTCCCAACCCCAATTTTTTTTTTAAAGGTACATTGAAAAAAGAGGAAGGAAAGAAAGGTGAGACAGAAAAAACAGACAAATACACAGACGTAGACAAACACACTGACAAAGAGACAGAATCCCTATGCTAAAATCGGAAAATTGATAAACAACACAAGACTAAGTCTGACACACACAATATCGAATTGAAATAATTGCGTTGAATTTATCAGTTATCTTTTTTTTTTCATTTAAAAAGGGAGGACAAACAAAAACAAGTCAATGCCTTTCAGTGTTCATATTTTAAAGTACCACTCTGATCTCCTACCACTCCCCACCACTCCCTCCTCCCACTCCCAAACGTTCTTACAATTCCTCATCCTCCATTTCGCCCTATCTAACCTTATAGCAGGATCCAAACCCCAAAGTAATAATTATGTGGCAGTATGACTACAGCCTATATCTAAAGTTATGCAACTGAGTGCAGCAATATTTTCAGAGACAACTATGCAGGTTCCAGGTTTTCAGAAAAGAAGAAAAAATGCACAATCCTTCAGCATGTTCAGTTAGGCAAGTCTTACTGGGCATAGGCTATGATATGAGTGTCTCTCTCAAATGAAAGCACTTCGCGACATCTTAGTCTGAGGGTAAGGTCTGAACTTTTTGCTTGTCAGACATCCCTTGATCAACGATCATCTTCACAAAATTTCTGGGGAACCGATTCTTAAACATATCATTATTTCTGGACTTTCGTCATATTATGTT
>CM060320.1:25229793-25243682 GCA_030674155.1 Stramonita haemastoma
AGAGAGAGAGAGAGAGAGAGAGAGAGAGAGAGAGAGAGAGAGAGAGAGAGAGAGAGAGGAGAGAGAGAGAGAGATCAATACACTCTCTGGTGAAGATTTAAGAAGATCCTATGCCTTTCTCATTTTATTTTTCATCTGATTTCGGAGTGGACTCACAATGACAGTTTGCATGGCCAGAAAACAAGTACTGAGTATGCGTGTGCTCTGCTGCTGTCCAGTACAGCACCAGAGCGGAAGCTGTGTTCGGTAGGATATAACTTCAGAGCGAGTTTTCATGTAACTTCAGAACAAGTCACTTTGCCGTTTTAACGATCAACTGATTTTTCGAAGATGCGAGAAATTTTACTGTTCCATGATTTTCCAAGAAATCAGCGCTTCTATAAATGAAGAGCCGTGGTTTGCTATGTTCCGACCGCATTCCAATTTTCGACACCACTTGCGAATGAAAGTTCAACTTTCACTAGCGAGTAGCCTGATGCGAGAGACGTAGCGTAGGTTTCAAACCTTACTCGGCAAAACGAACAGCCAATTTTGCTGCTTATGCATCTATATCCGCAACTGTACCTCTTTTAGCCCCATCCTGGCCTGTTAGCGTCATTTTGCATTCACTTCGCGTCTTTCTTTGCTTATAAGTGTATCAGTTTGGTCTGTTTCTCCGCGAAAGTTTACACTTTCCGCCATTTTGTTTTGAAGATACTGTTGTGCGCATGCGTCGTCAGGGGAGATAAGTAACTGAACGATAGTCAATAGGGCTTAGCAGACGACGTAACGCGAGATAAACGGCATCGCTGAACGATAGAAGACGACGTTTTCGATTTCCGGATTTTTCGTTGACAAAAATCGGATTTTGATTAATAAAATCGTATTTCCGTATTTTCCAACTTTTTCCGGAACAAATACGGAAAAATACGGAAGGTGCACAGGTCTGTACATATATATATATATATATATATATATATATATATATATATATATATATATATATATATATATATATATATATATTATATATATATAATCTTTTTGGCAGGTATACTATGATTAAAATGGAAAAGGGGTTCTTAGAAGTGCACGATTGTATGAATAATTGTTATCATGTTTAGCAGCAGAAAACCGATTTTATTGCATGTCACAGATTATATCCCTAGAATTATAACGGCAGAGGTTTTATACTTATCATTATGATTATTGCTGTGTATGGACAACGTTAGTTATGGCAGAACGTTGTCTTCAGAAGTGTGAATATGGCTGGCTTGTTCATATTGAATCCAGCAACAATAGCAACAAAAGGACTGCATATAATCAACGTATGATGTGTTGCTTTGTATCTATTTGATTCAAAATAATGACGATTGATTGTAGCACCATTTTTTTTTTCTCAGTACATGTTTGACAATTTTTGGCTTTCACGCTTTAACTCCCACTTTTTTCTCCAGAATTTGTAGTTGGAAAAATGACCATGAGAGAATTTGTGTTCCATGTGTGTCTGTCTGTCTTCCGATGATACCACTGATGCTAGGTTCTCAGAAAGTTTAGATCTGCATTTTTAACACGACAACATATTGCTAACTTTAATAATAGTGAAGCATTCACTTAGGCCTTGGTCAAAGTTTTAAACATAGGGGGGAGGGGTGGGCAGTTTAAGGTACTGTGTCTCCTGGTAACCAGAGGAGAGAGAGAGATGAGAGAGAGGAGAGAAGAGGAGAGAGAGAGAGAGAGAGAGAGAGAGAGAGAGAGAGAGAGAGAGAGAGAAGAGAGAGATTGCACTGGTTTTTCTTTTACATAACCAATACAAGCTTGGTGACAGTGCTACAATACTAGAATATATATATTCAAGTTTTGTGTTTCCGTAAATCGACATAAGTTTAGGAATCTCTGACCTGTGTACATTATTCTTCTTAATTCCAGAAATGACTATGGTTCTGGCACTAGCTGCTCTACACATTTGTTAACCAAAGAGCGTGGGACAAAGAGTATCGATCTACTTTGTGATATTGATGACAGAACTAATGACTGATTCAATGAAAGTAGGAGGTAAAACCTAACAGTTATAGCAGTCTGCTGACCTAAAGAGCAAAATACATATATTTTTTTGTTCATCCCATGTCAAACATTCCTTCTTATACAGAAAAACTGATTTGATTGGGAGGGAAAGGGTAAATATTTATGGTGTTTTGATATTCGTTCAGCTTTTTTTTTTTTTGGGGGGGGGGGGGGGGGGGGGGCATATGAGGCACTACTTTTCTTCATCTTTTTTAAAAATTTAATCTTTTTATCGAATATTCAAATTCTGAAAAGTGGAATGCATCTAAACATCCTGTCATTTGATGAGATTCCATTCTAAACTTTAAAAAAAATGTTCATAACTTTGCTGTTCATTCAGTGATACAAAATACAATAACGAAAATGAAATCTCTTCCCCTCCAACCTTTCCCACCCTCTCTCTCTCTCTCTCTCTCTCTCTCTCTCTCTCTCTCTCTCTCTCTCTCTCTCTCTCTCTCTCTCTCTCTCTCTCTCTCTTCTCTCTCTCTCCCTCCTCTGAGACATATGAATCATCTTGCTGTGTTATCTTTCCTTCTCATTAATTTTAACCGACAGATTTCTTTTTAATGTTAACGCCATGAAAGAGCCTGAATAATAATACACATGCATACATGATCAGTGCTATGTTCCACAGTGGCCACATTCCACTGTTAGCGTGGCTAAAACTTGTGGTTCTTTTTCTTTGTTGACCCGACCATTAATTTAAGTTTTTTGTGCCAGTTCCATTGAGTTATTACCTGTTCAGTTCTTGATAACTCGGGTGTTTCTTTGTTGACGAGTTGATATTGCACTAAATCTTTTTTTGTCCTGATGAATAACTGGGTGAGGTGTTTTGGTCTGAATAGGGTTTTACTTGGTTGGTTGTGTTTGGCTGGTTGGTTGGTTGTTTTGGTTGGCTGGTTAGTTAGGTTGGTTTCCATTTTTGTTTGATTTGTTTTTTGTTTTGTTTTTGTTGATTGGTTTTGGGGGTTTTTGTGTTTTTTGGGGGGGGGTTGTTAGGGGGAGTTTGGATTTTTTTTGTTTTAGTTTAGCTTCCTTTGGGAGTTGTTCTGTTTTGGTCCTGGTTAGTTTAGTTTAGTTTAGTTTTGTGGGGTTGTTCTTTACCTTAGTTGGGGTTGTTCTTTGGTTTGGTTTGGAACTGTTTTACTTTAGATTGGAATCGTGTTTTGGTTTGGTTTTTGGGTTCTTTAGTTTCGTTTTGGGGATTGTTCTTGGTTTTTTTTTATAGTTTAGTTTGGGAATTGTTCTTTGTTTTGGTTTGTTTAGTTTAGTTTGGGGGGGGGGGGGGGTTTTGTTTTGGTCTTGGTTTGTTAACGTTTAGTTTGTGGATTGTTCTTTTTTTGTTTTTTTGCAATAGCCTTTTTCATGGACATTCCATTTGCGCACCATTTGGCCTTTTTTTAATTAAATGAAATGCATTTGTTGACCGATTGTTTTCTCTTCTTTTTTTTATTTCATGAATATGTACTTGTTTCTCTCTCTCTCTCATTAATCCATTATTCCACGATTTTCATTATAAGTTATGTTTAATGAGAGTGTTGGAAGTTGGGGTGGGGTGGGGTGGGGAGGGAGGGGGGGTTATATGATCATGAAAATCTCTGCACTGACGATTTCATGATAGTATAAGCCAATTATAGCCACAATCTTTCACGACATGCGTAGTTTAATTAATCATACATGTTGAAAAATCAGTCTTTAGAGATGGTTAGACTACACTGAAATCTGTTTTGCGGTGTTGGTTCATTAAAAATATAAAACAAACAGCTTTTAGCTGAGAATTGTGAGTTCATGAAGTCACCCTCACTTCATACACATTCAGCGGAAATAGTAAGTTTTGTGACATGAAATGAAAATGTTAAAAATTAAATTTTTTTTTTTTTTTTTTTTGGGGGGGGGGGGGGGGGGGGGGCATTACTGGCAACTGTCTCTTCTTGGGCTGTTTTTTCTTTTAAGGATGATGATGATGATGATGATGATGATGATGATGAGATGATGATGATGATGATGATGATGATGATGACCACGACAATGAGCAATGAATGATGAATGATGAAGATGATGACTGTGGATGATGATGATGATGATGACAATGAAACATACAAGAATCTCTAAATATCAGGAAATGCTCCACATACTCTGAATTAATTCCTTTTTATTATTATTTTTATTATTTATATTATTATTATTATTATTATTATTATTATTATTATTTTGATGTACTAAAAGGAAAATGGCAACAGTGGACCAAGTGTAAAATTTGTTCATACAAAAATAATTATATCTCAGAAGTGTAAGGAATCACACACCACACACACACCACACACACACACACACACACACACCTTACACCACTTTTCTAATCTCCTTCTTGCTCTTGTGTCTAATTATTAAAAACATCCACACTTAACAAGCAAGCCAAAGACTTGTTTTTAATTTAACTATCAAATGATTATTTTTTTTAAAGACTCTCCAACTTTCACTTTCATGACGTTTCTTAGCTGAGTTTTTTTTCTCTCCAAATTTTGTTTCACAATCCGCTCACATTATAGTGTCTGTGTGTGTGTTGTATAAATAAATGAATATATCAAGGTACATGAACAATTTTGAATGTAAGCCTCGTTGAGTCATAATAGCAAGTACAGGTTTCATAATATTCTTCACTAATCATTTCATGAATTGTTTTTGCTCAGTACATCCGTGTTCGTTTACGTGCTTCATCACTATGTCATAATAAACTGGATCAAACGCCTATGCATGCTTCATCTTTTGATTGATTTGTTCCGTTTATAGGAAAGGTTAGTTGGAGCTTTTTCAACTGACCCAGAACAAAGATCATTCTTCTTCTCGTATGTATCGTTTATTCAAAATAATAATACTGAATAAAGAATCTTTCAGATACTTAAGGAATGGATGGCGTTTCCAAAGTGTGTTTTGTTTGTTTAGTTAGATTCCATCATGCGTGTGTATTGCATGTGGTGGGTTGTGTGTGTGTGTGTTGTGTTGTGTTGTGTGTTGTGTGTGTGAATTTTGTGGATGGGTTCTGTTCTTTCTGTCTGTCGTTGAGGTTTGGATACACAGTGTGTGTTGTGTGTGTGTGTGTGTGTGTGTGTGTGTGTGTGTGTGTGTGTGTTCGTGCGCGTGTATGCATGTGTGTGTTTGCAGATGTATGGATGTGCACACACTTGGTATATGCTTATGCAAAGTAAAATTGCATGTGGACATGTGGCTGTGCAACCCAAGTCATAATATATGAGCCAAGAGGCAGTCCTTTAGAAAAAATTTGTTTTCTGATGGACAGATCTTGTGAACCCACTTAAAAGTATTAAAGTGAAGATGAACTTTCACATATCACAGATAACATTATTTGTAGCACTTAAAAGTATTAATGTGACAATAAACTTTCACAATTACTGAAATCCTAACAAATTGTAAGCCCCTTAAAAGTTTTATTAGTGCCTATAAACTTGCACATATCACTCCTAATGTCTTGTGAGCACCCTAAAAGTATTGATCAAAGGTAAAAGGTAAAGGTGTCCTTAACCTATGTGGTCGTGGAGCGAGGTGCAGAACCTCAGCTTCTCCAGAGCCCAGCGTTTTGGGAGTGGCACCTATCTCCTCTCCCTCGCTGCTAGAGAGGTAGGTACCCATGATTAAGAGCTGGGTGAACTGGGGAACTGTACTGAAGCCAGGGCATACTAACGGTCACCTATCCATGAGACAGCCATGCTTAAAGCTGTTTTATCTTAACTTGAGGAGAGCAAAATGTTCTCACCACTGTGCTACCCCGTCCCTTTAGTATTGATAGTGAAGATAACTTTCACATATCACTCCTAACAAAGTTCTCATCTGTATTTTTTTTATTAGCTCTTCTAAATTCTAAAACTGCATAGATAAATGTGACCACAATTTTTTTTTAATCTCTCCTCTCTCTCTCTCTCTCTCTCTCTCTCTCTCTCTCTCTCTCTCTCTCTCTCTTTCATGACTTTCCACAATAAAATACAAATCTACGCCCTTTTGTTATTTTCTTTAATATACAGTTTTAATCAAGTTTAGCATAAACAAAGCAGCAACAACAAACAGACATCTAAAAAAAAAATGGTGGCAAAATGGATTTCCATGAAAATCCATGTAAAAATCATCATGTACACAAATTAAGAAACATCAATATTCATTTCCATGTTAATTCACTCAATTCATAATGTGCATAAAAGGCTCGTTCCCTGCTTCTGGTCACAGTTCAACTCATTCACTCTTTCATCACAGCTCATACAGTTTTGGTGTACCCATGGTTATGAAGTAAGTTGGAATAAAACCAGCCATCACACTATACAAGACATAACCGGTCTACTTCATTTCGCATGTATGCGAAATACTTTACAAGTGCACATACATGTGCGTATATGCCAGTTTAAAAAAACTAACAAACAAATAAACTGGAATATAAATCTTCCCGGTGGTAGTTTTTGAGGTATTAAAAAAAAAAAAAAACCAACCCCTCCCCCCCCCCCCCCCCCCCCCCTAAAATATACATTTTTCAGTAACAATGTTTGAGGTATTTTACAGTAAGAACTATTCCCCTTGCGTAACCCAGTTTGAGTTTGCACCCTCACCCCCCCCCCCCCTTTCACTCCTCACCCCCCCTCCTCCTCCAAGCTGATGCTCTCCTAGCAAAGGCCTTTTTCTTTTTTCTTGTTTACACACCTCTTACCTGAGTGTCAATGCTTCAGCTGCAGAGGCAGGAGAGCCAACAGTAAGAGAACCAACTTGCCACCTTAAGGGAACTGAAAGTGCAGTTTCCAGTTTCAGCTTTAGGGGTCATCTGAGAGCATTTTTTGTAGTCAACACCCATGCCAACTCCACTCCCTTTGAAGCCCTTCACGTTCCCATGTGCAAACACACACACACACATTCAAAAAGTCTTGCACACACATTACTAAAAACTCCATCCACCTTTCCTTACAGAGTAGGCCAAGGTATGGCTTGTGGGCTGGATCAGGATGGCATGAACATACTAAGCATGCATCCCGCTTCTAGAAGAGGAATGGACTCTGCCAATTTCAACCTGTACAAAACACATACTGCCTGGAAAATTCAGTGCCGCTCACAAATGACTCCCCAAAATCCAAGCTACTTAAGACTTCTGCCTTCCCTTCTGCATTCCCTGGCCATACTCCATTTTTTTTTTTCTTTTCATACTCAATTTTTAATCCGGTCTGGATAGTCAAGCCTGCAGTCAGTCGCTGTGACCCTGCCAGTCCTCATAGTATTTTTTCATGGAGCTCTACTGGGCTGGGCCACATCTGGTGTCTCAGATCGTGAAGCATGATGTGAATGCAAATGCCAGTAGTTTTATTATCTCAAAAATGAGATAATCAGGTGAGTCACAACATGATAACAGCATGTGAAAAAAAAAGAAGTAAAAGCTTATACACTAGTTCTCTTCCTAAAATGCTGTCCAGCTTTTAATCAGTGTCCAGATAAAATGTGTCTTCCTGTAAAAACAAAATAGTTTACAAGTATCTCCAAGCACACACACACACACACACACACACACACACACACACACACACACACACACACACACACACACAGAGTCCGCATGAGACTTTAAACCGAGGCCCCAAGTGTGAACGCACGCACAACATCTTGTGCACACGTAGAATCCTGTTCCGCTTTTCGTAAGAGTAGGCCATTGTGTGACGGTGGGAACAGATTACATTAACAAAACTGCATACACACGGGGACAGGATGTAAAAAAGCACAAAACTGCTTATCCCATTATCCTTGATACAAAGGAATAAAATAAAATAAAATAAAATAAAATAAAATAAATAAACACACACACACACACACACACACACACACAATCTGATGACTGGGTTCAATGCTCACTGAAGGGGATATTTTCCCCCTCGAGTTAAAATCAGTGCAGACTCCACTCTCTCCAAAGTCCTTCAGATGAGACTGTAAACCGAAGCCCCATGTGAGAACACACACCAACATCTTGCCCACACATTAAATCCTGTTCCGCTTTTTGAAAAAGTAGGCCATCGTGTGCCGGTGGGAACAGATGACAAAGTTTACAAAATTGCATACACATGGGGACTGGATGTAAAAAAGCACATGAGTGCTTATTCTATTATCCTCGATATAAAAGAATAAAATAAATAAATAATAACACACACACACACACACACACACACACACACACACACACACACACACACACACACAACCATGGTTCAAACCATAAAATTGCTTCTAACTTCACATGTCATCAGGCTGTCCTGGTTGATCAATAATGAACCACTTACCACGATCTTGACACAGCGGCCATCTAGTATAAACCCTCAATCCAAAACAAACAGCAACAAAAATAAGAAGACGAAAAACCTTCAGTCCAGTCAGGCAAGATGAATGGTCCTTGCTGAAGAGAAGTGACTCGAATGCTAAACTGACAGATTTGTTTGAATTCTGTGAAAGAGATGGCCAGGTTTTCTTTGGGGGGGGGGTTCTTCTTTTTTTAAGAGTGCCAATATGGCCTTTTAAATACTTATACTTAAGAACTTTCCTACAGTCACAATGTGTCAACCTTAATGGTGGGCAAAAACTATCGCACACATTATAATCAGGGTTCTAGCTAAGAAACAAAAATTTTGTTTTTGTTTTTGTTCCTCAGCTAGAGCTCCGACATTCACCATTTTTTTTATCCCTCTGCTAGAACTAAAGTTGCATGTAATTGATGAAAAGGTCAACTACGTTTCTATTTCTGTTGCATGGAGCTTTATAAATGCTTTTGTTGATGCAAAATTATATACATTACAGTTATTTTTGTTTACTGAAATCCTTCATGCCTTAAGAGGGGTCAAAGGCTGATAATTTTTAAATCCTAATTTAAATCTTGTTCACTTCTGTACACAAAAGAAATTTGTACTTAAGTCCTGATGTCTTCCCTCCATAAAAAAGAGCCATCAATAAAATTAATTTGTTTCAAACAACTGTCATGGCACAGCCAAGCTTCATCTACTCAATTTTTTTTTAGAGTGTTGTTGAAATTACTTGACCAACACTGCAGGTTGTCTGTGTCTCTCAGGCCTGGTTGATGAGAAGGACACAGGCATCACAGAAGATGAGCTGCATAAAAACCCCAAACCAAACCCCTTTTTTCAACATCTCACCAAGTAGACCTAAAAAAAAGGAAACCCTGCTGCCTTTTGCAGAAGAAACCAGTCCTGGGCTCCATCACTGTCTCAGACACACTCCACACACACTGTTCAGCAGCAGACAGCTCACAGCTTCGTCCCCATCCTCAAACACCACTGAACACAGGGAGATACATGTGTCATAATCATGCCAGGCAACCCCTGAGGTATGTTTCTATTTGAAGATACTGTTTATATTGTTTCAAAATAACTTTCAAATGTGCCATTCTCTTTGCTGGGTTTAAAAAAAAAATTTTTTTAGTCACTATACATACAGACAAGGACACAGACACACACAGACACACACACCCACACACTCATCTAATATCACTTACGTTAAATTCAAGACCACACACACACACACACACACACACACACACACACACACACACACACAATTCTGACCCACACACACACAATTCTGACACACACACACACACACAAATACGCACACACACATTCCAACCACTTGGTGCAAGTGTGCACACGCACACACACACATTCTAACCACTTGGCATACACACACATACATTCTGACCACTTGGCATACACACACACACACACACACACACACACACACACACACACACACACACACAACACACAAAAACACACACACAAAAAACACACACAAAAACACACAACACCACACACATTCTCACCACTTGGCCCACGCACACAAACACATTCCACCCACCAAGCAGAACAAACAAACAAACAAACAACGATGCCGACTTTAAAAAAATCCTAGCAACACTAATCAGAAGGCGAGTCTCGAGATGGCACTTTCAGTTTGAGCGTCAACTTCCTCTTCTTGTACAGATTGGACTCCGAGCCGCTGCTCTCCCCACTGGGAGAATACGTCTGACTCAACAGAGAGTGACTCAGAGCGTCCTCATGATCCGACAGGTCAGGCAGACCCCCAAAGTCCAGATCCCAGGGATTTCTACTGCTCTGCCTCTTCTTCCTCTTCTTGCTTTGCTGCTGCTGTGGTGCTGCTGCTGCTGCTGCTGTTGTTGCTGTTGAGGGGACCCTGTTTCGCTCCACGTTTTGTTCAGGTGCAGCGTCAGGCGTGACTGGGAAGGGGAGCCTTGGCCCTGCGGGTGGCGCTTGATCTTCAGCTTGAGGGTGCCCTTGCTGGGGTCGCTGATGGTGCTGCTGACTGCCAGCTGCTCCTGGAACCCTGAGTCCCTGCTCCCCCTCCACCACCCCCCCCACCTCCATCCCCTGGGAGCTGGCCGCGGCAGCAGCGGCGGCGGCAGCGTCGATCAACTCCTTCAGTTCGTTGTCCTCATTGTGTATTTGCACCATCTGCTGTGCTGCTGCTGCTGTTGCTGCTGTTGCTGCTGTTGCTGCTGCTGTTGCTGTTGCTGCTGACGACGCAAGGTCTCCGACTTCTGCTGCTGCTGCAGTTGTTGCTGCTGCTGTTGCTGCTTGGCCAGGCGCTCCTTGAGGAGCTTCTGTCGCTCCTGCTCCTGCTCCTGTCGCACCTGCTGCAGGAGGTCGGCAAGCAGCTCGTCCCCGCTGCGCCTACTGTCGGCGTCGCCCAAGCTGAGGAGGCGGGGGGAGGGGGGGGGGTGGAAAGACGCGGTCCAGGTTGAGGACGGGCAGTCGGGCGGTCAGTGCGTCGGCCAGGCACTCCGCCAGCTGCTGGTACAGGGCCAGGATCTCCGGCCCGCTGTGGCGCAGTGCTGCGTCGCTGCCTCGGGGACCCCCCTGCCGCCACCAATGCCGCTGCTGCTGTATCCGGGGTCTGTCTCCTGCGCGCAGGTCCTCGCTGTCCATGTAGCACCTCAGTAGTTTCTCCACCGCCAGCTGTAAGCAACACGCCCGCCCCTCATATCTTAATAATAATAATAATACATGGAATTTATGTAGCGCTATATCTTGCAAAAACAAATCAAAGCGCTTGCACTCAACCCACACAACCAACACAACAAGCAACCAATGACAATAAATAGTTTGAGCAAATTCGAATGTATACACACACACACACAGACACACACATACATGTCTTCTAAAGGAGAGTGGAAGTGTGTTGTCACTGACTGAATTGGGAAGATTGTTTCTCAAGCGTACATGCATAAATGTATGTATGCATGCATGTATGCAAACACACACACACACACACACACACAAGCATAACCTATGCAACACATACATACACGCACGCATGCATGCACGCACTCACACACACAACACACACACACACACACACACACACACACACACACACACACACACACACACACACACACACACACACTCTCATAAACACCGTCCCAGCACACATAACAAACCTGTCATGAACCTCCTTAGTACTTGTACACTCTTGTCTCACACACGCATGCACGCACGCAGCCGCACGGCACACACACACACACACACACACACACACACACAACACACACACACACACACACACACACACACACACACAAAAACACACAAATCTCTCATAAATTAAATCAATTCCTCATAATCTAGAATAAATAAAGTATTCATAATCATACTCACAACCTTACTAATCACCAAGAAATCAACATCTAACTCAAACCATCCCTTTCCCTAACTGTCTCTGTAACACTAACCTAAAAAAAAAAAAAAATTATTTTCATTTCATTTTTTTTTTTTTTTTTTGAATCTTTGATAAGTCATTTTCAAAATGATTGAGAAGTTGGTACCTGCACTTGTCTTTCCTCACTACTTTTTCCTCAAAAAAAAAAGAAAAGAAAAAAAAGAAAACAAAACCGACCACACCTGTAATGGAGACCATACCTGTACAGCTTCCAGGACTCTCATGGCATCGGTCTGCAGATGGGGGCGAACAGAGGAGGTGCCACTGACGGTGGCCTGCAGATGGGGCAACAGCTGGGGTAACTGCGGCACCAGCACTGTCTCCACCTCCTGCACAATGCCATAGGTAATTTTTGAAAGGAGAGCACCAAACACCAGTCACAATGCACACATCCAACATCACTCAGTAAGGCCTAGTGCTAGTAAAGGTGTCCCATAACCTCTATGGTCGTCAGGAAGCGAGGCGTCAGAGACCTCGGCTTCTATAAAGAGTGCTAAATTTAGCGCGCTCCTTCCTTTTACCTAGTCCAAGTGGTGGTCAGCTCTGCTATAAAAAGCACCAGCTGGGCTGGGCTGGGGATGGGATAATTAGCAGCTGAAAGTGGGGGAAAGTGACAGCTGTGAGTCAGGAGTGAGTGAAAAGCTTTTCTGACAGTATACCTGAGTAGTAAAGTGTTTAAAAGTAAAAGGTAAAGGTTTTCCCATAACCTCTATGGTCGTCAGGGAGCGAGGCACCAGAGACCTCAGCTTCTTCTCTAGGGGGCCAGCATATTAAGGGCGGTGCCCATCTCCTCTCCCTCACATCTTTACCTTCCCTGACCCTACAGAGGGCAGGTACCTATTCATAGCTGGGTGAACTGGGGGACTGTACTAAAGCCAAAGTGGTGCAAACAGTCACCCATCAACTTGGTGACCATGCTAGATGCTGTTTAACGCTGGCTTGGGGAAAGCGAGTGCTCTGACCACTGAGCTATCCCAGAATAGAAGAGGGTTACAGAACAAAAGAAAAGCAACAACAGAAAACAGAAAAGAAGTAGACAGGGGAAAAAAAGGGGGGGAGGAGCAAGAGGGATGCGAAGAGATGAATGAAGTGAAGCACCCCTAGAAAAAAACAAAAGCAAACATAAGTGCAGAACTGTACAACAAAAAACAGAGCGTAGAATTGGCAGAGAAAAAAAAAAGAGGAAAGTAAGCTGGGGTCCAGAGGCCGCTTAGGCCCCGGTGGGGTGCAGGGCAAAGCCCTGCTGGGGGGTCCAGGGGGGCAAAGCCCCCCGGCCGAAAATGATTTTTAGCATTTTAAAGGCAATTTAGAGGCCTCTCCAGGCACCATTTGAGCAATGTGAGAAGCATGTGTGTGTGTGGGGTGTGTGTGTGTGTGGGGTGTTGTGTGTGTGTGTGTGTGTGGTGTGGTGTGTGTGTGTGTGAGTGAGTGAGTGAGAGAGAGAGACACTGAGAGAGAGACAGACTCAGACTTTTAGACCTTTTCCCTAAAGAACCACCAGAGTATGTCAAACTTGTTTTTAAAAAAGATCCCTTCTGGGTAGCCGTAACATAAGTTTCTGTGTACAACTGTGATGGTTAATGGAAAACATGGAGACAGACAGACCAACAGACAAAAAACAGTATGTGAGAGAAATGAGGACATAAACATCCAGCAACTAATTGCAGAATTAAAAAAAAGGGGATGTATACAGTATGTAGTGATATCCAGGCATGGTACTGGAGGAAAAGCACTTTTCCTGAAATGTAGTGGGGGTCCAAGGGGTATGATTGCCCCCTCATGGGGTCAAGGGGCAGAGCCCCTTGTGGGGGTCGGGGGCAAAGCCCCCTGAAGTTGAAGGTTTTTTGACAATTCTAGCCTGTTTAAAGGCCTCTCCTTGAACTTATTTCAGTTTTCACACTAAGCAATTTCTGCCCTAAAATAAGCTCTCGAAGCATGACTTTTTCTGTCATTTCTTCAATCTGAAGGAAGTCCTACACTCAAGTAATCACATTTGCAAAAATAAGTACATTTCTAGACAAATGTGCACAAATGCAGATAGAGGAAGAAAGAGAAAGAAAGGGCAG
>CM060320.1:25243782-25313782 GCA_030674155.1 Stramonita haemastoma
ACCTCAGCTTCTCCAGAGCCCAGCGTTTTGGGAGTGGCACCTATCTCCTCTCCCTCGCTGCTAGAGAGGTGAGGTACCCATGATTAAGAGCTGGGTGAACTGGGGAACTGTACTGAAGCCAGGGCATACTAACGGTCACCTATCCATGAGACAGCCATGCTTAAAGCTGTTTTATCTTAACTTGAGGAGAGCAAAATGTTCTCACCACTGTGCTACCCCGTCCCTTTAGTATTGATAGTGAAGATAACTTTCACATATCATCCTAACAAAGTTCTCATCTGTATTTTTTTTATTAGCTCTTCTAAATTCTAAAACTGCATAGATAAATGTGACCACAATTTTTTTTTATCTCTCTCTCTCTCTCTCTCTCTCTCTCTCTCTCTCTCTCTCTCTCTCTCTCTCTCTCTTTCATGACTTTCCACAATAAAAATACAAATCTACGCCCTTTTGTTATTTTCTTTAATATACAGTTTTAATCAAGTTTAGCATAAACAAAGCAGCAACAACAACAGACATCTAAAAAAAAATGGTGGCAAAATGGATTTCCATGAAAATCCATGTAAAAATCATCATGTACACAAATTAAGAAACATCAATATTCATTTCCATGTTAATTCACTCAATTCATAATGTGCATAAAAGGCTCGTTCCCTGCTTCTGGTCACAGTTCAACTCATTCACTCTTTCATCACAGCTCATACAGTTTTGGTGTACCCATGGTTATGAAGTAAGTTGGAATAAAACCAGCCATCACACTATACAAGACATAACCGGTCTACTTCATTTCGCATGTATGCGAATACTTTACAAGCTGCACATACATGTGCGTATATGCCAGTTTAAAAAAACTAACAAACAAATAAACTGGAATATAAATCTTCCCGGTGGTAGTTTTTGAGGTATTAAAAAAAAAAAACCAACCCCCCCCCCCCCCCCCCCTAAAATATACATTTTTCAGTAACAATGTTTGAGGTATTTTACAGTAAGAACTATTCCCCTTGCGTAACCCAGTTTGAGTTTGCACCCTCACCCCCCCCCCCCTTTCACTCCTCACCCCCCCTCCTCCTCCAAGCTGATGCTCTCCTAGCAAAGGCCTTTTTCTTTTTTCTTGTTTACACACCTCTTACCTGAGTGTCAATGCTTCAGCTGCAGAGGCAGGAGAGCCAACAGTAAGAGAACCAACTTGCCACCTTAAGGGAACTGAAAGTGCAGTTTCCAGTTTCAGCTTTAGGGGTCATCTGAGAGCATTTTTTGTAGTCAACACCCATGCCAACTCCACTCCCTTTGAAGCCCTTCACGTTCCCATGTGCAAACACACCACACACACATTCAAAAAGTCTTGCACACACATTACTAAAAACTCCATCCACCTTTCCTTACAGAGTAGGCCAAGGTATGGCTTGTGGGCTGGATCAGGATGGCATGAACATACTAAGCATGCATCCCGCTTCTAGAAGAGGAATGGACTCTGCCAATTTCAACCTGTACAAAACACATACTGCCTGGAAAATTCAGTGCCGCTCACAAATGACTCCCCAAAATCCAAGCTACTTAAGACTTCTGCCTTCCCTTCTGCATTCCCTGGCCATACTCCATTTTTTTTTTTCTTTTCATACTCAATTTTTAATCCGGTCTGGATAGTCAAGCCTGCAGTCAGTCGCTGTGACCCTGCCAGTCCTCATAGTATTTTTTCATGGAGCTCTACTGGGCTGGGCCACATCTGGTGTCTCAGATCGTGAAGCATGATGTGAATGCAAATGCCAGTAGTT
This sequence comes from Stramonita haemastoma, assembly GCA_030674155.1. Lineage (NCBI taxonomy): Eukaryota > Metazoa > Mollusca > Gastropoda > Neogastropoda > Muricidae > Stramonita > Stramonita haemastoma. The sequence goes on from CM060320.1 coordinate 25,245,552, forward strand.
TTATTATCTCAAAAATGAGATAATCAGGTGAGTCACAACATGATAACAGCATGTGAAAAAAAAAGAAGTAAAAGCTTATACACTAGTTCTCTTCCTAAAATGCTGTCCAGCTTTTAATCAGTGTCCAGATAAAATGTGTCTTCCTGTAAAAACAAAATAGTTTACAAGTATCTCCAAGCACAACACACACACACACACACACACACACCACACACACACACACACACACACACACACACACACAGAGTCCGCATGAGACTTTAAACCGAGGCCCCAAGTGTGAACGCACGCACAACATCTTGTGCACACGTAGAATCCTGTTCCGCTTTTCGTAAGAGTAGGCCATTGTGTGACGGTGGGAACAGATTACATTAACAAAACTGCATACACACGGGGACAGGATGTAAAAAAGCACAAAACTGCTTATCCCATTATCCTTGATACAAAGGAATAAAATAAAATAAAATAAATAAAATAAAATAAATAAACAACACACACACACACACACACACACACAATCTGATGACCTGGGTTCAATGCTCACTGAAGGGGATATTTTCCCCCTCGAGTTAAAATCAGTGCAGACTCCACTCTCTCCAAAGTCCTTCAGATGAGACTGTAAACCGAAGCCCCATGTGAGAACACACACACATCTTGCCCACACATTAAATCCTGTTCCGCTTTTTGAAAAAGTAGGCCATCGTGTGCCGGTGGGAACAGATGACAAAGTTTACAAAATTGCATACACATGGGGACTGGATGTAAAAAAGCACATGAGTGCTTATTCTATTATCCTCGATATAAAAGAATAAAATAAATAAATAATAACACACACACACACACACACACACACACACACACACACACACACACACACAACACACAACCATGGTTCAAACCATAAAATTGCTTCTAACTTCACATGTCATCAGGCTGTCCTGGTTGATCAATAATGAACCACTTACCACGATCTTGACACAGCGGCCATCTAGTATAAACCCTCAATCCAAAACAAACAGCAACAAAAAATAAGAAGACGAAAAACCTTCAGTCCAGTCAGGCAAGATGAATGGTCCTTGCTGAAGAGAAGTGACTCGAATGCTAAACTGACAGATTTGTTTGAATTCTGTGAAAGAGATGGCCAGGTTTTCTTTGGGGGGGGGTTCTTCTTTTTTTAAGAGTGCCAATATGGCCTTTTAAATACTTATACTTAAGAACTTTCCCTACAGTCACAATGTGTCAACCTTAATGGTGGGCAAAAACTATCGCACACATTATAATCAGGGTTCTAGCTAAGAAACAAAAATTTTGTTTTTGTTTTTGTTCCTCAGCTAGAGCTCCGACATTCACCATTTTTTTTATCCCTCTGCTAGAACTAAAGTTGCATGTAATTGATGAAAAGGTCAACTACGTTTCTATTTCTGTTGCATGGAGCTTTATAAATGCTTTTGTTGATGCAAAATTATATACATTACAGTTATTTTTGTTTACTGAAATCCTTCATGCCTTAAGAGGGGTCAAAGGCTGATAATTTTTAAATCCTAATTTAAATCTTGTTCACTTCTGTACACAAAAGAAATTTGTACTTAAGTCCTGATGTCTTCCCTCCATAAAAAAGAGCCATCAATAAAATTAATTTGTTTCAAACAACTGTCATGGCACAGCCAAGCTTCATCTACTCAATTTTTTTTTAGAGTGTTGTTGAAATTACTTGACCAACACTGCAGGTTGTCTGTGTCTCTCAGGCCTGGTTGATGAGAAGGACACAGGCATCACAGAAGATGAGCTGCATAAAAACCCCAAACCAAACCCCTTTTTTCAACATCTCACCAAGTAGACCTAAAAAAAAGGAAACCCTGCTGCCTTTTGCAGAAGAAACCAGTCCTGGGCTCCATCACTGTCTCAGACACACTCCACACACACTGTTCAGCAGCAGACAGCTCACAGCTTCGTCCCCATCCTCAAACACCACTGAACACAGGGAGATACATGTGTCATAATCATGCCAGGCAACCCCTGAGGTATGTTTCTATTTGAAGATACTGTTTATATTGTTTCAAAATAACTTTCAAATGTGCCATTCTCTTTGCTGGGTTTAAAAAAAAATTTTTTTAGTCACTATACATACAGACAAGGACACAGACACACACAGACACACACACCCACACACTCATCTAATATCACTTACGTTAAATTCAAGACCACACACACACACACACACACACACACACACACACACACACACACACACAATTCTGACCCACACACACACAATTCTGACACACACACACACACACACAAATACGCACACACACATTCCAACCACTTGGTGCAAGTGTGCACACGCACACACACACATTCTAACCACTTGGCATACACACACATACATTCTGACCACTTGGCATACACACACACACACACACACACAACACACACACACACACACACACACACACACACACACACAAAAACACACACACAAAAACACACACAAAAAACACACAAACACGCACACACATTCTCACCACTTGGCCCACGCACACAAACACATTCCACCCACCAAGCAGAACAAACAAACAAACAAACAACGATGCCGACTTTAAAAAAATCCTAGCAACACTAATCAGAAGGCGAGTCTCGAGATGGCACTTTCAGTTTGAGCGTCAACTTCCTCTTCTTGTACAGATTGGACTCCGAGCCGCTGCTCTCCCCACTGGGAGAATACGTCTGACTCAACAGAGAGTGACTCAGAGCGTCCTCATGATCCGACAGGTCAGGCAGACCCCCAAAGTCCAGATCCCAGGGATTTCTACTGCTCTGCCTCTTCTTCCTCTTCTTGCTTTGCTGCTGCTGTGGCTGCTGCTGCTGCTGCTGCTGTTGTTGCTGTTGAGGGGACCCTGTTTCGCTCCACGTTTTGTTCAGGTGCAGCGTCAGGCGTGACTGGGAAGGGGAGCCTTGGCCCTGCGGGTGGCGCTTGATCTTCAGCTTGAGGGTGCCCTTGCTGGGGTCGCTGATGGTGCTGCTGACTGCCAGCTGCTCCTGGAACCCTGAGTCCTGCTCCCCCTCCACCACCCCCCCCACCTCCATCCCCTGGGAGCTGGCCGCGGCAGCAGCGGCGGCGGCAGCGTCGATCAACTCCTTCAGTTCGTTGTCCTCATTGTGTATTTGCACCATCTGCTGCTGCTGCTGCTGCTGTTGCTGCTGTTGCTGCTGTTGCTGCTGCTGTTGCTGTTGCTGCTGACGACGCAAGGTCTCCGACTTCTGCTGCTGCTGCAGTTGTTGCTGCTGCTGTTGCTGCTTGGCCAGGCGCTCCTTGAGGAGCTTCTGTCGCTCCTGCTCCTGCTCCTGTCGCACCTGCTGCAGGAGGTCGGCAAGCAGCTCGTCCCCGCTGCGCCTACTGTCGGCGTCGCCCAAGCTGAGGAGGCGGGGGGAGGGGTGGGGGTGGAAGACGCGGTCCAGGTTGAGGACGGGCAGTCGGGCGGTCAGTGCGTCGGCCAGGCACTCCGCCAGCTGCTGGTACAGGGCCAGGATCTCCGGCCCGCTGTGGCGCAGTGCTGCGTCGCTGCCTCGGGGACCCCCCTGCCGCCACCACTGCCGCTGCTGCTGTATCCGGGGTCTGTCTCCTGCGCGCAGGTCCTCGCTGTCCATGTAGCACCTCAGTAGTTTCTCCACCGCCAGCTGTAAGCAACACGCCCGCCCCTCATATCTTAATAATAATAATAATACATGGAATTTATGTAGCGCTATATCTTGCAAAAACAAATCAAAGCGCTTGCACTCAACCCACACAACCAACACACAAGCAACCAATGACAATAAATAGTTTGAGCAAATTCGAATGTATACACACACACACACAGACACACACATACATGTCTTCTAAGGAGAGTGGAAGTGTGTTGTCACTGACTGAATTGGGAAGATTGTTTCTCAAGCGTACATGCATAAATGTATGTATGCATGCATGTATGCAAACACACACACACACACACACCTACACACACATACTTCACACCACCATCAGCACGCACTCACACACACACACACACACACACACACACACACACACACACACACACACACACACACACACACACACACACACACACTCTCATAAACACCGTCCCAGCACACATAACAAACCTGTCATGAACCTCCTTAGTACTTGTACACTCTTGTCTCACACACGCATGCACGCACGCACGCGCACGCACACACACACACACACACACACACACACACACACACACACACACACACACACACACACACACAACACAAAAACACACAAATCTCTCATAAATTAAATCAATTCCTCATAATCTAGAATAAATAAAGTATTCATAATCATACTCACAACCTTACTAATCACCAAGAAATCAACATCTAACTCAAACCATCCCTTTCCCTAACTGTCTCTGTAACACTAACCTAAAAAAAAAAAAATTATTTTCATTTCATTTTTTTTTTTTTTTTTTTGAATCTTTGATAAGTCATTTTCAAAATGATTGAGAAGTTGGTACCTGCACTTGTCTTTCCTCACTACTTTTTCCTCAAAAAAAAAGAAAAGAAAAAAAAAGAAAACAAAACCGACCACACCTGTAATGGAGACCATACCTGTACAGCTTCCAGGACTCTCATGGCATCGGTCTGCAGATGGGGGCGAACAGAGGAGGTGCCACTGACGGTGGCCTGCAGATGGGGCAACAGCTGGGGTAACTGCGGCACCAGCACTGTCTCCACCTCCTGCACAATGCCATAGGTAATTTTTGAAAGGAGAGCACCAAACACCAGTCACAATGCACACATCCAACATCACTCAGTAAGGCCTAGTGCTAGTAAAGGTGTCCCATAACCTCTATGGTCGTCAGGAAGCGAGGCGTCAGAGACCTCGGCTTCTATAAAGAGTGCTAAATTTAGCGCGCTCCTTCCTTTTACCTAGTCCAAGTGGTGGTCAGCTCCTGCTATAAAAAGCACCAGCTGGGCTGGGCTGGGATGGGATAATTAGCAGCTGAAAGTGGGGGAAAGTGACAGCTGTGGAGTCAGGAGTGAGTGAAAAGCTTTTCTGACAGTATACCTGAGTAGTAAAGTGTTTAAAAGTAAAAGGTAAAGGTTTCCCATAACCTCTATGGTCGTCAGGGAGCGAGGCACCAGAGACCTCAGCTTCTTCTCTAGGGGGCCAGCATATTAAGGGCGGTGCCCATCTCCTCTCCCTCACATCTTTACCTTCCCTGACCCTACAGAGGGCAGGTACCTATTCATAGCTGGGTGAACTGGGGGGACTGTACTAAAGCCAAAGTGTGCAAACAGTCACCCATCAACTTGGTGACCATGCTAGATGCTGTTTAACGCTGGCTTGGGGAAAGCGAGTGCTCTGACCACTGAGCTATCCCAGAATAGAAGAGGGTTACAGAACAAAAGAAAAGCAACAACAGAAAACAGAAAAGAAGTAGACAGGGAAAAAAAAGGGGGGGAGGAGCAAGAGGGATGCGAAGAGATGAATGAAGTGAAGCACCCCTAGAAAAAAACAAAAGCAAACATAAGTGCAGAACTGTACAACAAAAAACAGAGCGTAGAATTGGCAGAGAAAAAAAAAGAGGAAAGTAAGCTGGGGTCCAGAGGCCGCTTAGGCCCCGGTGGGGTGCAGGGGCAAAGCCCTGCTGGGGGGTCCAGGGGGGCAAAGCCCCCCGGCCGAAAATGATTTTTAGCATTTTAAAGGCAATTTAGAGGCCTCTCCAGGCACCATTTTGAGCAATGTGAGAAGCATGTGTGTGTGTGTGTGTGTGTGTGTGTGTGTGTGTGTGTGTGTTGTGTGTGTGTGTGTGTGTGTGTGTGTGTGTGTGTGTGAGTGAGTGAGAGAGAGAGACACTGAGAGAGAGACAGACTCAGACTTTTAGACCTTCCATAAAGAACCACCAGAGTATGTCAAACTTGTTTTTAAAAAGATCCCTTCTGGGTAGCCGTAACATAAGTTTCTGTGTACAACTGTGATGGTTAATGGAAAACATGGAGACAGACAGACCAACAGACAAAAAACAGTATGTGAGAGAAATGAGGACATAAACATCCAGCAACTAATTGCAGAATTAAAAAAAAGGGGATGTATACAGTATGTAGTGATATCCAGGCATGGTACTGAAGGAAAAGCACTTTTCCCTGAAATGTAGTGGGGGTCCAAGGGGTATGATTGCCCCCTCATGGGGTCAAGGGGCAGAGCCCCTTGTGGGGGTCAGGGGGCAAAGCCCCTGAAGTTGAAGGTTTTTTGACAATTCTAGCCTGTTTAAAGGCCTCTCCTTGAACTTATTTCAGTTTTCACACTAAGCAATTTCTGCCCTAAAATAAGCTCTCGAAGCATGACTTTTTCTGTCATTTCTTCAATCTGAAGGAAGTCCTACACTCAAGTAATCACATAGCAAAAATAAGTACATTTCTAGACAAATGTGCACAAATGCAGATAGAGGAAGAAAGAGAAAGAAAGGGCAGACACACACAGACAGAGAAACAGAAAGAGGGGGGGGGGTAAGAGAGAGGGAGAGGTGGAGAGAGAGAGAGAGAGAGAGAGAGAGAGAGAGAGAGAGAGAGAGAGAGAGAGAGAGAGAGAGAGAGAGAGAGAGAGAGAGAGAGAGACAATGACAATGACAATGACAATGACAATAGTTTATTGTGACAAGCTTTACGCCCATTCACAAGGGGACAGAGGGATGGGGACTGGGCACAAAACTTCAAATTCACATCAAACATTGACATAACTGGATCTGTGACAAGGTTTCCATGTCACGCAATGTCTTTTGTCAAGTAGGCTCACTGGCTGGCACTGTTTCGTGGCACAAACACGTGAATAGGGGTGCACACGTAGCTGTCCAGGGGTTATGCCTGTCTGCTCTCTCTCTCTATCTATCTCTATGATCAACCACCGCCTTCGACCATCTCTCTCTCTCTCTCTCTCTCTCTCTCTCTCTCTCTCTCTCTCTCTCACACACACACACACACACACGCACGCACGCACGCACGCGCGCGCGCGCGCGCGCGCGCGCGCACACATACACTCACACAACTGCACGCATTAACACACCATACATGTGCGCGCGCACACACACACATACACACACATGCATTCACACACACAGACATACACACACATGCACACACGCACGCACGCACACATACACACACACACACACACACACACACACACACACACACACACACCACACACACACACACACACACACCTAAACAAAGGCATTCAAAAGCAGGCAATCACAGTCACGATCAGTTATCCAAGGAAGAATCTGACAACGTCCATGATCACTTTTAGCATAACTAGTCCAGCATCAATCCTGTCTTTGATTCTCTCGCGATCAGCAGGTGTCCACAGCTTCAGCCTGGAGCTGATGGTCCGTTCCTCCTCAGACATGTGCTTGGTGTCTCTTTTCACGAACCAGAAGAAATCCAGTTGTTCCTGGGAATCCCTAAATTCAAACACCACGTCATCACTTTCACAAATAACAACACCAGGTTTGTCCTCAGAGACAAGCACGTGGCCAAAGTCCTGATTCCTAGAGATGTTTCGGAGTCTTCTCTGCAGGAACCGATCTGTTAATTCCGCCACATAGTCTCGGATCATCTCCACACTGCAGCCAGTCTCCTCAGCTTTCCGTAGAGGGCTGTCATCGTTATCCCCGGTAGTATCCGATGAAGCAGACACATCGTCAGCCAGGCCGATGTCACACAGCTGGTCAGGAACTGGGGCTGCTTCTTGCACGGTGACATCACGTGGTCTAGGGTGGAATTCACGTGCAGATGACAGCACGTGCAGCGGTGTGTTGTTTGGAGACAGGGGCGTGTTGATGTTTGACGCAGCCCTGCTTGTCGGTGGTGTAGGCATAAACAAACTATGAGAAGTTTCTGAAGCAAAAAATTCACTTCCCTGACTTTCTTCTTGCTGTGTTGCTGTCTGTCTCTTCTCCTCTGCCTTTCTGTTCTCCTCCACCTGTCTCCTCTCTTCTGCCTGTCTTCTCTCCTCTGTCCGTCTTTTGTCTCTATTAAGCTGACTGGGGGGTTTCCTGCGGAAACGCTGGCTGGTAGAAGACATTTGCTGGTTAGCCATGTTGTTTGTGTGCTCAGGGCTGGTCTTCAGGCGAAGCACAACCGTTGTATTGTCGCCTTCTCCGCAGATTTTCCAGGATGTCAGATGATGGTCTTCGAGCAGGGCACCTATGGTCACTTCCAGAGCTGTTGGTAAACCAACAACGGGCATGGTGCTGATTTAATTAGCGTTTTAAAGGGAAAACTGCCAGAGCAAAAAATTCTCCTGCCTCTCTCTCGAGAGAGAGAGAGAGAGAGAGAGAGAGGGCAGGCTAGTCGCCTGTGGATTGTTATAATACTGTAAACATTGCTCTCTGACCCCATACACACTGAAGGCAGCCAGTGAAAGCCCCCCCCCCCTCTTCCTACCATCCCTGTGGACCCCTCTGCCTTAGGCTTACAGCTGCAACTGACACCCTTCTATCAACAGATACCTAGTAGACTGGTGATGTAAAGAAGAGAAGGGAGACACGTACTGGGCATGGAAGCACTGGTTCTCTGTGGGTTTCCTTATTTTTAAAAAAAATTTTTGTTTTGCTTTTTGTTCTTTTTCACGGATTTCCGCGAATTCGCTGAGGTGTACCATGCCTGATTATCCTATGTCTGCCTGTTTATGTACACTTGTTCTGTTTCTCATTTTCTGAAGAAGCTGCATAATGTTTTCTTCCTTGCTTGGATATCCTGAGTGTTGTCCACAGCAGTATTTTTGTCTGTGTCAGTCTGCAAGAGTTGTATTCCCGCGGATGGAGTAGATCACCTTGTGTTTTGCCTTTTGCAAAATTAATGGTCTTCAAGTGCTCTGCGGTCCTGGCTAGCATAGAGAATGTCGCACTGGCAAGCTTTGCAAAACACTTTGCCTGCAGCATCCAGTTTGCCAATGTGCTCGCCAATCCACACATTTCGATCCCCAACCTTGACTTCAGTTCACCATCCACCCACTCCCATTTCCATGCATTTTTGCATCCTCTATCATCATAAAGATCAGTCCGATCCACGATAGTTCTCCCGCATGTGCTAGCCATTTTGAAATTTTGCACATAAGCTTAGGCCTAGCCCTTGATTGGCTTTAGCTACCGAGTCTAGTGAGTGAGAACTGAACCCTTTGACGACACTCGCACCATTTGAGGATTTCATCTGGTTTCGGTTTTTTTTCCCCCAGATTTTTTTTTTCCGCGGAAAGTTTTTTTTTCCGCAGAAATCAGCTTTAAAAAATCGGAAATCCGCGGAATGTAAGCTCTGAAAAAATTACAAAAGCCAGTTTTGTGGATAGAGAGGCATGAAGCACCCCTAAAAAAAATAAAATTTTATTTACAGATTTAAAAAAATTTCTTTTTTAATTTTCAGAACTATACAACGAAAAATTTACAAAGACCAGCATACTAAAATGTGACCTTTTTTCCCTGAACATTTTCCCATCCACTCAAATTGCTTCTGACAAGAGTTCTGATCTTAACACGAGAGATGTCATGTTTTACACCAGCATGAAAAGCACAGAGCAAGGTTAGAGTCCACGTACTGCAGGTCCCAGGGCCATGAGGCCTACCACAGCCCCGAAGTGAGAGCACAGAGAACGGCTCAGGTCCTGCAGGCTCTCTGTTAACTTGTTGACTATCGTCGTCCTCAGCCGGTTGACTGGGGTGCTCCATTTCCTGGGATGACACACACAAAAATTGTTATCACTATTACTGTCATCATTATCATCATTATTTTTGGTCGTTATCATCATCATCATCATCTTTATTTCTATCATATTATTACTATCATTGCTATTATCATCATCATTATTGTCATGATGATGATGATGATGATGATGATTACCATAATCATTATCATCATCATCATCACTAATACAAAGGCTTCTTGCATAAAACAATAAATGAATCAAATAAAAGGTATTAGCATATTCTTAAATAAGAACAAACTTGACCTTCTCCAGCACACTAGATTACCTGTAGCTGTAAATCTCTCGACACTGTAACCAACAGACAACTCTCTATCAATAAGACCACCAATAATGAAATTCTGTACACAATTTTCATTCTTAAAAAATAAAAGCAGTTACCTGACTAACAATTTTTTTTTTAAATAAAGGAAAACTCACTAAACTAAGGCAACAAAATAAAATAAAAAATTAAAAACCAAACAATATCACAAAAAAATCTTTTTTAAAATACAAACCTTAACCTAGTCTTTTTGAAAAATTATTACAAACAATACCAATAGACTCCTCTCCCTCAAACCCCTTTTCTCCATAAAGTCAGAATGCGGCTTCCTTAACCATGGGTAAATGGTACATATGCATAAAACCTTGCCATTGGTGAAGATCAGAGCTCTAGCCAAGGCACACACACAAAAAAAACACCCACCAAAAAAACAAAAAAAAATCTTAGGGTTGAGGGTAGGGCCCCGTTTGGGCCCCAAACTTTTCCCCCATCCATTAGACCATGAGTGGTGGCCTGGGCGCTAGTCTTTCGAATGAGACGATAAAGTGAGATCCTGTGTATTACACATATTTATTAGGTGCATGTAAAAGAACCCACGGCAACAAAGGGGTTGTCCCTGGCAAAATTTTGTAGAAAAAAGCCACTCTGATAGGGAAACAAATACAGTTGCAGACAGGAAAAAGAAAAAAAATAATGATGGGTAGGCCCTGCACTTGTGGCGACACGCTCTCCCTGGGGAGACAGCAGCCCGAATTTCACACAGAGAAATCTGCTGTGACAAAGTGGTATAAAATAAACATAAAAAAATATAAAAAATAAAATAGGGTAAGCAAACCTGATGATGCTGGCCAGCACATCAGCAGCCAGGCGACGCAACATCCAGTGGTCCATGTGATGCTGGTTCATGTACGAGGCCTGGGGTTCAAGGAGACACGACTCCACTGCCTGCATCACCAGACGTAACTGAAACACAGGGGAAGTAAAGTCAGGGATATTATTCCCATCTTTGGAACATACCATAACAACAGCACCAGCAATGGTAAAAGGTTTCATCCGGTGGTGGATTTCCTCAAAAGCCAGAATGGCCTAGCTTTGATGGATTGCTTTGATGGACTCTGTTAGTGTGAGAAAATCTAAAAAAAATTTTTTTTTTTTTAAACCTGGATGTGGTCATAAATGGATAGCAAAGCTGTACAAAAATAAAATTTTACTTACAAAGCTAATGTGTGAGGTTGACTGTTTTCTGGGGGAGGGGGGTTCCTGGGTTGTTTTTTTTGGTAACATAATTTTTTTCCCCTTTCCAGGTAAAAAATACTGATGTCATGTTTTTGCAAACCCTAACACAGCCTGTGACTCACCAACACTGACCAAACCTGGAGGAGATTATAAGAAAATGACTTTCACTAGATGAGTAAATTATCTGTGTGTGAGTGTGGGTTTTTTATCTATTTTTTATCGATTCTATTCTTTTCTTTCAAGGATAATGGAATATGCACACATGTGCTTTTTTACATCCAGTCCCTGCATACATTTGATTTTGTGAATTTGTTCATCCGATCTCTCCAGCACAAATAGTCTACTCTTCAATCAATCATCAATCAATCAAATTTTTATTTCCAGATGGTACATTGAGTAAGCAGCGATCCAAGAGGTGTGTGTGTGTGGTGTGTGTGTGTGTGTGTGTGTGTGTGTGTGTGTGTGTGTGTGTGTGTGTGTGTGTGTGCGTGTGCGTGGTGTGTGTGTGCATGTGTGTGCATGTGTGTGTGTGTGTGTGTGTGTGTGTGTGTGTGTGTGTGTGTGTGTGTGTGTGTGTGTGTGGTGCACATGAGTGTGGGTGTGGGTGTGGGTGTGGGTACGTACACGCATGTTGGCTGTTTGCCCACGTGTGCATGCGTGCCATTATGATGATTTGCATACATATGTATGAGTAACGCAGATACCACTAAGATCTACACACGATTCACAGAGACAAGTCTTTGCATATGCTTAACCATACATCTTTTCACTTATGACCACCTACTCTAGACTATCAACTACAGACATTCTGGAGCTGGGACCAGATACTCACATAGGGCTGCATTTCCAGGAAGACAGAACGGTTTTTCACCAGGGAGGCCACAGTCTTCATGAACATGGTCAGTTTGGCCACATCATGGCCCATCACCTTCACCTGTCAGTCCACACACACACACTTTCTTCAATGTTAAAGATTGTTCTTATATTGCAGAAAAATCAGTCCGCATGCATTTTTTGGTGTTTTTTTTAATGTAGTCATCTGTTCCTACCAGCATGCAATGGTTTACTCTTCGAAAGGCGAAATTGCAATTGTAAGTTCACGTTTTTAGGTTGGTTATGGGGGCAAACTTTCCCTTTATTTGCTTATCAATATTACTTTAATAACTTTTGTTTCCTAGCAAAGCTTTTCAATAGATTTTTCACATTAACTTACATAATCTATAATAAGGTTACCAACTTTCTGGTTTCATGAAATGAAAGCTCATGGCATGTACTCAAATGAACAAGGAAAACAAATTCACTCACCCCATTTGCAACAAAGTTGACAAAGTACGGCAAGGCTGGCTGCACCTGTTTGCATGTTGCCAAGTTGATCAATGCTGCCTGAAACAAACAGAAAAAAAAAAAGCTATTTGACCCTGGCACTGTTCAAATGCAGGAATATGGCACTCACAAAGTTCATTACAAATTTTAAACACAAACTAGCAAATATCTATATGATTATATCCAAACTCAAGCAGTGCATGCAAATGAATTAGATCAGAAACAAGGTAGTCAAACTATCAAGTTTTGCTGGCATTGCAAATGTCGGGAAAAAAAGGAACCAATGACTAGTGCACAGGATTTCTGAAAGTAACCCTCCCCCCTTCATCACCCCTCCCCCACCTTCATGAATGAATACATATATATACATAAATGAATTAATCAACAAACTGAACTCACCTTGAGATGTGAAGGGTGTGACCTGACCAGTGCTTCGGCAGTTTGATTGTAAAATGCCAGGACATCTGCGCTGAACTCTTTTTTGATGTTCTTGCCTTCAACATACACATAATTATATTGATCACTCAAGTATACCACCAGCACACAAACATTTGTTTGTTGGTGTTGTTTTTTTTTAAAGTATCGTTGTCAGCTTCTCTACTACCATGATAGTAATTTTCTTGTGGACAGTTGATGCTGGAAAATAATTTCTAGTCAGCGTAATGTTTAAAAAAAATATATTAAAATAAATGATTAGATATCCCATACTGCTTAATCTTTTACTTAATTTATCACTGTAATGTGATGAAATCTAAATGCCAGGAGCATAATACCTGTACTTTTGCTAAGAGCTTAATTGATTAATCAATAGATATATTACTTTGAATTAACAACTAAACTGACCTAATCCTTGTATTCTGAAAAGCTAGACATTATGTCCCGGTAAAAGTGCCTGCAAATGAGAAAAAAGATGTAATCTGATATCCGAGAGAACAATTCAAACACCTGCAATCCCTGAAGTCAGAATGCAGCTACCTAAATGGTGGGCAAGTTCACATTTCTAAAGGCAATTCAGAGGGACCTCATTTTTCTGATCCACCAAGTGACACAATGCTCTATAGGGCCAGCTTTTTAACCAATAAAATAATTCCAAAAAGAAAGGCAAAAAAAAAAAAAAAAAATCCCTCTTCACAAAAACGAAAAGAGTCTTTACAATAAATCCTTGAAGGTTTAAAGCAATCCTTATGATAGGGGAGTCAGTTTTCACAAAAGAAAAGAGTCTTTACAATAAATCTTTGAACATTTCAAACAATCCTTATGCTAGGGCAGTCAGAGCATGTCACACTCACTTGCGTGTTGCTGATGCGCGGCACTGTGTGCTGAAGATGACTTGTTCACTCCCTCCAGCGCCATCCACCCAGCTGGTGTCAACAACAACAAAAACAAGACATACATGTACATATGTAGAAAAAATTACATGAAAAACAAAAGATATACACCAAAAATTATTTTTAAAAAGACATACATGTATATTTTTAAGCCAGCACAGTGTGAAGAGGACTTTGTTATTATTGAAGACAAGCAGATCTTTAAATTCATTCTATTTTTTTGTATATTTTAGATTTGAAGACCTGTATTTATCTTTTTTTTTTTTTTGCTACGGGGGAGGGGGGAGTAAGATGATTATACACGATGACCAAAAAATTTCTTCTTATGCTTGTTTTTTTATAGCTGGTAAAAAAAAAAAACTTGCAACAATGCACATGATAGTAGGTAAACTTATTTAACATTCATAAAAACACACACACACACACACACACACACATAGTCATGCACACACACACACACACAACAACACACACACACACACACACACACACACACACACACACAAACACGTCACACACACACACACACAAACCGATTCACACAATATATACACACATCTGACACTGACACAAAACATAACAGCACACACAAACTACACACCAAGACACCCTTTAGCTCACACTCACAGATGTCCACACATTCAAACACAACACTACACCGCAACCAACAGAACATACTATTCACACCTTTAAACAAAACACACAATCAAACGAACAATGAGCTCGGTGTTAGGTAGCCACAGAATTACCGTAAATTGAGTCTATTGTTACAAATCGAGCGTATGTATTTGTCCCCTGAGAGTTACAATTGTCCTATACTCCATCCACTGAAAAGTTGAATGTAACACAAACGATGTTCAAGAATTCGCAACGTTTACTACACATAAACCTGTGCGTCTTTGGATGAGTAGGCTATTAAGTGCATATTGAACAGTTTGAAAATTGACAAAACTCATAGCATCTTGTAACAGAATCAAAATAATTATGCATTTATTGATCTTGATTCATAATCCTAAATTAATGATATTGCTATTAATACTAATGATAAACAGTACATCGACTTTTTTAAAAATAAAAAAAAAATTTAACATGCTGTTTTATTGTTTTTCTGGATTTTTTTGAGTTGTAAGAGTTGGCGCGGGTTGTATGAAATTGCGTCACTTTCGGTGAATGAAGCTTCCCTTTGGTTGAATTGTTGGCTCTTTGGGTGAGCTGGTATACAGTGAAAGAGGTACATTATTGTTACATTTTTGAGCAATTTATATTGTTTTGGTCAAAATCCTAGTTCACACTTACGTGATTTGTATAACTCGTATTTTACTGGGTAGTTCCCTTTGAAACTTCAGTATTGCAGCTTTGGTATGATTCTTTTTTTTAAAGTAGGTAGATTGGCACTAAGCCGTTTTGCTTACTGGAAAGTTGTAAAAACCACCATTATTACGAAAGCTTTAGATTTTGTGCCTTTTTGAATTCTGATTTATTATTAAAGTTGATTGGTCTCTCAAGATGTAATAATCTCCTGCATTGGTAACGTGCCACCATACTTACTTCTCTGGGTAGCCTCTAGACCTAACACTCCATCTTCCAGACTATATCCTACCCCCCCCCCCCCCCCCTCTTGTCTAATATCACAATTTGTGAAAAGACGTTAAATGAATTTGAACACACACACACACACACACATGTGCACGTGCACACACACACACACACACACACACACACACACACACACACACACACACACACACACACACACATACACACACACACACATACACACACACATACACACACACACACACACACACACACACACACACACACACACACACACACACATACACACACACACATACACACACACACATACACACACACACATACACACACCACACACACACAACACAACACACACACACACACACACACACACACACACACACACACACACACACACACACACACACACACACACACACACACACACACACACACACAACACACACACAATACTGGTTGGTTAGAGCACTGCGCATTGCACCTGTGATCTAACCCAGGTTCAAATCCTGCTCATGGGGATTTTGTCCCCTGGAGTTAACAATGCCAACTCCACTCCCCCCAAAAGTCCTTCGGATGAGACTACAAACCGAGGTCCCATTGCGAAACTCACGCAGAACATCTTGCGCACACATTAAAACCTGTTGCGCTTTTTGGATGAGTAGGCTATTGTGTGCCAATGTGAACAGATGACAAAATTGACAAAACTGCATATACACAAGGACTAGATATAAAACAAAATCACAATATTGCTCATTCCATAATCCTCAAAATAAAAGAATAAATGCTATATAATAATAATGATAAACACACATACGACTGTAAAAAAAAATATATAAAAAAATCACACCCTACCTTTAATGCTGGTTTCCCGAGATGTTTAGGAGTGTAAGAGTTGCAGACAGTGTTGATGAAATTGACATCACTTTCTTCAGTGAAATGAAGCTCTCCCTCTTTGGTCTGCCGGAAAGCCGGGCACTCTGTCAGTGAACTCTGTCCATACACCGGCTGAAAAGAGAGTACATTACCTTTGTTACCATCTTTTAGGAGCAATTTTATTTAGTTGTTCCTTGGCAAAAGCTCCTAGGTTCACACTTACGGTGAGATTTTGGGTATGCAACCGTTTCTATCCCACCATGAAGGTAGCTCCCTTTGAACTTCAGGGATGCATGCTGGGTATGTTCCTTTTTTTTTCCAACATGAAGGGAATTAAGGCACTGGAAGGTCTGCACTTGAAGTTAACCTGGGAATTTGTAAAAATCTCCACCCTTAATTCACGAAACGCCACCAAGATTTGGACCCACAACTTCATGAACCTATCAGATTAAAGTTGAATGGTCTATCAGCGATGTGGAGAGTGGAGATCTCCTGCATGGTAACAGCTTGCCTCCATACTTACTTACTCTGGCTTTGCGCTCTAGAGCCTAGAAAGCAACTCCATAGTCTTCCAGGACTAATGGATGCCTACCACCAGTGTCTGTCATAATGTCCATTAACCGTTTGACTGCCCCTGCCTGGAAATTTTCCAAGGCTAAATGTGCACTCTATACACCTACAACCTGGAAAATATCCAGGGTGATGAATTGACGTAAACAAGCCAGCTTCCTTGACTCCAATTAAATGGAATAACTCCAAATATAGTTGTGATGGGGTGGTAAGTATATTACCTCCCATGCAATGAGGGTCTTGTTGCAGCATCATGTTTCTAAATAGGGACACACACCTGCAAAGTGTGTGATGCTCAGTTTCCTTGGGTGGTAGCAGAATATCAGGATTATTCATATGATCATTTCTGGTAACAGAAACATGAATATAGCAAGTGGCAAATAAAATTTTATTCTCCAGCAGAAAAGGTGTACTTGCACTCGCAGTTCAGAGGTTAAGATGTACTACTACTTGTTAATGACTCTTTTGATACTACTTACCCTTGTCACTTAAGGACTAGAACAGCAAGCTCTCCTAAAGCCAAATGCAGCAATCCAAACCACTGAACTAAAATCAACAGCTCCAAAAATCAAAGTACATTAATGCAATAATCCACTTTCCCCCATTTTCGTACTGTAGTTATCTATACATGCCAACTTCATAATATATACTTTGCCTTTATTTCACCACCGAATAAGTGGGATTTTTTTTTTAAACATGATACTGCAAACTTTACAGAAAATCAGTACCAATACATGCCTGCAATGAAACTTTACAATTTAATGAAAATAGAGTTTTCTTTATAAATTCACTTTGCCTTTCACCACCTGGATCACTCAACACTAATGCATGCATGCAACACTTTTTTTTCTTTTCTTTTCTTTGACTGAGCTCCAAGTTTCACAGACAAAGTGAAATTTTGCATATGTCACCGTTTTCACCCACCATTACAGTAGCCATATTCCAACTTTAGGGATGATGTCTAAATGTGACACCAGTTTTTATGTGATTTTTTTAAATTTTAATTGTAATCCATTCCTAATGGCAGAAAATGGCCTACTCTTCCAAAAGGTGTAACAAATTTTAATGTGTGTGCAAGATGTTCTGCATGACTTCACATACAAGACGTCAGTTTATAGTCTCGTCTAAAGGACATTCAGGGGAGTGGAGCCGATACTGATGTAAACTCCTGGGCAAAAATTCCCTTGGATTGATGCCCCAGTGGTGGTTTGATCCCCGGTCACCAGATTACAAGCACAATGCTCCAACCAGTAACTTATCCCCAACATTTTTTTTTTAAATCACAAGTTTTTAGTGAATTTTTGCCAACTGCATGGCTGAAGAGATATGTTACACAAGGATGGCAATATCATGAGGCCTGCCTACCACCAAAGTGACCAGTAGCAGTGCAGGGCCCCTCTGGCTGGTGGCCCCATGATAGCCTGACATTGATGGGCTCCCTGTGGACCACCCACACTGAGGATGAGACATAACGAATCTGGGTAGTGGCTGTGGCAGGGAGATTGAAATGAGCAGCATGTGATGGGAACAGCAGGACAAGAACGTCACAGAAGATGAAAGGGAACAAAAAAAAGAACAACAACAAAATCATGAGACCTGCCTACCTCCACATCTGCTGAGGTTTCAAAAACAAAAACATAACGAACTGTACAAAACGACCAAAATCCTGCTTGCTTTGTGCACCACTTCCGTTACCTGCACTTCATGTCCCGAAGAGCTTGGTTGAAGTCTTCAGGATACAGGCGCCGTCTTTTACAACTTTTTATGAGGGCAGTGCTCTTCTGAAATGGCAAAACAAAACTGAAAAACTAAATTATGTCCTTTGAATACTAAAAAAGAAAAAAAAGCAAACTGGGAAAAAAAGAGCACATGAAGTCCACTAGCTAGAACAACTTTTGAAAAACCATACATTTTCAGATAATTTTTGCAATATTAATATAATCATTAAACTATTACTGATAGTTGTATCTGTATTGTACTGCACAGTGGAAACTACTCCTGCATTAGCTGCTGCTGTTAGTCTTTTCTCAAGACAAAATTTCTCGGTCTCAACTTCAGGCAGTCAAGATCTACAATGCAACAGCTCATCACATATTACAACACCACCTTTTTTTGTTTGATTGTTGAATTGTTCTTGTCATTGTTTTGTTTTTGTTTGTTTGTGTCACTGTGAGTATCCAAATGCACTTTTTTAATGACCGTCAGATCACAAGCTCAACACTCTTGTCACTATCCCTACTTAAGGGAGGGAACCCCTCTTTCCCTGTACACGTGCACTGTGCTTATTTGTATACTTCTGTAACCCAGTTGTGGGTGCTACTTAGGGAAAGGTTAGGAGATGGTTGGTTGCCCTATTGCAGACAGCCCATACGGAAAAAGTTAGCCACTTGGCTATCCCTCCCCCTATGAACAGATTTAAATAACTATCATGAAATTATTGGCTTTTTACTTCAATGTCTTACACTCGCTCCTGAGTTAGATAATACGCAATAACAATATCCACCTAGAAGTAGAACCCTCAACCCTTAGCACGAGTACTTATTCCATTATCCTCAAAATAATTTTTTCTAAATAAGAATTTAGAAAATCTCTTATAATATCTTAATCAAGATCATATAGATATATATTTCATAATGATGTAATCTTGATTACACAATAACAACATCCATCTAGAACCCTCAAGCTCTTATATATTAATCTTAATTAAGATTATATAATGATATGATCTATGATCTCATCTCATCTCATCCCCTCTCTCTCTCTCTCTCTCTCTCTCTCTCTCTCTCTCTCTCTCTCTCTCTCTCTCTCTCTCTCTCTCTCTCTCTCTCTACTATCTATCTATCTATCTAATCTACTATCTATCTATCTATCTATCTATCATCTATATAATCGATATAATATGTATATCTCATATTCATAATGACATAATCTTGATATCATACCATGACAACTTCACGGAGGCGATAGTTCACGTCTTCACCAAGCACAGATGACACATCATCTGAGAGACTGCCAATACCAACACTCTCCCCCATCAACTTTACAGAGTCTTTTGAAATAGTCGCAAACGCCTTTTCTTCCATCTTCAATACTGCAACAAAGATTGTTTTGGTTTTGTTTTACATGCCATATATGCAATTTTTTCAAACTCACTATTGTTCGCTTCTCTGTTAAGTATAAAATAATACAAGCAAACAAACAAATATTGATGAATTAAAAAAAATATTGCACTCGAATACACATTAAATGATTAATCAACCAAAGATAAATGAAAATTAAATAAGTTTTCTTGACACTTAAATTTAACAAAATAATTAGAACATAATTGTGGTAAAGAGTAAAGATTCATCAAATTTAATGTGGGGACACACCAGTACATGAAAGCTGATATACATGTAATGATGTATATGTACATTTTATGTCTGTATATATATATATATATATATATATATATATATATATATATATATATATATATATATATATATATATAGTGTATGTGTGCACTCATGTATGCACATGCAGTGATACACACACACACACACACACCACCACACACACACACACACACACAACCACACACACACACACACACACACACACACACACACAAAAGTAACCACACACAGACACACACTGGAGTAATGACTTGCAGGTTATGTTCTCTTAACTGCAAGTACTACATCTAATTCATTTTCAACTTAATTCAAGTTCACTCAATAATTTGATAACTTGATATTTTCAGCTAGATCAACACATTTTTATTGTTCCCTCATTTGTTCAATATTTTCAGAGTTACTTTATATTTCCAGAAATAAAAGAAAACAAAACACAGCTTGTACTTTCACTAGTTTTTAGTTACAGCTACACATCACATGTCTAACAAATTGATAATCATGAATTTACAAGTTTATTAAACATTTACAAATTGTACAGAGGCATTGTACACATTAGGGACAAGATAGCTCAGTAGTCAGAGTTCTCACTTCCCCCAGGCTAAGGTTAAGCAGCATTGACCTGTTCCTCCACCTTGGCTTAAGTACAGTCCCCCAGTTCCCCCAGTTGTAAATGGGTACCTGCACTCTTTAGGGGCACTCCCAGACAGGGAGGGAAAAGCAATGGAAGAGAGGAGATGGGCGCTGCACTCAATAAGCTGGCCCCTAGAGAAGCAGCCTGAATTTCATGCAGAGAATTTCGCTGTGACATAAAGTGGTGTAAATAAATAAACAAACAACACAGGGGGACAGGATAGCCTAATGGTTAGAACACTGCACTGGCGATCTGATGACCCAGGTTGAATCCCTTTCAAAGAGATATTTCCCCTGGAGTTAACATCAGTGCAGACTCCCCTCTCCCAAAAAGTCCTTCAGATGAGACTGTAAACCGAGGCCACGTGTGCGAACACACGCAGAACATCTTGCGCACACGTTCAAACCCGTCCCGCTTTTCGAAAGAGTAGGCAATCGTGTGCAGGTGGGAACAAATGACAAAATTTACAGAACCACATACACACGGAGAATATATTGAAAAAGCACGTAAGTGCTTCTTCTACTATCATCGATATAAAAGAATGAATCAAATAAATAGCAACCCATTTAAACAACGATACTTTAAAAATAAAAATGATATCAACAACAAACTGCGACAGACAGTACATTACAGGCCTACTATAGCAAAACAAAAGTTCGTACAAGAACAATCAAGAAGCTTTTTCACGGATTTCTTTTATCAGTTTTACTCAAGACAACTCAAATTATCAGTATACTTGACAGATCTGTAAATGCCGTTGTAAAATACAAATAACCAGTCAGACTGTGTTTTCCATCTTTGTCACATCTACTTGCCGGTATGGAATGGGTTATGACTAGCCTAGTGGACATTTTCGGCCTAGCCCGCATTCCTTCAAAAATAAATTAGTGAGCATACAAACCTCGTTTCTGAGCGAAGACTTAAAACAAAAATCCTCTGTTCAACTATTAGACTGTCACATTGTCATAAATGTAAACTGGGTTTTTTTTAAGTTGTATTCTTAGGAGCACGCTCTTAGCCTAACTTCTGTTGTTGTGGTAGTTCATTCCCTTGATCCGCGGCCATGTTGGATCCGTCGGCCATACTCCAGCTTTATGATTTGGCCCCCCTCTCTACTTCAAATAAAACACACATACAGCTGTAATCATTTCATCCCCACAGACTTTTAAAAATTACTTTAGATAAGAGGTTAGCTTCTGAATCACAATTTAAGTGGTTTTGCATAAATTTTGTGCGTCTAAATATTTGTAAACATATCCCGCAAGCAGTCCGCCTCAAGTCTTTGTCGTCTGCTAGCCTCCCCACCATAATATAAATGCGCGGGATAGGCCTATCGGCGTAGTAACATCAGCAATACTTAGACGATGATCCTTTCCAGCTTTCCCTTAACTATTTGGATTAGTATATGCCTTCACTCCCAAAACTATCACACCATAGTAGGTATTTTTCATACCCTCAGAAAATTGAATTAGCAAACTTGTTTTCTGAAGAGAACTTGTTTTCCGCAGAACATCTTGCGCACACGTTAAATCCTGTTCCACTTTTCGTAAGAGTAAGACATCGTGTGCCGGTGGGAACAGATGACAATATTTACAAAACTGCATACACACGGGGACCGGATGAAAAAAAGCACATGATTGCTTATTCTGTTATCCTCGATATAAAAGAATAATAATAAAAAAAATATATATATAAATAAAAAGAGCACTCTATTTCAACCGGGATCTAAAGCTAGAATGTAACAAAATAATAAATTCGTCTTTTTCACAAAAAAGTATGTTTCGAAAAATCCCCCCTCCACCCTTCCCTTGTTAATACTTGTTGTGGGCCTTCCAGAACCATAATGATTAATTTAATATACTTTTAGTCACTGCAGTTTGCTCTGCGTGAAATTTCAGTTGCTCTCTTCAGGGATAGAGAATCATCAGAAGTGCAGGGCCACCCATCATTCTTTTTTTCTTTTCTTTTCTCTGTGTGTGTATTTGGTTTCCCAATGACAGTAGGCCTAGGCTAGTCTTTTTCTACATAATTTTACCACAGAGAACTCTTATGCTATGGGTTCTTTTCAGTGCACTAAATATATGTTGCACATGGAATTTTGGATAATTGTTTCATCTCAAAATAAGCACCCAGGTCGCCACTCACGGTTTAGTTGATTGTGGGGGGGGGGTGGGGGGGGGTTAGGTTCAAACAGAAATCGAACCCATGACTTCTTGCAATTTATTTGAGTTCTTTACCTCTAGACCACTAATCCACAGAACAAGAGTCAACGTTTTTGTTTTGTTTTGTTTTCTAGAAGTGTTTCTTTTAAGTTTAACTAAAGACACAAAGAGAGGGATCAGTATGAGTGACAAGCCGAATCTGTGTGTGTGTGTGCGCGCGCGTGCATGCGTGCGTGTGTGCGCGTGCATGCGTGTGTGTGTGTATGCATGCGTGCGTATGTTCCTCTGTGTGTATGTGTGTGTGCATGCGCGCGCGTATGCATAGGCCTACATGTGTGTGTGTGTGTGTGTGTGTGTGTGTGTGTGTGTGTGTGTGTGTGTGTGTGTGTGTGTGTGTGTGTGTGTGTGTGTGTGTGTGCTTATTCTTTCTTTTCTTATATAATTTACTTACTTTAATCATTTTATTTCAAAGATAATGGAATAAGAGATGGGTGCATTTTGTTCATCCAGTCCTTGTGTGTATGCAGTTTTGTCAGTTTTGTCAATAATTAATTGTTTCCACTTGCACAATGGTGTGGTCTTCGGAAAGGCAAAACAGGTTTTGATGTGTGCGCAAGGTGTTCCCTGTGTGTTCACCTCTTTTGGGGGAGTGGAGTCAGCACTAACGTTACCTTCATGGGGAAAATCACCTTTATTAACTTGAATAAGCATTTCAATTGTGGCTCGAACCCAGGCTTGAACCCGGACTGTCAGATCACCAAAATTACAAGTACCAGAATTATCCCCCCCCCCCCCCCCCCCCCTTTCCTCCATTTACCGGCGAGCTCTTCTTATTCTCATTTTTTATCATTTTATTTTGAGGATAATGCAATAAGCACAGATATGCACTCTTTTTCCATCTAGTCCCCGTGTGTATGCAGTTTTGTCAGTTTTGTCATCCATTCCCACCGGCATACAATGACCTACTCTTCCAAAAAGCGGAACGGGTTTTAACGTGTGCACAAGATGTTTTGCGTGTGTTTGCACACGGGGCCTCGTTTATAGTCTCACCTGAAGGACTTTTGGGGGGGAGTGGAGTCGGCACTGATGTTAACTCCAGTGGAAAAATCTTCTTGAACAAGATTTGAACCCGGGTCAGCAGATCACAAGCCAATGCCCATCACTCTAACCACCAGGCTATCCTGCCTCCCCCCACCCCACCCTGTGGTGTGTGTGTGTGTGTGTGTGTGTGTGTGTGTATACGTGCGTGCGTGCGAGCGCGCGCACGCACGCGTGCGGGAATGCGCGTGTGCCTCTGTGTGCGTGTGTGTGTGTGTGTGTGTGTGTGTGTGTGTGTGTGTGTGTGTGTGTGTGTGTGTGTGTGTGTGAGTGTGTGTGTGTGGTGTGTGTGTGTGTGTGTGTGTGTGTGTGTGTGTGTGTGTGTGTGTGTGTGTGTGTGTGTGTGTGTGTGCAATATTGCACTCCCATATAATATTTAGGTTAACAGCTGCCCATAAGTCTAACATATCCCGAATGTAGGGAAAAGAAGCTAAACAACATGGTTCAGTGAGGAAGAGAGGAACACTTCAGTTCATGGTTTCTGTTCTTTCTTTCTTTCTTTCTTTTTTTTTTTAATCTACCTCAGCAAGAGCTTTGAAGTTCACCAATGGTAAGGTCTGTGTGTATGGTATGGGTTTGTGCGTAAAAAGGAAGGTGGCAGGATAGTTCAGACATTTGCCTGCCAACAAGTAAACCCTGAGGTTCTGGGTTCGAATTCCCAGCCTCACACTTTTTTCCCAGTTTGACCCCAAAAAAATCAAACTGAATGTCAAAGTCATTCGGAGGAGACTATAAACTGAGGCCCCTTGTGCGAACACACAGAGAACATCTTGGTACACACTTAAAACCCCGTACCACCTTTCGAAAGAGCAGGCCATTGTGTGCCAGTAGGAGCTGATGAAATATTAAAAAAAAAAAAAACCAGCATGCACACAGGTGTATGTTTTAACACCATCCCTGAGGAAAAATCAGGGAGTTGGAGTCCCCAGGGTGGCTTGGGGCTCTACATATATAAAGAAAAATAATAATAATAATGGGTAGGAAAAACATAAAAAAAGAAATGGGTAGGCGCTGCACTTGTGGAGACATGCTCTGCGGGGAGAGCAACCCAAATTTCACGCAGAGAAATCTGCTGTGACATTAAGTGGTATATGAATATAAATATAAAACATCAAGTATGTGACTGTTTTGGGCCCACCATTAAGGTAGCCACATTCCGACATTGTGTATGATGCCTGAACACGATACCATGGTGCATAGTTCATTAGTCTTTTTCTAACTGGCATTCAATGCCACAGGCACAAAATACTCTTACGGTGTAGGACGGGTTTTTAAATGAATGCACAAGATCTTTTGCATGTGCTTGCATACTGGACCTCAGTTTATAGTCTCATGCAAAGAACTTTGAAGATGAAGAATTTCCTTGGGGGAGTGGAGTCAGCACTGATGTTAACCTCGAATGGGTGCCTCAATGGTGGCTCAAACCTGAACGGTCAGATCACAGGCTCATCTTTTACTAATGCTTAACCCTAACATTCCCTATTGAGAAACTGGGGAAAAAGCATGTCAGTAGATAGAGGGTAGATCTGGTATATTGCCTTCATGGAAGGTAGATCTGATATATTGCCTGCATGTCTTTCATCTGAAACCTCATCTGAAAGTTGCAGTGTTATTCGTTTGTTTATTCCCGAAGAGAGAATGTGGCTACCTTCATAGTGAGCAAAATCAGTTGCATACACAAAAATCTCACAATAAGGGAAAACCAGTATTCTAGCCAAGAACTTGAAACAAATGTTTGTTTTTTCACAATATATGTGAGAGTCAATTCAAGTTGCAGAAGCCTTGATATATCTTGTTTGGGTGTCTTTTTTGTTGTTTTGGTAAAGTCAGAGCAAAATATGACACAAAACAAGAGAATACGTATCAACTTTAATTTGTTCTTTTAAATTTCAAAACAAAAAAATCTTACATCAGTCACACATATAACAGACTTAAGTAGTAACACCACCATATGCATACTGAACATATCTGTATGCTTTCATATTCTTAAACACACACCTCACACTTACATTAGCACACAAACACATTCAAATGCATAAAAACCCACACACAAATGCTAATCTTCACCTGCATAGTTTCAAATGTGTGCATCCACTAACTGAATTCAAATTCTCTCTCTCTCTCTCTCTCTCCTCTCTCTCTCTCTCTCTCTCTCTCTCTCTCTCTCTCCACACACACACACCCCACACACACACACACACACACACACACACACACACACACACACACACACACACAACACACACACACACACACACACACACACTCACACCCACCACACATCCAATCCATTGAGTATTTAGCAGCTAACACAGCCATCACAGTTCTTCAACACAACCAGCCAACCACACACCTTGGCAGCACAGCAGTGTGAAATCTCTCCCAACAACAACATACTAATTATATTGTCAGTGTCATGCATGCTGTAGAAGGTGCAGCAGATGTTCACAGAATTCATGATTCTTTGCAGCAGCAGCAGCAGCAGCGGCGCAGATAGATGGGTCAGCCATCACCTCAGCGCAACTCCCAGCAAGGACATCGTCGTTGTCGTCATCAGGGCAGCTGTCAGGCCTACACAGTTTGGAGACAGTTGGTAAAAGAGTTGTCCTTATGTTTGCCATTTTGGTCAATGCTGTAGAAAAGATTGTAGGAGCTGTCATTATATTTGCCATTTTGGCCAATGCTGTAGAAAAGATTGTAGGAGCTGTCATTACGTCTGCTTTTTTGGTCAATGTTGGAGAAAGGTTGTAAGAGCTGTCACTGTCAGCCATTTTGGTCAATGCTGTAGAAAAGATGGTAAGGGCTGTTATGTCAGCCATTTTGGTCATTGCTATGGAAAAGATGGTAAGAGCTGTCATTATGACTGCCAGTTGGGTCAATACTGTAGAAAAGACAGGTCATTATAAATGGGGTCTTTTGTTCTTGTTTTCTGTTTCTTTTTGTTCCTTGGCTAAAGCTCTCAGGTTCACCGATGGTGAGATTTTGTGTATGCCATCGCTTTTGCCAACCATTAAGGTACCCATGTTCCGGCTTTGGAAATGTTATTACTATAATTTATGGTCTCAGTGCTGCAGAAACAATGATTACACATAATTCATGAATGATGTTGCAGAAAATTGTTTCACATGATTTATGATGCAAAATGGAGAAAAAAGAGGTTTAAATGTTTTCCTGTTCAATGATTAGTGACCACTCACCACGTACCATCACCACCAACACCATTTTTCACACATTTTGTGAATAAATGTATGCTACATGGTATAGGCACAGGCAGACTTACCCACCCATTTATCAAAATCAAATACACATTATCTGGATGATCAAACAGGTTTTTCT
Organism: Stramonita haemastoma; assembly: GCA_030674155.1. Lineage (NCBI taxonomy): Eukaryota > Metazoa > Mollusca > Gastropoda > Neogastropoda > Muricidae > Stramonita > Stramonita haemastoma. The sequence continues at coordinate 25,273,098 of CM060320.1, forward strand.
GGAAGAAATAAAGGTTGTGGGGGAACGCTTACAAGGAAAAAAAACAACGAAATAAAAAACAAAAACAAGAAACCCAAACAAAACACACACCCAGAACATTTATGTATTAAGTCTTTCTGAAAAAAAAGCAAGAGAAAGGACCATGAAGGCAAAAAATAGACAAGAGAGGCAACAGGAAAAAAAGGAACAAAGCAGAAACAAGGAGAGAGATAGAAAAGAGGGAATTCCTACCACAGAATTTGCAGAAGGTGGGGATGCTATTTATACTGACAGGTTCCCTGCCCATCCCACGGGCGAGGATGATTTTTTATTTACCAGACTGACTATATTTCTGCCACTGATCACAGCGTTACAGCTCTATTAAGTTTGATTACAAAGTAAATTAACAGGAATGACAAATAAATACATCTTTTTTCCTACTTAATCTATATCCTTTGACATGAAGGCGAGGCCATGCTTAAGGATCTGAGGGCATATTCACAAAGGTGATTATGTTTGTGAATACGGGAGTCACAATACTAGAAAATACACAGAAAAAAGTATTTCTTCTGGCATGCGCACTTGCATGTGCACACACACACACACACACAAACACACACACACACACACAAATTTTCCTCATTCATTTTTTTTTTTAATTCATAACCAGTAGCATGCAAAATTACATAAGAAGCAATCAAGAAATATGGCAAATAGTGAATATTGTGAATTAATTTGTAAAACAATTCAGATGTTTTTAACAGAGATGAACAGTGAAAAAAGACAACAAAGGTGCAATGAGGATGTTACATGTTTGCAGAAAAGTAGCAATCTGAGATATTCTAAGGAAAAGTATTTCTTTTCCTTTCCTTTCTCTTATTGAAAGTAAAAAAAAGTACTTTTCTTTCTCTTTTTGCACATTTCTCATAGCCAAAGTATAACAGGCACATTTCTTTGAGAAATCTGCTTGCACAACCCAACATACAAATACAACATAATCAACAACGCAAACAAAAAAAAATCTTTTTACAATATTTACATAACCATGTAGTAAGTGTAAAAGATCTATACTTAACTGCATTAGATCTGATACCAAATAAGTATTGCAGATGTATATTCTTTTTTCCCCCGATATCTACAACACAATCCCAACAGTAACTGTTGCAGATACTTAACCACAAAAAGATCTCACTCTTTTGTTGTTGATGTTGTTGTTTTACAGCATTTTAAACACAGGGCAGAAACTGTTGCAGATATAAAACCACATACAATCTCACTTTTTTGTTGTTCTTTTATTTGTTTTGTTTTTAGTAATATTAACACCACAGTGGCAGTACCTGTTGCATAATATATACTAAACCATGTAATACCTCACACCACTTACTCACTTCTCTTGTCTTTAGATGGTTTGACAGATACTGAGACTTAAAAAAAAACCCGACAACCATTACTGGAGTGAAAAGGATGACCTTGTATTATGCCTTTGAGGAAATGTATCAGTATCAACATTTTTTTGAAACTGTCTTTCTGCGTGTAGGCAAACAGTAATGCTTCCTTGGAATCCCGTGATTGGAGAAAAAAAAAGGATGAAAAAAAATGTTGAAAGAAAGCTGTGATCATTTAGTGTTCAATAAACAGAAATCGGTAATTCTGTAATGCACTTTATCTTTCATGGTCAGGAATTTGAGAAGATAAAAAAAAACAACTCCCTATGCTCTTCCTTTCTATATTTTCTTAAAGTCTTTCTTCCATTCCTTGGCTTGAACTCCGAGGTTCACCAATGGTGAGATTTTGCACATGCAACCAAATTAAGATAGCCACACTCTGACTTCGGTGATTTCCTTCCATCATAATCTTGTCTCCTTTCAACTCATAGTTCTCTCTTTCTTTACACCTTTCCCAGTAAGAGTCAAGCAGGGCAGCGAATACAACGACATCGACGCACACCAGCCTTGGAGACCTTACGATAGCGAGCACCATTCCGGCAAGAGAACAGGATGTTCCGGTATCGATTCTGCCTTGGCTGACAGCAGTGGCCTCCCTTGGTACATGTACCCTGACACTGGCCCATTCTGATTGGCCGAGCACTGTAGCAGCCTGTGGTATCGTCTCTGATGTATTTCCTGACTCTATCTGTCTTGCAACTGCCTTCGTTGCTATTGTCTGGCCTGGCCATTTTGGATTTTCTCTTGTTGTTGAGACCTGAGATGCTTTCTTTTCCCACTGGATCTACACTGGGCACTCTCCTCCCATTGAACCTTTGGCTGTCCACTCTTGAGTTTGATTCTCGGGTGGGTGTACTTGCATTGGCTCCTCTGTAGGGTCTCTCTACGTTACTTTGTCTAATGGGTCTTGGCACGCTGGTTCGTCTGTATGGCGTTCTTCTGTCATTTCGTCTGTAGGGTCTTCCTGAACTGGGTCTTCTGTAGGGTACTCCTGCATTGGTTCTCCTGTTGGGTGCACTTACACTGGCTCCTCTGTATGGTGCACCTGCACTCGTTCTTCTGTTAGGTGATCCTGAACTGGTTCTTCTGTAAGGTGTTCCTGCACTGGTTCTTCTGTTGGGTGCACCTACACTGGCTCTGTTGTTGGGTGTTACTGCACTGCCTCTTCTCACAGGTATACCTCCATTCGCTCCTCTGTTGGGTGCTCCTGCACTTGATCCTCTATTGGGTGTTCTTACACTACCTCTTCTGTAAGATGCTCCTGCATAGGGTGCTCCTACGCTCACTTCTCTGTTGGGCGCTACTGCACTGGATCCTCTGTTGGGTGCTCCTGCACTGACTTCTCTACCAGGTGCTCCAGAACCTCTATGTGGGATATTCATGCCTGCTTTTCTGTCACCAAGGTCTGAAAAGGACCGAAAACGTGAAATCAAAATATGTGGCCCAAAGAAGGACTGACGCAAGAGTCAAGCAAGCAGAATCTTGACAGAGGAGGACGGCAAGTGCAGAAGCGGTCTAGTCTACACAGGTTAGGATGCAGTCAGCCAAGCATAGAGGGTTGGTCAGCAGTTTGGACAAACAGTGCTCATACACGTACAGACAGATCTGTGTAGTACTTTGAGACTTCGAATCTCTCTCTCAAGGTCATAGGTGAAAACAATCAGTGTTGCCATCTTTTTTTTTAAAGAGATATCAAGCATTTTTTGTACAGATTACATCTCTTTCAAACAATTATTGGCAAAAACTTGAAGCACAATTTTTTTTTTTATTAAATGGAAAGTTAAGTCAAAAAACGAACAAGGGCTTTGGAATTACAGTGAACATGGTGATATAAACATTTTAAAGATTCATTGTAAAAATTTTACAGACGTTCAGTATTATCCTGTGATCCTTTACCCCAGCATGCTTCAGTGAAAGATAAGTTCATGCAGTTTTGTCTGCATACATGATGCTTTCAGTTTCAGGTTTCTCTTTCATGTATCAGAGATGAATGAAAGGAAAGTGCAGGCAGAGGCATGCATCCTCAGATTATGGGTGGGTGTAACATACACTTGACATTAACACACACACACACACACACACACACACCCCACACACACACACACACACACACACACACACACACACACACACACACATACACACACATACACACACACACACATATTTCAACCAAAGCTTAGATACCTCGGCAGGGTCAAGATCGGCTGGGTTGTTGAAAAGAGCCACGCTTCATCTATCACTGACAACCCTCTTCCTTCCAATTTTGCCTCCCTCATGTATTCTTCTTGGAAGTTTTACAGTGGCCCATAAAGTCTTCAGGATGATTACAGACAGCTGTTAAAAAGTTCACATACACTGCACAAAGGTTAGTCATGCATTATACATATATAAAACATAATCAATAACAAGTACTGTCAGTCTAGCATGCTACACAGACATTGGATGACGTTTGAAAGGCAGCAGTTTTTGCACAAAGATTAGTTATGCATAACACATATATATATATAAACATAATCAATAAAAAGTACTGTCAGTCTGGCATGCAACACAGATAATGGATGACATTTGAAAGGCCACAGGTTTTGCACAAAGGTTAATCATGCACTACACAAACATAAGGCAGGAAACTTAGAATCTAGAACTACACACAGATAACAGAACAAAACAAAAAACATGCAATCACACACAGAAGACAGGATTAGTGTGTCAAATTCATAATCACAACAACAAAAATGATATGTTATAGGTAATTTCATTCAAAGGTGATAACTCGCTACAACACACAAGCAGGTGATACTGCTGAATCATTACGCGCTACATGCAGGGGTTAAGATGAGTTGGAAACACTGAGAAGTGAATGGGAAATATTGTACAAAATGTCAAGTACAAAGCATGGAACATTCTACTATTGCACAGAAATGAATGGATTTCCTCATCAAGGTAAAATAACAACAACAACAACAACAAAACAAAATTACAAACATCATGCAGACCCTAATGTATCTCAAGTGAACTGCAAACTCATGATCACGTTATAATATGTATACAACACTAGTATGTGTGTGTGGGTATGCTGTTTATTTTTTTGCTACTTTTTGTGAGTGGGTGATAAAATCCTCTGATGAGCTTCACATTTTCTTGCTGTTTTTTTTGGTTTGTTTTCTGGCTACAGCTCCCAGGTTCATCATCAATAGTGAAGTTTTTGTGTATGCCACCATTTTCATTTTACTCCCACCATTAAGGTAGCTGCATTCTGACTTCAGGGATTGCTTCACAAATGAAGCAACAATTTCTATCCATGGAAACACACACACATGTGCACACAAATGCACCCCCCCCCCCCCCGCCCCCCCCCCCCCCACACACACCATCTACCTATCTAAAGATTGATATACACATACTTTTTTGTCCAGAGTATCTCTAATAGATGACATACAACTTAAACTATCAGCTGCCTTTCAAGATGACAAACGCAAGGTCTGGCATACACATGAAAAAAAATCAGCATGGCACAAAAGAATTATGCTAATAATGACATTACCCTGATAATTCAGGAACAACAAAAAACACAAAAAAACCCCAGCCACCCCATGCATAGACTATCCCAACCTAAGTCCTACTTCACACACCCTCACAACTCTTCACGAAACACAAGAGGCTTGGCAGTAACATTGCCTGTACCTGAGTGAGACGAGCCAGACCCCCCTGTCCTAGAGCCTTGGTCCAGCGTCTCCCCGACACGGTACTGTGGCTCCTGTGGAGAGATTCCCCCACGACTGCCACCTCCTCCTGAAGGGGCTGAGGGTGGGAACTGGACGAGGTGAAGCTTGTCCTGGTCCTCCAGGGAGAGCTGTCTGGTAACGACGGAGCCGTCAGGCCACTGGATGCTGAGGCTGACCGCTCTCTGACCCCCCAGACCGAAGTGTGCCACAGGCTCCATCTGACACAGGTACCCCGATCCCCCATCCACCACGCGTGTCAGCCGCGTGTTGTCTGACAAGGTGACCGTGACCTTGCACCCCCGGGCGGGGGCGTTGTAGCGTGTGAGGGGCAGGACGCGCAGCCAGTGGTGCTGGGCGGGGGAGGTGACGTGATAGAGGCTGAGGTCCTGGGCGCTGGACTCTCCGTGAGACAGCAGCAGCTCCAGCCGTCCGTCTCCATCCATGTCGGCCACTGCCCCCTCCTGCAGCAGGGAGACAGACAGAGGATTTGGGGGATGATTGCTTCTACACAGTGCACAGATCTAACATCACTCAGTAGGGTCTAGTCAAGAGTGCTAAATTTAGCGAGCTCCTTCCGTTTGCCTAGTCCATGTGCGGCCAGCTTCTGCTATAAATAGCACCAGCTAGGCTGGAGTAGGATGGGATAATTAGCAGCTGAGAGGACTGAAATTGGGGGAAACTGACTGCTGTGTTCTAAACAAGACATGAGTGGAGGGGGGAGGGAAGGAAGAGAGTGGGGGTATTTACAGTTTGTACATCTTCTACTGCCATTCATAGCTCTTACATTTGGTACATCCTTCCAATATTGATCATGACTTATATCCAAGTATATATCAATTCAGGAATTTTTCTTAAACAGTTTACAATTTGCTCATATGCTATGACCCAAAACAAAGACAATACATTTTGAACTCAGTTGCCCAAACAAATTTCAGACTTATGGTCCAACAGTTTTGACACCAAAAATCCCCCATAAAAAATCAAACAAACAATAACACAACAAGAAAAAAAAATTATACACTGCATTGTAGAGTCAGAGTTGATGTTAGACTCCAAAAGGGAAGGGAAAATCCCCTTGAATGGGCATCTCAGTAGTGGCTAAAACCCAAGCTCCATCCATGTGGTCAATCATGAACATAACGCTGTAACCTTCAGCTAAGCCCACCCCCTACATTCTAGTTTTAATACCAGACCACACACATTCACCTGAAACTCTCTGAAGGAAAGACTGTGAAGAAAGCAGCAGCACAATGCACAAATCCAGCATAACTCAGTCAAGGGTCTAGGGCCCAGTGCTAATAATATAGCCCCTTCCTTTTACCAAATCCAAGAACAGCCAGTTTCCGCTATAACAAGCACCAGCTGTGATGAAATGGATAGCATATTACAGTAGCTGAAAGTGAGGGAAACTGACAGCTGTAGCAGAGATGATCAAAGATTTTTTCACAGCAAAAAATTCGCAAATTATTTTCTCTCATTTCACAGCGAAATATTGGCAAATTATTTTCTCTCATTTCACAGCGAAAAATTCGCAAGTTATTTTCTCTCATTCACAGCGAAAATTTGCAAATTATTTTCTCTCAATTCACAGCCAAAAATTCACAAATTATTTTCTCTCATTTCACAGCGAAAAATGCGCACGTTATTTTCTCTCATTTCACAGCCAAAATTCACAAATATTTTATCTCATTTCACAGCGAAAATCACAAGTTATTTTCTCTCATTACACAGTGAAAAATTCGCAAAATATTTTGTCTCATTTCACAGCAAAAAATTGCAAATTATTTTCTCTCCTTTCACAGCGAAAAATTCACAAGTTTTTTCTCTCATATCACAGCAAAAAAATTCACGAGTTATTTTCTCTCACCTGTTCCATAGCCATCAGGTTCTAGAGCATCACCAATGTCCAACTTCGTGATGCTGACATCCCCGAGTAGGGGGAGGGAGTGACTCTGAACAGTCGGTTCTCCCAGGTCTGGGGGGGCTGCCTCCCCATCGGCTCTTGTACACAATGTTGTTGTAGAACACCTCCAGAACACCGTCATTGTCAAAGTCTGCCGCTATCACTGTCCGGATCGGAGAGGGTGCCGCCATTTCTGCGCTGGAGGCGTTCTGTTGACAGCGTGATTCAAGATGTGCAGTTTATTACATACAGGGAGAAATCTTCAATTTCGTTTATAGTTTCGAGTTTAACCTATTTCCAGACGTGTGAGTGAGTGAGTGAGTTTATTTTATTTATTTATTTATTTATTCTTTTATATTGAGGATAATGGAATAAGCACTTATGTGCTTTTTTTACATCCAGTCCTTATGTGAGTGCAGTTTGTAAATTTTGTCATCTGGTCCCACACCAACACAATGACCTACTCTAACAAAAAGCGGATTGTGCACAAGATGTTCTGTGTGCATTTGCACACAGGGCCTTGGTTTATAGTCTCATCTGAGTGAGTGAGTGAGTGAGTGAGTGAGTGTGTGAGTGTGTGAGTGTGGTGTGAGTGTGAGTGTGTGTGTGTGTTATCTTTTTATAATGGAATAAGCCGAGTGTATGCAGTTTTGTAAATTTTGTCATCTATTCTCACCAGTACACAATGGCCTACTCTTCTGAAAAGCAGAACAGGTGTGTCTAGGTGTGTGTGTGTGTGTGTGTGTGTGTGTGTGTGTGTGTGTGTGTGTGTGTGTGTGTGTGTGTGTGTGTGTAAACTGCAAGTGTCATTTATGTCTCTATTCATGTCAACTTTCCCTGTGTCAACAAACATTGACAGAAAATTAAAACTTTGAAAATCTTATTGAAAAAAAAAAAAGAAGAAAATTTTAGCTTTTTTTTTTATCTTGCCAAGTTTGACAAATGAACAGAATCTGAATTAGTATGCTTACAAACAACCCCATCTAAAGAACCCAAACATACCAACAAAAAAAACCCCAATCCATTGTCTTAAGTTTTTTTTGTTTTTTTTCAAAGGCTTAACATACCACAAGTTCAAAGCCTAATAATTTGCTGGCACAACTACATGCATCTTTTACCTTCTAAGGCAGAAAAAAAGGAAACAAAAACAAAAATCAACTGGACATCAGCATGTATACAGGTAAGATGTAATGCTTACCAGCCGCCATGGCGCAGTGGTTAGCGCCGTGGATTCCGGACTGGAAGGTCCGCGGTTCGAATCCCATAAGTCATAGGGATTTTTTCGGGCTCCGCCGGCTCCTACCCAGAGTGATGTGCTGTGGGCTCAGTGGTGAGACTGGGACCACACAGCCGAGCTTCATCCACTTACGGATGCGAATTTGAGAGTGTGCTCAAATACCTGACCAACACTGCAGGTGTCTGTATCTCTCGGCCTGGTTGACGCCGGGATATATTATGACAGTAAGCGTAAGAACAACCCTGTCAAGTAGTCTCAAAGCGGATTCACCTCCACACAAACATCATTAAAAATCATCCTCATCATCATTGATCATCAGAATAATAAAAATTGCCTCTGATTCGGTGGCCTCCGTTGCTCTGGTCTCATGGTGACCTCAGATTCGGTTTCCCCATACGCTTCTGTGCCTGTGGTGATTTGTGTCAAAGCCTTTGGGGTTGGGGTTCGTGGGGGGGCGGTCGTTGAGGGACGTTGTGGTGGTCGCCACCTTGGTGGGTGACTCACTCAGTCTGGCTCCGCGACTGAGCTAATACTGTCGTTAGTAGGGGCTTAGTAGGTGGTGTCCTGCGTATGTTAGCTCAGAAAGGCACCACTGAACACCACCAAAGTGACCCAGCAGTAAGTGCAGGGCCCCTCTGGCTGGTGGCCCCGCGGCGGCCTAATATTGATGAGCTCCCTGTGGACTCCCGACCCCGGGGGTGAGACACAACGAATCCGGGTATGGCTGTGGCGGGGAGATTGAAATGGGCGGCGTGGGAACAGCAGTACGGGAACGTCACAGAAGACGAGGCAGCAAAAAAAAAAAAAAAAAAAAAAAAAAAGATGTGAATGCTTGACTTACCTGGAATGTTCCATCTCTCTGCTGCAGCATCAGGCGATGGGGGTCCATCCAGTTTCCGTACACAATGTCCACACGCCGTCATTGTTAAAGTCAGCCAGTGCCACACCCCGACCAGGAGACCTGTCACTCAGCCCTGAATGGGGAGAAAGAAAATCATTCTCTTTGGATGAAAACACAGAAAAGAATAAAGAAGAAAAAATGACAAATATAATTTCAAGTGCCTTGATATGTGTACTCTACAAGATCCAGGCTATAGAAATCCCATATAGTAGTAGTAGTAGTAGTAGTAGTAGTAGTAGTAGTAGTAGTAGTAGTAGTAGTAGTAGTAGTAGTAGTAGTAGTAGTAGTAGTAGTAGTAGTAAGTAATAGTAGTAGCAGTAGTAGTAGTAGTAGTAGTAGTATATTCACTCTTTCTACCACATTTACGAGTATATTCGCAAACTTCATCCAACCTTAACCACCCCATTCATGAGTATACTTGTAACAGAGCACTAAACTAGATAGAGTGTTCTTTTTCATCATTTTCAAGAATGACTCAGTCTGATACCTCGGACTGATTCTCAAACGGTTTGTTTACTTGCCATGTTGGCACTTTCTGTTTTTGCAGAGTTTTCATTGATCTATTGCCTATCGATCAATATGAGTAAATACTCACAACATCTCTTAGCTAAAGAAGCCACTCAGCAAGTTCAAGAGTAGATAATGAACCACAATAGCAATGAATCTGAGGATTTAGCTGAATACTCAAGACTCAAAAATAAGACTTTAAAATGCCACTCGGTTTTCTCAAGTTGAAACATAAAAGTACTATTGAGTCTGATGTCTTGTTTTTCATTTTTCAACTGAAGTCATAAGTTTCATGTCAATTCAAAACTGTACAGAAAAATTTTTTATTGTTTTTTTTTTTGCCTTGGTTTCTCAAAGTTTTGTTTTATATCAACACTTTGTACCCTAAGGGTGCGGCTGCACTGCAGGGGGTACGGGATAGCCTAGTGGTCAGAACACTGCGCTGGCAATCTGACGACCCGAGTTCGATTCCCATAAGAGGGGATTTTTCCCCTGGAGTTAACATCAGTGCTGACTCCACTCTCCCCAACAGTCTTTCGGATGAGACTGTAAACCGAGGCCCATGTGCGAATGCACGCAGAGCATCTTGCGCACATGTTAAATCCTGTTCCCCTTTTCATGAGAGTAGGCCATTGTGTGCCAGTGGGAACAGATGACAAATTTACACAACTGCATACACACAGGGACTGGATGAAAAAAAGCACATGAAGTGCTTATCCCATTATCCTCAATAAAAAAGAATAAATAAATAAATAAATAACACACACACACAACACACACACACACACCATACCCAATTCCTCAGCCTTGTTGGTGAAACGTCCCTGGCCATCATTGACGAACAAAGCATTCCTGGGATCGTTGCCACGGAAACCACCTTCGTTATCAAAGAAGATGTCAGAGTGGCCATCCCTACCCACAATGGGCCCCACAGTAATACCACGACCACCTGCACATAGCCCCATCAATAATAATATAACAATAATAATGATGATGATGATAACAATAATATAATACATAATAATATAAAATAATAATAATAATATTAATATAATAATATAATAATAATAATAATATATAAATATAACAACGATGATATAGAATTTTAATTGTTGCACAGTTCCCCAGCCTAACACCCTGGGGGTCACCCAGAACATGCACTCTTGACTCACTCATCCCACCTGAGAATTACTGTTAGATCTATAGGAAGAACACTGGATGAGAAGTTTACATGTATGACTGTTATTAAGCTGTCACATCTTGTAATTTGAATTTACTGGTCTCAACCAGGCTAATGTTAGCGAACCCTGTTCTTGTGATGTTCAGCGATGTTTTCACTTGTAACTCATTCACGATGTATTCTCTCTGTCCACTTCCGTATCGTGTTTACTCCAATCATCCATCATTGTGTTGCCTTTTCTTTCTTAATGGTTAAGAGTTCAAACCATACCCCATCACAATCATGCTTACCATCCATAACTTCAAAACATATTTTTTAAAAATTCATACTTTGGCTAAGCTCCAAGGTTCACCAATGGTAAGATTTTGCGTATGCAACCATTTTTGCACACCATGCAAGTAGCCGCAGTCCCAACTTTGGGAATTCATAAAAATCTCTTATGGGAATTATAAAATCAAAGAACACATACACCAAGTTACCAGAGACCTGAAAAATATGTTCCTGATACCCTAACACAAGTAAAAAAGAAACTACACAGTGTTTTAAGAAACATGTACCTACTAGTGAAATACAACTACACAGTGTTTTAAGAGACACGTACCTGTGGACATAGCTATCCCAGCTTCTTGGGCCATGTTGCGAAGAACGATTCGGCCACTGGCCACATCAGATGCCCTCTCGTCCATCTCAATCAGCCCAAAGCTTCCCTGACCATCTGATAGACAAGCCAACATTACTTTTATAAAAAATCATTAACCTCCATTAAAAAAATACCAGTCACAGCTTCATTTACGGGTTCAATTTCAAAAAGGAAAATCTTCTTCATTTACGTGCGTGTGTGAGTATGTGCGTGCGTGCATGCGTGTGTCAGTACAAGTGTGTTTAAGAGGGTATAAGTGCATGTAGATGTGTCTAAATGTATTTCTTTATACCTGAAATTCTATTCCTCTGACAAATCACAGCATGTGCATGCTTCATTCTGTTCCTCATGCTCTGCTCATCACTAACATGGGCTAACAAGGCAAATACACAATGGTTCAATCACTGCTGCAACAGTAAAAAAAAAGCAAAAAAACCAAAAAAAAACAACTGAACAAATCCATCATTATGTCATCCATCACAATATATGTATGAATGTAAATATGACAGGACTATCATAAGTTTACTTGTTGACCTGTCAAGGTATATATATCTGTAGTTTTCTGACACTTTTATATGAATAAAATCTGTTAAAACCAAAGCCACAGCAGTGACACTTTTCATGAATAAAATCTGTTTAAACCAAATCCATAGCAGTGTATCACGCTCACATTCTCCATAAGTGGCCAGGATGATGCTGTATTTCCCTGACCCTTTGCGATCCACGGCTGCAACTGAACGTCCGGCAAACATGGACAGGGCAGCATCATTGCCTGCATCATCGAACAGGTTCTCGTATCTCTCTCTGCCGTCTGCCCCTCGACGCATCTGTTCATGATCACAGCACAGTGAAAGATATACTTCACTGAGATTGGATCTATGGGCTTTACTTGCTTTAGGTTAATTTTTTGTTTTGTTCGTGCATAAGTATGCACTGAAAGCATACATAAACGTATACATGCATGCATGCATACATGCATGAACACACACACAAGAAACACACACACACACACACACACACACACACACACACACACACACACACACACACACACACACACAGAGTTGCTTAGAGACAGAAGTTCAGTTTCTTAACAAAACCAAACCATAAGGTTTTCCACGTGATGTTCACTGATGGAGAGATTTTGTGTATACAACCAGTTTTGCCTACCATTGGGGTAACTGCATTCCAACTTCAGGGATTATGTCTAAACACAACACAAAAGTGTATATGCATTTTCAAAACTGTCATCCATTCTTACCTGGACACAATGGCCTACTCTTTCAAAAGGTGGATGGTGTGCAAGATGTTCTGCATGCATTCACACATGAGACCTCAGTTTACAGTCTCATCCAAAGAACTTTTCAGCAGGTGGGGGGTGGGGTAAGTACCAAGGATAACTCAGGGAAAAAATTCCCCTTGAATCGATACCCAAGTGCAGACTTGAACCCACACACTCAATTACTGTTAGATTACAACTTTGATGCTTTTATCACTTGGTTTTCCCATCCCCCATAAAACTCTTTTAGTCCTCTGAAGTTGAAGTATGGCTGCCTATATGGTGAGGTACTTGAAAAAAAGTCCTGCACACAAACTTCTCATTCAATGTGCAATTTCAGTCTCACTGTGATTCCCAGGTGGGATGAGTGAGTCAGAGTGCACATTCTGGGTGAATGACCCCCCAGTGTGTTAAGCTGGGGAACGCACAACAACAACAACAAAAGCAACTCTTTTAAAATGGTTAGCCATTTTCTCCCTAACAATGAAGGCTACTAGAGTTTTATCTAGAAGAAATGGCACACCTTGAAGAGTTTGTCCTTGTATTTCTTTGGTCCACTGTAGCGGTCATTGGTGTTGAGGAAATAAATCTCCTCCCTGCCATCTCCGTCAATGTCACAGGCACACACTCCAATAGCTTGACCTGCTCACACCACACACACACACACACACACACACACACACACACACACACACACACACACACACACACACACACACACACACACACACACACACACACAATGTAAAATAGAAAATGTTAGTGAGCACACAATATCGTAACATATGCACATGGTGCATTACTTCTATGCATAATGCCATTCAAATAATTAAAACAAATGATATGTTTCCACATATATTTATATATTAACTAAGGTTTGTGTGTGTGTGTGTGTGTGTGTGTGGTGTGTGTGTGTGTGTGTGTGTGTGTGTGTGTGTGTGTGTGTGTGTGTGTGTGTGTGTGTGTGTGTGTGTGTGTGTGTGTATGTGTGTGTGTGTGTGTTGTGTGTGTGGTGTGTGTTGTGTGTTGTGTGTGTGTGTGCATGCAAAACTCATATACTCAAAACTCATCAATTCAATGAAAATAGTATATATAGATATATACACACACACATACCTTCTGGGTCTCTGAGGGCTTTGAATCGTTCATCCTGCTCTGTGGCCAGATTATAGTAGTAACCCGTTGCTTTGTTTAGTTTTAACACCAGGTTTGGTCCCGAGTATCTGCACATGTATCCAAACAATACTCTTTCACTTCTTTGTCTATGTAATACATTCACCTCTGTTTGTTTTTAATACTCAATAGAAAGCAGTATCCAGAACATGAGATGGTGGGTACCAACAAAAACAGAAAGTAAAAGATAAATGGGTGTGAACAAAGGGATGGGGAAAAAAGAGTAAGAAAGACAGACAGACAGACATTATATTATTATGATAATAAGATGATGGTGCTGTTATTTGTAAAGCTTAGAAATATCTGTTATTCTCTTCTAGAGCAGAAATTTTCAACAATACAATAACAAATAATTGTTGCAGCCCTACAAGCAATTATAACAGCGAAAGCCATAGTTGGAATGCCTGATATGACAATTTACAGATAATGAACACTTAATAGGGGATGAATAGCTCAGTAGTCGGAGCACTCGCTTTCCCCAAGCAAAGGTTAAGCAGCATCGAGTGCAATTACCAAGTGGATGAGTGACCATTTGTGCATATAGGTTTCAGTACAGTCCAGTTCACTCAGCTGTAAATGGTACCTGCCCTCTTTAGGGTCAGGAGGGTAAAGCAGTAGGGAGATGAGATGGGCATCACCCTCAATATGCTGGCCCATAGAGAAGCTGAGATCTCTGACGCCTAGCCTCCCTATGACCACATAGGTTATGGAACACCTTTACCTTTACCTTGTACATGCAATAGTAACAGCAGAAGCCATAGTTTAGAATGCCTGTTATCACAATTAACAGGAAATGAACATTTAATACCAGAGCTGAAAATGACAATAACATTTTCACTAATGAATCTTTTATGATTACTAAATAAATAAATACACCTAAACATTTTTGTTGTTGTTGAAAAAAGCCACAACCATGGACAAAACTGATGAACATTATCCGAAAGCTTAAAACCAGAACATGTGCACTTACCCGGCAACAATCCACTCCATCTCCCCATCGCCATCAACGTCAGACACAGCGACGCCATAGTTCAGCTGGCGGGTGGAGAAGGGAATCAGGTTGGATTTGTCAGCGAACATTCCGTGCACAGATCTGCTGGTCATGTGAAGCGTCAGTATACCATAGGCCACCAGAGACCCTACAACGCCAACACGACCTCTTCCAAAGATCTTGCCAAGTTTCATTAATGACTGCATGATGGTGAATCTTCAGGCTTGCCTGGTCAGCGTTTCTTCTTTCTGTTGTAAACATTCAGGGTTTTTTTTCTATTGTTGATAAAAATTATGTTGGAGTATACTCACGGGAAAGCACATACAGACATAGGATAAAGTTTACTAGGCATTCATTGTCACACATACAACTTTCTTTCACATCAAATGTTTGTGTACAAAGACTGAATGTGGATGCACACACTACCACCAAACAAAAGAAAGAAAGAAAAAAAAAAACAACTAACTGCAATGTTTACACACAGAGTTGAAGGTGGCATCACATTTTCTACTTTGAGAGTTACGGACACTGAATGAGAGCAACAAAGAGATATGGACAGAGAGAGTGTGTATTCGTGAGCATGTGTGTGCATTTAAATAAACATGTAAATATACATGATGTATATATAATTACCTATTATTTACAAGAGACCAACAATCTGAGATATTTCTCAGCACATGAAAACAAGTAGTTAAAACTCAGGTTCACCCAACTGTTTCTTCACATAATAATTTTTTTTTAAAGATGTGAAGCTGGAGAGAAAAGGTGGGGGTGGAGACAAGAACTTCAAATACATTGTGACCATTTCATATGCCAAAAAAAAGTCAAACAACAGAAAAGCTGCTAAAATAAAGGCAACTAAATTTCCCATGAAAACACAACTTCTGGAAAAAGTTCAGAAGCTTCATGCCCCTCCCACCCCCCTTTTAAAAAAAAAAACTTTCCCCACCCTTGGTCTTACAAATAATACCTCTGCCTATCATATTTTTTGACAAGCTTACCACAGAACTACTCCACAAACAAAACGGAGCTCCAGGTCTACCAAGGAGTAAATACGTGTAGCCAACAAGGAATGTATCTTTTAAACACCATGCCAAGGACATGTAAGTGTTTCATAAACCACAGTTACTATTTTTTACATTTTGCATAACTTTCTCTCTCTGCCTCCCCCCCCCCCCCCAACCCCCCCTTAAATTTGTACTTATGCAACAACCTAACTTGCTCTTGTCTTGCAATTAGCCTACTGAATTTAGAATATGCACACATGTACGCACATGTGCACACCATGTATGCACACACACATGCATGCACACACTCTCAGTAGATCATCTATCATCTTAACTGTGTGTTAGTGCAAGTAAGGTCACGCGCGCGCACGCACGCACGCACACGCACACACACACACACACACCACACACACGCACACACGCACACACATGTGCGTTCTGTTGTTTTTAATGCTAGCGTGCCAAAACGTGTGGGGCACACTCAAAACGTGACACGACCAGTGGTCGTCAGAGCCGGCAACTGCATACGATTTATGCAAGCGTCGAAAAATAATACGCATTCCCCATCCTCTTCCCCATTCCTCTTTGACTTTTTCTCTTGTTTAAATCTTTCTCTTAAGTTAAACAATCCTACACAAAACTCAGGTTGATTGCATAAACTCCTACTTTTCAGTCAAAAGTTGGCTTTAAGCTTGATTACTCGAAATAAATGACACGTGAAGAGAAAACTGGGATCTCCCATTTTCAGTCTCTTCGCCCATCAACACTTGACTGACAAAGAGAAATTTTCATTGTTGGCATCCTCACAAAGGGAAAAAATGCCTGAACAATGTGCAGTCATTTGCAATAAATGCTTCAAAGGTCTAAAAGCTTACCTTAGAGATGTCGACGATGTAACAGCAGTGGCAGAAGTCGACTCGTTAAAACACCAAGGCAGAAGTGTTATGTATCTACTTGATCACGTGACCAAACATGCTGTTTCGTAAACCACGCTGTTACTATTTTTAACTACCATTTTTATGTAACTCTCCTCTCTCTCTCTCTCTCTCTCTCTCTCTCTCTCTCTCTCTCTCTCTCTCTCTCTCTCTCTCTCTCTTATGTGCACATGCACGTGTTGCGCTGTGTGTGTGTGTGTGTGTGTGTGTGTGTGTGTGTGTGGTGTGTGTGTGTGTGTGTGTGTGTGTGTGTGAATTTGGTAATACATGTACCATTATTTTGTTTATTTGTAGCCATTTTCGACACTATAAACATTCTGCTACAATGATGACGAGGCGAGGGATTCTGTAGCTGTTGACATAATCCCTAAACCAGCGTATGATCTGGAGAGATGATTTAGTCTGCTACCCTTTTATTTATTTATTTATTCTTTTATACCGAGGATAACAGAATAAACAATAATGTGCTTTTTTTTTCATCCGGTCCCCGTGAGTATGCAGTTTTGTAAATATTGTCATCTGTTCTCACCGGCACACGATGGCCTACTCTTACGAAAAGCGGAACAGGATTTAACGTGTGCGCAAGATGTTCTGCGTGCGTTCGCACACGCGGCCTCGGTTTAAAGTCTCATCCTGAAGGACTTTTGGGGAGAGTGGAGTCAGCACTGATGTTAACTCCAGGAGAACAATTTCCTCGACCGGACTCGAACCTGGGTCGTCAAATTGCCAGCGCAATGTTCTGACCACTAGGCTATCCGCCCCCCCCCCCCCCCCCCCCCCCTTTTAACAGAGGTAGCCTTTTGTGAATGAGAGATATTTAATCGAGTACATCATTGACGCTTTGGGGAATCGTCCTTGAAGTTACGGTCTAATTACAACAGAGAGAGAGAGAGAGAGAGAGAGAGAGAGAGAGAGAGAGAGAGAGAGAGAGAGAGAGAGAGAGAGAGAGAGAGAGAGAGAGAGAGAGAGAGAGAGAGAGAGAGAGAGAGAAGAAGAATGAATGAATGAATGAATGAATGAATGAATGAATGAATGAATGATCTTTGTCTTTCAAGGGTTACATATAAGCATTCACATACTTATTCCCGGAGTCAAAATACGGCTACCTTGATGCTATGTGAAACCGGCAGGCAGACAGAGACACAGACAGATAGACAGGCAAACAGACAGACCTGGACGGACAGACGGACAGACAGACCCAGAGAGAAATGTGGAGACAGACAGGCAGAAACAACAAAAGAAAAAGAAAAGCAAACAAATGAGCAAGCAAAGCAAACAAACAAATAATAATAGAAAGACAGAGAACAAAGGCAAAGACAGAAAAACAAACATAACATCCCCCCCCCCCCAAATTTTTTTTTAAAATAAAAGAGGAATAGGCTAAAGGGGTAGTAAAGAAGAAAATCTACAGAGAGACTGCATACCACCCCTTTACCTACAAAAACAAAAAAGAAAACAGAGGAAATATTAAAATAAAAAAATTAAAAAGCGAAGAATCACTCGTGCCTTTCAGCGTGGTGATACGTAGCAGTGCCTAACTTAACCAGACGTATGTGTTGACACAGTGGGCCAAGAACATGCAGCAGCAGCAGCAGCAGTACCACAGTGGCTGCACTAACGATGATGTTCACGGCTCATCCAGGATCATTAGACTACTACGTCTCCACACGACTGCTGTGTACATACAGACTGATACTGGCATTCTTTTACTCTTTTTACTCATTTTTCGTATAATTATGTAGATTTTGCTGAAGAAGAAGAAGGAGAAGGACAAGGACAAGAAGGAGAAGAAGACTGAAAAGAAGTAGTAGGAGAAGAAGAATCCTTATCTGACAACAACAACACACAATCACAACGGGTTTTAAGATGTTCCGCTGTGTGGTACTTTTTAAAAAAATACATAGTCCCTAATCAGGGCAAGGGAGGATGGGAAAAGTATGTACATACTTACTCTGTAACCATTAAAAATAAAGTTATTTACTCATTCATTTATTATTCATTCATTTCTCTCTCCAGAAAAAAAAATTATACTCTAGAATGCCGATGTATCGGCATGATTTCTGTGAGTTTGAAACAAAATGTCTTCCGAAGTCGAGCAAAATAACAATATTGGGATCTCTACCGTCAGAATGGTATTTTAGGGATGTAAATGATGTCATAATTCAAAACTAGACACGAAAGAATTCTTCGTGGTGCAAGTTATTTTGTGGGTTTCTTTAATTAACTCCCTTGAAATGGCGGTCCTTTATGAATTTTAGTAAGAACAAAGAGGACAACTGCGTTCTTGCTGAGGGAGGCAATTCAAAGCATGGGGCGACAATCCTTCATGAATTTTAGTAGTTTTAAAGAAGGCAACAGTGTTTTTCATGGTCAGGGGAGGGAATTCTAGGCGTCGCGCGTTAGCGCGACATGGACCGATGGACGTGTAGGCAAAATAAAATAAACGAAAGGTAAATTGTCTTTTTAATATTTGTTCCTAACTTGCTTATAAAAATAATTGTTGATTGTAGATGTTCTCTGCTCGGCATAATAAACGATTGCTACCCTCATCCATACAAATGAAAAGTGAGTGAAAGAGGCTTTGTAAGTAGATATCTGGCACACCCTGCATGTAAATCTCTCCCAGAGACAGCAGGTTATATAAATGAGCGTTAAGCCAATAGGCGTCTTCAGGCTGTTGACAATTTAGTTTTATTTTTCTCAGGAAATGTGTGCGTTTCTTTTCTTTCTTTCCTTATTTTTTAACAGTAGAGAACATGTAACTGCAGTGACTTGTTCCTTTACTGCTTGTTCCTTTATCTTACTGATTGTCAGATTGTTGTTTTGTAGTTGTGGTTTTTGCGAAGGTGTTCCTCTTGATTTGCTGATAGTCCCTAATCAGGGCAAAGGCCGGAGGAAAATATTTTATGCTAATGCTTATCTGTAACCCTTGGAAAATCTCTCTCTCTCTCTCTCTCTCTCCCCCACTCTCTCTCCCCTCTCTCTCTCTCTCTCTCTCTCTCTCTCTCTCCTCTTCCTCCCTTTTGTCAAAATGTTATGATTTGAATGACATTTTGTTATAGATTGTGGTGGATTGATGTTTTCAGTCTTTACCTCATTATATTCTCATGTTTGCTCTTTTCTGCGCATTTTTTTCAAATCGAAATCTTCATTTGATTCTTAGTTGTTATTTCAATTTCTGAATGCGTGCCTTAAAAAAAGAAACCTTATTAATGTATTGCTTTCTTATTTCTTGTCTGTTGTTTGCTACTTGGTATGGTTTCTTGCTCTTGGTATTTGGATAATTATTATTGTTGTTTAGTTAGAGGTTTTGGTGTGTTTTTTTTATCTTGATGTATCCCTGATAAGGGCGGGGATGGATGTAAAAAAGCACACAACTGCTTATTCATTATCCTCGAATAAAAGAATTTGCCTTGCCTTGCCTTGCCTTGCCTTGCCTTGTGTGTGTGTGTGTGTGTGTGTGTGTGTGGTGTGTGTGTGTGTGTGTGTGTGTGTGTGGTGTGTGTGTGCGTGTGTGTGCGTGTGTGAACTTCTCTGCCATCGTCATGTTTGTAGCCAATGCATACAGGTGCGCACATACATGCTTATGTACCCATAAAATAAGTATGTCTTATCTTTGGCTTTCTTGATTTTTTTAATTTGAATTGAATTGCTTGTAAATTCATATGTCTTTCTACCAATGGTTTTAAAACATTGCATATATTGGTGAGCCTGTGTGTGTGTGTGTGGGGGGGGGGGGGGTGGTGGTGAGCCTGTGTGTGTGTGTGTGGTGGGGGGGGGTGAGTGTGAGTGTGTGTATAAACGTGAGTGTGTCACTCTGTGTGTGCTTGTGTGTGTGTGTGTGGGGGTGGGGGGGGTGGGGGGGGGGGTGGATGGTGTGTATGTGTAGGGGCGGGGGTACCGTGTGTGTGTGCGCGTATGAGTCATGTCATGAGTGGGTGTGGAGAGGGGGGAGAGCGTGTGTTTGAATGTGTGTGTGTGTGTGCGTGTGTGTGTGTGCGTGTGCGTGTGTGTGTGTGTGTGCGCATGTGCATGCATGTATACGTGCGTGTGCGAACGCGCGCGTACAATGCGTAAAAAATGGTGATCGTATGTCTTTTCTAGTCAATGGTTTTTATTTTTTTATTTTTTTAAAAGAACATTGTATCTAAATATTGGTGTTTGTGTGTATGCGTGTGTGCGAGAGCGCGCGCATAGTGCGAGTGTTTGTGACATTTTTATTTGAAGTTATCATATAATGTCTGAACAAATATGAAATGTAGTTATTTCGTGTGTTTGATTATGATTTGTATCAATATGCCTGTCAGTATTTTAATTGCCCTTCAGGGATGATTAAAGTGATTTTGACTTGACTGGACTTGACTTGACACGCACGCACGCACGCACGTGCACACACGCATGCACGCAGGTAGGTACCCACACAGTTTAATAACTAAGGACCATTTATTAGCTCATTACACAACAACCCCCCCCCCCCCTTATGTACCTGAAAGGAGAGGCAGGTTGAGATGAACAGAGGGGTGGGGGGATTATCTCCTAGGATACTGTGGACACTTATGCCATCTTTAGCTACTTGACATGTTTAGGCTAGGCTTGCCACACCCCAGCACAGGTAACAGCAGGGCTTAACTCTGGGCTTGCCACTTCCTTTGACATCACCTCCACTGGCCTCTCAACATTGACAGGAGGAAATGCCAGCTTCATTGGCAAAAAAAAAAAAAAAAAAAACACTCAAAAAAGCAACAACAAAAAAGGAAAAATGTGCCCCTTTCCCTTCCCTTCTTTTCCCTGTCATCCATGAACCTGAGTCAGCACTTCTCTTACCTACCTACGTCCAGAGCACTAAGTGCCCCAGTGTGAATTGCTGCCTGTGTCTATTCATGTTCAGCGGCAGTGAACAGTCGGCTGGGTTTATTGTTGCTCTAGTGTGTGCTGCTGCTGCATGCGTTTCTACACGTGTAAACGAGTGATATACATTTGTCTGGGTTTATATTTGCTCTAGAGTGTTTGTGGTAGTGTTAAGTTTTTATCCTTTAATTCTTTTTTTCTGGCTTTTGCTGCATGCTTTCCTGACAATTTTGTGCCTTTGTTTTTCCTGGGCCTAGTTTTTTTTTCGGGGGGGGGGCAATCCCACTTGTATTCATTTCACAACCCTCTGCTCTCGAAATTCATTCAGCGGGTATTGCAGTGTGGTCACTACAAATAAAGATGACTATTTCCTGACCTAAAATCAGTTGTGACAGGACTATACCAGACTCCATTTTTGAACAGATCATCTGAATGCATTCAGGGAAAATAGAGCTAGAGATGACCTGATATCAGGGACTGTATATAACAAGGTTCACAATGGGACTATGAATTAAATGCATATGGACAAATACTTCATTTGAATTCACAAAAACAGCGCCAAAAAACCCTCTGGAGTTTTGCAAACACACAAAAAAATCATTTCAAAGCAATTATCCAATCAGAAAATTCGGGAAACAAGCCCTCAAATAATCTCTAGCCCAGCTTATATCAAATCATCTAAGGATTTTTAAAAAAATATACAGCTTTATAATCATACCACCAGAATAAAACGAGAGGAAACTCGTAATTTATAACTAATAAACCTAACAAAACTATCAGGGCACCCAAGCACTTTTCAACGGATTGATGAAATAGAAAAAAGTTAAACTTTTTATTTATTTATTTTTTTTTTTTAGCAATGATCATTTATAGGATTATGAAAACTTTTGGAATTGAAAAAAGAAATCTGTTTATATCAATAATTATTATAAGAGTATCTTTAATATTTTTTTTTCAACACCTTTATAAGAAAAAAATCTTGAAAGAAACCTATGTATAAACAAAGTCAATAGCCAGTAAGTCAAACCCCTCTTTCCCTTTAGTGTTGTTCTCTCATGCAACTGTTGTTCCAAGCAATGCAATCAATGTGAAGGTAACTAGGTTGGCAACAACTCAATATAAAGGGAAGAGCTTTATACCTAATAACACCTAGCTCAATAACAACTACCTAATAACAACTAGAATAAAGGAAAACTTCTTTGATATCAACCAACTCATTCCAAGGAACAATTTTACTTTTTTTGACACCAACCCATATCAACAAAATAACCTTTTACACGTGTACCAGCGAACTCAACCTGAAGGAAAGAACTTTTTGCTTTGATAGAACTAACTCAATATAAAGGGAAGAGCCTGCTAACACCAACTAAATGAATATGGAGGGGAAAACTTTATACTCTGATACAAAAAACAAAGTAATATGAAAAGGGGAGCTCTATACTTTTGTAATAACTGAATCTGAAGAAAAAAGTTTACAGTTTGATAACTGTCTTGATACCAAGCTTGGAACTTTATTCTTTGAGCCAACTTGTTCAATAGCAAGGGGATAATTGTATTCTACGACACCAACTTATTTCATGGAATGAAAAAAACAAGAACCCAAACTTAGTGACAACTCAAGAGGAAGGAAAGAGATCTACACTAACCAACCAAGTGACAATGTAAAAGAAAAAAAACCCAACCTTATACTTGATAACCAGTAGAATTTTAAGTCAAAACTACGTGTCAAGCTATTGAGGTAAAACCGTGTAACTCTCATACATTAAGCACTTTTTCAGTATTGCGGTTATTTTCAAAGGTTATCTGAACACTGTTTTTTTCTGTTGTTATATAGCTCCAGCGAAGATATCCGATTTATGGACTGTGGTCGCAAGCCATCCTACTTTGGTCCTGCAGAAAACTAAAAATAGAACAATTCTTGAAGCATCAGTGCTATGCAAGCATAAGGATGCTATAATCATTATTTATTTTTCTGCATATCATCTCTTTTGCAAATCATGTCTCTATCACGGTATTCTCCGGCATAAAATCCTTCCAAGCGGTCAGTACCCCCAAACCCCTCTTTCCCTGTGCTGCTGTTCCCTTATACAGCTGTTTCCCCATACCGCAGAACTGAGTCAGAGTTAAGGAATCCGTGTCAAAGAGTTAATAGTTAGGATCAAACTGGTGAAGTGTTAGGGTTTGCGGCATGGGGCAAGAACTAGTGTTAGAGTGGAGTGTTGACAGCTCCAGGGAACAGCACTACAGGGAAAAAGGAGTATCCGGAAAAGTACTGCTCTTTCTTCAAACATCCTGCACTCAGCTTGTGCATAGTTTTGTCTCTTAAGCTGATCCCGCAAAGTCGAGGTAAAATGATTTGTTTCTGTGAAATAGGCGATGCTATACCAGTAATGACTATGGCAAAGATTTGCATCACAACAAACGTCTGAAGCCGAGTGTACATTTCCAGGAGTTTTCATTTCGTCTCTGTTTTGTACGAGTACTTCTGATCCGAAATCATATTTAGAATTTTGAGCATTTTTGGCGCCAAAACAAAACGACGTTGTAAGCCAGTAAAAGCTTTACAATGTTCTTTCAAAAGCAATCAAAATAGAAAATTGAGCGCGCTCCTTGTGTGGTGTGTGGTGTGTGTTGTGTGTGTGTGTGTGTGTGTGTGTGTGTGTGTGTGTGTGTGTGTGGTGTGAGTGCCTATTGTGTTTGGGATCTAATCCTCGCCCTATCTCAGTATAAGAAAAACGTCCTCATATTACCACAAGCTGGGATATGAAGAAAATGACCTTTTACTTTGGAACCGAAAAATTAAATAGAAAGAAAAATATTATAATACATGTAGAAGCAAAATATTCAAGAAAGAAAATACTTAGGAACTATTTCAACATGGTGGAAGATCTTTATACTTCGACACCTTTGGTACCAACTAAAAAGGTAAAGAAAAAACTTTATACTTTGATAGCAATAACTCAATACAAAAGGTTTTTTTTTCCCTAATTTTGACACGAACTAATTCAATATACAAGAAAGAATGTTATAAATTGATACCAGCTAACTTATTATGAACGAAAAAAACTTTATGCTCGGACACCAAATAACTCCTCCAAAAAACTTACTTTATGATTTGATGCTAACAATCACTATGGAGGGGAGACTATCATACCTTTACACAAACTGAATAGGAAGGGGAAAAACACAAAATTTAAAACTACCTCAATATAAAAGAAAAGGCTTTGGACTTTGATGCCAACTTAATAATACAAATGAAGGAGTTTTATACTCCCATACCAAATAACTCAACACGTAGAAAAATATTCAATGAAAAGAAAACTTGGATACAAAATAAATGTGAAAGACATGTTTATACTTTGATACGAACTACTCAAATGTAAGCTAAATAAAAGTTCTATGAAAAATGATGGAACAAAAATAAAAGACCTTCATACATATGGTAAGCAGCTAACTGGATATTGGGGAAAGAGCTTTACACCTTGATATCACCTAACTAGACAAGGAGTAAGGAACTCTACACTCTGACAGTGATAAAACAATGTGAAATAACTGTATACTTCGTAATATGTTTATTTGACATGGAGGAAACAGCTTTTGCTTTAATTCTAACAAACCTGATAAAAAATTAACTTTAATATTAAGGGGAAAAAAAACTTGTACTTTGATACCAGTTAACTGAAGAAATGGCCTCTTCCTTGAATAAAAACTCACTCACCATATAAGAAAGAAGTTTATATGTGTGCGAGCACACTCACCCCCCCCTGCCCCCCCCCCCCCCCCCCCCCCCCCCCCCACCACACACACACCTTTACACACACACAACCTACACACACACACACACACACACACACACACACACACACCACACACGCACACACACACACACACACACACACACACACACACAATCCACACACTCACACACACACACACACTTTTACACACACACACACACTTTTACACACACACATTCACGCGCCACACACACACACACACACACACACACACACACACACACACACACACACACACACACACACACACCACACACTTTTACACACACACACACACACACACACACACACACACACACACACACACACACACACACACACACACACACATTCACACGTACACACGGATCAGTGGTCTAAAGGTAACACATCTTCCCAGGAGAAGTGCAGCTTTGATCTTCCTTCACTGTTCTGCAGTGGTGTTTTCCGTGGTGTAATAGTCTGTGGTGTTTTCGGTGGTGTAGTGTAGTCTTCCTTGGTGTAGCGTAGTCTTCCGTGGTGTAGCGTAGTCTTCCGTGGTGTAGCGTAGAGAGAGCGAGAGCGAGAGCGAGAGAGAGAGAGAGAGAGAGAGAGAGTCAAGTTAAAGTCTTTTTTTTATATCAAGGATAATGGAATAAGCATTCATGTGCTTTTTTTTCATCCAGTCCCCGTGTGTATGCAGTTTTGTAAATCTTATCTGTTCCTACTGGCACACAATGGCCTACTCTAACGAAAAGCGGAACAGGATTTAACGTGTGTGCAAGATGTTCTGCATGCGTTCGCACACGGGCATGAGAGTGGAGAGAGAGAGAGAGAGAGAGAGAGAGAGAGAGAGAGAGAGAGAGAGAGAGAGAGAGAGAGAGAGAGAGAGAGAGAGAGAGAGAGAGAGAGAGAGAATGGTCACATTTATAGGGAAACAAATGCACATGCAGAAAGCAATTATTTTTTAAGTAATGGGAGGTAATGCTCTGGTGGCGATGTGCTCTCCCTTTGGAGGTCAGCTTGAATTTCGCACAGAGAATTTTACCATAACAAACTACACTATGGGATGTGATGTGATGCCATGCAGAACGGCAGGGCACGCATGCACCCGACCCGGACTGTCTCGACCCGACCCGACACGACACGACGCGACGCGACACGACCAGACATGGCAAGCGACCTGACCCGACCGGACAGGAGGCGACGCTACACGACGCGACGCGACGCGACGCGACCCAACCCGACACGGCGCGGCAAGGCACGGCACAACACGACACACCACAACGGTAAGATGGAAAAAATAATAGGCCTACTTACTGGAGTTGTGTAGTTCCATTCCTGACAAGCAAGAATGTGGCAGAAATCCCACAGCGAGTCACTGGGCAGTGCAGTGTTCCACGGTGAAGTGTTCCATGGTGAAGTGTTCCGCGGTGAAGTGTTCCGCGGTGAAGTGTTCCGCGGTGAAGTGTTCCGCGGTGAAGTGTTCCGTGGTGAAGTGTTCCGTGGTGAAGTGTTCCGTGTTCCGCGGTGAAGTGTTCCGTGGTGAAGTGTTCCGTGGTGCAGGGTTGTATGGTGTAGTCCACTGCGGTGTAGTTTTCCATGTAGATTAGCAGGCCTGAAAAGGAAGAGCAGTGTGTAAGAACACATATAAAACAATTGATTTTAATTTTACAAGATCATCATGCTGTGGACAACATTCCAACCATTCTCTTGGCACCACTGAAATGTCTAATGTGGCGCTCCACCACGAAATGAGTCGCTTAGCACATTACCCAATTTTGGCTAGGAGCCTTTGAAGGCAGGTGGGGGTCAAGTTGTCAATTTTGTGATTTTGATTGATTATTAAACTAGATCTGTTTATTTATCTTATAATGAAATATGAAGGTTTCATTTGTATTCCTTTTGCTTTTAAATATGTTTTGAAAATACCCAAGCCCTCATTCTGACAACCTGTTACTAAAATAAACTTGCCCGTTTCTCATTTTGTCACATCCTGCAGTCTATCATTTCAATTTGTAATAATGTTGCACAGAATTGTCCGATTTTCAATCTGTTTTTTGTATTTGATAGCCACTTTATAGCACATTAATAACATGTCAATAACTAAAAATTGACCTCGTGTGCACTCCGTCTCATTATGTGGTGGAGCGTCAGTGGGGCTCCCCTGCTAAAGTGAACATCTTGCCCTCGCATTACCAACTATCCCTTTGTGCTAGAATGCAGGCCTGCTACAGCCAACCAGGTCAGCAGTATACCCGATCAAACCTAACCAGCCTGCACCCTGCTACCTGGAAAACAGACAGGCTCTGCCAGGTACACATTATCCCCCGGAAACAGATCACATACTGGTATTACCTTTATGGGTGCTTCCACTAGCTCGTGCCGCATCCTCAGGCATTGAAGTACCTAGGACGGGAACAGTCTTGATGACAAAAGGATTCTTCTTCGTCGAATGCTCTGACAGCAGCCTGTGTCTGTCCCATGAGCAAAATTGCGTTGCGATCGCCATTAAGCGTCCGACAAGTCAGGTCCAGCGCTTCCGACTTCGGCATGGCGATGACAGAATGATTCTAGGAAAAGAAAATCAAGATATTTTGAACTCGAATGCTTGCACGCATGCACGCACGCACACACGCACACATACACGCACGCACGCACACGCACGCACGTGCACACACAAAGCGCGTGGCCATACACATAAACAAGAAAGACAGACAGACAGACAGACAGACAGACAGACAGACAGACAGACAGACAGACAGACAGAGGAGGGGAGAGAGAGAGAGGGAGAGAGAGACTCAGAGAGAGATGGAGAGAGAGAGAGAGAGGGAGAGAGAGAGAGACAGAGACAGAGAGACAGAGAGAGAGAATTGTATTATATCATATCATATAACATATCATATCAATCATATCATATCATATCATATCATATCATATCATATCATATCATATATTATATATATGTATATATTCTGGGGGGATGTATTTACATACAGAGAGGGGAATGGAGCGCGCGCTCGCGCTCGCTCGCTCGCTCGCTCGCTCGCTCGCTCGCTCGCTCGCTCGCGAGAGAGAGAGAGAGAGAGAGAGAGAGAGAGAGAGAGAGAGACAGACAGACAGACAGACAGACAGACAGACAGACAGACAGACAGACAGACAGACAGACAGACAGACAGCGTGAGAGACAGAGACAAAGAGACAGACAGAGTGAGAGACAAGAGACAAAGAGACAGACAGACAGACAGAGTGAGAGACAGAGACAAAGAGACAGACAGACAGACAGACAGAGTGAGAGACAGAGGCAAAGAGACAGGGAGAGAGAGAATAACACTGATGCCAGAACAACAAAGTTAGCACTGGGGAAGGCTATAAGAGTTTTCCTAGATTCGAACCCAGTTTGTCTGGAGATAGGGAATTGGAAAAAAAAAGTCACATATCAGCACCACACCACACGATATGACAGAGTTAAACAAATGCAATACAATAGGATACAACACAATAGTAGTAAACAATACAGTACAATACGATACAATATTATACAACACAAGATACGATGCAACGGAAACGCCCAACAAAAACAACAATTACAGCAACTACAACAAGATGACACACGGTAGGGGCCTATACCTTATTGGGTGTTTCCACTTGCTCGTGCCGCATCCTCAGGC
Organism: Stramonita haemastoma; assembly: GCA_030674155.1. NCBI lineage: Eukaryota > Metazoa > Mollusca > Gastropoda > Neogastropoda > Muricidae > Stramonita > Stramonita haemastoma. The sequence goes on from CM060320.1 coordinate 25,302,274, forward strand.
ATTGAAGTACCTAGGACGGGAACAGCCTTGATGATGGAAGGATTTCTACACAAAAAATTGAGACATTTCAAAACGTAATGCCTACACACACCACACACACACACACACACACACACACACACACACACACACACACACACACACACACACCCCACACACACACACACCCTCACACCCACTCTCTCTCTCTCTCTATATATATATATGGAGAGAGAGGGAGCCAGGAAGGGAGGGAGGGACAGAGGGGGAGAGAGAGAGGGGGGGAGGGAGGGCAGAGGGGGAGTGATATATATATATATATATATATATATATAGAGAGAGAGAGAGAGAGAGAGAGAGAGAGAGAGAGAAGAGAGAGAGAGAGAGAGAGAGAGAGAGAGAGATTATGTATATATGTTGTGTATTCTCTACATTTCAGAAAATGCCGTTTCTAGGGATGTGTAGCAATTGACGGTGTCTAAGCTTTTCTTCACATCAACTGCTGGCGATTTGTTTGGTCTGTGTCGAATTTCTAATTGTTACAATTATGAAATCTTTGATACCCAGGTTTAATCTTGACAGTGCTTAACACATCAGGGGGACATTTTATCATCATCTTTCATAACTTCTATTCATGCTTGCTGGTGCTTTACTTTCATTAGTGTATACAGGCATGCGGAATATCAAAAATGCCCCATAAAGGTCTGGAAGTTTTGTCTCTTTCGGTAAGTTATGGAAACACGGAATATTCAACATAAATCTTAAAATTTCGCAGCGGTACCTCGAAAAACAAAAGCACAAAAAAGAAGAAAACATTGCACGTGTACTTACCTCTGTGAGGTCTTGATACGTGTGACAATCACGTCGTCAGAGACAGGGCCAGAGAACTAAGATGACCCACATGACTTTTTGACATCTATGCTAAGACTTTTAAGGAATCAGGGCGAGATGGAAGAGACCCGAAAGGTCGAGCAAATGCTTGAACAAAGTCTGGGGGCTGGATGTGTCCTTTCCCCTTGAGCACTGTGTGCTGGCTGTGCCAGTTTAGGACACCAAACCCAATGTCGACGCCTAGTCTGCCAGTCTTTGTGATCACAGAGTAAGGTTCAAAGGCTCCTGATGAAGTTCTGAAATCCGCGATCGTTGAGCCTTACCGAAAACTCCAGGGACAAATTTTGATTTGGGAAATGTGAAAGACTGAGGTACGTGCATCAGGCATAGACAGGTTGTACTCGGTACAAAGATACCTGTGAAGAATGCAAGGTAGCCCTTTCATGGAAGGAGGCTTTGCAATTCTTACCTTTCACATGCTGCTGCATGTCGAATGTCCGATGTCCACAGAGACCCCAGTCCTCACTGCTCTCATCGCATTTGATCCCTGAATTGTTTCAGAGATACGAGGTCATGCAAACATGATGCGAAAGCCCCCAAACTTCTATCAACTTTGCTCTTCAGCCTAGTGGGATCTGATCCTAGATCCCTGGGCAACAATGCCAGGCCTGCACTGGATTCGCCCTTCAGGGGCTGGTCTTTCGGGAGTTTGCCCTTCAGGGGCTGGTCTTTCAGGAGTTTGCCCTTCAGGGGCTGGTCTTTCAGGAGTTTGCCCTTCAGGGGCTGGTCTTTCAGGAATGTGCCCTTCAGGGGCTGGTCTTTCAGGAGTGTGCCCTTGAGGGCTGGTCTTTCAGGAGTGTGCCCTTGAGGGGCTGGTCTTTCAGGAGTGTGCCCTTGAGGGGCTGGTCTTTCAGGAGTTTGCCCTTCAGGGGCTGGTCTTTCAGGAGTTTGCCCTTCAGGGGCTGGTCTCTCAGGAGTTTGCCCTTCAGGGGCTGGTCTTTCAGGAGTGTGCCCTTCAGAAGTTGGTCTTTAGGAGTTTGCCCTTGAGGGGCAGGTCTTTCGGGATTTAGCCCTTTAGGGGCCTGTTTTGCATGCAGGATTTTGCCCTTCAGGGGTCTGTTTTGCATGCAGGATTTTGCCCTTCAGGGGCCTGTTTTGCATGCAGGATTTTGCCCTTCAGGGGCCTGTTTTGCATGCAGGATTTTGCCCTTCAGGGGCCTGTTTTGCATGCAGGATTTTGCCCTTCAGGGGCCTGTTTTGCATACGGGATTTGTCCTTCAGGGGCTTGTCTTGCAGGGTGCTGCCATTCGGGGTCTTGTCTTGCATGATGCAGCCCTTTAGTCAAAGTATGTCACGAGCCTAAGGCTCATCAGGCCGGTGCTTATCCCGGTTTCTGTGGCGTTAAGCGACTGAGAGTCATAGACTCCCCCCTGGATAGGACGCCAGTCTATCGCAGGGTTAACCCCCAACACAAGGTTAGTACCCCTTTTACACCTGGGTGGGGTGAGAAAATAGCCGTAAAGTGCCTTTTCCAAGGGCACAACGCCATAGCCGAAAGCTGGGATCGAACCCGCAACCTTTAGATTACGAGTCCAACGCCCTAACCACTAGACTACAGCGGCGGCAATGCAGCCCTTTAGGGGCTCGTTTTTCCAGACTTTGCTCTTCAGAAGCTCAACCCTTCAGCGCTGTGTTCAAATATTGCTCCTTGTCTCCGGTTGTTACCCGTCCTCCCTATCGGTCTTACATAGGTCAAGTCAAGTCATGTGGGTGAGGACAAGTCCACTGGGCCCTGTGCTCCAGCATCGTGATGCTGGTGTCTTCACAACCTGCAGTGGACAGACAGATCCAGGAGAGTGGAGATGACCTGGGGAAAGAAACCATGAGCAACTGGCTACTACAGATCCATATCACAATATCCATGGCAAAACTTTTGAGAGGTCGCTGAAATTTTTTTTAAAATGATTATGGTTTTTTTTATTATCTACACTTAGTTCCATGATCCTGTCTTTTTATTGTCTATTTTGGCAGATCCTTTGGAAATATGAAAAAAGTCTTCTGACATGAGTGCAAGATGTCCTACCAAAAGGTCTTTTAACATGTGTGTTCGTAAGATAATCCAGTTGTTTTTTTTTATCATCTGACGTACGTGTAAGATGTTCTATGAAAAGGTCTTCTGGCGTGTGTGCAAGATAAATAAAATGAAAATAGAATAAAAAATAGAAAACCAATATGGTACAGATCATAGACTACAGCCATGAGCACCTCATTGCCTTCTATCTAGGATTGTGGTTTTAGCGTTAAAAATCAAATTCTACGAAGAGAAATATTGGGCTCGCAACCCGGGTTGGATTCCTGGTCGAGGGATTTTTCCCCTGGAGTTAACATCAGTGCTGACTCCACCCTCCCCAAAAGTCCTTCCGATGAGACTATAAACCGAGGCCCCGTGTGGGAACGCACGCAGATATCTATCTTGCGCACACGTTAAATCCTGTTCCGCTTTTCGCAAGAGTAGGCCATCGTGTGCCGGTGGTAACAGATGACAAGATTTACAAAATTGCATACACACGGGACTGGATGTAAAAAAGCACACGAGTGCTTAATCCATTATCATCGATATAAAAGAATAAATAAAATTTTAAAAATACATTCGCATGCATTATAGATATCCCTCCCTCAGTTGAAACAATTTTTTTTTTCAAAAAATGTTTTTGATCTCTACATTTCCCAGTACTCATTTTCGACAGAAAGATTCTTACGTTAGCTTTCAGACATTTTTTTTTGTAACGAACACGTAGGTACTGGTTTCAGGCATTTATTGTTAGGACATAGTGTCTTAACACGATTTTCAAAGACAACTTTACAACTATGGGAAATCTAACCAATAATTATACTTGTGGTAGTAAATAAACAACAGCACTCCTCTGATATAAAAGTTAGGTCATGCAGTACTGTATCACAACCAAAACAAAATGAAAAATGGGTTTACATTTATGAGATTGCCCAGATTGTTTCTTTACCATTTAAAAATAATTCTCAGCTACTCTTTACTTTTTCTTTATGTCAAGGATAATGAAATAAGCACTCGTACTTTTTTACATCCAGTCGCCGTGTGTATGCAGTTTTCGTAAATTTTCTTCGGCACTGTCTGCTGAAGAAATATGTGTACCTTTTTAAATGCCGTTTCAGAAACACATCCAGTAACTGAAATAAAACTACAAGTAACCATATGAAAAAATATGGTGGATATTTTTCCTTTTTTTTTACAGAATTTGGAAGACATTTTTTCCCGTAAGCTACACCACGTTGTTTTACATACCTTTTCTCTGGAATCTGTGGCCATGATGATGGTAGGGAAGGGGACTGAAGAGCAGAGTGCTGATCTTCCTCCCTCAAGGGATGCTGCTGCAGGCATTTCATGTTGAGGTTTGTCTGGTCCTTGATGCTGAGGTTTGTGTGGCCCTTGATGTTGAGGTTTGTCTGTTCCTGTTGAGGTTTGTCTGGTCCTTGATGTTGAGGTTTGTGTGACCCTTGATGTTGAGGTTTGTCTGTTCCGTGTTGAGGTTTGTGTGGTCCTTGATGTTGAGGTTTGTGTGGTCCTTGATGTTGAGGTTTGTGTGATCTATGTTGAGGTTTGTGTGGTCCTTAATGTTGAGGTTTATGTGGTCCTTGATGTTGAGGTTTGTGTGGTCTATTTTGAGGTTTGTGTGGTCCTTGATGTTGAGGTTTGTCTGGTCCTCCTGGTTGCAAACCCAACTCTTCCTCTGGTGTCTGTGATGTCAGCCTCCCTCAGCTAACGTTGGTTAGGACAGGTTGCCATGGCAGGTCGCCTGGCCACCCAGTTTTACCTGAACAAAAAAACCACGTAAGTTCATAAGGTACGTGAAAAATTATACAGCGATATATTTTTTTAAATCTCAAAGTATGAAAATTTACACCCATGTTATGACAATGACAGTTTTACTCGTTTCTATTCTAAAGCAGTGTAAAATAACTTCCCAACTGAACTGAATTCAAATAAATTGAAAATTGAATTGAATACCACTTCCAGTCACAGCATATTTATCTGCCGGCAATTTGGGCTTCTCTCTCAGGGGTGAGTGCGTTGCCACAAGAGCAGTACCACTCCAAAAAATGTCCTTTTTTAAAGTGTATCAGTTTCCCTATGAGAAGGGCTTTATTCTACAGAATTTTGCTGGAGATCTTTCTTGGTGTCGTGGGTTCTTTTACGTGCGCTGAATGTGTGCTGCATGCAGGACCTTGTTCACCATCCGTTCCGAAAGACTTGTATGCAGGCCACCACTCACAGTCTAGTGGACGGGATAAAGTTTCGGGCAATAAACGGGGATCAAGCTCTAGACCATCGATCCTCCCAATTACCAGTAATGTACAACATTAATGACATCATTGATAGGAGCTGTAGTAAAAGATTCATATCCTCCAGTCTCTTTAACACACGAATAATGACATGCAACGTTTTTTATATTCAGATATCAAATTATTTACGTATTTACTTATTGTCCACATTTTTCTGTCAAGATAAAGCCAAACCCAACTCATAAATGTAGAGTCAAGCAAACTTAACTGCGCTGACAAAAATGTTTAATATCAGCAAGTGCAAAAATTGACTACAATAACAACAACACGTTAAAACTTGTTCCGTCTTCCGGAAGAGTAGGCCGTTCTGTGGCGGTAGGAACGGATGATAAAAAAAACAACACACAAAAAAACCCGCATGCACACAGGTGTGTTTAGACATCATTCTTGAAGTCGGAAAGCGACAACCTTAGCAGTGAGCAAAAATGGTCCATATGCAAAATTTCATCTTCAGTCAACCTCGGAGCGTGAACCTCGGAACGAAAAAAAATTGTAAAGATGATAAAATTCACAATTACCACAGGCAAAAACCACATCGTTCCATTTAACATTATTGTCAGTTCTCTTGTGATCACATCAAAACTGCTCTGTTAAAACTTTCAGCAAGAAAATGCATAAACATGTCTTAAAACACAAGATGTCCATTTGCACCTGTTGATGTAAAGATGCTTGCCTGCCTTCCATTTAATATTAGGATCGTTTATCCAAAATATCTTGTCTATTTCTCAATTCTACAGCACTATTTGACAATATTGAAAAAGAAAAAAAATCAGCTGTAGGAAGAAGGGGAGCATCTCGACATCTTTCCCATTTCAAGCATTAACATAATTATGAGTAAGGGTTTACGCTTTCTTTTTAGTGGGGGGGGGGAGGGGGGTTGGGGGGGGTTAAGATCTTAAGCTCACACTAAAAACCTTCCCTTAACATCTTGCTTTAACGTCCTAATAAAAAACAATCCTGCCTTGAAAGTCTGGATGTGTGTGTGTGTGTGTGTGTGTGTGTGTGTGTGGTGTGTGTGTGTGTGTGTGTGTGTGTGTGTGTGTGTGTGTGTGTGTGTGTGTGTGTGTGTGTGTGTTGAAGGATGCGTATTCGTGACAGTACCAAACCATTTTGGTTCACACACAGCTGTTTCAATCAGTTTTCAAAACCAGGGAATAGGCCTGGTTGGTTTATGACACAACTACACTAGATCAGACTCTCAGCCCTGGTCCTTGTGAGTGCGCCAAATCACTCGCTGCACTCAAGATTAACATTTCTTGGCAGCAGTTGTCATGAAATTCACAAAGCAGGGATTTCCCCCAAAGTTTTAAAATAAACAAGGAAGATTAAAGGCCGAAACACTTGTTTGAAGGGGGCTTCTCCTCTGAGGACTCTCTGCTGCCATGCTCTACACGAGTTTCTTACCACTATCATACCTAATGGCCTACTTACTAAGTAGCTACTTCTAAATAAAAATTACTCACCAGTGCTGTTCTTCACCATAGTCTTTCTATAAAAAAGACAAAGCCAAAAACGATGATGTTCAAAATCCCACATTTTGCTTTCCCAGCTGTTCAAGTGGTCCACACTGCATGCAGATGTCAGGCCATTTGAAATGGCAAGAGAAAAAAAAAAGAAAAGAAACAAATCAACTCACGGGAACTCGCAACAGAGACACGATTTGCACGTGTTGTTTGTGTCGCTAAATGTGTTTTCTGTCCCTAGCTGGAGTAAGACCTTCAATTGCAAAAACCTGGTCTTAACAATGTAACTGGAAATTATTTCTAAACTGTGGGCACTTCGTTTTCTATCATACACTTGAAAAACCCACCCAAAATGATGGCCATAAAAAGATACTTTATATAAGATAAAAGCTATGTTGAGACTGCAAACTCAAAACCTGTACAAAACTCCTTGACTTACCAGGACAATCTGTTGTTCTATTGATATGCACGTTCACAAGAAGAATTTCAGATTTTTTTAAATAATATTTTTAAATTTTTCAAATAGAGTACAAAAAACAATTCAGAAATACACCCCACATGCACACAAACTATTACCACCAATTACAACAAGGAAAACACCAAAACATCCTTGAAAGTCATAAGAACAAAACAAGACTACTATCATCGTTACCAACAACCCCCTTTTCTGAATCCTACAGTTATTGTATACAGAAACATGACCACTAAGGGAACAAAAACAAACAAAACTACCAAACATACAAACGGGTTAGTATAATACCAATAATCTTGTTTACATCCAAAGTTTTGCATATATGCATAGGTATAGTACATAATACACCCATACCTACATACACATACATACATACATACATACATACATACATACATACATACATACATACATACATACATACATTATACTAACAAACATATATACATACAGCAGGATCAATCATGCATATCAGGGCATACATGTACACCCTACAGCTACATACACCAAGCACCCAAGTATACCCGAGTGTCCGTAAAACATACATGTCTGTGCCGATGCAGAATCAATTATGGCAAGAGACTCGTCAATGTGCAGCATGGGAAAAACAAACAACAATAAAAATCAAGACAGGTATATATGCCTTGGGTGCCTACATATTAAGGACGGCCTGTTACTAAGGTACCCTGCAGGCCACAAATTATGATAAGTTTTTATTTATTTATTTATTCTTTTATATTGAGGATAACAGAATAAGCAATCATGCGCTTTTTTTCATCCGGTCCCCGTGTGCATGCAGTTTTTGTAAATACTGTCATCTGTTCCCACCGGCACACGATGGCCTACTACGAAAAGCGGAACAGGATTTAACGTGTGCGCAAGATGTTCTGCGTGCGTTCGCACACGGGGCCTCGGTTTAAAGTCTCATCCGAAGGACTTTTGGGGAGAGTGGAGTCAGCACTGATGTTAACTCCAGGAGCAAAATTTCCTCGACCGGGGACTCGAACCCGGGTCGTCAAATTGCGAGCGCAATGTTCTGACCACTAGGCTATCCGTCCCCCCCGACGGATAGTGATAGCATGACCATACTAATTAGTATAGTTATTCCTTGTTTCAGAGCCTTGATGACTTCAATTAGGCAGTTGTCAATGTTGAAGTGCCTGAGTACTTGCCAGAGGCCGTCATGCCATACCCTGTCAAAGGCCTTTTTGAAGTCTATAAAATTGTGGTACAAGTCTTTTTGGTGTTGGAGATGCTTCTCTATCAGAATTCTCAGGTTGAAAATTTGTTCCATTGTGCTGCGTTTTGGTCTAAAGCCCGCTTGTTCTTCTGCCAGGAGTTTTTCTGCTTGGTTTTTCAGTCTGTTGAGGACTACCTGCAGCATGATCTTGCTAGGATGGCTTATGAGACTGATGGTTCTGTAGTTCTGACATTGCTTGAGGTTTCCTTTCTTTGGCAGGGGTATTACAAGAGACTGTGTCCATTCTTTTGGCCATTCTTTGGTGTCGTGGATCTTCTGACAAAGATCTGTGAATCGCCTTGCTGTTTCATTCCCTCCATTTTTTATGAGTTCAGCTGGGATGTTATCGATTCCAGGGGACTTCCCCTTCTTCAACTGTTTAATAGCTGTGTCTACTTCACACCTTAGTATTGGTGGGTCTTTATCTTGGTGTTCAGGGGGTTTGTTGGAAACTATGTTGGTATCTGGGCGTAGTGGGTAGTTATACAATCCCTCACAGTATTCTGTCCAGCGTTGGAGGATGGCATTGTTTTCCGTTAAAAGATTTCCTTCTTTGTCTTCAATAACAGAGGCTTTAGGCTGTGTGGTTTTAGTTAGTGCTTTCAGAGTGTTGTAAGCTGTTTTGCTGTTTCCCTTGGCCATTCCATCTTCGATGTTGTTGCATTGTTCTTCTATCCACGCTTCTTTGGCTTCTCTCATCTTTTTCCTCACTTCTCTGTGGCTATCCATGTACTTGTTGTTGGCTTCTTGACTTGTGAACTTTTGCTTCTTAAGTTCTCTTCTTTTGTCGCAGAGGTCAAGAACCTCATTTGTCACCCAGGGTTGTTTCTTTGTTCTGCTTCTGCCTAATGTTTCTTCTGCTGCTGCCGTTAGCACTTCTTTGATGTTGTTGGCTAATGTGTTCACATCATTGTCAATGGCTGTGAGTGCGGCGAACTTTCCTCCAATGTTGGCTTGGAAGATCTCAACCACTGTTGGGTCTTTGAGTTTTTCCAGGTCGAATCTTATGCGTGGGCTTTTTGGCTGTTGTTTTGCTTTCAGTTTCAGCCTGATGGTGGTAAGTACAAGGTCGTGGTCACTGCCAATGTCAGCTCCTGGGAATGTTCTTGTATTTGCCTTGTTTATGCTGGATTTGAATCTTTGGGGTGACAGAATGTAATCAATTTGATTATGAATCAGACAAGGCTCTGTACGAGAATGCAGGAAGTGCAGTTTTCATGAACAATCACGTGGGCGAGTTCTTCAAGACCACGGTTGGAGTCCGCCAGGGCTGCCTTCTCTCACCTGTACTCTTCAACCTCTTCCTCGAAAACATCATGACAGAGACACTGCAAAACCACCACACTTCCATCTCCATTGGTGGAAGACCCCTTTGCAACCTCAGATTTGCAGATGACTTTGACCTCATGGGCAGCAGCAAACAAGAACTGCAAATCCTCACAGACAATTTAACAGATCGAGCGAGCGCATACGGCATGGAGGTCAGTACAGAGAAATCAAAGATCATGGTCAACAGCGCAAGTAATGACATCACGGAAATAAAGATGAATGGAGAAACACTAGAAGAGTTGAGCCAATTCAAATACTTAGGCTCCATCCTAACAAAAGATGGCACATCAAACAATGAAGTGAAAGCTCGCATTGCAACAGCAACATCTGCTCTAGTCAGACTCGAGAAGATCATCAGAAGCAACAACATCAGCTTCAGCACCAAATACCACCTTTACAAATCCCTCGTGATATCTATCCTCCTATATGGCTGTGAATCATGGACTCTGACAGCAGAGTTAGAGAGGAGAATCCAAGCATTCGAGAACAAGTGCCACAGAAGACTCCTCAAAATATCATACAAAGAACACAAGACCAATAACTATGTGAAAGAAGAAATCAAAAAGCGTGTGGGCCCCCAAGAGCCTTTGCTCTCCACCATAAAGAGGAGAAAGCTGATGTGGTTTGGTCACACCACAAGACACAATACCCTAGCAAAAACCATCCTGCAAGGAACAGTCGAAGGCAAGAGAAGAAGAGGCCGCCAAAAGAAATCATGGGTTGACAACATCAAAGACTGGACCGCCCAACCCCTACAACACCTCCTACTAGCCACACAGGATCGTGAAGCATGGAAAAAGGTCTCTGTTGCGTCTTCTCTCATGTCCCCCCTACGTCCTTTGGGACATGGGACTGAGTGAGTGAGTGAGTGATTCCTTGTTTGTACTAAGTAACTGTCTACGTAGTCTGAATGACCATGTTATCTGCTTTTTTCTGTTTTTCAGTTCCCTCTAGCTTTTTTTTCCTTTTCATGTTTCAAGTAAACCCATGTATGGGAACCATCTTCTTTGGAAAGCATGGTATGTCATATTCAGATAAGCTGCGTGTTTATCAATTTTAAACTTTGTATTTAGTTCTCTTAAAAAATTTTCAACATTTGGAACGGTTTTATTGATTCTACATTTATATATGAAAAATTTGCTAAATAGAATTATGAAATCTAGTATTTCGTCAGTTTTGATATTTTCAGCCACACCAAACAAAATAAGCTCATTGTCAAATGATAAGTTACAGCAGTTAAAGCATTTTGTTTTTAGTACATTTTCTAATTCCCTCCAAAAAGAGACGGAGAAGCCACAGCTATATTGATAGTGCTCTACTGCATCTTTTTCCATGCTACAAAAATTACACCTGTCGCCTTCTACAACTCCCATTTTCTCAAATTCACATTGGTCACAAGAATTCTATAACAAATTTTTGTTTGAAACCACTTAAGTTTTACCTCTTTTATCTTTTTGATTTTCTTCAGCACTGCTGTCCAGTCGACTGCAGTTTTCAGTTTATCTTCCCATTTTACGAAAGGTTTAATGTCTAATATTTCTATTTCTTCAAGCAGAGCACTGTAATACTGTCGACAACCTTTTTGCGTATTCAGTATTAGCTGCATCGCTTTCGAAAGTTCATTTTTTTTCGTTGTCTTTCACTTCAATGTTTTTCTTTCTTTTGTATTCACTTATTGATTGCAGACAGCTCATGTAACTTAAGAAGTTTACCCTTGAATTAATTTTTTCGGTAAATGCCTGGTAACCTATAAAGTTACCATTTATATCCACCATATCTTTTACAAAAACAATATTACTATTTACCCAAGTCTTGCAG
>CM060320.1:25318782-25338782 GCA_030674155.1 Stramonita haemastoma
TCTTTGTAGTTGGGGTTTTTTTGTGTGACATTCTCTTTCTTTTCCACTTTTTAGAGGCTTTAGCTGAAAGCTACATAAGATAGCAGCAACCCCCCCCCCCCCCCAAAAAAAAAAAAAAAAAAAAACCAAAAAAAACACACACACAAAAAAACACCCCAAAAACCCAACCATAAAAACCCCCAAACCCCAAACAAAACAACAACAACCAACCAGATAAACATCCTACCCCCCACCCCCACCCCTGTTTGATATTTTAGCATGGCAGAAAGACGTTTCGAGAATTATCATCAAGATACAAATGGTCAAGTTTGAAAGTTCTTTTAATATATCCCTGATGGTTGGGGGGAAAAGCTAGCAGAATGCTGGATTCAAATCAGGAAAATGGCTGCTAAGGCTTGAACCTGCATGTCATGTTTGCTTAGACGAGGGGCAGTAGAGCCTAATTGGTTAGAGCGTCGTGCATTGCACTTATGATCTGTTGATCCAGGTTCGAATCCAGTTTAAGAATATTTCCCCCTGGAGTTAACAACAGAGCAGTAAGATTTACTTCCAATTACATACTTTTGCATGATCTCTCTCCTTCACGTTTGTCTGTTTATGCATTTTCTCTTGTCTGTTTGTTTGTTTGCTTGTTGTTTGGGTGGCTACTTGCTACATGTTTGCTTGGATCGTTCTTGGATGATGTGCATTTTTTATGTTGTTTCCTGTATGATTGTGTGTTTCACCAAGTGCTTTATTCATTTATTCATCATTCTTTGCTGTTTGCCGGTGTTCTTGTTTTATGATTCTTTTTCTTTCATCTCAATTCCTTTCTTCATGCACAATAACTAATAAAGAAAGATATCAGCACTGAGCATTATCATAAAGGCAACATGTATTCTGTCCACCAGTCTCCATACTAATGATGTCTTTTGAGCATGATATAAGCTTTAAACTTGTATTTGCTATGCTGGGGATGGTTGTTGTTCATATACATGTAACATGCTCTGTTTAATAAAATCTTTTAAAACCAGTCACATAGACCGACTTGTAAGCTCATCCATATGATTATAAAGAGAGAATTGAGTTCTTCAGATAAAGTGTTGCCTTCTGTTTTGATCTCACTAAAGCATTTGACAGAATTCAAGTGGCACTATAAACTGCAGAGCAGTGTAAAAACAAACTTACAAGCTAGGCCATGTGTATGGTTATAATATTTGAGCATTTTTGCTTAAAAGACAAATAGGCTAAAAACTTGAGGTTGGGGTAACTTTGTCAAATTGGTTTGTACATAGGGGTATTCCTCAAGGAAATGTGATAGTTTCTGTATTGTTTTATTCAACGCCGATTTGTTAAGTGTTCCCTTGTCATCCTAACTGAACCATGAATAGGCTATTAGTCAAATGAGTGATTGAATTCTGAGCAGTTTAAATCAGAAAAATCCTGCTTCTTCAATGTTACAATTAGGGAAAGTATATATATATATATATATATATATATATATATATAGATAGATAGATAGATAGATAGATAGATAGATAGATATAGATAGATATAGATAGATAGATAGATAGATAATAGATAGATAGATAGAAGATAGATAGATAGATAGATAGATATAAATATATATTATATATGAAGGGGACATTTCCAGCTCAGAATCTCCAGAATGTGGGGGATCTTATTTACACTGAAAGAGCCCCCGGCATTCTCACGGGGATTAGCATGATAAGAATCTACCATGTCCATAGTCATGTTGATGTGCGCGAAGGACCAAAAGCGCGAGGCAAGGTTTTTTCTGTAAGGAAACACTCTCTTCCACTTCAGATGCCATGGGATGTTAAATGCCCGTGACACTTTCCACACAGAAGGGGACTTCACTCTGTGTATCTTTCATTTTCATTCGGTACATCGAGCCCTTTGAACCCAGACCCTCCAGATCTTGTCAGCATCACAGAAACAGAAATGTTTCTCTTAGACTATACGTTTTTTGTTGTTTTGTTTTGTTTTTTTTTTTGTTTTTTGTTGTTGTTTTTGTTGGTTTGTTTTACATGGTTTATGATGAACACGCCTAATGTATAACAACATCTTTAGCGTAGTGGTCAGCACACCATTGCCGAGTAAGAGAATTGGGTTCAAACCCTATTATTATTTTTTTGGTTGTGAAATTCTTTGGGCTGCAACCACTTTTGCCCCTCCCCCTCCCAACCCCCTCCGCCCCCCCCCCCTCCCTCCCCCCCCCCCCCCCCCCCCCCTTCGATCTCCAGAAATTATCCAGGTCAAGGGACTGATGATCAAAATAATGACCTGTTTTCTAAAAAGAAAATCCGCCGAGACAGCAAAACGAAGGAGTCACAGAAAATAAAGGGAAAGGACAACTTAGCAGACTGACAGAAATACCAGTCACAGAAACCCAGACTTTGGCAGACAGCCGACATCATTAGAGGAATTTGGTAAACCACTCTTCAGTGCTATGTCCTAACAATGCACAAGGGGTTAAGTGAAACAGGACGAAGAGGACGAGGAGTTATGTGAGACTGAAGAAGACGAAGACGAAGAAGAAGAAGGAGGAGGAGGAGGAGGAAAAGAAGAAGAAGAAGGAGAAGAAGAAGAGAATTGTGCAGAAGAAGATGATGAAGAAGAAGAAGAAGACTGAAAACAAGAAAACTGAAATACAAGAAGAGATGAAAGAAGAAGAAGAAGAAGAAGAAAGAAGAAAGAAAAGAAAGAAGAAGAAGAAGAGAGGAGGAGGAGGAGGAGGAGGAGGAGGAGGAAAAGAAGAAGAAGAAGAAGAGAAGAAGAAGAGAAGAAGAAGAAGAAGAAGAAGAAGAAGAGAAGAAGAAGAAGAAGAAAATGAAGAAGAAGAAGAGTGAAAAGGAAGATTCAGCAGAACCTTTTCTGGCGGAAATGGGGTGAGGGCAATATCCGTACATGACCCCTCACTTGTACATGCCTAAGTGAAGAGGAAGAAAGGGAAGACAATTACATTCTAGTCTTTTTCTCTCTCCAGCACATTGTTTGACTACCCTTGAGACACCTTTCAGGCTGCTCTTCTCTAACAATTCTAGTTAGCTGAATGATTATTCACACTGGACCGAACGAATTATCTTGCAGTCTGCTTTGGTTTTTCTTTCTTTTTTCCCCTTCCCCCCCTCCCTCCCTTCCTACACATACACACACACACACACACACACACACACACACACACACACACACACCACACACACACACACACACACACACACGCACGCTCAATTTTCAACGCTTGATACTTAGAATCCCATTATAGAGATGAAAGAAAAACGGATTATCATAAAGCCTTTTGTGTTTAGATTCTTACGTGATCAGAAGCTAAAGATGGATTAAATGTTGCCGTTTTTGGGAGGATTTTTTTTTCGTTTTTTGTTTCGTTTCTTGGCAAGAGCTCCGAGGTTCACCGCTGGTGAGATTTTGTTGTATGTGGCATTTTACTCACCAATAAGGCAGCCGTATTTTGAATTCAAGGACTATCTATCTATATATCTAGAGTGAGTTTCATCTCATCTCGTTGCTTCTACAGTTGTAACACTTTGGGGATGGCCTGAGGTGCTGAAGTGGGAGAACTTGCCGAAGCGTGGACCTCCGACTTTCTGGCTTCTGACTACAGTCCTGATATTGGAGAAATCTGGAAAGGACTATAATTCGACTAAAACAACAATATGCCTTAGTCTGGAGACTGTGGGTGCACCCCTGAAGACTTGACGACCAGTTTCCTCCATTCCTCTCTATGTTCTGCCTTTCTCAAAATTTTGTTGAGTTCTAGGCCTGTCCATTGCTGATGTCCTCTCATCTCTTCCTTGGTCTGTCTCTTTTTCTTCCTCCTTGGACAGTGCCTTGCAGTATAGTTTTTGCAAGTCCTTTTGATCTTGTCTCAAGAATTCAGGGACGTTTCTGATTAAAGATTAAGACAGGTAATTAGCTGGATTTTTTTTAGAAGATGTGAAGACTGGACGGAAGCCGGCTAAGATGAGAGTGGATAGAGTGTTTGACTTTTTATCCGTGTCTCCATGAGGTCGGGGGTTCCAATCCCAGCAGCGGTAGTTTGGTGAATTAAGGGTGGGGGGTGCTTTTTGTTTTAAGATCTTTTAGGTCAACTTAAAGTGCAGATAGGCCATTTTTTTTGCGTAAACTCATTGAGAAGATCAAACATTCACAGAACGAAACTTCCTTAATGTTGAGCCGGGTAAAAAGGGTCACACATGCAAAATCTCCCACTTTGTGAACCTCAGAGCTCTAGCCGAGGAACGAAAATTAAAGATCAATGTACATGTAAATCATGTCAATGTTCGGTTGGTTAGGGAAACACGAACATATCCAGCATTTTCTCTGTAGCTGGAGGGGGGTGGGCTCTACCAGGTTCGACTTTCCCAAAAGACAGGGCCTGAAGAATTCAGTGCGGGACCCCAATGACTTGTCAAGAAGTTAGGGGAGAGAGGAGAGAAGCCGAGAGAAGACATGTCTGTTCGTGTGCGCGCACATGTGTGTGATAGAGACTGAGACAGACTGACAGATAGAGGCAGACAGAGAAATGTCTCAGGAAGGAGAGAGGTTATGATCAAGGGTAAGGAGATGACTTTGAATAAGTCTTTCCCCGTGGGAATTCCGGGGACCTGTCAGTATAAATAGCAACCCTACCTTCTGGAAATTATGTACGAGAAATTCCCTTTTTTCTAACCCTCTTTTTGTTTCTGCCTCCTTCCCTTTTTTCCTGTCACCGCCTTCTTGTTTATTTTCCGCCTTCTTGGTTCATTCTCCTGCCTTTTTTTCCCCCACGCCGGTCAGATATGCTGGGTCTGACTTGTCAGGCGTTTAAAGGCATCGCTCATACAACACACACCAATAGTTGCTGTCTGAGCAAGTGATCGACGACGAAGAAGAAGATGTCTTAATAATTTTTTTATGTTTATTTATTATGCTCTTTTCTTTCCTACCAGGTCTGGCTCTCCTTTCCTCAGTGGCTGAGGAAACACCGGAACAAATCAGCTACGTTACCGGCTGTTTGGGAAGCGAATCGGTGACGTTACAGGAAGCAACGTCGTCAGCTGATGACGTGAGAGCGGTGTTCGTCTACAAGGGCGGTGAGATTCTGGGAAGCGACATTATCCCAGCCGAGAAAGAGTACAAGGCAAGTCTCCGTGGTCGTTGCTGTAGGCATTTTATTGGGTCTTCCCCGATGCCACTTTTTTTTTCTTGTCTGTACACTTTGGGGTTGTTTAGGTTGTTTTCGTTCCTCGGCTAGATCTCTAAGGTTTACCTATGGTGATTGTTTGCGTATCACCTCCCCCCCTTCCGCCATTAAGGTAACGCAATCCAACTTCGGGATACAGTTGGCGGCTGAACCTATCAGTTTTGGCAAGGCATTCTGGAAAGACCTCCCACCTTTTTTTTTTTCCAATTTTGAGCTGTCTTGGGCTTTTTTTTACATACACAATCTGTAAGCACACGACTAGGACTGGCTTAGTATCTATCCCCTCCAAAAGATTTGATATTCAGTTTGGTTTTCGCCCAAATTGGAAAGAAAAGCCAAGACTGGAAACCGAAACCAGAAATATCATGATTTCTTGTTAGGTAGGTAAACGAATAAACCGTCCCGCCACATTATCTTTCAAACAGCTGATTGAAATTAAAAGGAAAACTGGACCCAATTGAGCAATTCAGCATAATCATCAACTTATTAGACGAACAACACTTGGAAAATCCTTGACATAAGATTCTGTTTAAAAAAAAATCTTACTCAGATTATGCATTGATTTAATGTAACGCATTAATTAACGAAAAATTTAGATTCGTCGATGACGACAACGATAACAAAAGCAACGACAGTCACGCTGCTGCTGCGCTGCTGCTGCTTCTGCGTCTACTGCTGCTGCTGCTGCTGCTGCTGCTGCTGCTGCTGCTGATGATGATGATGATGATGACGACCACTAACGACGTGACTGCGCGCTATGTGCGGCTGCTGACTGCTGATGAGATGATGATGAGATGATGACTGACACAAAGACGACGACGAAATGACGACGACCACCATCACGACGCTGCTGCTGCTGCTGCTGCTGCTGATGATGATGATGATTAAGGTGGTGGTTGCTATGACATGGTGACAGGATCGGTTACGGATCAGCCGGAAGGGGCGGGTGGTGCTGTACGATGTCCGGCCTGACGGACAGTGGAGTGTTCAGGGTGGAGATGGCCAGGAGAGACAACAAGACCTCCGCCTCGGTCGTCCTCTTCCTGCCAGGTGACTAGCCTAACTCACTGTCCTTAGCTCAGCTTTCATCAGCCTGGTTTCGTTTGATGCTGACTGACTGAGCTGACTGACTGCAACAGGCCGATTGTCTGACTGACTAACGACTGACTGGACTGACTGACTGACTGACTGACTGACACAGCCATTGTGACTAACTGTGACTGACTGACATGACTGACGACTGATGACCAACAGCCGATTGTCGACTAACTGACTGACGACGACTGACTGACAAAGGCCGATTGTCTGACTAATGACTGACTGACTGACTGACCACAGCCGATTGTCTGACTACGACTGACTGACTGACTGACTGACTGACTGACCAACAGAGCGATTGATCTCTAACTGACTGACTGACTGACTGACTGACCAACAGGCGATTGTCGACTAACTGACTGACTGACTGACTGACTGACTGACCAACAGCATTGACTGACTAAATGACTAACTGACTGACTGACTGACTGACTGACTGACCAACAGGCCGATTGTCTGACTAACTGACTGACTGACTGACTGACTGACTGACTGACTGACTGACTGACTGACTGCCTGCCGCCTCTGCTAACTGACTGAATAATTGTTACCTGGACTTTTTGAAAAGTCATTAAGACATTGAACAGAATTTTCGAGCTGTTGTACGGGCAAGTTGAACCTGGTGGAACCCATCCCTCTCTTCTCTTCCTTCCGTCGAACGCTCTGACAGCAACTACTGTTGTCTGTCAAATGAGCGAAATGTGTCAGCTGCCGTTAAGCGCCTGACAAGTCAGGCCCAAGCGCATCCGACTTCGGCATGAAAGAGAATTGTCATCTTTTCATTCTCTCTGGGAAAATGCAGCAAAATGGACCAAGAGGGCAGAAAATAGACAAGGAGGAGGTGACAGGAAGACAACAAACAAGGCAGAAACAAAGATAGGGATAGAAAAGATGAAATTTATAGCACAAAATTTCCAGAAGGTGGGGATGCTAATTATACTGACAGGCCCCCGGCATCCTCACAGGGGATCCCTCTTTTAACAGCAGGATTTTTGTTTCGTTCTCCCGGCTAGAGCTCCAAAGTGTCACCAATACTGAATTTTTTGCGCATGCAAACGTTTTTGTTTCACCACTAAGGTAACTACATTCCAACTTTGCACACACACACACACACACACACACACACACACACACACACACACACACACACACACACACACACACACACACAACAAGATTAAAGAAGGAATATGGGGGAAAAACAGTCTTGTAAATCTTCAACTTGATATACATAAAAAGAAGATTTCATATTATATTCCAAATAACTTGACCAAGTACATTAACAACAGCAAATGAATGTCCCACAAATAGATACATATATCATAAATATCTTTCAAAATAATTTTTAAAATAGATAAAGAAATAATTAAATCTTCTGGTAAATTTTTTTTCTTTCCCAAGAGCCACCCCAATCGAGGACAACCTATTGCACGTGCACTCTGTGACGTCACAAGGGAGCAGCGCATAGCAGAGCGACTGTCATGTGGCAGATTTACCTCCCTTGGTTTCCCGTCTGCCAGTGTCCTTTGGAAGGTACACACACGCGCCGCCGCGCGCACGCGACACACACACACACACACACACACACACACACACACACACACAATTCATAAAACTATCTTCTCCACTCGCGTTTATGTCTGTCTGCCTGTCCGTCTATCTGTCTGTCTGTGTCTGTCTCATTCAGATAGGTGCCTACACGCGATCAGTTGTGTCTGTTTTTTATGTGAGAAGGATGGGGGTTGCAGGATACTGTGTGTGTGTGTGTGTGTGTGTGTGTGTGTGTGTGTGTGTGTGTGTGTGTGTGTGTGTGTGTGTGTGTGTGTGTGTTCTTTCATAATTAATGTCTGTACAAATACATACATACATACATACATACATACATACATACATACACACATACACACATACACACATACATACATACATACATACATACATACATACATACATCCACGCACGTACGAGTGTACAGGTACAAATAAATTATATACGTTTGTTTGTTTGGGGGAATGGGGTTATGTCATCTTCAAGGGCTGTATATCTGTGTGCATGTTCACTGTGTGAATGGTAAGTGGCGAATGCTGTGTGTACACACGCATACATACACCCATCTGTCTGTCTGTTTGTCCGTCTGTTCATCTCAACGTCAGTCACTGTGTCTACCTGTGCCCCAGGACCCGGAAGGCAGACTGCTGACCAGCACGGGCTATGATGACGGCTACTTCCACCTGCACCTGTCCGACAGCTCTCCTGCCGGCAACTACACCTGCCTCCTGCACTGCCCCTCCCCCAACCCCTGCTGCCTCCCCCCTCACACCTCCCTCCCTCAGCAAACCCACATCCACCTGGACGACTGTCTGTCCTGCTCCTCACCGAAACGGCGCCGCAAGAAGGCGAGATGACGCCTGCCGTGACCTCAGCGTTACGAAAAACGGGGCAGGAGATGGCGACAGGCATGGCGGCTCTGGTGAACGAGCAGTGCAGGACACCTGCACAGCAGCCAGCAGCAGCTGGAGAGGTGGAAGGAGAGTGTGGAGGAGAACGTGAAGACACAGCTGCAGGACATGAGGCGGGAGTTCCAGACCTTGCTGCAAGAGAAAACTGAACAAGAACCGGCAAACTCAGAGGACTCGGCAGAAAACGCTAACGCTTCTTCTTCAGAGGTCTCCGCTAGGGAAAAGAGTTTCAAAACTCCGGAGCCTTATGATGATGTGAAACTCGTGCCGCCAGACTTCCAACATGACCGACTGGAGAACCTCGAGAAAAACCTGGAGACGATCCACCAGGAGATTGACTTAGAGAAGCAGGAACTGAAAGACGTGCAGAAGATGCTGACGAACAAGGTGACGGTCTTGCAGAAGAAGTTTAAATCCATCAGGAACAACATGAAGAAACATAACGTCTTCAAGCTGGAGACGATGATGAGAACCTTAAATGAGGAAATGAGAGCAAGCTTCCAGGAAATCTATCAGAAGATCAGTGACTGGGAGAGCGAGCACCAGCTCACGGATGAAGAAATCTTCGCCAACGTCCAACAAAGCGTTGACCAAGTCACTCAGCAGTTATACGAGGGCAGAGCAGGTGTGGACACTGTGTTAACAAACATAACAGACAAAATTCTGGGCATCCAAAGAAATATGACTGCCTTGGAGGAAAGACTTCAGACACACGAACATGCCGTGCCAGAAATTTCGAAGATAGATTCTAAAGCGGATTCTGAATCTGAGGTGGACATTGTCCTCAACAGTATCAAGCTCAACCCCGTTCCAGAAAGAGTGACGGAGGAATACAGACAACTGGTCACCAGGACAACACCCGTGCCGACCAGACGAGTGGTACGACCAGACGAGCAGTGCCGACACGACGAACCACCACACAGTCCCCGGGGTTGATAGGAGACGGCCAGGAAGAAATGTCATCATTTCTAACGACACTTTGCCAGGTAGGATAAAAATCCCATTGTCCTTTAGTCACTGACTTCAAATTTATATCTAGTCTGACAACTGGGATTTTTTGTTTGTGTTTTTCTCTTTTGTTTTTGGGGCTTGTTTGCATTGTTCTGACAAACGTTCAGCTGTACCTGTCAATCCCTGTGCAGCCAGCTGCCTGCAGGTACAGGAGCAGGGGCAGACAGACAGTGGACCCCTACACCCTGCAGCCCCTGGGCTGAGCGTCCAGTCCTTCTGGTGTGACCTGGACAGTGGGATGGGGGATGGATGGTGAGTGGAGTGTGTCTTCGTATTTATGCTGATGTGTTTTCTACCGTAGATTTTTTTTAAAATATTGTTTTCCACTTATACTTGCATGTTTTCCACCCATACTTGAATTATGAACACGACAGAAGGACACTTAATGAGAACTTCATATATCATGTATATTTTTTTCTCTACTCAATCTGGTTGCTCTCATCTGATGAGAGTGTGCCATTGAAAGAGTAGCACTACCTATTTATCCATTCTGTTTTACTTCCTGTTTGTATTAACAGTTGTTTTCCTGTAAGAGTGGCTTTTTTCTACAGAATTTTGCCAAGGATAATTCTCTTGTTGCCCTGAGTTCTTTCAGCTTTACTAAATGTATGTTGCTCATGTGGCCTTGATTTTTCGTCTTATCCTAAAGACTAGTGCCCAAGTGCCCAAAACTTAAGTTGCAGTGAATGGGGGGAAAGTTCAGGATTAGATAGGAATCGAACCTGTCGCTTCTCGCTTTCTTAACAGGCCCGTCTAACTGGAGATAGTTACGAACCTTACATAAGTATAATTGTCTAGATTTTTATTTCTCTCTTCGGCTAGAGCTCGAGGTTTTGCATATGCTACCACTTTGGCCCACCTCTAAAGAAGCCATTTTCTGACTTCCGACTCCGATGGTGTGTATGTGGAAAACAGCTCAAATTTCTAGCCCCTCATTTCACAGGTCCCCCGCCCACACACACACACACACACACACAACACACACACACACACACACACACACAACACACACACACACACACACACACACACACACACACACACACACACACACACACACACAAACACACACTTCTTTCAAAAGGCGTTGCTCAAAGAAGGCATGTTTGCTGGGCAGCTGATTCAAAGACGGAACAACGACAGTGATCAAACGGAGGATTTCTATCGGCCCTGGAAGGACTATGTGGCAGGCTTCGGAGACCACAGCAACGACAGGGAGTTCTGGATGGGTTAGTATTAGTGGATAATGATGTCTTCTTCTTCTTCTTCTTCTTCTTCTTCTTCTTCTTCTACTACTACTACTACTACTACTACTACTACTACTACTACTACTAACTACTACTACTACTACTACTACTACTACTACTTGTTGTTGTTGTTGTGGTGGTACTACTACTACTACTACTACTACTACTACTACTACTGCTGCTGCTACTACTACTACTACTACTACTACTACTACTACTACTACTACTACTACTACTTGTTGTTGTTGTGGTGGTACTACTACTACTACTACTACTACTACTACTACTACTACTACTACTTGTTGTTGTTGTTGTTGTGGTGGTGGTGGTGGTGGTGTGGTGGTGGTGGTGGTGGTGGTGGTGGTGTGGTGGTGGTGGTGGTTGATGATGATGAGGATGATGAATGTGACACCGTGAGGAGGAGGAGGAGGAGGAGGATATTGCTGCTGCTGCTCATGCAAGAACTGCTGATAAAAAAAAGATAATACTGATATTTATGAGGGAATGTGCAGTCCTTTGTGAAACGTTTTACTAGTAGCCACGGCTAGTCAATCCTTTCCTTCAACATTTCCCCTCTTTTCCTCCTCCCCCCCCCCTTCCTACCTTGCCTTTCCCCCACTTTTGTGTATAAACAATGTACTTGAAGTCATCACCTTCATCATCATCATCAGCAGCATCTTCTTCTTTTCTTTTCTATTCTTTTCTTTTCTTTCTTTCTTTCCTTCTTCTTCTTCTTCTTCTTCTTCTTCTTCTTCTTCTTCTTCTTCTTCTTCTTCTTCATCATCATCATCATCATCATCATCATCATCATCATCAACAACAACAACAACAAAACAACAACAACAACAACAATATCACCATCACCACCAATATCATCTTCTCGTTTTTCTTTTTGTTCTTTTTCCTCCTCCTCTTCCCTCTGCTCCTCCTCTTTCTCATCATCATCATCAACATCAGCATCATCATCATCATCATCATCATCATCATCATCAAATATCATCATCATCATCATCATCATCATCATCATCATCATCATCACAAGCAGCAGCGGCAGCAGCAGCAGCATCTTTTCTCTTCTTATTTCTCCCCTTCCTTCTCCTCCTCCTCCTCAACACCACCACTACCACCACCACCACCACCACCACCATCCTCCTCCTCCTCCTTGTCCTCCCCCTCCTCCTCCTCCTCCTCACCACCACCACCACCACCACCACCACCACCACCACCACCACCACCACCATCCTTCTCTTCCTCCTCCTCCTCATCATCATCGTGATGGTCATCCTTTAACCCACTCCCTGTGTCACCCCAGGCCTGGGCAGACTGCACACACTGACCAGAGAGAAGGCTCACAGCCTGAGGGTGGATCTGAGGACAGTGGAGGGGGTCAGGGGATACGCTATCTACAGAAGGGTCCGTGTGCTCAGCTCTCGCCGCAAGTACAGGCTGTCTGTTCATGGCTACCACGGCACAGTGGGTGAGGAGTTACAGGATTGACATTAATTTTCTCTTCTGGGGTAGTTTGTTTTTGGTTGTGTTTTGGTTGTTTATTGTTGTTGTTTGTTTCGTGTGTGTGTGTGTGGGGGGGGGGGGGGGGGGGGGGGGGGGCGTGAGTGGAGTGAGTGAGTGAGTGAGTGAGTGGTGGTGTGTGTGTGTGTGTGTGTGTGTGTGTGTGTGTGTGTGTGTGTGTGTGTGTGTGTGTGTGTGTGTTCCTCCTATGGTGTATTTTTGTTCGTTCCTTTGCTAGAGCTTCGAGGTTCACACATATATTGTGTATGCGACCATTTTTAACCTTCATTAAGGTAGCCGCATCCCAACTTTGAAGATGCATCTTAGGTATGTTCATTTTCCCGTGAGCCACCGAACGCTAACATGAATAACGGGATCTTTAATAAGCATATTTGTTATATATACGAAGGGAATTACGGCACTGGCAGGTCTGCACTAAAGTTGACATGGTAAAAGTAAAGGTAACGGTTTCCCATAACCTATGTGGTCGTAGGGGAGCGTGGCATCAGAGACCTTAGCTTCTCCAGGAGCCAGAATATTGAGGGTGGCGCCCATCTCCTCTCCCGTGCTGCTTTACCTTCCCTGACCCTAAAGAAGGCAGGTACCCATTTACAGCCAGGTACCCATTTACAGATAGGTGAACTGGGGGAACTGTACTGAAACTAAGGTGCGCAAACGGTCACCTATACACTTAGTAACCACACCACGCTCAATGCTGCTCAACATTGGCTTGGGGAAAGCGAGTGCTATGACCACTGAGAGATCGTAAAAATTCCCACCCATAATTCGCCAGACGCCACTGCCGAGATTCGACCCCACGACTTCATGGACCCATGGGATTGAAGTGGAACGGTCTTAACCACCCGACTATGGAGTCCCTCATGGCGAATTTGAATCCTTGGAGTCTGATTCTCTTCAGAATTTGAGGATCTCAAACACTTTAGATTTTGTCTTACTGTATCAGTTCTGTACTTGATAAAGCCTAACGGCTATAACACAACAACAAATTAAAACTCACCCCAATAATCCACACAGATAGTAGCACACTTTCACAGAACCTCTGAACTCATCTACCTACGTTTCATCTTTTGCAGGCGACAGTTTGGAGGTGCACAACAAACCTTTCTCCACTTGGGACAAGGACAACGATGATTGGTCCGAAGGGAACTGCGCCAAGAACTATAACTCTGCCTGGTGGTATGCCGGATGTCGAATCTGCGATCTGAACGCCCCCAATGTGCGGGGACCTAACGGAATCATGTGGCTCTACGGGGATGATACGTGGGGTGCCGGCAAAATTGCCTTCTCTGAAATGAAGATTCGTCCGCTGTAGTCCTGTAGGGGTGGTGTAATATTTGTGTAGTGCCAGCAGAGTTGGCAAGAGACCAGTTCAGATCTAAATGTATTTCTATGTTCTCCTTCTTGCTCTTCTTATTGTTCTTGTTCTTCTCGTTTTCCTTCTTCTTGTTCTTTTTTCTTCTTCTTCGTTCTTCTTCTTTCTTTCTTCTTCTTCTTCTTCTTCTTCTTCTTCTTCTTCTTCTTCTTCTTCTTCTTCTTCTTCTTCTTCTTCTTCTTTCTTCTTCTTCTTCTTCTGCATTCCCAGGCCATGCTTACATTTTCAGTCCGTTTGGTTTGTGAAGTCTTCTTCTCTTCTTCTCCTCCTCCTCCTCTTCTTCTTCTTCTTCTTCTTCTTCTTCTTCTTCTTCTTCTTCTTCTTCTTCTTCTCTCTTCCTCCTCCTCCTCCTCCTCCTCATCATCATCATCACCATCATCCTTCTCCCTCTCCTCTCCCTTTCCTCCTCCTCCTCCCTATCCTCCTCCCTCTTCTCCTCCTCCTCCCTCTCCTCCTCCCTCTCTTCGTTCCCTAGCCAATGCTAAATTCTTAGTCCGGTCTGGATGGCAAAGTCTGCAGTCTGTCGCAGTGACCCTGCCAGCCCCCAGATGTTTTTTCTGGAGCTCTACAGGGCTAAGCCACGTCTGGTGTGTCAGGGTGTTGAAGGTAGGGAAGAAATGCAGGATATGGGAAGGGGTTTGTGGGCCTGTGCCACAGAGATGCTGGTCAGTGTGGGACAGTTTTAGGTGATGGAGATGAGATAGGAGCTGGCAGTGTTCTGTTAGCAGTCTGAAGATGGTGACATGAGCAGGTCTATCTAGCTGAAGAATGCCATCTTTTTCGTCTTCACGTTTTTACGAAACTTGTGTACTCGAAGAGCATTGGACTTGAGCTCAGTGTTTTATATCTGCCTAGTGACAGTTTGTTGTTGTTTTTGTTGTTTTTATGTAGACTTTTTTTGTTTTGATGTAAACTTAGAATTGTATAGTTATGGTTTGTTTTATACCGATTATATGATGATTTGATTAGGAAATAAAATTTGATACATGTAGTTTTGATAATGCAGTCAAAGTAAATAGACAATGCAGTTTTAAAGTTTTTATATTTGATAACTGTCTAAGCATGTCTTCACTCTGTGTGTGTGTGTGTGTGTGTGTGTGTGTGTGTGTGTGTGTGTGTGTGTGTGTGTGTGTGTGTGTGTGTGTGTGTGTGTGTGTGTGTGTGCACGCGCGCAACCCTGCCTGACTTGAATACTTTTTTTCCCAGGTAAATTGTGTAATGACTGCTGCATTGTAAGTGCTTACTAAACCCTGTGTTCATTTGTGTAAAAAGAGAAATTCTATTGACTTGTTCTTATTTTTCATAACATGGAACTGTTATCCTACAAAGAAAATGATTCCAGAAGACAAGTCATAAGTACATTATATGCAATAATTATGTACTCGCCCTGATTAAGAAGTGATTTTCCTGTCATGGTTACTTGTTGCCATGTCAAGCAGAAATGGTGGACCCCTCCCTCTTTCTTTTGAAATTGTTTTTTGCTGTTGCTCGGCTAGAGATCTAAGGTTCACCACTGGTGATATTTTCCTATATGACCGTTTACCCACCATTAATTAAGGTAGCCCCATTCCCACTTCAGTTGTTGTTTTTTGTTGCTGTTGTTTTAAAAGAAAGAACTGAAGTCATGAGAGAGAGAGAGAGAGAGAGAGAGAGAGAGAGAGAGAGAGAGAGAGAGAGAGAGAGAGAGAGAGAGAGAGGAGAGAGAGAGAGAGATGATCTCTGCCTGTGTCTGACTGTCTGTCTGACTGTCTGACTGTCTGTCTGTCTGTCTGTCTGCCTGTCTGTCTGTCCTGTCTGTCTGTCTGTCTGTCTGTCTGTCTGCCTGTCTGCTGTCTGTCTGTCTGTCTGTCTGTCTGTCTGTCTGTCTGTCTGTCTGTCTCTCTCTCTCTCTCTCTCTCTCTCTCTCTCTCTCTCTCTCTCTCTCTCTCTCCTCTCTCTCTCTCTCTCTCTCTCTCTCTCTCCTCTCTCATGAGAGATAAATGAATGCAAAAAAGACTATGATGTCGGCTTCTACTTTTCCCTTAATGAGAACAAGATTCCCCTCGTCCGTCAGTTGACCGTTCTCTCTCTCCTTAACCTTCCACTGCACTATTATGTCCCTCGCACGTGCAGGACCTCAAGTGGTCATTTCACATCCCTGACCCCGCCCGCCCCATTCCCCCCCCCAAAAAAAAAAATAAATAAATAAATAAAAAAACCCGAGTGGGATGATGACCGAGACATTCCTCTTTAGCTGACCACCAGATAAACTTGGCTGGCCAAAGGCCAGGAATGTTAGTTTAGTAACTTGTCACACATCTGCAAACAAGAATGTGGAAGTGTTTCTCTTCTTCACACGCCGCCGCTGATAGAAGCATCGATTCCAGCATGCGTGACTACTCCACTGCTTCTCTCCTTTGCACACGTTGGGGGGGGGGGGTGGCCAGAGAGAGAGACAAGAGAGAGAGAGAGAGAGGAGAGAGAGAGGAGAGAGGAGAGAGAGAGAGAGAGAGAGAGAGAGAGAGAGAGAGATCTGCTATATGTTTTCATCCGTTCCTTGCCCTTGATAGGGTCGTCAGTAAGAGAGCGAACATTTTCTTTTTTTTTTCATGTGGTCATTGCCCTTAATGGGGACGAGAATGAGGGGAGACAGACAGACAAAGAGAACATAGACAGAGTGAGACAGAGAGAGGGAGAGACAGACAGACAGAGACAAAGAGACACATAGACACTAGAGAGGAGACAGAGAGAGGGAGAGAAGACAGAGACAAACAAACAGAGACAGGCTCAAACAGACTGATACGGACAAACAGAGACAGACTGAGGCAGGCAGGCAGGCAGACAGACAGACAGACAAACTGAGAGAACTGCGCATTTGCATTCTGCTTGGGCCTAGCCTACGTAATATCAGTGCCACCAAATGTGTAAAATGAAAGAAATGTTCTTAGTCATCTCTACCACGTACGTTCCTTATTTGAAACAAGAAAGAACGCAAAGAGGTCAAGAAACTCTTCTGTAGATATATATAAACACGCATTTTTAAAAAGTGAGATGTGACCTTGGATGTTTAGGGATCAAGTCAGATCCCTCATCCTGCACAACTCCGATAGTAGGTTGGTTCATGTTTGTGTGGGGGATCTTCTGGTGCAACTGCACTGTCTTACCCAGGCAGAAGTGGGGAAAACATGATCAGGTTTTGGTTTAATTGTTGTATCATGAGTCCCAGCGGAGTTATCCGATTTAGAGGACTGCTACCATCAACCAACCTAAAATGACCTAGTGGCGGCTGTTTTGGGCTGTTGGTTATGGTGATCATCAACTCGGTAGCCTGTTGGGAAGTCAGGCTGTTCATCTCGTGTATTCAGCTGTGTGGTGCTGTAGTGATCTATCTTCCTCAGTTTTGGGTTGTTGTTTTTTTAGTTATTGGCATCCTTCAGTCTTGTAAGACTATGGTGTTGCGCTCTAGGTGTTAATTCTGGTACAGTGTCGGTTGTGACTGACATGACCAATCCCACTGGGAATGCCACTCCCTATGACAAAGGGCACAAATAAAGCCTGACGCTGGTTTGACTACCTGATCTACAACCTTTCTTCTCGTTCTCTTTGCATCGTGCTGCTGAGCAAGTGTTTCTTCAAATTTGGAGAGACCTTTCTACACAGTCTCTCTCCAGGCTGACCGTTCGAGAGCTGTTGCTTCCCACTTGTTCTGGTCGATGTTCAGGATATTTAAGTACCTTTTACACCCGTGTTTGAATCGCAGCTGTGGTCTGCCTGTGGGACGTTTTCCCTGCACAAGTTCTCCATAGAAGAGGTCTTTAGGGATCCGCCCTTCGTCCATGCGCACGACATGGCCGAGCCAGCACATTCGCCTCTGTTTCAGCAGCGTGTACATGCTGGTGCATCCAGCTCTATCCACGACAGTGTTGTTTAGGACCTTGTCCTGCCACAGGTGATGTTCGGGATGCGTCGGAGGCAACGCATTTGGAAAGCATTGAGCTTTTGCGAGTTCAAAACTATGCATGCTGCAAATCGTTTGTGTGATGGACGGAAAGCAAGCTGACCAACTATAGCTATCATCTATAAAGACCATGAAGAGTGTCAGTGGGGTTACTGCCCTCAGTGATACTCTCTTCTGCCTTAGCTGCTGGCCAATCTCTTAGCTGGAGAAGGTTTTAAATAAACGGAATGTTATTTTGTTCCAACACACATCGTTGTGTTCTCAACTGTTTTGCTCTGGAAGCAATGTCATGTGACCAGTTTTACCTATACGAGCTGACTCTTAGAACAAGGATCGGTGGTCTAGAGGTAAGGCACATGCCTAGAAAATGAAAAGTCTGGGTTTGAAATGTGTGGTGGTTCGATCTCCGTTTGCACCCGTGATCGTGAGTGGTGATCTGGGTGCTAGTCTTTTGGATGAGACAATAAACTGTGGTCCAGTGCGCAACACATTTAGCGCACGTGAAAGAACCCACGCCAACAAGGGAGTTGTTCCTAGCATAATTCTGTTGTTTTTTTTAAAACCACCCTAATATGGAACCAAATACATATTTATGCACACAGGAAAAGGAAAAAATAATAGGTGGAGCTGCTCTTTTGGAGATGCGCTCTCCCCGGGGAGAGCAGCACGAATTTCACACAGAGAGATCTGCTGTAGCTTAAAGCGGTAAAGAATGCCATACAGTACAATAACATTGCAATACAGTAGAATGTAAGCCGCGCGGTAGTCTAGTGGTTAGGGTGGACTCGTAATCTAAAGGTTGCGGTTCGACCCAGCTTTCGGCTATGGCTTTGTGCCTGGAAAAGGCACTTTACGGCTATTTCTCACCCCACCCAGGTGTAAGGGTACAAACCTTGTGTTGGGGGTTAACCTGCGATAGACTGGCGTCCTAATCAGGGGATCTATGACTCTCAGTCGCTTAACGCACAGAAACGGGATAAGCACGGCCTGATGAGCCTTAGGCTCGGACAGACTTTAACTTTTAACTTACAGTATAATGCAATACAATACATTGCATACAAAGCAACACATACATACAAGAATACAATACAAACAAAACAATACAATACAAAGGATCTGTGGATCCAGGGGAAATAGTAATACTCAGATTTTCTTCTGAAGAGCTTTGCCCTCATGCTCTGAATTGATTTTGTTTAGTTGTTAAGGATCATTGTTACACTGGGCCACTGTTGCTCTGTGCCATGATTACCAATGACATGTGCACATTCACTAAAAACGAAATCTAAAAAAATGGCCACAACAAATTTCATTATTAAGTACAAATCCCAGTTCGAGTAATTTACGGTTTAACACTCACTCCAGTTAATCTTTAGGGAAGGGATGACAGGTTTTCGACAAAATAATTACAGTTGCGTATATATTCTTAAAGTGTCAAGCCTCCCAAAATTATTTAACATTCAAAGCAGAAGAAAAAAAGAGGAAGCAAACGAAAAACACCAAACGTCAGCAATAACCACAATTAGGTGATGAACACAAGAAGGAGAAGTAGCCTAGACTGTATTACCATAGTTCTTGTTCATAATACATGATTAACTCAAGATCATATCATAAGGCTTCACCGTGATAGAGTCACATTAATTAGAGGGTAGGCTACACTTACTGATCTACCAAGCAACCTAATTTTCTGTGTGACCCTAGCCCAGCCTGCTTATTCTGTGCTCCACCGACCACACACAGACTACAGTAGAGAGGTCAAGAAGTGACTGGGTGGCTTTGTTAATTGTCAAGGAGGGAGTGGGATGGCTGACTTGTTTCCTTTAGTTGTGACATTCCTGTCCAAATAGGGCCTACTTTACGATTAGGGGAGTTGTACACCGCATTCGACGCACTCATGAGACAATGGTAGCCTACATGTACGTGTTTCATTCACTGGTTGAACAATTAGGGTAGTTCCTGTCTTGAAAACAATTATGGCACATGAGTCAGACTTCTTTAAAAGTGCAGTTTTCCGATTTCAGTCACAAGCATGGTTAGTTTGGGTTTGTGGGTGCTTCCTTTTTATCTGTTCCCTGCAAAACTTGACATATTTTATGATATCAATCTTCAAAAGGTGCACGTGCCTATACCAGGGGCTCTCTGT
>CM060320.1:25343782-25378782 GCA_030674155.1 Stramonita haemastoma
TAGTTAACATGACAAAAAACCAGAACAATTAACAGGCAAGGTAGATAAGTTAGCCAAAGTCAGGATGAGAAAACATCCAATGTCAAGCAGTTGCAACAAGCTCTACACAAGGAATCACACTGTCCATGGAAAAGGATTTTTTTTTATCTTTTCTTTTTTTTTTACTGTCACCAAGCCTGATCTTTCTTTTCAAAAAGATAAGCAGATTTTTCTGCTTGTTTCTTCACCAACATGAAGGGCAGGCAAAGCAATGATCCCATTCCTTACCACTGAAGAAACAAGGCCGAAGACTATGAAACCTGAAATAACAGTTGATCTTCATCCACTGGCTGTTCTCCTACACCCTTACAGATGCTACTTTCCTTTTCTGTATAGCACTGTGGGGAGGGATAGTCAGTGGTCAGAGCACTCGCTTTCCCCAAGCTAAGGTTAAGCAGCATTGAGCATGGTTACCTAGCGGATGGGTACAGTGACTGTTGATGTACCTTGTCTTCAGTGTAGTCCCCAGCTGTAAATGGGTACCTGCCCTCTTTAGGGTCAGGGAAGGTAAAGCAGCGAAGGAGAGGAGATGAGCACTGCCCTCAATATGCTGGTCCCCTGGAGAAACTGAGGTCTTTAACATCTCACTCCCTAACAACCACATAGGTTATGGGAACACCTTTACCTTTTACACATAGCACTGTAGAGTCTACTAAAGTTATTTTTACAATTTGGATGACAGTACAAAACCAGAACACTGCATGAAGTCTGTGACTTTACAGGTCAAACAATGACACAAACAAAAATCTCATTTCGCTATACATCACACAACGAACGGTGTCTGAAATAACGGTCCTGACACAATGTGCATCAACAACATCAACAACAGCAACCAAAAACAGCATAGCATACTAGCTGCTACAATAGTAAACATAACCAATGACATCAACAGCAATAACGGAACATAGATTCTATCATCAGTTGTTAGAACATGCTACACAATGCTACTTATGACATCATCAAGTTTTAACATTTCCGGATAAATAGCTTTGGCATTATATCATGAAAATCAAGGAGCAGAGGAGACACAAAAGTTAAATGATATTTGACAGTTACAAGCACACCAACCAAAATCAAATTCAGTGCAAGTGGTTTAGTTGATAAAGCAGTAACTTTGCTGATAATGAACACCCTGACTGATGATGTGACCACTGATGTTTGATGCAAATTTGTACAAAATACTTGATTGATGACAGAAAATTATGAGCAAAATGTGACCATGGAGTTGAAACCAACTCTCCTTTTTCCATTAGACAACCAACCAACCAAACACACACACACACACACACACACACACACACACACACACACACACACACACACACAGACAACACACACACATAGACACACACAACAAATACACACAAACAACACACACACATACACACACACACACACACACACAACACACACACACACACACACACAACCACAACACACACACACAACACACACACCACATAGACAAACACACACAATACACAAACACACACATACAACACACACACACACACACACACACACACACACACACACACACACACACACACACACACACAAGTCCTCTCTTTTTCACATTCCTGGTTTATTCAATGATCAAGATGAACCATAATACTTAATTGTTCTGGGTTTTTTTTGCTTAATTCAATTTAGCAAATATTTTATCTTGGTTTTTTTTGGTTTTTTACTTCAACTTGTAAGCATTTCTGTAATGATCTGTGCATGCAGGATAATTTCATTATCAACAAATACTAACAATGATCACAGACACTTTAATCTGCATTTTTTTTAAATATATATATATATATATGTCAAATCATGCATTCATGAAAATATCTTTGATAGGGGAAGCCTGAAAATTTTATTCTTATCTCTTCACAATGAAATTAAATAACTGATTTTATCCATTTGCAAAATTCATTCACAACATTTTTTTAAATGTGTGTGTGTGTGTGTGTGTGTGTGTGTGTGTGTGTGTGTGTGTTGTGTGTGTGTGTGTATGTGTGTGTGTGTGTGTGTGTGTGTGTGTGTGTGTGTGTGCGTGTGGCGTGTATGTGTGTGCGTGCGCGGCATGCATGCGTGTGTGTGTGTGTGTATGCGTGCATGCGTGTGTGTTTGTTGTGTAGATATATGCAACACTTTTCATTGTTCAATAACAGACGAAGAAAACAACACAGTCACACAAAATCACTACACCCTCGTCTCAATCGCAAACATCAAGATATGTTTTTTATTACTTGTGGTTCAGAATCTTCAGAACAAGTCCCTGAAATACACTGTTCTTACCTCAAAACAGTTGCAGGCAAACATTACCCATACAACTCACAAGACAAAGCATATTAGTCGACACAACACATATCAGTATTGACCAACCCTAACAGATGAATCAACACACAAACCAACAAATCTTTACAATTCACACCTACATACACAAACAACAAGACAAAAAAAACTAACAGTGTACAAATCTTGACCTAATATATCACACGTATATGGAATTCTTTGTCAATACAATGTAAACAATATATGTAACTGGTTTATCAACAGTTTTGCTTGTTCGGGAAGACTTGACAAAGTTACAGCAATATGGTGGAGAAAAAAACCAACACATAAATGTATACACTGTCAATTCTCAGAATTTTAACTCACTTAGGATGGCCAGTTCCCTCCCTTGCTTTTCCCCACAGATGGCCAATTTGTAATAGTAAAATTTTTTTTATAGAAAATACAAAACACACAGTAAGTACATGAAATTTTTCTGACTTATTAATAACATGCTGTGTTACTAAAATACTGAAAGTTGAAGCTCTCATGTTGATATTGGTGCTTTGCATAACATGAAGGAAATACTCTAAATTTTGAACTTGATTCAAATGCAAAAAGCTGGTTGACTCAGGTACTCTAGAATCACTAAAAAAAATCCCAAACACAAGGAATTACCTGACAAAACTGTTCATTTGAGCTTGGACAGGTTCACAAATCTCTGTTTAGCTGCACAAGTCAATCTCAGTCAGCCGCCACATAAAAAAAAAATGTAAACAGTAGAACTGCTGCTATAGCACTCCTTTATCCGAAATATTGGCTGAAGACAGTAACACTATAAGGTCATCATGCTCTGTGAGTTAATACTAGATTCAATATGTACAGTGTCCTCAGGCTGGTATGAGTGGATCCAAAAGCCTTGGACTTGTCGCTTGGCTTTGCTACCTGGATGAGTGAGTGAGAGGGAACTCATTGCGTTTTGAATTTCATAGTCCCGAAATCAGATAACTCTGCTGGGACTGTAATACAATCTCAATGCCAATGCCACTGGTTTGGTATGGTTTATATTTCATAATACCAAACGCATTCTTCAACAGAAAGCACGGACTTGGAATGACAGTAAGATAAACTAGAAAAAGTCTGTTTACGATTTATCCTTCACTGCCTCTATGTCAACCCCTTCCCTCATTATCTCTTTCTCCTTCTTTCACTGCATTTTCCTCTTTGAACATGATTTTTAATGATTATATGATAAATTGTTTAAAAGAATTGTAGGTAGGATCAAAGCCTCAAAGGTACGATACTCCAAAATCTCAAATAAGAGGGTACTGTGGTTTGTTCATTTTGATTTTAACTGTGCACCTATGCTGGTCTAAATAATATACAATTACTTATTTTTCTTCAAAAATTGAAAACAAAAATTGTTCTTGGTATTCTCTTATCTTTACTCTATGACACTACCTGTTAAAAAATGGCAAAACTGTTAAGAACTAACATATGAAACAACAAACAAAATAGAAAATAATACATATCTGAACCTTCAGATGTAAAACAATATCAATTATTTTGTGAATAACTACAAATATATACAAATCATAAAGTATACGAAACCCTTGCACAACAGAACACAATAATAGAATCAATTACATGGTTGTAAATCATCACAAAGCACTTCATAAACAATCAGTGTGCATTATTCCTTTTGGACAGTCAAATCATCAGACCTTTGTTTATACTTTCCATGCAAACAGAAACCTCTTTAAGATACGAGTCATGACATCAACATATTTATACTGTAATGCATGTTGCAAGAGAACACAAAAGGTGGAATAGGTATTTGCTATCATGTAGTGCATATATTTTCATCCTTCAAAACTTTGCCTCTTGCTGGATTCAGAAAAAAAACCATTGAAATTGCAATTTTTACATATTATTTTACAAAACTTTCAAACCTGACACATTTTTTTCATGACAAGCATTTTACCCAACAGCCCTACCTGTTCACACACCACAACACACCAGTCTCTCTCTCTCTCTCTCTCTCTCTCTCTCTCTCTCTCTCTCTCTCTCTCTCTCTCTCTCTCTCTCTCATCACACCTCACACACACACACACACACACACACACACACACACACACACACACACACACACACACACACACCACACACACACACACACACTTGCATTTCTAAATCACTGCTGTTTTGTTTCTTTAAATTTCTTAAAGCCTTTGAACTTTTAACCAAGCTAAACCCCTTGTATTCTCGACCATATCCACAGACACATTCTCAATTTTCATGGCAAAAAAAACAAAAACAAAACTTCTCTCAATAGTTAGAGCTACAAAGTCTGACATGTCTGTATCTTCTCTCAATGGTTACAGCTTGAAAGTCTTAAATGTCTGATAATTTCCCAAATTTTTGTTCAGCATTGTCATCCCCCACCCCACTACCCCCTACTATTTCAAATGTATTTCAAATGGCACATCAGCACTAAAAAAAAAAGTTTGGTGTCATTGTGCAAACCCATTTATAAGTTTTTTAACTTCATTAGAACATTACATGCATCATTTAATAAGATGGTTTGTTCATTTTCTGTGCATATATTTTTGATCACTTGCTGTCAAGAAGTCCAGAAGATCAATATTACATCCAGCATAATTATATAACAAATTTATTACTGCAAAAGAGCCGATCCAATTTTCAAATGCCTGTCTAGTTAAACCCTGAGTAGCACAAGCTGCTTGGCTTCTTCAACCACAAATCCCCCAAACAACAACAATCATAACAACTACTGCTACTACACACCCACTTGCTGCATTTTCATTTCAAACAAACAACAAACAAACAAAAACCTTAAGCCCATCCCAAACAAAAACCCACCAAAAACTGTTCACCTCCCATCTCAAAATCTGAACTTTCTGCTGTTTTTTTTTTTTTTTAAAACCCAGACGCTACATTCCAGGATGTTTTTCAAAAAAATTTCTGACTCCTGTTTTCTATGAACAATTCACAACATACAAAATGTTCGCTTAGAAAAACCGGCTACCAACAGAATCTCCAACACCTTTAGCTAATCTCAAAATGGCAAGAAGACAGCCCCAGACTGTTCAGTCAAACACATAACGCTCATCATTTCTAGTTTCTTTTGGAGAAATCTTCCCAGACTGTGAGTCTGAAGCAGCAGTATCAGAAATGCTCCTCATAGACGATTTTGTCCAGCGGGGAAGCTGGCAGGTCAAATGTCTGTAAGGATTCTGCAGCCACGGAGGTTACAGCTCGACGAAACTGCTGGCAGGGACGAGTTTCACGGTTAATACATGTTGTTGCCCGCAGTTCTGTTGAGACAAAAAAACAATACAAAATGTGTCAGTTATGCTGAGAAGCAGATCATCAAAAAAACAACAACAGAGAGAGACACAGAGAGATGCACGCACACATTCACGCATACACACATGCATGCATGCACGCATCACGCATGCACGCACGCACGCATGCACACACACAACACACACAGCACACACACACACACACACACACACACACACCACAACACACACACACACACACACAGAGAAAAGAAAACAAGGTGACAGACATTCTCATAGGAAAAAAACACAGTCTTTGTTAATTCACATTCACAACAAATACTTACAAATCATGCTCAATGGTGACATTTGACCTGAACCATACACCTGTGTAATCAACTCATGAACACCATACTGAACAAAAAAAAATTATCAATTCATGAACCAGAGAAGTACTGATCACGAAAAAACAAACCAGATGAATCTGCATATATCTATCTAGCATACACTGTTTTGTTTTTCTCTTGAAAAACACAGGAATGAAATTTAAAAACAATTATCAATTTCTTTACAATAGTCTTCTCATCACAAAGCAAGTATTGTTTTCCCCCAAAAAAAATTCAGCATTTTTCATATCAGGAATTAGTATAAAAACATAAATAAGTACACAAATCATGACTAAAGAGTATGCAAGAATGATTCCATACCTGATAAGATCAGAATTATCACACAATAAACAGAGTGTAATACCAGATATAAAACATTATTTAGAACAGAAAAGTGTTTGCTATCAAAAGAGAAAGTGACAGATAAACTGCTTTGTATTCAGGCAGCCACTAATGAAAATATAAGCTTGCTTATTGTTCATTTGAAAAGGTGCTTATTTGTAACTTTACAGGGTGGAACAAAACTTACAACCCCTCCTCCCCCTTCACACACACAACACACACACACACACACACACAACACCCCACACACACACACACACACAACAGTGACACACACACACATACAGTGACACACAACACACACACACACACACACACACACACACACAAAACACACACACACACACACACACACACACACACACTGAAAAACACTAACACAGAGACAACACACAACAAAAAAACGAACCACAAATTGAAAACAAAACAAATAAGATAAACACAATATTTCCATTACACATTTTTACATCAGTGAATTACTAAAAAAACAAAACAAAAGATATTAATAGTGAGGAAGGAAGAAAATGGTTATACTGAGAAAAGAGGGGTGGGATGGAGTATCATAATTGGCTTTTAAACACCATTTGTGGTGTAATTATTGTGACTTGGTTACACTGAAGGCAAACAGATAAACAAACTTTTTTTTAATATGAGGGGTGGAAGAAGACAGGAAGGAGTGGGGACTTAGATTGTTTATTGATAAAAGTTATCACAAACCCCTTGACTACTGAGAGACACACAACAACAACAAATTAATTTTTAAAAACACAAAAAATTGTCTTCTAAGCTAGACCCCAAAACTCCAAGCTAAACAAAACAGCAGGGCTCAGAATTGAAATATTATGAATTACACACTTCATAATGTTTTATATGGATGACATGCATATACACAGATAATTTTTTTCCCTTCGTTACATATCCAAATACAGCGACTAGCATTTCTACTCAGATGCTGATTGTTTAACTAAATATCGCTTTTGGATATCATGAAAATACATTTGTAATCAAAGCGGCTCATTCATAGCCAGGCTCATGCAAGCAGACAGATACTAAAGAGAGAGAAGAGAGAGACAAGAGAGAGAGAGACAGAGAGAGAGAGAGAGAGAGAGAGAGAGAGAGAGAGAGACAGACAGACAGACAGACAGACAGACAGACAGACAGAGACAGACAGACAGAGACAGACAGAGACAGACAAGACAGAGATGGAGAGACAGAGAGACAGAAAACAAACTAGAAAGATTTGTTCACAAAAAGGCCAATGGCCTGTACATGAAGGGGGTTGCCGAATTGCTTAGTATTTGGTGGGGGATAAAAACAACAGTAACAACCAAAAAAAAAAAAAAAGTTGTTTTATAACAAAAAAAAGTCAGTTACAAAAAATGACTTATGATAACAAAATATCTCTTATTCTGAAAGCTTTACACAAATATAAAGTCAGGCTATGCACAACCTCAGGCTGACTTGTCACCATGAGTAAACAGAGTCTAAATGAATTAGGCTGTCTACTATATTTTGCAGGGATATAATCCTGCCTAATATCCTCTAACACTGGACAGCATAACACAAAATGTACTTCATCTTCAGGAGAAAGACAGAAAGACAGAGACAGACAGAGACAGAGACAGACAGACAGACAGACAGAGACAGACAGACAGAAGAGAGAGAGAGAGAGAGAGAGAGAGAGAGAGAGAGAGAGAGAGAGAGAGAGAGAGAGAGAGAGAGAGAGAGAGAGAGAGAGAGAGAGAGAGAGAGAGAGAAAGAAGTCAAAATGAAAATGCTAAACAATATAAAACAAAAATGTATGGTCTGATTTACATATGTGACACCATACAAGCCTGTGTGTGTGCAGGTGCAGGTCCACACCATCCACATGAACGAACACGCATGAACATACATCATCTCTCTCTCTCTCTCTCTCTCTCTCTCTCTCTCTCTCTCTCTCCTCTCTCTCTCTCTCTCTGAAGCAACTGACATACAAGTACTATTATTATGCTGTACTGCTTTATTCTAATTACCTAAATTGAACACTTCAAAAAAGGGTTTTACCCGAATTCTTTTCAAACATTAACAAATTTTTTTTTTTTTTAAAGTGAGAAAAAATTAACTACAATTAAAAAAATAATAATAATAACCAAAATAACAAAGATAAAAATCCCCCAAAATCATAAGCAGAGAGCTTGCCAAAAACAATAGAAAAAAGGGATAATGAAACAATTGTTTTAAAAGTCAAAACTCAAGCAACAAAAACATTAAAATCTTTTTTTCAATCTCCAGATTTTTTTCACAAAATAGTGAAACACATAAAACAATAAAGACCACTGTTGAAAATTATGAATATGCATTTTTTTTTATCTGAGGAAACAAGTAAAGAAGGGGGGTGGGCTAAAAAAAAACACAACAAAAACAACAACCACAAACCAAACAGGCAAACCTTTCAAGCTTTTGAGAAAATAAAGGGAAACAGATTAAAAAAAAAAAAAAGCCCCTTTCCCAACCTCATCTAAATAGTACTATCACTTGCTCTTACACACACACACACACACCACACACACACACACACAACACACACACACACACACACACACACACACACACACACACACACACACAATACACACACACAGCATAAAGCTTTTAAAAAATCTTAATAAACAAAAAAATAAATGGGAAAGGGGAATGGATGGCAACACTTGACTCCTGTCTTACAAGACATCATCACATAAGACACACAATACATCAAGCTGATAACAACAACTGACATGCACTTTCCCTAGTTTCATGCACATAAATGCATACATGCATATATACACATACTAATATACTTTTTCCCACAATATAGAGGACTGTATATGTTATGATTCTATAGAATCTGCACTTTGGGTCCTTTACATATGTAAGTTTATATGCTTGTTCCTTCAAATCATGTACAACCAAAGCCAAAAATACTTTAATCATGCCAGGAAGGGCAATGACAGACTTTTACTATTTCTAACTATTCCCCTTCCCCCAAATCCTTCAGATGAGACATATCCAAGCCCATTGTGCAAACGCATGCAGAACATCTCGCGTATCCGTTCACCTTTTTGCATCAAAGAATCTTTGACAATCTTCTGATAAATACAATACACCATCATGCAACGCGATACAACATTTTATGCTAGCCTGCAATCCCGCTACAAGTCTTCCAGGCTGAGTTCCATAGCCCTCCTCCTTCACAATGCTGCATTCTGTCTTTCTATGCTGTTTGACACAGGTACACTCCTCCACACCCTCCTTGCTTTGCATTTCTTCAATTCCTATCATTAACCCCATTTATGACTGCTTTTTTTTTTTAAGAAGGAAGGTGGCAGGATGGTTTAGATGTTCACCTGCTTAGCTAACATGCAAATTGTGAGGTTGTGGGTTCAAATCCCAGCCTTGCCTTTTCTTTCCAGTTTTTAAAATAAAATTGAACTGAATGTCAAAAGCCCTTCTGATGACATTATAAACCTAGGCCCCATGTGCAGACATCTTGCATACACATCAAAATCACAATTCTGCCTTTTGGAACAGTAGGCCCATTTGTGCCAAAAAAAACGGATGACCTTTTTTTTTAATGCATGCACAAAGGTTTATGTTTAAACACCAATCCGTGTAAATGGAATGTGGATATTTAAAAGTGGGGAAAAAGCAATCGCATATGTAAAAATCTCACCATTGGTCAACCTAGGAGCTCTAGCCAAGGAACAAAAAAAAAAAAACCCAGAAAAATAAAGAAAAGAAAAAAAATTGGCAAACAAAACAAACAAAAAAATCAATCAGAAACACCTGAAGATTTCCAAGCTTGCAGAACCAAACAAAAAACAAAAACACTACCTCCCAAAAACTTTGGTATCTCTACCTTTTAAAAAGCTGTGCCTCATTACCCCCAAACACACCCAAATGCAGATTTCTCTCCATACTACGAGTATAATAAATAAGCAAAAGTGATATCAATAGAAAAATTGTGTGGTATGAAATACAGAACCAAAATAACAGTTAAAGTGATGAATAATAATAATAATAATAATGAAAAACAACAAAAATTAGTGAAATCTGACTTGCCATCAACTACTTGTTCAGCTGAAAAACCTGGAAAACTTGGAAGAGAAAAAAAAAAAAGAAAAGCACATATGACAAAATATTAGCAACATGCATTCAGCAGTTTGAGTGGCAGAAACCTGGATGCAACAAAACTAAACACTCATCAGTGCAGATGTTAATTCAAATAGCCAGCAGCACTGGAAAATCCTTTTCAGGATGCATGGTATGGAAAGCTCTGGAATGGAATTGTTAAGTTGCATGCTTTAAAATCTGGCTGCATGCAAAAAAATGTGTGTGTGTGTGTGTGTTGTGTGTGTGTGTGTGTGTGTGTGTGTGTGTGTGTGTGTGTGTGTGTGTGTGTGTGTGTGTGTGTGTGTGTGTGTGTGTTGTATGGTGTTGTGTGTGTGTGTGTGTGTGTGTGTGTGTGTGTTGGTGTGTGTGTGTGTGTGCGTGTGTGTTCAGTGTGACTTTGTATAGAAGCTGGAAAAAAAATCTAACAAGCAAACTATTAAGTAAAAAAGAAAAACCAAAACTAAATCACACGAGATGACTCCATTAAAATATACTAACTCTTTTACAACTCCCCCCCCCCAATAACCCCCCCCCCCCCTCCCCATGATATCATAACCTAAGAAAATCAGTGTCAATATATATATCTGCTTTTCATAAGAGTAGGCCATCATGTGCCGTGGGAACAGATGACATTTACAAAACTGCATACACACGGGGACTGGATGTAAAAAAGCACAGGAGTGCTTATCCCATTATCCTCGATACAAAAGAATGAAATAAAACAAATTATTAAATAAAATAAAAAAATAAAAAATAAATATCCATTGCTTTCATTTCTCTAACATCTTCTGTATTAACACATCCCCCCCCCCTCCCCTGTCTGCCCCTCCTCTTTAGCAAAAGTATAACTGACCATAAATTAGCAAACGTTTTTTTTTTGTTACTCCATCATATTTGATTGATGGACAGATAGTGACATTTCTGCCTTCCCCTCCCCTCCACCACCCCCCCCCCTCCCTGTCCACAATCCCTCATAGCAAACACACTTCACTCCATAATACGTAGCTCTTAATTTACTAATTAATCAATCAATCAAAGTCAAATACACTGACAGTTGCTGAATAATTGAAATACCATCCAAAGGAGGAAGGTGACAGGACAGTTAGGACGTTCACCTGCCTGACAGGTCAACCCTGAGGCTCCAGGTTCGATTCCCAGTCTCGCCCTGTCATCCCAGTTTGACCAGAAAATTAAGCTGAGTGTCAAAGTCCTTTGGGTGAGACTATAAACCTGCACTGATGAGGCCCATGTGCAAATGCATGCAGAACATCTTGCGCCCCTGTTAAAAACCTGTCTCTGCCTTTTGGAAGAGTAGGCCATTTCATGCTGGTAGAAACAGATGATTAAATCCTCCCCCCACCCCCAAACAAAAAAAAATCCAAAATAAAGAACACCTGCACACAGGTGTCATGTTTAAACAGCACCCCTGAATTCAGAATGCGCTACCTAAATGGTGGGGGCACAAAAAACTATACCCCCCCCCCAAAAAAAAAAAAAAGTCATTCTCCTTCTCCCATCCTCACACAAGACCTGATCACGACCACCTCATTGTCACCAAACAACATTACACCTATGGCATGCTTGTAAATCCTCCTCCATCTCCCCCAAACCCTCACCGTTAGTTATTCATCATTAGTCCTTCTGTTTGCATGGTTTTTAACACACAGCAGTCATGCAACATAGCACCAAACAAAGTCAGGAGTTACTTTCCTTCTTCCTTCCCATACAGCAGCACATTCAAGAAGCATCACGATTATGCGCACAGCTAGCTCTGTTTTCATGTCATTATGTCACAGGGGACAGCCTGTAGTCCAGGCTGTTTTTGTGTAAGAAACATTCACTCAAGGAGGAAAAGAGAGACAAAGCTGCCTACTTATGCAGCAGAGACTAGCAGATAGAAAATATAGATAGTAACCAATAGCTAACAAAAATAATGACCAAGCCTGCACAGAGAGAGAGAGAGAGAGAGGAGAGAGAGAGAGAGAGAGAGAGAGAGAGAGAGAGAGAGAGAGGGGAGGAGAGAGAGAGAGAGAGTGAAAGAGAGAGAGAGAGAGAGAGAGAGAGAGAGAGTGAAGAGAGAGAGAGAGTGAAAGAGAGAGAGAGAGTGAAAGAGAGAGAGAGAGAGAGAGAGAGAGAGAGAAGAGGAGAGAGAGAGAGAGAGAGAGAGAGAGAGAGAGAGAGAGAGAGAGAGAGAGAGAGAGAGAGAGAAGAGAGAGAGAGAGAGAGAGAGAGAGAGAGAGAGAGAGAGGAGGATCTTGGACACATGTCATTTACAAAATTTCTTTGCCTTTTATTTCCTTCAGTCCTTGACTACAGCTCTGAGGTTCATCAATGGCGAGACTGTGTTTCTGCCACAATTTACCCACCAATGAGGTAGCTGTATTCCAACTTTGGAGTAACGCCTAAAAATGACACAAGTGTGCATGCATTTTTAAAAAAAACTATTATCCATTTCAAGCAGCAAATAATGACCTATTCTTCTGAAAGGTGGAACAGGCTTTTAACATGCACACAAGATGTTCTGCTTGGCTGCACACAGGACCTTGGTTTATAGTTTCATCCCAAAGACTTTGATGGAAGTGGAGTCAGTACTGATATTAGAAAAAAAATCTGTTTGAATGTTAGTGGCTTGAAACCTAGGCTGCCAGATCAAGAAATCTAACCACTGGACTATAAACCCCCACCCCAAGAAAAAACACGCCTCTTTTAAAATCCTTCTATATGAATGCTTAACTAGCCATCTCAAAGCAGTCAAAAATATAGACTAATCAAAAAGAGTCAGATCACTACTTTAAAAATTTAGCTAAGTCAGGTGTAAACTTTTGCACATCACAAACAAACATACAATAAAAAAAAAAATTAAAAAGCTGGCGAGATTCTGA
Source organism: Stramonita haemastoma (assembly GCA_030674155.1). Taxonomy (NCBI): domain Eukaryota; kingdom Metazoa; phylum Mollusca; class Gastropoda; order Neogastropoda; family Muricidae; genus Stramonita; species Stramonita haemastoma. Next base: position 25,357,136 of record CM060320.1, read on the forward strand.
CAACTATGAAAAATCCTGGAGCCAAAACATTGCATGTGAAAAAAAAAAGATTAGATCTCAACACCTGAATTTAGCAGTTTTGATCAGCTGAGCTTCTCTACTAAAACAATACTCACAGCACAGTGTATAGCCTACAATTTTGTCTTCACTGCAAATCAAAATCAGTCTTGATGTCTGATTCTTTTGGTCAAATAAATGAAAACAGTCTTAAAAAAAAAGAAAAAACAAAAACAAAAAAAACAGTCTTCACAGATAAGGAAAATGTTCATTGCTTCTTTCAGAAATGGCAAGCCCGTGCACACCCACACAGACACATTTGCACAAAGGGGACATACATGCACAATAGCTGCAGAATCTCACACGGTATGTCCACAAATATTTACTTGTGCACGTACAAAACATGCAGGGAAGTCAAACACACATTTGAAATAATGGAAGTTTCTTTGGCATAGATTCAAGATATATTTCAACATTTCCCCCCCCTCCTCTCCTCTCCTCTACATGAAATTTGACAATACAACTTGCAGATAGCAAGAACAGGCAGCTGTGCTGAAAAATTTTATCCAGGGACATAAGAGAGAAATTTCTAGTTAATTGTGTTTTTCCAAAATCAACAGATCAAATAGGGGAAAAAAAACAGACCACATTTACCTTACCTGCCCTGTAACTCAACTCAGCACACATACACCCACAGAAAAAGATGAGCACCTCAGAGACTACTTCAACAACTGACAATGACTGAATCAGGCAGCTGGCAAAAACCACACAACACTCACTGTCACCTGACAAATAAACAAAGTCTGAAGTCACCACAAATGCCATGCACAGACAGACAGATGCACATGACAAAACTTTAAAAATTCTGAGTCAGTAGATCCAAGTCACTCTTTAAACTCAACAGAAATGAACTTCACAACCACTGAGACACTCTCCACTAAACGCCACCGCAAACTTTTTTAAAACAACAATCTTATTCACACAAGATCGATTAAAAGACAACATCATCATGACTGAGAGAAGAAAAAAAAAGGATGAGTCAAATAACAAAAGGGGGACACAACTCCAGCTGGGAACCTACTGGGCACCGAGTTACCTCCCCCTCAGAGGGTGTGTGCCAGGCCGATGTGGCGGTTTGTGTCAGTGGGAGAAAGAGAGGGAGAACCTAGCAGCGGAACAGAAACCCTCACTGCAATTCACCCTCACTCACAACACACATTTAACTTTCGCTTAATATAACTTATAGTGAAAAGACGTTAAATTTAAGGATGAACTTACGAATGTACAACTGTTCCAATTTGTACTAACAAACACACACACACACACATTTAACTATCGTCTAATATCACTTTTAGTGAAAACACGTTAAATTTAAGAATGAACTTACGAATGTACAACTGTTCCCATTTGTACTAACAAATTTGTATGATAATGAATTACACTATGATACTTTTTAAAATTTTTTACTTGACTGAATTATAGTCATCATGATTCATCTTTTTATGTAAAATTCATTTCCTGAAAAATGGCCATTATGCTTAATAATATCTGAAATAGATTCGTTTGAAGAAAAAAAAAATTGCAACAGCACTGCATACAAGTGTACACAGAAAATCAACATGTAGATCTACCACAAATAAAATCATGTCCATTTTTTTGTCTCATACACAAAATATGCTTTAATCCTTTAGCAAAACTAAGTATATAAACTGAAAATTAAGTATTCTAAACAGTAACAAATGTACCTGTAGTACAATACCCTAATCTAAGTCACTATGATAAAGTACTCAAAATGTAAAAGCAAAAAGTACATGGGGGAATAGGTACATAACTCTGATATAAGCACTGAGCAAAATAATCCCAACTGTACATACATTAATTAACTTCCAAAAGCGACAGAAAGTAATTCTGGTGTCAGAGCAGAGGATCGGTGTGTTACATAAAAATCCAGGGAAATGATAGGGTTCAGGTATATTTTCTCTTTCTCATAAAGATATCATCATTTAGAGTCTATATCTGACCCTCTTTTGTTATTAGTGCTTATTATAACACCAGATTCTGTTTTTTATTACAGTGTGTGTGTGTGTGTGTGTGTGTGTTCTTCTTCTTCTCATTGGTTTAATGTCCGTTCACTACAAGGTGATTTAGACAATGGTACATTCACGTTAAGAATGCACTGAAAAGGGGATGAGGGGAAAAAGTGAAAGGATAAAGAATATGATGGATGATGATAAATTTATACAATTTCATTTATAGTAACTGACCTATTGGTGACTGGCAAATACTTTCTGCAACTGATACTAGGACATGCGACTCGGATCATACAGAACACTTGGATATTTCCGTATATTTTTTTCTTAGATCTATCCCTTTGCTTTTATACGAGGCAATGAGCAACAGGGCAATCAAACAATATATGATGGACTGATATATTGTGTGTTGTGTGTGTGTGTGTGTGTGTGTGTGTGTGTGTGTGTGCGCACGGCGCGCGTGTGGCGTGGTGCGTGCATACATGTGTCTGTCTGTCTGACCATCTTTCTGTCTGCAAGTGCATGTGTTCTGATTATGTGCCTGCCTTTGCGAGCATTTATGTGACTGAATATATGTATCTGTGTGCATATGTGTGTGTATATATATGCTTATCTCTCAAACTTCTCTCTTTACTTTTTGAAAATATTCATCAATAGTCATCATTAATTCAGGCATCTTGCACCATTAATCATATCACAAAAAACCCCGCATAACATACTTACAATCTCTATTTCCTCCTCAGCTGTTTGCCGCATAAAAATCAAGCAGGAGAGGTTAGTCAGTGTCAAAATCATTATCGCATGCCCGTCAAATCACAAAAAAAAAGGAAAAAGAAATAGTCATTTCTCAGGTTGAACATGGGAAGAGGCAAAAAAAAAAAAAAAGGACCAAAAAAACTGCACCTCCTCCAAACATCTGCAGAGCGCGAGCAAACCTCCTAGAATTTTCCGAGTGGATATAAATTCCACGTCATGTCATCATCTGAAAAGAAAACGCAGCATACGCCATGTCAGTTTTCAGTGTGGTTCAAAGTGCTACCGTAATGGTGAAAAGAAGGCAAGCGGTGGGAACAAAAAACTTGCGGTCTACTTACTGCTGGATTGCTTGCGACTCTCAAACTTGACGGTCTTGGCGCGTCTGACCAGTGTTTTCCTGGCTGTCAGAGCATTCCGCATGATCAGGGGCTTCTCGAGGAGATCTTGCTCTCTGTGGCCAAGTCCTCAAAGAATTCTGAAATCATATATTCAGTGCATTCAATGCAAATGTTAAAAAGTTACTAGTGCAAGATTAGGCCAGAAAAAGTTCTGTCAAAAATGTCAAGATGTGACAGAAGATTTACTAGACTTTGAAAAGCGACTGTTTTATGATTTAATCATTCAGCTTTCTATTGTTTTAATCTGCATACTACACATCATGGACTAAACAAACTTTGATTCAACTATGTTTCTTCTGAGTCTATTTCTTTGCTTTGCTTTCGTTCTTCATTTTTTAAAAAGTATTTCCCTAGAAACTCAGATTCTTAAAAAAACATAATGCCACTTCAAGCAAAAGATACAAAACAGCCTGGTCTAAATCTAATCAATTTCAGACAAAGCCTATGTATATACTCCTGACCATTTTCCTCTTATAGATTAAAAAAAAAAGGAAATTTGTTCATACTCTTTACTTTTACTTCCTTATTTAAGAAGAAGGTGGCAGGGCAGTTAAGTGTTCACCTGCCAGTAAACTGTGAGATTCTGGGTTCAATTCCCAGCCTCGCCCTTTCTTCCCAATTTGACAAGAAAATCAAACTGAATGTCAAAGTCCTTAAGATGAGACAATAAACCAAGGCCCCGTGTGTGAACGTACGCAGAACGGATGATAAAATTGTTTAAAATGCATACACGCAAGCACTATGTTTAGACACCATCCTCGAAGTCCGCATGCATTGTGTGTGTGCATGTGAGGTAGCTGTCACAAACGCAAAAAATCTGACTATTGGTGAACCTCAGAGCTCTAGCTGAGGACAAGAAAAAAGAATTTCATCATTTACATTATCATTACTATTATGATTTTTTCGTGTGTGTGCGGGCAGATACGAGGTCGTACGTTTGAGTTTCTTGACGTTGACGGTCATCTCCTGCCTGATGTCGTCCTGGATGTTGGGGGTCTGGTTCTGCACGGCCCGGTCCAGTTTCTTCAGGGAGCTCTCCGCTCCTTCAGTCTCTCCTCTGCCAACAGCCGAGCTCGGATCTCCTCCTGCAGGCAAAGGTGGAGTAAGGGTTTGGGGTGTTTTGTTTGTGTGTGTGTGTGTGTGTGTGTTTTTGGTGGTGTGTGTGTGTGTGTGTGTGGTGTGTGTGTGTGTGTGTGTGTGTTTGTGTGTTTGTGTGTGTGTGTGATGGTGGTTTTTTTGTTGTTTTTTTTGAGGAGGTGGTGGTGTGTGTGTGTGTGTGCTTGTGGGGTGTTGTGGGGGAGGGGGGAGGGAAGTGTGTGTGTGTTGGTGTGGGGGGGGGGTGTGGGGAAGGGTGTGTGGGTGGTGTGTGAGAGTGGGGGTGTGTGTGGTGTGTGTGTGTGTGTGGGGTGTGTGTGTGATGTGTGTGAGTGTGTGTGTGTGTGGTGCGTGCGTGTGTTTGTGTGTGTGTGTGTGTGCATGCTTGTGCACATACGCACAAGCATGTGTATTTTAGGCATTTATACATAGATGTATACCTGCATGTGTGGTTAAATAAAACTGTGGTATCTTTTTGTGCGAGAAAGTAAGCCTGTGTCTCATTTTAGGTAAATTCATCTTCAATATCAGATTTCTTTTTATTCCTTTTTTATTCTAATCTATCACACACTAAAAAAAAACTCACTGATTTGCCACACACACAATACAATGACAAAACCTCACACTGCCAGGATTTTTAAAAAAAATCAGCATACAATTGATATGACAATCTTAACAAGAGCTGGAGAAAAAAATCCAACAAACAGTAAGAATATTACGTAACACTACATGTACATCCTCTACTTCTGCAGTCTAGATTTCAATTTTAGACGAGGACTTAACTCCAAATCTGACAGAGAAAATACAAAAAACCCAACTTACTCTCAGTTCCTTCTCAGTCATCTCCTTCTGGGCTTTCAGATCCTGCAAGAGAAAAAAAAAAAAAAAAGACATTCAAAATATTGAGGAAATGTAACATGCTCTATATACTCTTCCTTGTGGGGATGCCAGAGGCATGTCTGTATAATAAGCATCCCCACCTTCTAGAAGTTCCGTGCTGGAAATTCCCTCTTTTCTTACCCCTCTTTTTTGTTTTTGCTTAGTTCCGTTTCTTCCTGTCACCTCCTTCTTGCTTCTTTTCTGCCTTACTTGATCCATTCTCCTGCCTTTTTTTCCAGAAAGACTTAAGATATAACAATTCTCTCCCACGCCAAAATCATATGTGCTGGGCCTCACTTGTAAGGTGCTTACCAGCAGCTCAGTGCATTTTCCACTCATGTGACAGGCAATAACAGTTGCTGTCTGACAGTGTGATGAAAAGAACATGCTCTCTGTATTACAGTAATGAATAAACGATCCTCTTTCATTTTGTTAATTACTAGTTTTGAGTTGATGGTGGTTGTTTAGAAAAAAGATTGTAAGACATTAAGTCGGTCCTTCACATACTTTGCCTATTTAGCCTAATTCAGATACCAGTCTCAAGCATTAGGGACTTTTAAGTTGGGCTTTCTCTCTCTCTCTCTCTCTCTCTCTCTCTCTCTCCTCTCTCCCCCTCCTCTCTCTCTCTCTCTCTCTCCTCCTCTCCCTCACACCACCCACACCACACATCACACACACACACACACACACACACACACACACACACACATGCACACAACATACACACACACACACACACACACGACACACACATACACAACAAGAAAAAACACACACACACACATACACACACACCACACACAAACACACACACACCACAAATACAACACACACACGCCACAACACAAACACAAACACACACACACAAGCACACACACACACACACACACACACACACACACACACACACACACACACCAGCAGATCAAACAAGAACGTACATGGATGGTAGACTCCACTCCTGTGCGTGCTCATTGATGGAGGATTTCTCTTCCTCTAACTGGTTCAGTCGCTCCAGGTTGTCGTGCAGTCTGAAAATTCACACACCACACACACACACACACACACACACACACACACGCACACACCAAGCACACGCACCCGACACACACACACAACACACAATGATAACCAATAACCAAATCAAGACAAAATACATATCAAATAGTTTGCTTGGTTTAAACAAGCGACTCAGGATGTACACAGAAAAACAAGTAAATCCCACCACACTGTTTCCACTCAGGCTACACACATCTGTTGCCTTCTTTGCCCTGAGGAAAAAAATCTATGCAACATAAGCACATGTGTGATAATGTTCAGTCTCCTTCTATCTTGAAATACAAACAAAATTAACCTCCTTACTGTCATTGACAATGTTGTCATCCACTCCTACCGCACACAATGGCTGCTCTTCACACGAAAGTGAACAGGTTTTTGTCATGACTCAACACTCTCTCTGTTTCACCCAGCATGCGCCTGAGCAAAATATGATAGCAGCGAAAGGGTTAAAGATGACAGACCACTAATAGACTTCAACCCTATGGGTCCATGAAATCGTGAGGTTGAATCTCATCATTAGCATCTGGTGAATATTGGGTGAAGATTTTTACGATCTATCAGGTCAACTTGAAAGTGACAGACATTCCAGTACCTTAATTCCTTCAATGCTATATATACACAAGCAGACAATCAAATAGGCACTTTTAAGATCCTGTAATCTATGCTTGCTTATAACCCTTATTAATTTCTTGCCATTTTTGAGACATTAAAGATCGTATTCGTATGTCAGCATTTTGGCGGGTTACAGAAACACGTAAATATCCAGTAAATGCATCCTGTACAAAAAATGAGCTGCTTTGAAGAAGGAATGTGGTCAGCTGAAACCATGTGCAAACCTCCTTCAGAGTCACAAGCACAGGAGAAGACCAGACATGCATTACCCATCCAACCAAACAAGAAAACACAGAGAAGAGAAGAAAATAAAAAACTACAGAATACAAGAATCCTCACTTTTCTGGGCCCTTGCTTCTTCTCGGCCTTGATGCTCTCCATCTGCTGCTCGATGTCTTCCAGCCGCAGACTGAGTTCATCGGAGGTGTCGGACAGGTGTCGCTTTTCCTTGGACAGCTGGGAGGCCATGTTCTCTCTCATCCTCCAGCTCCTCTTCACTTTCTCCTTGTCTTCTGCCAGTGACTGAAACACACAGAAAGAGGAGTGAAGACTTTCTGCTGCAACATTTACAATGTTTTGGTTTATTCCATTATTCATGCTACTATCAATTAAGACGTATTAGTGCAATTCGAAAGTACTGTCCACTGTTTGAACATCAAACTCGTCACGTCTCTGATTCTTTCACGTCTCGACTATTGCAATTCTCTTTTGGCTGGTCTGCCACATCATCTATCCACTCCCTTCAAACTATAAAAACTCTGCACTCGACTGGTCCTCAGAAAAAAAGATCTGAGCACATACTCCTCTCTTCCAATCTCTCCACTGCTTGCCTGTGCCACAAGAGTAACTATAGATCAGTACTCTCTGTTATAAATGTCTTCACAAAACAGCACCCTCCTACCTCTGTAATGCTCTTTACCCGTACACTCCTTCTCGTTCCCACCGCTCTGCTGCAGATACCCTGCGCTTACAAATACCTAGATTCAATTCAATCCACCGTCGGCCGTCGCGCTTTCTCTGTTTCTGGTCCAGTGATCTGAACGATCTCCCTCTCTCCCTTCGTAAAAAGCCACCTATGACACATTAAATCCAGCCTCAAGACACACTTGTTTCAAAGCTAAGACTTTCCTATCCGTTTCATCTTCTCAACTGCTCTCACAAACAGCCGAACATCCACCACCCTGCCAAAGTGTTTAACCTCTATATGATTATGTGTGCGTGCGTTTTGTGTTGTGTGTGTGTTGTAGTGTTGTTGGTGTATATGACTTCGTTAAAAATCTAATTGTTGTTGCCGCATGTGCAGAATTGTTGAATGCAAGCGCTTTGATTTGTTTTGCAAGATATAGCGCTATATAAATTCCATTTATTATTAATATATTTATTATTATTATACTTGAAAGAAAAGATTGAAACAATTCTAAAAAAAATAAGAAAGAAAACGCACTCTCTCTCTCTCTCTCTCTCTCTCTCCTCTCTCTCTCTCTCTCTCTCTCTCTCTCTCCTCTCCCTTCTCTCTCTCTCCTCCCTCCCTCCCTCCCTCCCTCTCTCCCTCCCTTTCTCCCCTCCCTCCCTCCCTCTCTCTCCTTCCTTTCCTTTCTCCTCCCTCCCTTCCCCCCCCTCCCTTCTCTCTCTCTCTCTCTCTCTCTCTCTCCTCTCTCTCTCTTCTCTCTCTCTCTCTCTCTCTCTCACTCTCTCCCTCCCTTCCTCCCCCCCTCCCTCTCTCTCTCTCCCCCTCCCTCTTTCTCAAATCATCAAAGGCAACAGAAGACTGCTTACAGATAACTGCTGACCCTGCTGCTGTAAGATTTGGTTGAGGTTCCTCTTCTCTTCCTCAAACTCCTTCATCAGCGAAGACATGTCCTGCATCTCTCTGCACACCCACAACACACCGATGCCTTCTTTTAGACACACTCAGAATTCTTTTAACAATGTTAAATACGTTTAGGTTTTGGTGTCATATAAGTCTTGTTCTGACTTAATGGAACACTCAGAATTGTTTTAAGAATGTTAAATATGTTTCTGTCTGGTGTCAAATAAGTTTCTTTCTGACTTAATGGCAATCAAGTTTCCTGATTCTGATTCTCAGCTTGATAGTTTTCTCATGCTCTTACTTTCCTCCAGTTTAGAACCTTACCTATGTATACATAATATAAACACGAATGTATCAATATATGCATGTAGACGTACACACACACTGGTACGCATGTGAGAAAGTTTGTGCACGCATGCATGTGAGTACACACAGGGAAAGAGGGATTCACTCCCTCAACATAGGGATAGCATTGAATTCTGTTCTTCCTTTTAGAAGAGTAGGCAACTTTGCGTCACTGGGAACGAATGACCACAAAAATAAATTGTACACTGGTGTTGTGTTTTGACATCATCCCTGAAGTCAGACTGCAGCTACCTTCTTAATAATAATAATGATAATAATAATAATAATAATAATAATGATAATGATAATGATGATGATGATAAATAATAATAATAATAATAATAATAATAATAATAATAATAATAATAATAATAATAATAATAATAATGACAAGGTGATAGCCCTGATATGGCCTGTGCAGTCAGCGGGTTCTAAGCAACATCATTGGATTGGATTGGAGCTACCTTAATGGTGCGTAAACGATCGCATATATGCAAAAATCTTTCCCTTGGTGAACCTCAGAGCTCTAGTTAAGGAACTAAAAAAAAATGACTCTCAAAAAGTCCTGACCCCTGGCATCCTCACAGGGTATAACCTGTGAAACTCTCACCCGCTGATTCTTTCATATTCCTCCTGAATTTCTGAAGTAAACTCTTCCAGCTTGTTCTTCTCCATCTCCAGCTCAGAGTTGATCCTCTCCAACTCCTGAAAAACAGTATACATCAATCAATCAATCCATCAATCAATCAATCCATCAATCAAGCAAGCAAGCAAACAAGCAAGCAAGCAATCAGTCAATCAATCAATCAATCTGCCCATACATTCATCCATACATCCAGTTCAATCACATTCCAATGCATGAATCAATCAATGTGAGTGTATAGAATGTGTGTGTGTGTGTGTGTGTGTGTGTGTGTGTGTGTGTGTGTGTGTGTGTGTGTGTGTGTGTGTGTGTGTTGTGTGTGTGTGTGTTGTGTGTGTGTGTGTGTGTGTGTGTGTGTGTGTGTGTGTGTGTGTGTGTGTGTGTGTGAGACTGTGTGTGTGACTGTGTGTGTGTGTGTGTGTGTGTGTGTGTGTGTGTGTGTGTGTGTGTGTGTGTGTGCGTGTGTGTGCACGCGTGTGTGTGTGCGCGTGTGCATACACGTGTGTGTGTGTGCATGCATGTGTACATGCATGAGTTGCCATGTTTGTTTTTCATGATTGTGACAGATTTTTAAAACAGATAAAATTTTACAGTTCATGTGCAAATTTTTAACATTTCTTGTTAGAAAAAAAACAAAAGACAACCCAAAAAACTTGTTAACACCCCATCCCACCCCCCAAAGATGACTTTAAAAAAAATGAAAAGTTTTTTTCACTCCTCAGCTAGACTTCTAAGATGAAAAGTAAGATTTTTTTTAATAATTAGACCGTTTTTGCCTACCCTTAAAATTGCTGCATTCTGACTTCAGAGGTCATGTTTAAACATGATACCAAGTAATCATGCAGTTTTTTTCATATATATTTCTTGTCATCCACTATTACCGGCATGAATGGCCTACTCTTCCGAAAGGCAGAATAGGCTTTGATGTGTGCACAAGATGTTCTGTGTACATTCACACACGGGGCTCTGATTTATAGTTTTATCCAAAGGACTTTTGGGAGAGTGGAGTCGGTACTAATGTTATTTCTAGGGTAAAATTCCCTTGAATGAACAACTGTGTGGTGATATGAACCTGTGCTAGATTCCAGGCCATCAAACTGCAATTGCAACAATCTAATAACGATGCTGTCAACCCCACCCCCCGCCACACAAACATACACATACTTAATAATGATGCTATTACTCCCCCCCTCCCCCGCCACACACACATACACATGCACACACTTAATAACAATGCTATCACCCCCACCCCCATCCCCCGCCACACACACACACACACACACACCACACACACACACACACACACACACACACACACACACACACACACACACACACAAACAAACACAAACACAAACACAAACACAAGCAGACTCACACACGTGGAACAGACTAATGAAAAAAAAAAGAGCGATTAGCATAACAAATGCTAAGTCAAAACAAAGTCTAACAAAATAGTCAACCAAGCAGCCAACCAGTCAACAAGACTTACATCAGCACGCACTCTCTCTTCTGATAAAGCCTGCACTTCATTCTGGAGGCGATCTGCAATCAAACACACACTTACATTACACCACTGATAGTGTCTTTTCTTTCTTTCTTTTTTAATTCTTATTTTTTTTACTCCTCTTATTCCTTGGCTAGAGTGCCAAAATTCACCAATCGTGAGATTTTTTTTCATATGCAGGGTAGGTGGGCTTGCAAGTGTTTTTGCTTTGTTTTGGTGGGGTTTTTTTGTTTTGTTTTCCTTTTGGCACAGGGAGGGGGGGGATGGTGGGGGGGGGGGGGGGCTCGACTCTCTCTCTCTGTCTCTGTCTCTGTCTCTTCTCTCTCTCTCTCTCTCTCTCTTCTTCTCTCCTCTTCTCTTGGAGGGGGGGGGGAGGTAGGGGGAAGAGGAGTTGTTAATTTCCCATTGTTGTTTTGGGTTGTCGTTTTTTCTAACCTATTAGCATTAGTTTCATTCATTCATCTCCATGAAGGCTAAGAAAACAAGGCCACAACCTTGCACTCTGAACTACACCAGTGATATTGGGGATGAGAATGTTGTGGTCCATCCTTGACATTGATAGATTGGCATGGAATTCCCGCTAAGAAGGGAAGCAGGGTAAGAGATAAGCCAAAGTGAAAAAAAAGCTGTAAAACTGCAGCTAATTTACAGGATAAACATCCATCCCTCTACCTTGTGAGTGACACCTCTGCTAGGTTTGAACAACAAATGAAAGATGCTACAGAGCTGAGTGGTAACGGCCACTTGACTTCAGTCCTGTGGGTCCTTGAAGTCTTGGGTTCGAATCTCAGCAGCAGTTTCTATTGAATTAAGGGTGTGAACATGTACTTCCTCCCAAGTCAAGTTCAAGTGCAGACCTGCCAGTGCCTTAATTCCCTTCATGTATTATATACACACATGCAGAGGATCAATGATGTATTTAAAGATCCTGTATTTCATGTCAGTGATTCGTGGTTTACAGAAACACGAACATACCCAGCATGCAGCCTGTACAATGAAATGAACTGTTTAGAAGTCATAATATGTCGCTGAGGCCAGCAGGCAGACCTCCTGCAAAAGTCACAAGCACAGGAGAAGGCCAGGAACTAGCATCCCTCTGGAAAGAGATAACAAGATTCCATACTGCCTAAAATCATAGTGCACTTCCCTTCAGAAGTTAAAGAAGTCAAGTACATGAAAAAAGATGGACAGGTAGGGGCGAGGGGGGGGGGAGGGAGCTGAAGAAAAGAGAACGAGGAAAGAAGAAATCAAAGAGTAACACCCCACACACCCAATAGAAAAAAATATAACAAAATTTCTGAGACTTTTCGTAAACATCCATGGTACTTTAAGTGTTCTGAAGAAAGAGGGAGGAAAGAAATTACAAACTGAAAAGGGGGTAGGGGCAGAAGGGGGAGGCAGAGGGACAGAGGCCCCCCCCCCCCCCCCCTTTCCAGAAACCATTAACCCCACTATAAACAAACTTGTTTACAAAATTTCTGGGATTTTTCGGTAAACATCCATGGTAGTTTTAAGTGTAAGGTGTTCTCACACACACACACACACACACACACACACACACACACACACACACACACACACACACACACACACACACACACACACACGCTCTCTCTCTCTCTCTCTCTCTCTCTCTCTCTCTCTCTCTCTCTCTCTCTCTCTCCTCTCTCTCTCTCTCTCTCTCTCTCTCTCTCTCAAGCCATCAGCATCAATACAAGAGGGCATTGCCCGTCTCCTCACCTTCACTGCACTACCTGGCTATAAAGAGAACGCAAGTTCCTTACACCTGAGAGAACTGGGGGCTGTACTCAACTCCTAACTCCCTATACTACCTCACGAACGGTCACCCATCATCCATTATGTAACCATGCTATATCTGTCTGGCTAAACTCTGGTTTGGGGAAGCCAGTGCACAGGACTATAGGCTAACCACTGACTCTGCAGTGTGGCATGTATGTGTGTATGTGTGTGTGTGTGTGTGTGTGTGTGTGTGTGTGTGTGTGTGTGTGTGTGTGTGTGTGGTGTTTGTGTGTGTGTGTGGTGTGTGGTGTGTGTGTGTGTTGTGTGTGTGTGTGTGGTGTTGTGTGTGTGTGTGTGTGTGTTGTGTTGTGTTGTGCGTGCGTGGTGCATGTGCGTGGTGTGTGTGGGCAGGCGCGCGCGTGCGGACGTTCGTGCAGGTGTGTATGTGTGCACGCGCGCGCACAGATATGTGCTTAATGCAAATATACATTCATCCCACTACGTGTTTTGGAACAAGCTGACAGCAAACATAGGAGCGCGTGTGTGTGAGTGTGTGTGTGTGTGTGTGTGTGTGTGTGTGTGTGTGTGTGTGTGTGTGTGTGTGTGGTCGTGTGTGTGTATGTGTGTGTGCGTGTGTGTGTGCATGCGTCGTGCGTGTGTGTGTACGTGTGTGTGTGCGTGTGTGTATGTGTGTGTACGTGTGTGTACGTGCGTACGTGCATGCCTGCGTGCGTGCGTGCGTGTGTACAGAAGAAAGGCTGGGAGATGAAGGACAGCAACAAAGAATAGACCTTGCAGCAAGTGAGAATAGCTGAGAGGAATAACACACACAGAAAGGTAATGAAAACATTTGAACAGACATATGAAAACAAAGGTAAGCATCAAGCTAACCAATCCTACACAAATAAATGAAAGAAGATATTACATAGCTTAAATAAACCAGAAAATGAAAACACACATCTGTACACATACATGATGTGCAGGGGACAGGATAGCCTAGTGGTCAGAACATTGCACTGGCAATTTGATGACCTGGGTTCGATTCCCGTTCGAGGGAATTTTTCTCCTGGAATTAACATCAGTGCTGACTCCACTCTCCCCAAAAGTCCTTCGGATGAGACTATAAACCGAGGCCCCATGTGCGAAGCATGCAGAACATCTTGCGCACACGTTAAATCCTGTTCCGCTTTTAGTAAGAGTAGGCCATTGTGTGAAGGTGGGAACATATGACAAGATTTAGAAAACTGCATACACACGGGGACTGGATGTAAAACAGCACATGAGTGCTTATTCCATAATCCTCGATATAAAAGAATAAATAAATCAATAAAATAATAAAAATTACGTGTACAACCATACATGTGTTTGCACAAATTCATATTCACAAGCACATGTGTATGACACACGCACATGTGCACGCGCGCACACACACAAAACTGCACACACACGGGGACTTGATGTAAAAAAACACACACGAGTGCTTATTCCATTATCCTCGATATAAAAGAATCAAATCAAATAAATAAATAAAATAAAAATAAATAACACACACACACACACACACACACACACACACACACACACACACACACAACACACACACACACACACACAGCACAACGCAGATCAGATAGAACTAAAACGGTCATGCCATACCAAAATAGTCTTGTTTTTCCCTGGCCATGTAAAGGCCATCGTTTTCCAACTGCCGAATCATCTCATCGCTCAGGTGAGTGTTCTGCCACGTTCTGTCAACCAATTCACAGTTTCATATTAGTATACACATCATATCATATAATAATATAGAGGGGGTGGGGTGGGGTGGGGGCAGGACAGCCTAGTGGTTACAGTGATGCACTCATGATCTGATGGCAGAACATCTTGCGCACACGTTAGATCCTGTTCCGCTTTTCGTAAGAGTAGGCATCGTGTGCCGGTGGGAACAGATGACATTTACAAAACTGCCTACACAGGGGACTTGATGTAAAAAAAACCGCAAGAGTGCTTATCCCATTACCTCGATATAAAAGAGAGAATAATAATAATTATGGCCCGAGATTGAGCCACCATGGAGGCGCCTGTTTCAGGGAATTTGACCCTGGAGTTAACATTAAAACTGACTCTGCTCCCCCAACAGTCCTTTCGATGAGACTATAGACTGAGGCCCTGTGTATGAACACGCAGAGAACATCTTGCGCACAAATCAAAAACCTGTTCTTTTCGATAGAGTAGGCTATTTTGGCCTGTTGGAGAGATCTCAATTAAACAACAACAACAACAACAAAACGCATGCACACAGGTGTCATGTTTAGACACCGTCATTATCACTCCTGCTGTCGTTCTTTTATGTGTGTTTAACACACTGCGTGTACAACTTTCGTTTATTATCTCTCTTTTCCCCTTTCTGTCCAAGGTTCACCAATGGTGAGATTTTGCGTATGCGACCCCCCATGAAGGCAGCTGTATTCTGATTTGGGGGAAGAGTGTCTAAACAGACACCAGTGTGCATGTGGTTTTTCTTTTTGATTTTGTCATCCATTTTTAATGGCATGACTGACCTACTCTTCCAAAAGGAAGAACAGGTTTTCACATGTGCACAGATTTTTTCAGTGCGTTTGCATCATGACCTCCATTTATAGTTTCATAAAAGACTTTTGGGGAAGTGAAGTCAGCACTAATGTTAACTGAACTACCAGGGAAAATCACTTTGAACAAGTGTTTAGGTGGTGGCTCAAACCCAGGCCTGATCCCAGGCCATCAAACTGTGAGTGCAGCGCTCTAACCAATGAGCTATTTCGTCCCCACCATCTCATCTAAAACACCATCTAAATATCATGTGGTCTAGCAGATAGTGGGGGGAAGTCCAAATCCAATGTGTGATTCAACGTCAACCCTTTACTTTCTATATTAGAGCATTATACTTCACCAGCAATCTATACTGTAAATGTGTTCAATCTGTATGAACGCATGCTTGCACATGGAAGGACAAAAGCACAACAACAGAAAAAGGAGACCAGGAGGTATACGCTATGATTCAACACACACAAATAAGGGAGAAAACAACCTGTTTACTTCTTTAAATGTAATGGAAAAAATACCCCACCACACAACACACAACAGCAAGCGCGCCAGCCAGGCCCGTAACCCGCCGACTCCTGTCAACAACTCCCTATTGTTGTTATCAATTCACAACCTAAAACAACCATACAAGCTGTTATCACTGGGCCCACAAAGTCACACTGTGCATGCTGCTGCCCACATACTGACAGGTGGGCCATTATGGTTCTTTCCTGGTAAAGGGATAGGCATTGCATTGCATACAAGTGACACCTGTGACACCTGTGATACATTGCATTGTGTGCAAATGAATTAAACTGAATCCCCAAAGTCGGAATGCCGCTACCTTTGTGGTGGGCAAAAACAGCCATAATATACACAAAATCTCACCATTGCTAAACCTTGGAGCTCTAGCCGAAGAATGAAAATAAAGCTGTTCTATCTACATATCGATTTCCCTATGATGGTTCTTTTGTGTTTCTTTCTTCAATTTTGTTGATCATCTAGTGAATAAAGGTACATAGTCAAACAGAGCTCCAGCCGACAACTTCTGGCTTTTTAGTCAGGTATGTGCGTTACGTGCGTTACCTCCAGACCACCACTCCATTCATACGATTCGTTAAAAACATCAGGGTGGAGCTGTACGGTCTTCTGAAGAGATTGTGTCTGTGTCCCCTTCTATCCCCCTCTTCTCTTCTTCTTTTTGTCTCACTCTCCTCTTGTCTTAGTCCCTGTTCCCCTCTCTCTTCTTTTCCTTAACGCCCTATTTTGTGGTTCAGCCCCTACAGGCGTAGAAAAACTGCATCAAATTAACACACTCGAGGCTGTACACAAACACACGGCATCACATGTGTCACTTGTATGCACAAGCGTGCGTGCGTGCTCGCACGCGCGCGCACGCGCGCGCGCGCGCACACACACACACACACAACACAGCACACAAACACGCACACATGGAGTGTCTTTCACACGTAACAGTGCCACACACACAGTGCCACACACACACAGGTCACACACACACAATGTCACACCACACACACACAAACTCACTCTCTCTCTCTCTCTCTCTCTCTCTCTCTCTCTCTCTCTCTCTCTCTCTCTCTCTCTCTCTCCCCTCTCTCTCAAGTCATACCTTCATCCCCTCCCTTCTCTCGAGAATTCCGTACTGCTAGGAAATACCGAAACCACAAACTTCCATTCCTCCATGGCAGGGAAAAAAACATGATGAGAGATGATCAGATAACACAAACAACAGGTAATCACCCTAACACAAAGCCTGCGTGCTAAAGTAATGCCCTAGACAAAGGGCAGCACAGCACATGCAAAAATATCTCCATTCGAAATACTTCTCTGAGGATAGTCAGTCACCTAGCACAATCCCTCTATTGTCTCTCTGTCTGTGTCCTTCTCTGTCTTTGTCCGTCTGTCTGTCTGTCTGTCTGTCTGTCTGTCTTCTGTCTCTCTCTCTCTCTCTCCTCTCTCTCTCTCTCTCTCTCTCTCTCTCTTCTCTCTCTCTCTCTCTCTCTCTCTCTCTCTCTCTCTCTCACATCACACACACCATCCGCAGCACGCACGCACGTACTACGCACGCACAACACACACATACTGATTACATCATACATACGTAGTACGTAATACATACATACTAACACATACGCCACGCAAAACAACATACAAGGGAGAGAGAAGGAGGAGAGTAGAGAAGAGAAGAGAGAGGGGGAGTAGAAAGAGGGAAAAAAGAGAAGAAAAGAAGAGAAGAAACAAGAGAAGAGGCAGAAGAGAGAGAGAGAAGAGAGAGCAGACAGAAAGAGATAGGATGAGAGATGGAAAAGGAGAAATAGAGTAGCGAGTCAACAGACATACAACAATCGACGCAGACATGACAAACAACAACAGAGAGAAGACAGAGAGACAGAGACACAGAGAGAGAGACACAGAGAGAGAGAGAGCAAGAGAGAGAGACAAGAGAGAGAGAGAGAGAGAGAGAAAGAGAGAGAGAGAGAGAGAAGAAGACAGACAGAAGACAGAAGAAGAGAGAGACAGAGAGAGAAAGAGAGAGAGAGAGAGATGGAGAGATGGAGATAGACAGGAAGACAGTCAGACAGACATACATAGACCAAATCTTTGTGATAATGACTAGTACGTGCACATTTTTTTTAATAACACAGACAAAGCACACACACACAATGACACACATCACATATCACAATAGAATATTAAACGATTAAGCTACACAAAGCTTCTCCTGAGAAAAAACAACTTAATGATATACAAAATGCCTTGGGTAAAATGTAGCACAGGTTAAAAAGAAAAAGAACTCAAATGCAATACATAGGGACAGTCATGAGGTAAAATAAATCACACAACACACACACACACCCCACAGCACGCACGCACGCACGCACGCACGCACACACACACACACACACAACACACACACAACACACACACACAACACACACACGCACAACACAAACACTACAAATCCTCATGGGCTTGGGGTAAGGTGAACAGCTGAAAAGCACGAACTTCCTCCTTCAAGAAGAAAAGAGAGGGAGAGAGAGAGAGAGATCTCGAATAGCACACCACTACCTTCCAACAATACCATCAATGCCTTGGGTAAACATCCCCACAGATTTCAAAACAATCTCCCAGGAGGGGGGTTAGGGCAGGAACGCTTTGTGGTTAGAGCATTGGGTTCGTGATATGACAACGTGCGTGGGTTCGAGCCACCACCAAAGACATGTGTTCGATGTGATATTTTTTCTCTTGAGTCGACATCAATACATGAGTCCACTCCCTATGAAAGTTCCCTCAGTGAGACAAAAAACAAGGCCCCATGTACGAATGCATGTAGAATATCTGCGCACATTTTAAAACCCGTTCCGCTTTAAAGAAGAGTAGATTATTGCATGCCGGTAGGAACGGATGCAAATTAAAAAAATAAAATAAAAAAAAAAACCCCTGCAAGCACACTGGATTCGCATCAAAACTTAGACATCATCCCAAAGTTCGGAATGCGGCTACCTCAGTAGGTGGGCAAACAGTTGCATACGAAAATCTCACCATTGGTGCATCTCAGAACTCAAACCTGGGAACGTTAAACAAAAAATCCAAAAAAAAAACATTGTGAGAAAGGCTGTGAAAACAAATGATAAAAAAATACGCAAGCCTTTGTGTTTTATCTATCTGCTAAAGTACACATCCGTTCCTCTCTTCTTCTTTTTCCCTTCCTTCTTTCTTTCTTTCTTTTCTACTTCTTCCTCTTGTTTCTTCTGCTTTTTCTTTACCTCCTTGTCCTTCTGTTTTGATGTTTCTTCTTTCTCCCTCCTCCTACCTACTTCTTCTTTCCGCTTCTTCTTTCTTTTCTTTTTCTTCTTTTTCTGCTTCTAATTCTCCTCCTTTCTTCTTCTACTTCTTTTTCTTCTGCTTCTTTTTCTGCCATTTTCCTTCCTTCTTCTACTTCGTCTTCTGCTTCTTCTCTCTTCTACTTCTTTATTCCTGTTTCTTTTTGTCTCCTGTTTCTTCTTGTTCTTCTTCTTTTCTTCTTCTCGTTCTTGCTTCTTGCTTCTTCTCTCTCTTCTTCTGTCTTCTTCTCTCTTCTTCTCCTCTCTTCTCTTCTCTTCTCTTCTTCTCCTTCTCCTTCCTCCTCCTCCTCCTCTTCTCCTACTCCTTGTCTATCTTCTGCGTTTTCTTCTACCTCTTCCAATTCCTAGATGTGTCACTGTAGTGGGGCACTGCAATGAATGTTTGAACATGATGCCTCAACATCCTCTTCAGGTCTCCAGATTGCATGCTAGGTATGTTCGTGCCATCCATACCATCAGCCATAGCTAGTCTTTCCTTTTATGGATGCCGGGTGAGGGTTTTTGTTGTTGTTTTTTTAGTATGAGTGTAAGCTACCTCCATGGTTAAATTTGTTTTCAGAGAGGCAGCTAAATCAATTCGAACCCGCACTCTCAAAACATTTCTGATCAAGAGTTGGCCAGTAAAACTACTGAACTAACTCCTGCCCAATGAAAAAAAGCACACGCACACCCGCCCGCCAACCACACACCCCCCCCACCCCCCCACCCACACACACACAACACACACACATAACACCCACACACCACACCCACCACACTCTTTTTGTCCCCATCGCAACCAAAAAGTTATACACCAAACATCAAATTCATGGAAACTAACCAAGTAACCTTTACCACACAAATTAATGTCCACAAGGATTCGCAGGACCCTACCACTAATATACATGGATCCAATTATGGACTCACGTCAGACCTCCCCAGTGACTGCCTGCTTGAAGGCCTGAGCATACACACACTCGCCCCCCCCCCCCCCCCCCACACACACACACACATGTGTGACTGATGTATCAGCATGTCTGCATACTTACACTCTTCTGGATCGTTCCATAATGCTCAACCACCGATCCCTTTCGTATTCTGTCTCTGCTGCCAGCAATAGCCGACCCTGAAAATGGCAATGGAGAGTTTTTAAAAATAATATTATAGAAAAGAGGGAGAAAATTATTATGATATTGTCTAGACAGGTTAATGTTGTGTGTGTGTGTGTGTGGTGTGTGTGTGTGTGTGTTGTGTGTGTGTGTGTGTGTGTGTGTGTGTGTGTGGTGTGTGTGTGGTTATTGTGTTCAAGCTTACACAGAGCATTCTGCCTCTTTTGAAATACATCAGCATGAACATGAATATGTGTGTCATGCATTATATGCATGGATATCTATCTGAATATATGCATGCACCTTGCGCGTGCACCGCGCACACACACACACACACACCACTCTCTCTCTCTCTCTCTCTCTCTCTCTCTCTACTCTCTCCTCACTCCTCCTCCTTCTCTCTACCTCACACAACACCACCACACACAACTACCTGCACGGCACAACACACACCTGCGTGCACACACACACACACACCACCACCACCACCACCACCACCACCACCAACCACCACCACCACACCACCCCACCAATCGAACAACAAACTCCTACTCCCACTTTTATCAGCTCTATCGTCTTCATATCGTCATCCTTTTTCCTGAAAAAAAAATCTTGAAATCTTGAAAAATGACAAGACAAAAATTGCATTGTTTTACGCTGATATCTGTCGTCACGATAGATGCACTTCATCTATGGTTTTGTTTCCGTAATACAGCCAAAAGGTTTTGTTTTCGACATACAAACAATACGGTTTTGTTTCTGTAATAGGACCAATAGTCTTGTTTCCGCAGTACGATTTCTACAGTTTTGTTTCTCTCATTGGATTAGTGTCCATTCACTACAATAGAAAATGAAATAAATTTACACTACGAAATAGAAAAAAAAAGGGGGGGTACATAAATGGGAAGGGTTGAAGAAGGGTGAAGAATGTATCGTATGCTAATGGATTTAAACCTCAAATAATATCCTGCTTCACCTAAACATGAACAGATTCGTTATTTGTTACTGAGCCGAGACGAGATATTTAAAGTCTTTAGCATTTTCTAAAAGAGTTTTGTCGATCTTTATAACGTGCTCTGTTTTTGGCGTTTAAGGTACTCACTATCTGATGAAAAACTCCTTTCTGTTCAGACAAAATGGGCAGGCAGCAGACCCTAACAGACCAAACCCTGCATATCTGTAATTTACAGCCAAAATGGTGTAGCAGTGGATTCTGCCTAACACCTCTGCGATATATCATAACCCTAATGCCGGGACTGTACA
>CM060320.1:25385205-25387705 GCA_030674155.1 Stramonita haemastoma
AGGGTAGATGGAGAAAGAGGGTGGAAGGTTAGGAGACCTGTAGTAACAAGTTTGAGAAATGGGAGGCATAAATTAATTGAACAGTAAGGAAGAAAGTGGAAGTACAGTTAACATGTTCATCTGTCAAACAAGAAATTTGTGAGGTTCTGGGTTTCATTCCCAGCCTTTCCCTCTCTTCCAAGTTTGAAGGGAAAAAAGTCCTTTGGATGAGACTATAAACCAAGGCCCTGTGTGCAAATACACACAGAACATTTTGCACACACATTAAAAACCTGAAACACCTTTCAAAAGAACAGGCCATTTTATGCTGGTAAGAACAGATGACATTAAAACAAACAAACAAACAAAACTGCATGCACTCAGGTGTCATGTTTTGACACAGTTGGAATGAAGGTACCTTAATGGTAGTAGCACAAGGGGGGGGGGGGGGAAGGAGGAGGCGAGGGGGAATGGTTGCTTATGCAAAAATGTCATTGATGAATCTTGGAGCTTCCCCAGGAAGAAACAAACAAAAATTGAACATTATTTTTGTCTGGCTGTCCTTTCACTCATTAGGGTATTTAGGGGGCTATGTTGAAGTCAAACACACACACACACACACACACACACACATGCACACACACACACACACGCACACACACACACACACACACACCCACACACACACACACACACACACACACACACACACACACACACTCACACACACACACACAACACACACACACACACACACACACACACACACACACACACACACACACACACACACCCAAGAAAAAAAGCACAATAGTGCTTATTCCATTATCCTAGATATAAAAGAATAAAATAAAATAAAATAAAACACACACACACACACAGAGGCACGCATGCTCTCAGGCACGTGCGCACACACACACACACACACACACACACACACACACACACACACACACACACACACACACCACACACACATGCTCACACACACACACACACACACACACATGCTCACACACACACACACACACACACACACACACCACACACACACACACACACACACACACACACACACACACACAAAACCCCACCACTTCAGGGGGGGAAATGCCTGCCAGCATAGAACTAGAAGTCAAGAGTAAGCAGGTGTCCCAGAATCTGAATGAGAAGGGAACTGACTGAGAGGCTTTGTAGGTTAGTTAAACAGAAAGGGGGCTATAGACCAGGACCCTACTCAACATTCTCCACATGTCAGTGTGACTGTATGGGAGGTATAGCCTAGCTGTTAGGCCTAGTGTCTGCTACATATACAGGGGGAAAGGGAACAGTTAGGACTCTTTTGATAGCTGGGTAGAAGTGTTTCATTTAGATATTAAGAATGTGTCAGGTTTGTGTGTATGTGAGTTTCTTACCTTAAGGTACAGGGATATTGCTGTCTGCTGGGTTTCTCTTCTCCCCTCTTCATCCCTTCCTCGTGTCTCTTCTCTTCCACCTTGTGTGTGTGTGTGTGTGTGTGTGTGTGTGTGTGTGTGTGTGTGTGTGTGTGTGTGTGTGTGTGTGTGTGTGTGTGTGTGTGTGTTGTGGTGTGGTGTGTGTGTGTGTGTGTGTGTGTGTGTGTTGTGTGTGTGTTGTGTGTGTGTGTCTGTGTGTGTGTTGTGTGTGTCTGTGTGTGCACACATACAACTTTAAGTATAATGAATAATGTCATGCCTGCGCATAAATGTATGTTAATATTTGTTTTTAAGTACTGTCCCATAATAGGTAGCCATTTTTTTTCCTTTTTCCATTCTTCAGCTAGAGCTTCCAAGGATCACCATTAGTGTGATTTTTATATGCAACCATTTTTACCCACCGTTTAGTTAAGGTAACCATGCTTCCTTTGGGGTTAACAATATTCTGACCTCAGAGGATATTACACAGAGGCACATGATGATAACAAAAGCCATAATGAGGCACTAAAAAGATTTTAAAGCAGCATACACACATGGATGCAGAGGACTTGTGATTTCACACAGGTATACATATAATACTATCATCTTTGTGTTTCAGGTCAAGTTTGACCCCAAATCTTTTGATGCTGTTAAATATATCGGAGAGTTGAGCAATGCAGACAAGGCTAACCCAAGTGGACGATATGGATTCAACATTATTGCCAGTAATGAACTGTCACCAGATAGGCCTGTGCCCAACATCAGACCTGAGAAGTAAGTGTGTTCATATGGTCTGATGTGATTTACTGGTCTTTATTAAAAAGGTAATGATCATGTTGTGATGTAGATCCAAGATCTCTGTGATAAAGATTTTTTTTGAGAGAATAATTATCATTGTCAATTTTTTATTGGTGTATTGCATTCCTGTTCTGATCTGTTTCCTCTCCTCTTGATGTCTCTGTCTCTTTGTCTTCTTTGTCTCCTGGTGTGTGTGGGGGTGGGATGGGGGGGATGCACACACACATTATGTTACACTTATGCACATAAAAACTGTTATGTCTTTAATTGATTGTTGAACTTAGCGTCCT
>CM060320.1:25392705-25402289 GCA_030674155.1 Stramonita haemastoma
CTTCAGTTCTCAGTGCTCTTGTTTCCTTGCACATGTTTGCTCTTAAGTTTCGGCGCACAGATGTTAGGGTTTTTTGTTTTCAAACTATGCTTTTACATTTTTTTTATCATTTTATTTCGTGGATTGGTATTTTTCATTTTTAACTTGTGTTTACTTTTCTGGTGTGCAGGAGCCTCACAGTGCTGTTAGTCCAGTGATAGACTTCATAGATTCCCTGACTTTGGAATATAAACCCACTGCAGACCTTTTCAGAGGAGGTAAGACTTTTGGCTTTATTCGGTTGGTGGTTTTGTTTGTTTCTTTTGAAAATGCTGGTTTTTGGCTGGATACAAGTGATTGACCAATACATATTGCACATTTTACAGTAAATTTTTAACTATAAGTCTGTGTGTGTGTGTGTGTGTGTGTGTGTGTGTGTGTGTGTGTGTGTGTGTGTGTGTGTGTGTGTGTGTGTGTGTGTTTATATGTGTGTGTTTATATGTGTGTTTATGTATGTGTGTATGTGTATCTTTTATGAGTTTTCACATAGTAATATAGCTTATGAGAAACTCTTTTACAATTTTTTTTTATAAGTCACTATATTAAGACTTGACTTTGAGAGGTTCTGACACGCTGATTATTGTGCTGAGTTTCTTGACTAATAACAGCCTGATCAATGTGTGGAATGATTCTTTTGTTTCTTTCATTGTAACAGGTTTTGACTGGAGTCTACATTTTCGATGGGAAAACCTCCCTCTTGGCTTGTCTAAGAGAGACTCTGCAGATACAATCAAGTAAGATCAAGATCTTTAAATCATACCTTTTCTTTTTTTTCAATCAGTTAATAAAAGAGCGGATGCTATAACCAAGTGGTTAAGGCAGTTTGATGTCACTTCCATGGGTCCATGAAGTTGTGGGTTCAAACATCAACGCCAGCATCTTGTGAACTAAGTAAGGGGATTTTTTAAATCTCCCAAGTCTGCTTAAAGTGCAGACCTACCAGTGCCTTCATTCCATTCCACTCATGTACACACTCACTCAGAAGATTAAATATGAATTTTATAGAAGTCCATATTTTATGTCAGTGTCCGGTAGGTCACAGAAACATGAACAGTCCCAGTCAACCTGTATTAAAAAAATGAGCTGCACAGAAGTTGGAAAGTGTTGGCTGAGGCCAGTGGGCAGACCTCCTGCAGAGTTACAAGCACAGGAGAAGACCAGGCACTAGGCATTCTACCCAATAAGGGAGTGCAGAAGAAGAGAAGAAGAAAAGAAAAAAAAATTAATAAAGAAGATAAAAACAATTAAAAAATAAATTGAAAAAATAAATTAAAAAAAGAAGAGAAGAAGAAAAATGAAATAATACTTGCCCTTTCTCTCACAATCAGTGTGACTCTTTCAGTCCATCGTATCATTATTGTGTGTGTGTGTGTGTGTGTGTGTGTGTGCGTGCGTGCGTGCGTGCGTGCGTGCGTGTGTGCGTGCGTGCGTGCGTGCGTGCGTGTGTGCGCGTGTGCGTGCGTGTGTGCGCATGTGCGTGCGCACGTGTGTGTGCATGCGTGTATGCATTTTTCCTGGTGCAGAACCCCTGTACTGTGGGGCAGTGTGGTGGTGATCTACAAGAAATGGTTCCACACCCTGGGTGGTTACGACACACAACTGTCCATATGGGGTGGTGACAACTTTGGTAGGGTTCTGTACTCTGTGTGTGTGTGTGTGTGTGTGTGTGTGTGTGTGTGTGTGTGTGTGTGTGTGTGTGTGTGTGTGTGTGTGTTTGTGTGTGTGTGTGTGTGTGTGTGTGTGTGTGTGTGTGTGTGTGTGTGTGTGTGTGTGTGTAGGCATGTGCATCCATATGTATATTGACATTTTGTGTGTGTGTGTGTGTCTGTTTGCTTGAATATATGTGTATGTATGTTAGCACCATATGTGACGCTCCACCACGGAATGAGTCGCTTAGCACATTACTCAATTTTGCGCTAGGAGCCATTAAAGGCAGGTGGGGGTCAAGTTGTCAATTTTGAGATTTTGATTGATTATTAAACGATATCAGTTTAGCTACCTTATAACGGGATATCAAAGCATAATTTTTATTCCTTTTGCTTTTAAATGTGTTTTGAAAATACCCAAGCCCTCATTCTGACAACCTATTACGAAAATAAACTTGCCCGTTTCTCATTTTGTCACATCCTGCAGTCTATCATTTCAATTTGTAATAATGATGCACAGAACTGTCCGATTTTCAATCTGTTTTTTGTATTTGATAGCCACTTTATTGAACATTAATAACATGTTAATAACTAAAAATTGACCTCATGTGCACTCCGTCTCATTATGTGGTGGAGCGTCACATATATGTGTGTGTGTGTGTATTTGTGTGTGTGCATGCATGCATGCATGGGCATGTGCACAGCTCCCTGTGATGGAAAGAAATGAAGACACAGCATAGAGAGAGACAGACCACCATTTTTCAATATTTCCCCAATACCTTGATTAGGACCAGAAGATAGAGAGAGACCGAGACAGACAGATAGATAGATGGGGACAGAGACAAAGAGAGACTAAGAGAGAATGATTCAAGCAACAACAACAACAAAAATTTAGATAAATGATTTATGTCAGATGGATGCTATAGCTGTGTGGTTAAGACCTTTTGACTTCAATTCTATAGGTCCTTGAAGTTGCGGCTTCAAATTTCAGTGGGGTCTGGTGAATTTAGAGTGGGTTTTTTTGTGTGTTTTTTTTTTTTTTACAATCTCTGAGGTCAACTTCAAGAGCAGACTTGCCAGTGCCTTAATTCTCTTTGTGTATATATACACATGCAGAAGATCAAATATGCATGTTAAAGATCCAGTATTTTGTGTCAGCGTTCTGCAGGTTACCGAAACAAAAAATACTCAGCATACATCTTTAAAGTCAAAATGGGGCTTCCTTTATGGTGGGCAAAAACGGTCACATACACAAAATCTCACCAGTGGTGAACCTCAGAACTCTAGTCAAGGAAAAATAAAAATAAAAAAAATAATAATAATGTGCCGATTCTGTTTTTTTCCCCCTACAGATTTATCCTTCAGCCTGTGGATGTGTGGGGGGAAGGCCAAGATAGTGCCCTGTAGCCGCGTGGGTCATGTGAGTCTTTCAGGCCAGCCTTTCAACTTCCCCCAGGGAGGCCTGTCCAATACATACATGAAGTGAGTTTGAGTAGCACTGGGTCTGGGTGGGTGAGTGTGTGTGTTTGCGTGTGGGTCTGGGTGGGTGGGTGAGTGTTTGTGGGTGGGTGGTGTGTGTGTGTGTGTGTGTGTGTGTGTGTGTGTGTGTGTGTGTGTGTGTGTGTGTGTGTGTGTGTGTGTGTTTGGGGGAGGTTGGACATGTGTGTGTGTGTGTGTGTGAGTGTGTGAGTGAGTGAGTGAGTGAGTGAGCGAGGCGAGCGTGTGTGCACGCGTGCCACGTGTGTATGGGGGGGGGGGGGGGGGGGGGGGGGGGGGGGGGTTGTGCATGCATGCATATTTGTGAAAGGTCAAAACAGAAGGTTAATTACCATTTTTGTCTTATAATATAGTGTTGAAATACTAGTGATTGAATAGTGCATGTCAGTTAAAATTGTCCAGCTCTCACTTTTGTTTCTTGATATTATTATCATATATAATCCTCACTATCCCTCCTTACTATGATGACAGAAAATAAAGAATTCATATAAGGAGAAAATAAAATTGGAGTATGTGGAATGTTCTGGCCTGTTGCTTTCAGAAACACAAGGCGAGTGGCAGAGGTGTGGATGGACGAGTACAAACGATTCTTTTATGCTGCCCGTCCTACCGCCAGAATGCAGGACTTTGGAGAGTAGGTTTTGCAATTTTTAAAGAATTGAGGGTTTTGTATGTGCTGTGCTTTGATGTGCTGTGTGTGTGTGCTGTTCTCTGTGTGTGTGTGCGTGCGTGTGTGTGTGTGTGTGGTGTGTGTGTGTGTGTGTGTGTGTGTGTGTGTGTGTGTGTGTGTGTGTGTGTGTTGTGTGTGTGTGTGTGTGTGTGTGTGTGTGTTGTCTGTCTGTCTGTCTGTCTGTCTGTCTGTCTGTCTGTCTGTCTGTCTGTCTGTCTGTCTGGTGTCTGTCTGGTGTCTGTCTGTCTGTCTGTCTGTCTGTCTGTCTGTCTGTGTCTGCGTCTGCGTCTGTGTATGAACATATACCTGCATCTGTGTCTGTATGTGTGCTCAATTATGTATATGTTGAATTTGCATATATATGCCTGTACATTGTTGCTTAAATATTTGGGCATATATGCATTTGTATGTGTTTATATATATATATATATATATATATATATATATATATATATATATATATATATATATATATATATTATATATATTATCTATATCTATCTATATCTATCTATCTATCTATCTATCTATCTATCTATCTATCTATCTATCTATCTATCTATCTATCTATCTATCTATATCTCTGTGTGTGTGTGTGTGTGTGTGTGTGTGTGTGTGTGTGTGTGTGTGTGTGTGTGTGTGTGTTGTGTAGGTTGAATACATGCGCTTTGATTTGTTTTTACAAGATATAGCACTATACAAATTCCATGTATTATTATTATTATTATTATTATTATTATTATTATTATTATTATTATATGTATATATCCACTGTTATTGGTAGCTTGACTTTACCAGTGAGTAATGAAACTGTAATTCCAAAAGTTTACGGTGCATCATGGAAATACTCAGACTGCCTTTGAATAAAGAAAATGTTGTTTTATTCTGATAAATGGCATTCGTGTACTGTACAAAAATGTTCATGTCTCAACTTAAGATGCACTGAATACTGCAAAAAGAGTAAGTGCTACACTTCATGTTTCAGTTTCTACTGTTCTGTGCATTTGTGGTATCCAATTATTTACAAAATGTTTTGTCTTATCTTACCTTATGACGGATGCTAAAGCCAAGAAGTTAAGACAGTTTGACTTCAATCCCATGGGTCTATGAAGTTGAAGGTTCAAATCTCAGAGGCCTCAGGTGATTTAAGGATGGACTTTTTTTTTTTTACAATTTCTCAGGTCAACCTCAAGTGTAGACATGTCAGTTCCTTAATTCCCTGTGTGTATAATTATACAATACACATGCAGCAGATCAAATATACAGTTAAAAATCCTGTGATTCATGCCAGCATTTCCTCTGAAGTCGGAGTATGGCTGCCTATAGGGCGAGGTACTTGAAAACAGTCATACACACAAACTTTTCATTCAGTGTGCAATTTTTTAATCTCACAGTGATTCCCAGGTGGGACAAGTGAGTCAGAGTGCACATTCTGGGTGACCCCGAGAGTGTTAAACTGGGGAATGCACAACAACAACATGTCAGCATTCAGTTGGTTATGGAAACATCAATTTATCCAGCATATGTTCCCAAAGTCAAAACAAACCTACCTTTACAGTGGGCAAAAATGGTCGCATACTCAAAATTTTACTGTTAGTTAACTTGGAGTTCTAGCTGAGAAACAAAAAAAATCCTATTTTATCATTTTTTCTTGTACCTTATTTCTTGTTGAACTAATCTCAGTTTTCTCTTACTCAGCATTTCAGACAGACGGAGACTGCGGGAGCGTTTGAAGTGTAAAACATTCCGCTGGTACTTGGACACAGTGTATCCAGAACTGAAGTAAGATTCATGTGTGTGTGCATGTGTGTGTGTGTGTGTGTGTGTTTGTGTGTGTGTGTGTGTACGTGTGTATGTGCGTGCATGCGTGTGTGTGTGCATGCCTGCCTGTTGTTGCCGTTGCTCCTGGTTGTGTTGATATCCCTATCATCCTCTCCACTTCCTATCCATTTTCTCTTCCTCATCACACTGTACTATCATCAAAGGATCTGGAGATGTCTATGTGTCCTACAAATCATACATTAATTTGTAGGAGGTGGTAGCCTAGTGGTTAGAGCATTGTGCTCATGATGTGACAGCCTGGGATTGACCCACTATGGAGGCACCCAGTTTAGGGAATTTTCCCCTGGAGTTAACATCAGTACTGACTTCACTCCCCCAAAAGTCCTTTAGATGCGACTTTGAGACGAGGCCTTATGTGTGAATGTATGCAGAACATCTGGTGCACGTGTTCAAATCCTGTTCCACCTTTCAGATGAATAAGCCATTTTGTGCTGCTAGGAACTGATGACAATTTTTTTTAAATGCATGCACATAGGTATGTTGTTTAAACACTATTCTCAAAGTCAGAATGCATCTTCCTTAATGGTGGGTGAAATCGGTCACATATGGAAAACACACCATTGGTGAACCTCGGAGCTCTAGCTGAGGAACGAAAAAAAAATTTTTTCATTCATTCATTCATTCATTCATTCATTCATTCATTCACACATCCATTCATTAAATTCATTCACACATTCATTCATTCATTCACACATTCATTCATTCATTCACACATTTGATTTATTTATTCACTCATTCATTCATTCACTCATTCATTCGTGCATTCCTTCCTTCCTTCATTTCTTCCTTCTTTCCTTCCTTCCTTCCTTCAGTCCTTCCTTCCTTCCTTCCTTTCTTCCTTCCTTCCTTCTTCCTTCCTTCCTTCCTTCCTTCCCTCCTTCCTTCCTTCCATCTTTCCTTCCTTCCTTCCTTCCTTCCTTCCTTTCCTTCCTTCCTTCCTTCCTTTCTTCCTTCCTTCCTTCATTCTTCTTCCTTCCTTCCTTCCTTCCTTCTTCTTCCTTCCTTCCTTCACTCCTTCCTTCACTCCTTCCTTCACTCCTTCATTCACTCCTTCATTCCATACCCTCCACTGCCCCAGACTGCCGGTGAGTGATGAGGTGGCCTATGGCAAGATTCAGCAAGGTGCTGGCTGCCTGGACCTGGATGTGGGCCAGCTCCTGTCATCGCCAAGCTGAGGCAGTGTGAGCTGAACAAGGATTCCCAGGTGAGGGACCGACCCCTTCCTACCTTTTTTCCTAGCTAGTAAGTTTTACTTCCAATCTGATTGACTGTTCAGGACTCTCTGATTGACTTTCCAGGACTCTCTGATTGACTGTTTCAGGACTCTCTGATTGGCAGTTCAGGACTCTCTGATTGGCAGTTCAGGACTTTCTGATTGACTGTTCAGGACTTTCTGATTGACTGTTTCAGAACTCTCTGATTGACTTTCCATGACTCTCTGACTGTTCGGACTCTCTGACTGTTCAGGACTCTCTGATTGACTGTCCAGGACTCTCTGATTGACTGTCCAGGGACTCTCTGATTGCCTGTTAAGGACTGTCTGATTGACTGTTCAGGACTCTCTGATTGCCTATTCAGGACTCTCTGATTGACTGTTCAGGACTCTCTGGTTGACTGTTCAGGACTCTCTGATTGACTGTTCCGTTCAGGACTCTGATTGACTGTTCAGACTCTCTGATTGACTGTTCAGGACTCTCTGATTGACTGTTCAGGACTCTCTGGTTGATGTTAAGGACTCTCTGCTTGACTGTTAAGGACTCTCTGGTTGACTTTCCATGACTGTCTGATTGACTGTTAAGGACTCTCTGATTGACTGTTAAGGACTCTCTGATTGACTGTTAAGGACTCTCTGATTGACTGTTAAGGACTCTCTGATTGACTGTTCAGGACTCTCTGATTGACTGTTAAGGACTCTTTGATTGACTGTTAAGGACTCTCTGATTGACTGTTCAGGACTCTACCAGGATCAGAAAACATTCCTTTGTTAACCCTCTAAGTCCTGACCCGGGATTTGCCGGGATTAAACTAATCCCTCCCTCCCTGAAACCCGACCCAGGATTTGCTGGGATTTACACTCAGTAGTTTTCCATCGCTTAGTGACCTTCACTGATCATTACCACATGCCAAAGCAGTATCAGGCCAGAGAGTGAGAGTCTGGAAGTAATTATAGTTGCTGGTATGTACTAGAAGGAGGAAAAGGCGAGTGAGCATGTATGCCTGCCCTGATTTCATGAAGGAATGCGAAATCTAGGGGCAACCTGTGTTCAGAGAATCCAAATGCAAAAGTTTTAAACAGTCCTTGCAAGGAGGAAGGTGGCAGGACGGTTTTGACATTTGCTTGCAGAACAACAAGTAAACTGTGAGGTTCTGGGTTTGATTCCCAGCCTTGCCCTTTCTTTCTAGTGTGACGGGAAAATCAAACTGAATGTCAAATCTTTTGAGAGGAGACTCTAAACCAGGGGTAACCATGTACTTACAGACTTGTACATGTCATAAGAATCCATGACAGTTGAAAATTGGAAAGAATAGGGAGGTATCAAGTGTTAACTGCAAAACTGGTAGGTTCAGTTCTCAACTGTATTCCTAAAGGCAGAGAGCAGTTACCTTATTGTAGGGAAAAAATGGTCCCATATGCACAAAAAAAAACCCCTCTCAGTGCTGGCGAATCTCTGAGCTCTAGCCAAGGAGCCTAAAAAAAAATGGAGAGAGACCATTAAGTGTGAAGGAGATACAATATAGCCATGAGAAAGGACTAAACACTAATTCTGTTACTCTATGACTGACTGATCTCTACTCTATTCATATAGTTCTGTTGTTGTATGTTGTTGTTTATTTGTTGAGTTTTTTTTTTTGCTTTTTTTACTATTGTTTTTAAATAACCGTTTGTTCACTTATTAGGCATGGAACACATGTAGCATGATGAACATAATCAGCATAACAAAAACTAGCTTATAGCTTGTATCGTGCTCAAGTACAACATCAGATAGTTAGTTAAAGTTAAAGTCTGTCCCCGAGCCTAAGGCTCATCAGGCCGGTTGCTTTCCCGGTTTCTGTGGCGTTAAGTGACTGAGAGTCATAGACTCCCCCCAGGATAGGACGCCAGTCTATCGCAGGGTTAACCCCAACACACGGTTGGTACCCCTTTTACCCCTGGGTGGGGTGAGAATATAGCCGTAAAGTGCCTTTTCCAAGGGCACAACGCCATAGCCGAAAGCTGGGATCGAACCCACAAACCTTTAGATTACAAGTCCAACGCCCTAACCACTAGACTAAGCGGCGGTAACATAGATTTGTAATGCCCGTAACAACACTTCTTTCCCCATGAAAAGGAGTGGTCGTGGCGGAGGAAGGGCGCATCGTCAGCAACGGCATGTGGGCTGTCAGTCAACCCCCATGGAGACCAGATGTACGTCGTGTATTTCGGACCTTCTGACCATCAGGTGAGAATGGACGACAAAAATTTTCAAAACAGCATTCACATGGGGGAACTGGATGTAAAAAAAAAAAACAGATGAAATACTCGTTTGTTATGCTTGAAAATGAAAAAATAAAGAATAATAATTAAAAAAAGAAGTAAAGGTAAGAAAAGACTTTTTTGAGGACAGAATTTTTTGGAAAAGTATTTTATTGAGAGTTAAAAATTTTACTGTTTTTACAGAATAAGTCTTAATGGCAGGCAGTGGGAAAAGGTTTGGCCAAAAAGGGAAGGGGGGTCCCTTTTTCAAAAATTTTTTTTTTTTTCAAAAATTTGGGAAACTGTAGGATTAAATTCCAACTTGTACTTTAAAAGGTTAGTTTAAAATTTTTTTGGAAAATGTTTTTTCAAACATTTTTTTTCGCCTGCAAGGTGTTTGTTAAAAAGAGCTGCGAAAACTTTTTGTCGGTGTGGT
>CM060320.1:25402389-25412389 GCA_030674155.1 Stramonita haemastoma
ACACACACACACCCCACACTTGCCTGTCAAAAGCAGTAAGACATAAGCCTAAACCATAAAATGCTGGTTTGGCTGGCCGGTGTCCACGTATACTTTTTTTTTTCCTTTTTCTTTTTTTTGCCAGTGTCTGCTTGCTCAGTTAGCCCACAGTGTTAATTTGCGGTCATCTCAAGCGTCACAGTAGTCCAGATACACTACTAGACGTAGGTCTACCACACGCATGTCCAGTGGGTAATCCTTTTTCAGAAGTCCCAGTAAGTTTGTTATCGTCTTCCTCATTACTTTCCTAATGAGTCACTGTTAGTGTGGGGCATCGCCGCACGGGAATGTTTAGGCACTGTGCCTCCTCGGGCAAAGTGAACACCTGGCGGAGCCCATCTGGCCTCTACTCCTCCCCTGTGTTCACAGATTGCATGCTAGGTTGTAGATCTGTTATGCTCGTATCAACCACGCCCGCTGCCATTTAGCCATAGCTGAGATTAATCCTATAAGAGGGGATGTGTGTGTGTGTGTGTGTGTGTGTGTGTGTGTGTGTGTGTGTGTGTGTGTGCGTGGGTGTGCGTGCGTGCGGTGTGGTGGGGTGCGCGTGCGTGCGTGCACAAAACCAAAAAACCGTGAGAGCAGGTTGCAAGAGAGAGAGAGAAGAGAGAGAGAGAGAGAGAGAGAGAGAGAGAGAGAGAGAGAGAGAGAGAGAGAGAGAGAGAGAGAGAGAGAGAGAGAGAGAGAGAGAATGAGAAAAAAAAATGAAAAAGAAATCTGTTGCATAAAAAAGCATAAAACATAACTGAAAAGGGAAAAAATGGTTACATAAAATACAGAAAGAAAAAAAGGTGAGGGCAAGTTGTGTAAGAGAAAAAAAACAGGGAAAAAGAAACAGAATTGAAAAGAAAAATACAGAATTTGTTGCATAAAAACAAATCCGGAGGGTAGGCTGTATAAGAGACAGAGAGCTAACGGCTACAAGCAGGGAAATCTATTCACTTAGCATCACAATCACTTCTTCATCTGGATTTGGACGGCTGTATCAGGTTCAACTTAATCAGTACCTACTGCAAGTGGGATTCAGTATGGCGCCCAAATGACTCCACAAGGACTTAAAGGACGGGGTCAATGAAGTCAGCATCTTCCCTTCATGGGAATCAGCTGGCATAGACACCACCTGGTCTCTGTACTAGACAAAACTGGTGTGCGCCAAGGGAGCGGTGGTTATTCACGTCAGCCCAAGGTGCTGGTGTGGAGGGTTCAAACCCGTTTCCGCTTTTCGGAAGAGTAGGACCATTGTGTGCCGGTGGAAACAGATAACAAATTTCACAAAACTGCATACACACGGGGACTGGGGTAAAAAAGCATGTGAGTGCTTTATCCCCTTATCCTCGAAAGAAAAGAATAAAAAATAAATAGATAAAATAAAATAATACTGTGATAGTTAATTGAGCTTGATTCCTTCAAGGGCCTCTGCAGTAGCTTGTCTGTCTTCTGTTCTGAAAAGTGTGAAGAATGCCTTAAGCCTTACCCATGACTACAGCTTGTGTTCAGATCAGGATTTGAGGTAGGCTACTGTTCAAACTCAACTCCTCTGATTTGGCTTTTTGTGCACCATCTGTTTCTATTCTTTTTCTGTCTTTGTTAAAATTTTCTTTTTCTATTTTTTTTCTATATTAGTCGTTGACTAGCTCATTCTCTTCTTAATCAAAGTCATATACTATGTGTACTTCTGTCGCCAGACATCCACAGGCTTCAGCTCAAATGTTTTCTGATATTTTTTCAGGGTGCTTGCATAATCATGTTAGAAACAAACCTGTGCTTGGCCTAGTTTAAGATGTGTGGTTTTACTGCATTGTACAGAAAGAAACAAACCCATGAGAAGAGCAGAGCAGAGACAGAAATGGGGAGAACTGGTTGTCTAGTCTTCAGGGGTGCCCCCACGGTCATCAGACTATGGGATAAATTGGTAGATAGAGGAAGGAAGCATGGAAGCATGTTTCAAGAGTGGTCATTCTCATTACACTCTAGGCTCAGTATCTTACTGTAATTCTGTAGCAAGCTGGGAGAAACATTTTTTGTCAGTGCCATCCGTGATCTGCAGCCCTCTTTCTATCTCTTTTGTTATAGAGAAAGTGATGAACGCTGAAAACCCATCAGAAAAGCACTCTATATATCTGGATAGAATATATTATACTGCTTGTGTTCAGGATTTGTGTTACTTCCAGTCTGTACTGGACAGGCTTCGTAATATGTAACAATTTATGTTGCTCATTGGTGAATAAGGTCCAGCTGAGCTTTCTGTCCCCAGATACACAATTATGGCTTTCACTGCTGCCCTCCTGAGAAACTCACTCATCATGAAGTCATTACACTGAGACTCCATGAGCCACTGATAGATGATCAAAACTTATGGTCCTTAGGATTTTACATACTGAAGAGTTGGCAAGTCCAATAAGGCTCCACTTGCACCAACGAAAAGGTCAACCATCTTCTCAATAACTGTACTGCTTAAAAACAAATGCTGCAAGCCAACAACATCTATCCCCTCAATGTCCTCTAGATCACAGAAGAGCTTGTAGTGCTGGTTCTTCCAGTCTTGCATGGGCATGCATAACTGAAGATACAGCAGGCAGCTTTTTTACATGACTTTCATACTGTCTGTTGTATACAGTGTGCTGACTGCATCCTTTTCAGCTCTCTCACACATTCTGAGTGATAAAATCAAGTCTAAAAGAAAACAAAAGGATAGAACCCAGCTTGTGGCTCTGTGCAAACAGTTTAGTCATGTGTTTGTGATCTTCCTGCCATTGACTGAAAAAGGTTCTTGCCAAATGTTTTTGAGAAAAAGGAAAGCAGAAAATTGTATGCAAGATGTCCTTGTACTAACTTGTATACGACTATATTTTACATGCACATCAGAGACAACACCCTGCTTGATCTTTTGTAAGGAAGAAGAAAACCACAAGAAATGCACACACAAGGGAATACTGAGATAACAGGGGAGAGCATTCAGCATGACACCAGCCCAGAGATGATCTTTTTTGGTTTTGGTACTGTCAATGGGTACCTGCCCTCTTTAGGTCAGGGAAGGTAAAGCAGGGAGGGAGAAAAGATGGGTGCCACCCTAAATATGCCAGCCACTAGAGAAGCTGAGGTCTCTGATGCTTCGCTCTCCTGTGACCACATAGATTATGGGACACCTTTACCTGATTCAGATTGGTTGAGAGGAATTGACAGTTAATAGTTAGTAAGGCTGACCACAACATTCTGCAGGAAAGCAGTTCATGATAAAACAAAAACAAGCTTGCTTTATATCTTTTAAAAAAAATCTTGTCTATATCTTAGATATCTGTAAATTTGTGTATGATGCACAGCAGGTGCCAAAACTATCCTGTAAGATTCTCACCTGACAGTATCACCCAGTTCTGCTACATTATCCTTATCAATTAGCCGCTGCACTCAAGGACAATGACATAGGCCCCCTAATCCTCCTTCTCCATTTGTTCCGGTCTTCACTGGCCCTGCTGACTTCACGGATTCTCATGTCACAGGATTCATTGATGTTGCCTGTGAGAGAATCTGGTGGTCTGCCTGTAAGGTCACTTGCTTTAAAAGAAATCCGACATGACTTGAATGAAAGAAACACACAGAGCATCCTCCCAAAAAACCATATACTGCTGTTGAAGTGTGGATGATTTAATTGATTTTAAAAAATGGAATTCAAAGGCCTGATAGATATTTTAACAGACCATCCATTAACATCCACATTAAATAAAAAATGATGACTTTTTTAACAAATAAAGTGCATGTACACTTGCATGCCCACATAAACAGACTTACACATGCATGCAGGGAAACACAATGCATGCATGCACACATGCGTGCACACACACACACAACACACACACACACACACACACACACACACACACACACACACACACACACATGGAGGAAGGAGGAAAAAGTGAAAAGCACACATGTATGCAGCACCTATCTGTATATACAAAAAAGTACCACTAGAGATCCAGAAAAAAAACAAATTTGGGTTTATCATTAGACTTAAAACAAAACTAATCAATTTAACAACAAGAGATCACCCATTCAATCAATTCATTTAAAAGAAAAAAATAAGGCACTTACTATCAATGAAAAGAGATATACCTGCAGGATTCAAAATAAAAAAGTAAATGCATACCCAGAATCAATATCATATAGATGGGCTGGGGGGGGGGGGGGGGGGAAGAATCAGAAGATAAAATTGAAAAAAAGCTCAATAAGGGGGAAAATACAGATAAGACTCATTCTTGATCTCTGGGACTAGGAATAATCATTTACAAGATATGAGTAGTGTTTGTCTAATGCAAGAGAGGCTCTTTTTTCCACAGTGCTAGACAGTGCTATGGAAAGCTGGAAACCACAAGAAGTGGAGGAAGCTGGCTGCAAAATCTTCAGTGGTGCCCCAAGGGTCTAAAGACTATGGGAAAGGTAAGATGAGATAAGGTGAGACAGTGTCTCTCTTATGCACAGGTAAGCATGCTTTTCCATTGAGGACACTTTCATCATTTCCAGTCACTTGAAAGGGTCCAGTCCTTCAGATGAGGCTATAAACTGAGGTTCAGTGCCTGAGCACACAGAACATCTTGAGCACATGTTAAAATCTGTTCCACCTTTTGGAAGAGTAGGCCATTATATGCCAGTAGGAACAGATGAAAAGATTTCAGAATGTGATGTTTAGACATCATCCCCAAAGTTGGAATGCGGTTACCTAAATGGTGGGCAAATACTATGGTATATGCAAAATCTCACCATTGGCCAACCTCAGAGTTTTAGTCAAGGAAGTAAAGAAAAAAAAACAGAAAGAAAAGAAAGGGTTGTCTTCTAGAAGAGAAAAAAGGTCTATGGTAAGTAGTATAGTCTTTTTCCCCCTAAGGGGAAAATTGTCTCATTGTATGACCCATTAAACATTGGCTTTCTTCAGAGGACAGTGTTCCTTTACAAATCAGTATAGTCCTTTGCCATGTGAATTATCAGTGTCCTGTATCAGTATAGTTCTTTTCTAAAACTACCATCAACATTATGTATCATTATATTATTTTCCATAAGCATAATTAACATTATGTAACAGTATAGTTTTTCTCCACGAGCATCAACAACATCAGTATAAGTACAGTCCTCTCTTTTTCCAGATGTACAGTCCTTTCTGGAAACATCATGAATGTTAAGTATCAGTATAGTCCTTTTTCAGAAGCAACATCAATGTCATGCATAAGTAAAGTATTTTTCCACAAGCATCGTGGTATTAACTGTCAGCATGTCCATTTTCCACGAAGCATTCATCAACACATGATCAGTGATATTGTTTTCCTGAAGCCTCATCAGTGTTGTGTGTCAGTATAGTCCTTTTCCAGAAGCAACACCAATGCCATGTTTTCAGCATAGTCCTTTTCCACAAGCATCATTGATATCAACTATCAGTATTGTCATTTTCCAGAAGCCTCATCAGTGTCCATGTATCAGTATAATCCTTTTCACAAACATGACCAAAACCATGTATCATAGCCCTTTTCCATGACATTACCAAAATCATGTATCAGTATATAGTCCTTTTCGATGAACATTACCAAACCATGTATCAGTGTATAGTCCTTTTCCACGAACATTATCCAACAATCTGTGTCAGTATGTAGTCCTTTTCCATGAACATTACCAAAATCATGTATCAGTATACTTAGAATATGTCAAAAAGTCCTTTTCCCAAGCACCATCAACATAGTGTCAGTATAGTCTTTTCAACAGCATTATCAACATGTACAGTAACAGTCCTTTTCTCTGAGCATCACCACATCATTATCAGTATATAGTCCTTTTCCAGAACATCACCAACATCAGTATCAGTAAATAGTCCTTTTCCATGAGCATCACCAGCATCAGGTATCATGTAGTCCTTTTCCAGTCAGACTTGAGCTCCATGGTCAGGCTCCATTTCTGGGCGCCTGCTGTTCTCACACTGGGACACCTGCAGTCCAGTCTTGGCCCAGCGGCTGTCCAGACACTGACCGGTCATCTGGTGCATGATCTGCTGACCCTGCCGCATCCACCGCTGCACAGGACGCACAGAGTGACAGTTTGGAAAATGCAAGACTGGAAAATAACATGCGCACACATGTACACAAGTTTTCACAGCTCTAGTTAACTAGGAAAAAAAAAGTCTTCTTCTTACCTTTATTCTTTTTTTAACCTTAGCCGGTTGATAAAAATGCTATAAAAACACATTAAAAAAAAAATCATATCTAATATTTTAAAGTGCATAGTAAGGAAATTTAATGCCTACAATTCCAATTTTGATGAAAAGTCAAAACTGACAAGGTGGGTCTGTCTGCCTTCCCTTTTTTGGGCCTATCTCCTTTTCACTGCCTGCAAGTAAAGACTCATTCTGTAAAAACAGGTCCCATATTTTAATCTGTTCAATCAAAATATTTTTTCAATAAATTCTTGTATTCAAAACAGTCTTCTTCTTACCTTTATTCTTTAAAAATTTTTTTTTTTATTCTTTCATTTCAAGGATAACAGAACGAGCACTCATCTGCTTTTTTTTTACATCCAGTCCCCCATGTGAATGCTGTTTTGTAAATGTTGTCAATCGTTCCTACCTGATGGTCAGAAGAGTCGCAGAAAGTGACAACGACGTACATCTGAGTCTCCATGGGGTTGACCGACAGACACATGCCGTTGCTGACGATGCTGCCCTTCCTCCGCCACGACCACTCCTTTTCATGGGGAAAGAAGTGTTGTTACAGGGATTACTATCTGATGTTGTACTCAAGCACGATATAAGCCATAAGCTAGTTTTTGCTATGCTGATTATGTTCATCAAGCCGTGGCTGTAGTCTAGTGGTTAGGGGGTTGGACTTGTAATCTAAAGGTTGCGGGTTCGATCCCAGCTTTCGGCTATGGCGTTGTGCCCTTGGAAAAGGCACTTTACGGCTATTGTCTCACCCCACCCAGGTGTAAAAGGGGTACCAACCTTGTGTTGGGGGTTAACCCTGCGATAGACTGGCATCCTATCCAGGGGGGAGTCTATGACTCTCAGTCGCTTAATGCCACAGAAACCGGGATAAACACCGGCCTGATGAGCCTTTGGCTCGAGACGGACTTAAACTAACTTTATTATGTTAATCATGCTACATGTGTTCCGTACTTAACGAATGAACAAACGATAATTTAAAAACAATAGTAAAAAAAGAAAAAAACACAACAAATAAACAATAACAACACACAACAACAAAACCATATGAATAGAGCAGAGATTAGTCAGTCATAGTGTAACAGAATTAGTCGTAAGTCTTTTCTCATAGTAATATTGCATCTCCCTCACACTTAATGGTATCTCTCTGTTGTTGTTTTTTAGGCTCCTCGGCTAGAGCTTAGAGATTCACCAGCACAGAGGGTTTTTTTTTGTGCATATGGGACCATTTTTTCCCTACAATAAAGTAACTGTTCTCTGCCTTTGGGAATACAGTTGAGAATTAAACCTACCAGTTTTGCAATAACAGTTGACACCTCCCTATTCTTTCCAATTTTCAACTGTCATGGATTTTTATGACATGTACAAGTCTGTAAGCACATAGTTACCTTTGGTTTCGAGTCTCCTCTCAAAAGACTTGACAT
The DNA here is from genome assembly GCA_030674155.1 of Stramonita haemastoma. Lineage (NCBI taxonomy): Eukaryota > Metazoa > Mollusca > Gastropoda > Neogastropoda > Muricidae > Stramonita > Stramonita haemastoma. The sequence goes on from CM060320.1 coordinate 25,410,046, forward strand.
ACAGTTCGATTTTCCCATCAAACTGGGAAGAAAGGGCAAGGCTGGGAATCAAACCCAGAACCTCACAGTATACTTGTTTGGCAAGCAAATGTCAAAACCATCCTGCCACCTTCCTCCTTGCAAGGACTTTTTAACCCTTTTGCATTTGGATTCTCTGAACACAAATTGCCCCTAGATTTCGAATTCTCCATCACTAAATCAGGTCAGGCATACATGCTCACTCGCCTTTTCCTCCTTCTAAGCACATACCAGCAGCTTTAATTACTTCCAGACTCTCACTTGTCCAGCCTGATACTGCTTTGGCATGTGGTAGCGATCAGTGAAGGTCACTGAGCGATGGAAAACTACTGAGTGCAAATCCTGGGTCGGGTTTCAGGGGGAGGGATTCATTTAATCCTGGCAAATCCTAGGTCAGGACTAAGAGAGTTAACAAAGGAATGTTTCTGGTCCTGATAGAGTCCTGAACAGTCAATCCGAGAGTCCTGAACAGTCAATCCGAGAGTCCTGAACAGTCAATCAGACAGTCCTGAACAGTCAACCAGAGAGTCCTGAACAGTCAACCAGACAGTCCTGAACAGTCAACCAGAGAGTCCTGAACAGTCAACCAGACAGTCCTGAACAGTCAACCAGACAGTCCTGAACAGTCAACCAGACAGTCCTGAACAGTCAACCAGACAGTCCTGAACAGTCAACCAGAGAGTCCTGAACAGTCAACCAGAGAGTCCTGAACAGTCAACCAGACAGTCCTGAACAGTCAACCAGAGAGTCCTGAACAGTCAACCAGAGAGTCCTGAACAGTCAACCAGAGAGTCCTGAACAGTCAACCAGAGAGTCCTGAACAGTCAACCAGACAGTCCTGAACAGTCAACCAGAGAGTCCTGAACAGTCAACCAGAGAGTCCTGAACAGTCAACCAGAGAGTCCTGAACAGTCAACCAGAGAGTCCTGAACAGTCAACCAGAGAGTCCTGAACAGTCAACCAGAGAGTCCTGAACAGTCAACCAGAGAGTCCTGAACAGTCAACCAGAGAGTCCTGAACAGTCAACCAGAGAGTCCTGAACAGTCAACCAGAGAGTCCTGAACAGTCAACCAGAGAGTCCTGAACAGTCAACCAGAGAGTCCTGAACAGTCAACCAGAGAGTCCTGAACAGTCAATCAGGACTAGTCCTGAACGGTCAATCAGACTGGAAGTCAAACTACTAGCTAGGAACAAGGTAGGAAACAGTCCCTCACCTGGGAATCCTTGTTCAGCTCACACTGCCTCAGCTTGGCGATGACAGGCAGCTGGCCCACATCCAGATCCAGGCAGCCAGGGCCTTGCTGAATCTTGCCATAGGCCACCTCGTCACTGACAGGCAGTCTGGGGCAAATGATGGTAACGAATGAAGGAGTGAATGAAGGAGTGAATAAATGAATGAAGTGTGAATGAAGGAGTGAAGGAGTGAATGAAGGAAGGAAGGAAGGAATGGAAGGGAGGAAGGAAGGAAGGAAGGAAGGAAGGAAGGAAGGAAGGAAGGAAGGAAGAAAGAAAGGAAGGATGGAAGGAAGGAAGGAAGGAAGGAAGGAAGGAAGGAAGGAAGGAAGGAAAAGGAAGGAAGGAAGGAAGGAAAGAAGGAAGGAAGGAAGGAAGGAAGGAAGGAGTGAAGGAAGGAAAGAAGGAAGGAAGGAGTGAAGGAAGGAAGGAAGGAAGGAAGGAAGGAAGGAAGGAAGGAAGGAAGGAAGGAAGGAAGGAAGGAAGGAAGGAATGAGTGAATGAATGAATGAGTAAATGAATGAATCAATGAATGTGTGAATGAATGAATGTGTGAATGAGTGAATGAATGAATGAATGAATGAATGAATGAATGAATGAATGAATGAATTTTTTTTTCGTTCCTCAGCTAGAGCTTCGAGGTTCACCAATGGTGTTTTTCCATATGTGACCGTTTTAACCTACCATTAAGGAAGACGCATTCTGACTTTGAGAATAGTGTTTAAACAACATACCTGTGTGCATGCAATTAAAAAAAAAAGAACTGTCATCAGTTCCTAGCAGCACAAAATGGCTTATTCATCTGAAAGGTGGAACAGGATTTGAACACATGCTCAAGATGTTCTGCATACATTCACACATAAGGCCTCAGTTTATAGTCTCATCCAAAGGACTTTCGGGAGACTGGAGTAGGCACTGATGTTAACTCCAGGGAAAAATTCTCTAAACTGGGTGCCTCCATAGTGGGTCAATCCCAGGCTGTCACATCATGAGCACAATGCTCTAACCACTAGGCTATCTCACCTCCTATGAATGAATGTATGATTTGTAGGACACATAGCAGTCTCCAGATCCTTTGATGATAGCACAATGT
>CM060320.1:25417389-25419889 GCA_030674155.1 Stramonita haemastoma
CTTTCAGTCAACCAAGAAACTAAGCACAATAACCAACTTGTCAGAACCTCTCAGTGTCAAGCCTCAATACAGTGATCTATATATAAAAAAAAATTGTCAAAGAGTTTCTCAAAAACTTCATTACACTGTGTGAACTTATAAAAGATACACACACATGCATGCATGCATGCACACACACACACACACACACACACACACACACACACACACACACACACACACACACACACACACACACACACACACACACAAATTCACTTTAAAATGTACAATCTGAATTTGTCAAACACTCATTTCCAGCCAAAAACCAGCATTTTCAAAAAGAAACAAACAAAACTAACAACCAAATGAAGCCAAATGCCTTACCTCCTCTGAAAAGGTCGACAGTGGGTTTATATTCCAAAGTGAGGGAATCTATGAAGTCTATCACTGGACTCACAGCACTATGAGGCTCCTACACACCAGAAAAGTAAACACAAGTTTTAAAAAAAAAAAGCTCACCAAATAAGACAATATACGTCTAAAAGCATACTTTAAAAAAACACAACATCTGTGCACCAAAAAATAAGAGTAAACATGCACAAGGAAACGAGAACACCAAGAACAACTGAAGAAAAATATCATAAAGAAAAAAACTTTGCCTTTTTCACATCTTTCCTAGACTGAGAAAAGAGAACATATTGAAGTTAAGCAAGGATATTGATACACTGCTATTTGAAGTAGCGGTGGTAATATTAGTTGCTGAAATAGGGGTTTTTTGCACACACACACACACACACACACACACACACACACACACACACACACACACACACACTCCCCCCTCCCCTCCCCCCCATCACCCCCCCCCCCCCCCCCCCCCCCCACCACACACACACACACACACATACCCACACACACACACACACACACACACACATAATACACACAACACACACACACACACACACACACACACACACACACACACACACACACACACACACACTCCACCCCCCGACCCCACACACACACACACACTCTGCACCAACACACACAAACGCTCCATCTCCTCATCCCTACCCTCTGCACAGTGGTCAGCAGAGGCTGCAGCCAGTTGGGGGTCACCTCACAGTGACTGTCCATGAACACCAACACCTCTCCCTCTGCCAACTTCGACCCCCGAACCCTCGACCTGGCCACACCTGGCAACAGCAACAACAACACATATATAATATGATATGCCTGTCACCAGCATAGTAGCTGCAACAGTCAGGTGGATCAGGCTTTAAAGTTGCTATGTGTTTTTCTTCATAATGAAATAAACAGAAAATATTCTGTAAATATATATATATATATAATTTTGCTTTAATTTTGCTCTTGCTCTATTAATTTTGTCACATCCAATCTTGTTGTTTATAGCCCCACCCATCACAGAGGCCATATTGGGGCTGTTTTTCATCCACACACAAAAAAAAGGGCTGAAAAGAAAAATCACGTCAGGCTTATTATCAGAATAAGCAAGAAGGAAGGTGGCAAGACAGCTAAGACGTTTACCTGTCTAACAAGTAAACTGTGAGGTTCTGAGTTCAATTTCCCAGCCTTGCTCTTCCTTACCAGTTTGATGAGAAAAGTCCCAATAAAATAATAATACATGGAATTTGTATAGCGCTATATCTTGCAAAAACAAATCAAAGCGCTTGCATTCAACCTACACGACGCACAATCAGCAACTATTTACAGTTTTGACAAATTCGAATGTACACACACACACAACACACACGCACACACACACACGCACACGCACACGCACGCACGCACGCTCGCAGCACGCGCGCGCCACGCACACACACCTACAAACGTTATGCACTTTGGCAGGTGGATGTTGAAGGCAGGGACAGGTAAGAGATGGAAGCGGAAGGAGAAAAACTTAGGTTTGAAATAAGTGTGTCTTGAGGTTGGATTTAAAAGTGTCATAAGTAGGCTTTTGTCGGAGGGAGAGAGGAAGGTCGTTCCACATCGATGGACCGGAAACAGAGAAAGAGCGGCGGCCAACGGTAGATAGGTTGAATCTGGGTGTTCTTAGGGACAAAGTATCTGCCGACGAGCGGAGGGAGCGAGAAGGTGTGTACAAGTGAAGACATTCACAGAGGTAGGAGGGTGCAGTATTGTGGAGACATTTGTAACAGAGGGTATTGATCTTGTAGTTTACTCTCTGCGGTACGGGCAGCCAATGAAGAGATTGCAAGAGAGGGGTAATGTGCTCAGATTTTTTCTTTCTGAGGACCAGACGAGCTGCGGAGTTTTGTATGCGTTGGAGGGAGTGGATGGATGATGCTGGCAGACCAGCCAAAAGAGAATTGCAATAGTCCAGACGTGAGAGAATAAGAGAAGTGACAAGTTTGGAAGTTGCATCAGTGGACAGGTACTTTCGAATTGCGCTAATACGCCGTAGTTGATAGTAGCATGACTGACAGGTTTGGGTAATGAATTTTTGCATGGAGAGAGTGTTATCGACAAC
>CM060320.1:25424889-25427389 GCA_030674155.1 Stramonita haemastoma
AGGTGGAAGAGAAGAGACAGAGGAAGGGATGAAGAGGGGAGAAGAGAAACCCAGCAGACAGCAATATCCCTGTACCTTAAGGTAAGAAACCCACATACATACACACAAACCTGACACATTCTTAATATCTAAATGAAACACTTCTACCCAGCTATCAAAAGTCCTAACTGTTCCCTTTCCCCCTGTATATGTAGCAGACACAAGGCCTAACAGCTAGGCTATACCTCCCATACAGTCACACTGACATGTGGAGAATGTTGAGTAGGGTCCTGGTCTATAGCCCCCTTTCTGTTTAACTAACCTACAAAGCCTCTCAGTCAGTTCCCTTCTCATTCAGATTCTGGGACACCTGCTTACTCTTGACTTCTAGTTCTATGCTGGCAGGCATTTCCCCCCCTGAAGTGGTGCGGTTTTTTTTGGTGTGTGTGTGTGTGTGTGTGTGTGTGTGTGTGTGTGTGTGTGTGTGTGGTGTGCGTGCGTGCGTGCGTGCGTGCGTGCGTGCGTGCGTGCGTGTGTGTGTGTGTGTTGTGCCACGTGCCTGAGAGCATGCGTGCCTCTGTGTGTGTATGTGTTTTATTTTCTTTTCTTTTATTCTTTTATATCTAGGATAATGGAATAAGCACTATTGTGCTTTTTTTTCTTGTGTTGTGTGTTGTGTGTGTGTGTGTGTGTGTGTGTGTGTGTGTGTGTGTGTGTGTGTGTGTGTGTGTGTTGTGGTGTGTGTGTGGTGTGTTTGACTTCAACATAGCCCCCTAAATACCCTAATGAGTGAAAGGACAGCCAGACAAAAATAATGTTCAATTTTTGTTTGTTTCTTCCTCGGGAAGCTCCAAGATTCATCAATGAAATTTTTGCATAAGCAACCATTCCCCCTCGCCTCCCCCCCCCCCCCCCCCCCCCTTGTGCTACCACCATTAAGGTACCTCCATTCCAACTTTGTCAAAACATGACACCTGTGTGCATGCAGTTTTGTTTGTTTGTTTCTTTTAATATCATCTGTTCCTACCAGCATAAAATGGCCTATTCTTTTGAAAGTTGGATCATGTTTTAAATGTGTGCAAAATGTTCTGTGTGTATTTGCACACAGGGCCTTGGTTTATAGTCTCATCCAAAGGACTTTTTTCCCTTCAAACTTGGAAGAGAGGGAAAGGCTGGGAATCAAACCCAGAACCTCACAAATTTCTTGTTTGACAGATGAACATGTTAACTGTACTTCCACTTTCTTCCTTACTATTCAATATGATTTATGCCTCCCATTTCTCAAACTTGTCACTGCCCATCTCTTAACCTTCCACCCTCTTTTTCCACCTACCCTTCTGCTCAATATACAATTATCTGTGTTTACTCTACACTTGGGATGCATATAAGTACAAGTCTGTGTCCTACATTCAAACTTTATTTTATAAATGCATGCTTTTTTCTTTTGGGTTCTACTTCTTTTTTCTTTGCTTTTTTACCAATGGTGATATTTTTGCATATATATTATTCATTTATTTATTTATGCCACTTTTTGCACACCATTAAGGTACCCACATTCCAGCTTTGGGGAATTCAAACTTAATTATTTAATTACACAGAAAAAATTAAGCATAGGCAGTGAAAACCTAAGTTGTATGTAATATAGGCCTATATATTCACCATCTACTTTGGCTGTAGGCCTACTTACAGCAACACTGTCCTGGGCTGAAATAACTTGATGCTGTCAGACAATAACTATGGCGGAGATCCAGATTCGAGGAAGAGAGAGAGAGAGAGAGAGAGAGAGAGAGAGAGAGAGAGAGAGAGAGAGAGAGAGAGAGAGAGAGAGAGAGAGAGAGAGAGAGAGAGAGACCTCACAAAGACAGACAGACAGACAGACAGAGCAAAAAAATATTTATCTTGGCAGTGTTTGGTTCCATCAGTCCCCTCCATGTTTATTTTTGTTTCAATTTGTTTTCTTCATTCCTTGGCTAGAGCTCCAATGTTCACCAATAGGGTGAGATTTTTGTGTATGTGACAATTTTCCTTCCCACCATTTCAGGTAGCTGCATTCTGACCTCAGGGTACATTTTGGATTGAACCTACCAATTTTACCAAGACAGTCGGGATGTATAGATCTCCCTGCTCTTTCTGATTTTCAACTGCCATGGGTTCTTCTGACATGCCTAAGTCCACATCCATAAGAACATGGTCCAACTGGTTTAAGTCTCTTCCATAATGGGGAAAGGAAGGGCAAGGCTGGGAATCCAACCCAGAATCTCATGGTTTACTTGTTAGGCAGGTGAATGTTTAAAACCATTTATCTAACCTGTAATACCTGGGACTAAGCCTTGATCATCTGGGGCCAAAGAGTAGAGGGTGAACCCTTGCTCTATTTACTCACATGTTCTGTTGTGCTTTTTTTTCTTTCACGTATGTCTGTCAATCTGACAGTAATGGCTTTTTTGTTTTTGTATAGTAGGGTGATATATATATATATATATATATATATATATATATATATATATATAATATATATATA
>CM060320.1:25432389-25459889 GCA_030674155.1 Stramonita haemastoma
CGTGGCCGAAACACCTCGACTTCAGTTTCAAGCATAGGCGCTTGAGTGTTTGTTATTTTCTCTCTGTCTTCTCCTTTGTTCATCTCTTTCTTTAGAAGTTAGTGTGCTAAGGAAGTGTCTTATGTCCCCCACCCCCCTGTATCATTTGCAGGACCATCCCCGAAGTAGGAATGCGGCTACCTTTATGGCGGTCAAAAACCGTTGCATACGCAAAAATCTCACCATTGGTAAACCTCGGAGTTCCAGTTAAGAAACAAAAACAAAAAAAACAGGGGGAAAAATGGCAAGATTTCTGAAAATAGTCATGCTTTTTTTTCTCTCCCCCCCCCCTCCCCCGCTTTTGGTGTGTTTTTTTCCCTCTCTAACTGTGTGTAAACTGTTTATTGATGCTACTTATATAGCTTGGCGGACTGTTGAGAAAGACAGACAATATGACCACTTTAGGGAACGGCAGATGATGGAGAGGGGGGGGGGGGGGGGGATTGCCAATCATCCCAACACCCTCGAAGACGGAATGCGGCGAACATAACGGCACACGGGAAAATGGCTGCACTGAAGTGCCTAAGCAGGAGCTGCACCAGTGATGGGAGTCTAGTCTAGTTGAGGAACGAAAAAGTCAGGAAAGAGCTTCCTAAAATTTTAAAGGTCTATTCATGTGCGATATACAGGGGCCTAGCCACATCACATCATTATCTTTTGCTGCTGCTGCTGCAGCTGGATGGCTAAATGAAGAAAGGCCTTTTTGGCCAGGCTCCGTTTGGCAAATCAACAACACACGTCTGTCATTATAGTTTTGCGGCTTCTGAAGACGAGCTGTTAGTCTCATCAGCATAGCGGCAACTGTCTGTCTGTGTATCTCGTTAAAAACACTTGTGTGTGTGTGTGTGGGGGGGGGTTTTATCTCTTCAGTCTGTCTCTTGTCTACTACATCTTTGTTATTTTTTGCATGGAGTAAGCTAAGCATTTCTAACGCTATTAGGCTGCAGCAAAATTTGAGAGCTCGTGACAAAATTCTAAATCATCGGTCATTGATAGGATACGCAGTTTTCGCTTATCCGACAGGTTGAATCAAAACGTTTATATTTATATAAAATATCCCGTAGTCAGGTAGACTGTTGGGCAAAACAAGTAGGCCTTTTTGCACTAAATACCAGTTAGTAAGAAAAAAAGTCATGACAGACAGATAAGTGTCTCTTTATCCCTTGCTAGATAGTATTTAATTCAACAAGCAAAATTAGTTTTAACAGAAAAAATCGACTTGTTTGGTTGTGACCGAGATTATTTTGTATGATTTGTATAAACCGACGTGTTTCCGCAGTTGTCTGAACTTTGCGCAGCGACAGCAGAGGCCACAGTTGTACAGTGTTGAGTCTGCAGTTTTCAAGGTTTGCCAGATAGAAACGCTGAAAAGAAATCATTCCGAAAATATGGCAACTGTGTTTGGAATCGATCACAAATATTTTGCAGTTGGAACTGTTGCCGTTTCGGTGGGAGTCGCAGTACTGGCAACTTACCGGCTTAGCAGACGTTCTGCAGCAAGTCCGAGTGAATATTACGAGACTCGGAAGTTAGTCAACGAGTATCTGTTGTTCCACTATGGCAAAACCAATGAAGTGCTGTCATACGAAGACTATGCACCGGTAGATTCCGTGGATTTTCCACAAAGATGTGCTGAGCTTTGTTTGAAATATTACAAACCGAAGGTGAGCAAGAACTTCAATATAATATCTATTTTGCTTTTGACCCAGTTTAGTATTTTTGGCACACGTGCGCAAGTTTTCACACGCACGTGGATGCATGTGCATGTTTGTATGTATAAATAAAGTCATGCATCTAGAAATACGTAAAGTTCACTGAAGTATAAACGGCAAGAAAAAAAAAGGGGGGGAAGGATGAGGTACAGTAAGTTGGGGGGGGGGGGGGGGGGGGAATGCATGGTAGGTAACTCCAGTAGGCCTACTAAGAATGCAGACTTATGATTCTAACCTAATACTAGTATTAGTTATAGCAAGTAGGCTAGCGTAGCAGATCTATTCAAGTTGGGGCAGAAGTGTCTGGTTGAGGGTTCCTCCGTGTTTCCTCTTCTTAGAATTGGTACCCTTTGGTATGTTTTTTTTTTTTTTATCAACACAGTGGTTTTAGATCTATTTAGCCCTTAGGCTAACACTTGTTTTTCTACTTATAAAAAAAACAAACAAAAAACCCCTGGCATGCATTGTTCAAGACAGCTTTTATTATTGTTTTTTCATTTTTAGGCTGGTGTTCCAAATCGAGCCCTGGACATTGGATGTGCAGTAGGACGATCTACATTTGAACTGGTTCGAACTGTGGATGAAGCCATTGGCATTGACTACAGTCGTGCCTTTGTTGATGTCTGCAATGAGTTGAGGGAGAAGGGGACCATGGACTACACTATGACAACAGAAGGAGATCTGTGCAAAGAACTCAAGGCTGTTGTACCGTCAGATATTGTATGTTGAGTATTATCAATCTGTGTGTGTGGTGGGTGTTGTGTGTGTGTGTGTGTGTGTGTGTGTGTGTGTGTGTGTGTGTGTGTGTGTGTGTAACGTATACATATTATATATATGTAATATAAATTTAATGTGTAATATAAAATTATAATGCATATTGACTTATTGTGTGTGTGTGTTTTCACAATCTGTGATATTTTATCTCAGTATCTATCTATCTATCTCATAGTTTGGTGCCCATGAGGGCACTCCTGAAGATTTGTCAACCAGTTCCCTCCATTCCTCTCTCTGTTCTGCCTTTCTCAGGGTGATATTAGGTGGAAAAAATGGGAAGGGAGGTGGTCAAAAGGGGTGTGATGGGGGTTATCCCTGTCTTATCGATAACTCAACTGAGTGAATGATAAAAATTAAAAGAAAATTTGCATCACTAGACTGCAGTGCATAATGTCAAAAATACATTTTAAGGAAATCAAAGTTATCAAATTTGTGGTCTGTATGCGCGTTTGTTAAAAGACTTCCCAGACCACCAGGCAAGATCTAGTGATCAGGTTAGGCACCATATATTATTTTTTCCTGTTCCTCTGCTAAATTTCCAACTCCAAGGTTCACAATAGTGAGATTTTGTGTATAGTGTTTACCTATCATTAATTTGTAGCCATATTCTGACTTTAGGGATGGTGTCTAAAACTATGCATACGTTTTTGTCAATTTTGGCATTCACACCCACTGGCACGCTGTGGCTTAGTGCTCCAGGGGCGGAGCAGCCTCAATTTCATGAAGAGAAGTTTGCCATGACTGAAAGTGGTATTCATTTCATTTCAGTTCAGTTTGTACATGAGAACAGGGTACAAATTTATCTCCTCAAAATCAAATGGGTGCTTTGGTGGTGGCTTGAACCTTGGTGGTTAGATTGCAAGTGCAACACTAAGTCTAACCACTAAAACTATCTGGTCACACCTGGTGCCAATATATTATATCCAGGCAGTTACGAAAATCTAGGACTTTGTTATGTTTCATACAGGCACCCTCTCTTTAATTGGGAACATTTAACATTTTCTCAATTTCTGTTTACGTGCAACAGCAGTTCTCTGTTGCATGCAGCAACAGTCTACTCCTCCAGGCACCAAAGACCCGGGAAGTGAGAGAGTGAAGCTTGGCCTGCATGATCCATCCACCATAAAAAAAATATTGTTCCCTGTCATCATTGTCTTATGCTACCATTGTTAATTTGATGTTTTGATACATTACAGCTGTTTTGTTTTGGCAGTGTGTTCCTGCTTTAATTTTTGTAATTGTACAATTTTGTAGAAAAGTGCTAATGAAGAATTGTGTGCTAGTAATCTTAACAGCAGTAACAGTGTTGGATCATAGCCTGTGTGTGGATTGCAGAACCGAAAGAAGGCAGCATTCATCCAAGGGGATGCCTGCAACCTGCCAAGCAGTCTGGGCAAGTTTGGTGTGGTCTTGGCAGCCAACTTGGTGTGTCGCCTGCATCATGCACGCCAGTTCTTGAAGGACCTTGGCACCTTGGTGGCTCCTGGAGGTATCCTGGTGATCACAGCACCGTACACCTGGCTGGAGCAGTTCTCTGACAAGGTAACTGCCAAATTTGTTTTCAGTGCATGTAATTGTTGTGCTGGTGGTGAAGCATCAACTTAGAATAGTAGGAAATTCTCCCTAGGGGATGTCGGGGACCTGTCAGTATAAATAGCATCCTCACCTTCTGGAAATTCTGTGCTTGGAATTCCCTCTTTTCTATCCCTCTTCTTTGTTTCTGCCTTGTTCTTTTCTTCCTGTCTCCTGCTTGTCTATTTTGTGCCTTCTATTTAAAGAAGAAAAATGTTATTGCACTTGTACATGTACTCATATCCTGATTCTGTTTAAATGCTCATAAACATAGTCATTCGTAATGACTGATTACAGATATATATATATATATATATATATAATATAATACCATGTCTGGAAAACTTGCTTGAATTTATGGTAAACACAGTTATTAGAAAAAAGGAATTCCAACATTGCTATTGTTTTTTTTTGTGTGTGTGTGTCTGAACAGTCCGAGTGGCTTGGTGGCTACAAAGACAAAGACGGGAAGCCAGTGACGGGATTTGACACCCTGAAGAAAGAACTTCTGCCAATGTTCGACCTCTTGGATGATCGCAACATGCCTTTCTTGATCCGGGAAACAGCTCGCAAACACCAGTGGACAGTGGCACATGCCACTGTTTGGCAGCGTAAATAAAAGCCAGGAAGATACAGTCATTGGACATTTGAATTGCATGCTGTTTTAAATCATATCATGTAACTTTACATTTTTTTGGCATATACATATTCTCTGCACATTGCATTTTTGACTAAGATGAGAAAGTTTTAAATGTTTACTGTTGGTGGAGGGCGGATGAAAGGGGAGAGATGTAACAGAGTTTTGTTTAGTGTTTGACTGCGATGTGTTCTTGTTGATAAAACCAAATGTTGAGTAAGGTTAGTGAGAAGAAGGACCAATGTGACAGTTTGTTGAGGGGATGATGAAAAAGAGTGATTTGTGATGAGTTACATGATGAGGAATATGTATTGCTTTCTGTACAAATGACATTAAATATGGATTATTACATAAGGTACAAGATAAGCTGGGTGTATGTATCTGTTCTGGTTGTTGCAAGCATTCCATGTGAAACATATCTACCAGTCAACAACTACTGCTGATGACCCCAGAGCTTATTCAGGGACTAGACCATAACCATGTCCTTCCATTTTGATTGACAAATGTATGGTGTTAAGTTTTAGCTGTATAGACTGATTTTAGAGCAAACATGAAACCTGTTACTTATACTAAATCCGTTGTTGTATGTATACAATTGTGTAATCTGTACTCCATTGTTTTGCCTATAAACTTGCTCATAAATTGCAGATTTTCCCCTCAGACTTCACACAGAATCATCAGAATATTTTTTATTTTGTTATCCATGCTCTTCTTTTTTTGTTTTTTAAAAAAAAAGATAAGAATTGGAGTTACACTTGTTCCTCTATCTAGGCTACTTTTGTAACTTATCTTGTTCTATCTCCAATGTAGGTAGATTTCAGACTTTTTTCCTCAGAGTTGTTCTTGAAACACCCTTAGTCATACTGTTGATGCTAATGTGCCGCATGTTCTTGTCATGTCTATGTATGAAAATATATCCAGTGTTATTAGTCAGTGGTGGTTGTGATGGTGAGGAATGGCTATGAATGTAAACAGCCCAAAAAAGATGCCTACCAGCTCGTCACTGATCTTAGAGTGCTTTACATTTGTAGAGTAAATTTATTTTTCACATGAGTATATCGATCTAGAACAATGCTTCGTCCATGATCAACATGTGTAGCATTTGGAATGATGAACCCCTGAATAAGAAATCAGTCTCAGATACTATAGGATCTGCCAATGTTTTTTCTTTTAAGTAGTGAAGGAGAGGGCAGTTTTGTCTCCAGTGGCTGATGTACTGTCTCATGTTGGCCTTATTGCTTCTTACAACAGTTACTTTATACTGTTTGACAGTGTGCTTTCATTATTGTTACTTCCATTGAATTGGCTGGAAAGGTGTTCTGAACCCAGATGGTGCTAGGATATAGTAAGAAGTATGGTTCAGGTTCTGCTAGGAAAGGAAAAGTATTTTGCTTTTTTTCCCCCCCATTTGCTTACTCATTCATGCATATGATGTTTGATAGAGCACTTGTTTGCTGCAGTTGTAATTAGTTTTGAAGAGAAAGGATAGAGTATGTATATATTTTACTTCAAATTGTCTTCACTTTGGAGTTGTGCCAAAAGAAGTGTGTTGCAGGTGAAGGGAAATATAAAGAAATCATGGTAGAAAAAGATCCAACTGAAATGGTCGTTTTTATTTTTTGCTGAAAATTCATCCACCCTTCTCCATGCTGGCCAGCTGTGTTGATATTCTGCTTGAAAACATGCAAGAAGGGTTGTAATTTTGCATATTCTGTGATGTCATGTGCAATGGAAGTTCCTCCACGCCTTCTTTTTTTTATTCATCGATCTCTCCTGTTCAAAACCTTTCTCAGTTCTCCTTGCCATTTTGATTTGTTTCTTGTTATCGGGGAAATGTGATAGTCATGTTTTAAGGCTGCTCAGAACGTTCCAGTATAAACTTTTTTCTTTGTACTCTTGTTACGTAGTCTATTCTTAGCCTGCATATGCATAATTTTTTTGTTCATAGCCTTTTCTTGATATGATAGTGACTGACTTGCATTGATGTAGGCAAGTAGAGTTTATGGTCATTCTTCTTCTAGTACAAATGAAGAGTGCTGGTAAGGGGAGCTTCTTTTGCATTTTCCATGGGAAAAGTGCCTGTTACGAGTAAAGTGCCTATTAAGGTTGTTCATGTGAGGTGGAGCATCATGATTTAGTATTCATTTTGTCAGCTTTTTTTTTCTGTTTTTACTCTCTAAGAAACTTTGAAGCTTAGAGCCATGGTTTGGGGGAATTTGCTCCATAGAAAAAGCTGTACATTATCATTATTAGTTATTACTCAGTTGGTAAAGTAATTGATAAATAATCAGAATCATAAAAGAGACTTAAAATTGTTAAACATGCAGAAAAGCTGCTAATATGTGCCCAACAGCATGACAGACTTACTGGCCTGTTGTTGTTTTTTCACAGATGATTTGTATTTTTGATAGGTGATTTATCATTTAGTAGAAAAAGTGTCTGATGTGACCTCATTCAGTATCAATCAGTATCAGTTCAATCCCAATACATACCAATCCCTCTCAAATATCCAACGCTATCAATCTGAGGGAAGAAAAGCCCCCAAAACATAGCCCAGATATTGTGTTTGTGGTTGGTGGGGCTATAAGCAGTATGAAATGAAAGCATGCATGTCTTGATGTTTTTAGATATCATAATGACAATGCCATATGAGGGTGCAGTTAGACTGAGTTTTGTGTACTTATTCATTTTCGAAGTTTTCCATCAGAATACGTATACAGATTGACTCAGTGTCCTATGGGGACATATGTTCAATGACAATTAGGTCTCAGATTGCATGCTTATCAGCTCTTCCACATCAACCTTGCTTAGTTTTTGTGTTTGACTACTTCATTGCAAGGATATGCCCTTTAGTTTTGATGTTTGAATACTGTATTTCCAAAAAATAGAGTTAATTTGAGTAAAATACTTGGTTAATGGCTGCAGGCATATTGCACAATGAAGATAATTATCAGGCAATTTTCTTCAGAGAAAAGAATATGAAAAGAGATAATGATTTTGTTACAGATTCGCTGTGCATAGCACAGCATAATTATTATAATGTAAGATCAACAAACCAGGTAAATCATCATTTGTTAACAACTCTCCAAATATGCAGAAATTTCTAGAACACCATCAGACTTCATGTGTGTAAATGATTTGAAGAACTGACAACGGGTAAAGCTGATATGATGCTTATCACATTGGGAGCTTGGCCAGACTGTTTGGGACCTTGGCCCAACTATTCAGAGGCAGTAAGGTTTGATTGTGCTACACTGCAGCTTCTAGATTATTTTCTGATTTCACACATTTTTTTGCAGCACTTGTATAGACTGTTTCAAATTTCTACATAATCATACCCAAGTCCACATGAAAAAGGTATCTAGTCTCAGTGTACACGTCATGATAATGTCAGGGAACACAAGCCTCATATTTGTTTGTTACAGTGATGAGTTAGTGACACTGTGGTAGTGCTACAAACTGTCCTTTTCACAACTTAAAAAAAAAAGCTTAAAAGAAGCCTCATATTTATTCAGGAATTTAATTGCAAATAGTCACTGTACTTTCCCATATCTCACATCAGGGACCATCTGCTAATTGACAGTAAGTTACTTTCTAATGAATGCTTTGCAAAAACTCATTGAACGTGGTTCAAAACGCAGGTGTAAAAGTACAACAGTCTGAACAAGGGTTCCTCAAGATGCTGTATTCTGCTGGGCATCTTTGCAAACACAAATCTGTATTGGTTCACCAAATCAATAGTAATATCTAAAGAGTTGGGTAGAGAGTGAAATGGTATAATTGTTTTGAAAATCCAAGTAATGCAATGTTGAGGCACAGAATCACAGAAAATACAACATCCAGATTATTTGTATTTCAGAGTAGATCAGAAATCCGAAGAAATTTTCAGTTTCCTACGTGTTTGTTGGTGTGTTGGGCAATAAGGAAGGATAATCACACCTAACATGTGTTCTGGGCTAACCTCTGCATGGTATTAGAGGTACAATAGTGAATTCACAGGTAGTCTTCGGGGTCATGAGCTGTTTAACCAGTAAAACTAAATCAGCAAATATTAATGTGAACGAAGCCTCGTTTGGCCAAGAAAAATGTTGTTGCTTTTGTTGTTACTGACATTACTTTTCAGAGAACTGTTTTAATTTTATGATGTCTTTTGGAAATATCGTTTTAAACCAGATTGTATTTTTGATTTGTAAGAAAAGTATTCTTTAAACATTTTATTTTCAGATATTTGATTGCATTGATATTGTTCACTCTTAAGCAGATTTGCACTTTTTTTAACTCTTGGAAAAAGTTTTTGATATTTTTTTCTTTTGTTTGGTTGTTGTTAAATGCAATAGCGACCCCCCTCCCCTACACTTTCCTGTTTTGTACTTTAGCATAATACTGTTGGACAGAGAGGAAAAAGCAGTTATTTTCAGTGTAGTGTTTGTAATCAGATGATCAGTTGAAAATAACCAGTTTATGCCATATGCCATCTTTTATTTGTCCCCCAAAAAGTGTAAATTGCATTATCTTTTTTTTTTTTTTTATCAAAAAGATATATTAAAATCCTGTCCTGTATTGAAACTTGAATCATTTTAATTGTTAATGTACTAAGATAAAGTTTTAAACTTAATTTCTTTTTTTTTTCTCCCCAATTTTTTTTTAATGAATAAAGTTTTAAACTTTTTTGATTTCATTGTTTTCTCAAAAAAAAGTGTTTATATATGCTTTTTATTTTGTAAAGAATTCCAGAGTTATTTTGTGGATGTTGATTTGCTTTGATGTTTCATGTTATTTACAGCTGTTACGGATTTTACAAAAAAAAATCATGTTGACCGTCAGTCATTGATTGAAGTTTGCAACTATTTAGTTTGTGGTTATAAACCCTTTGTTGTGTTTTTTTCTATGTTACATATTACTGATTTCAGTATAGGCACTGTGGTTGTGTTCTGCTTCATTACTTGTAGTGCCAACTTGTTTTAAGTGCAAAATGTTTATGCCATTGTTTTAAAGGCAGAAGGCTTTTACTTTTCGTTTTTTGAGATATTTTTGAAATTTTCTTCATATTTTATTCTCTGCAGTATTTAAGAGATACTAATCTTGCTTAGTTTATATTTTAGCTTGTAAGTATTACAGCTCAGTTACATAGAATAAAAAAAAATCTAAACTTACTGTGATGTATGATCTTTTGAGTTCTGTGTCAAGTTGGCATGTGTATGCATTTGAACACACAAACACACTAACACACATGCATGTATGTGCAGGTGCACACACACACACACACACACCTCTCTCTCTCTCTCTCTCTCTCTCTCTCTCAAATATACACTAAAGACATCTGCAAACATTGTCACTATTTCATCCAACTTAATTCCATATCACACAGTTTTTAACAATACTGTTGGGTATCCCAATGCATAACATTTGTATCTTTTCTGAATAAATTACTTTTGAGATGAGACATACTGGTAACACATCACTGCATTAAAGATAGCAAAAAGTAATGAAAACATTTTTTGTTGGTTATACTGATAATGTATCTGTTTGATGTTTGGCCGCAATGCCAGTGTAAGTGTTCCTTATGACCAAAAATAAAATCATAATTTTATTTTTATATAGTGCAGATGTTTTTTGACAGTAAAAATTGTAAACATGACTGACACTTAAAAAAAAAATCAAAGAAAAGCAAGCACATTTAGAAAAGCATATTACTGCCTGTTTCCTCATCTGAAATACTCTGGGAGTTCCAGTCTGAAACTGATATTTTTTGTTCATAACTTTTCCAATCTTCAACTGATAACCATGCTGTTTCTAAAAATTCCAATCTTTTAACTAGTAACTGATAATATCTGTACAGTTTATTGTCTTTTTATTGTTTTTTTAAATTTTTAGTTTATTGTCTTTGTTTTAGATTACTTACAAGGTAACCAAACACAGAGATCATAGCAAGATACTGTGCAACAGTCTCTATTTCCATATCACAGTTGTCAAAGTAAGTAGTTCAACAGAAATGCAAGCTCCTCTTCAATGATGAGGACAAAACCAGAGGGAGAGAGAGAGAGAGCAGAAAGTCTTCAAAGAAGCACCCTCTTCTAACAACTGTTTCAGTCCTTCCCTTCTTACAAGTTAGGGCACTGGTGTTGCATCCAGACCTCCTGGATACTGGCCCTTCTGCTGTTCTCAGTCGTCCCTCTCTCTTCCTCTACACACACGGTTTAGTCCAGAATCTCCTCCTCCTCCTCATCATCATCATTGTCCTCGTCAGTTTTGTCCAAACTACACGGTTAGTCCAGAGTCTCTTCCTCCTCCTCATCATCATTGTCCTCGTCAGTTTTGTCCGAACTACACGGTTAGTCTAGAGTCTCCTCCTCCTGCTCCTCCTCATTGTCCTCGTCAGTTTTGTCCGACAGAGTCTGGAAGGCCATCTTCAAGGAGGTTGCCACGGTCACCACAGCCATCAGCTGCAGGCTCAGTTCTCCATAGCCGTCTGCTTGTAGCTGTTTCACCAGCTCCATCCACTGGGCGTGGGAAGTCACAGTGTCGTGGGTTACTAGTTTGTGCAGCTTGTCCCCTCCCGGCATTCCTCCTGGAAAAGAGGACACGAAGTTGTGTGACATGTCTTAGGTCAGCTGGTAGTCTTTAACCCTCTTGCATTCGGATTCTCTGAACACAAACTGCCCCTAGATTTTGCATTCCATCACAAAATCAGGTCAGGCACATGTGCTCGCTCGCCTTTTCCGCCTTCTAAGTATATACCAGCAGCTATAATTACTTCCAGACTCTCAGCAGGGTTTCTACCTCTAGCCTGATAGAGCTTTGGCATATGGTAGCAATTAGTGATGGTCACAGCGTGATGGAAATCTACTGTGTGTAAATCCTGGCAAATCCCGGTTAGGGACTAAGAGGGTTAATTAAGCAACAGGCTTGATTTGAAGTTCACCTGTTCAACCTTTGGTTTGTATTGCATAACACTTTAAGCCTCAGCAGATGTCTCTGCTTGAAATTCAAGCTGCTCTTCCCTGGGAGAGCACATCGCCACAAGAGCAGCGTCGCCCATTATTTTTGTTGTCTTTTCCCACCTGCTTCCCTTTCCTTCCCTGTTTGGTTTCACTGTTTTGATGCTAGCTTGGAAAAAGGTGAAGTCTTTTCTCACTCCCTTGTGACTGCTCTGTTTATTAATGATGCTGTACATACAGTTTGCTTCCACAATTTTCAACAACTCCCCCTCCCCCCAAAAAAAAACCCCAACCCCCCCCTCTTCCTCAAAAAGAAAAGAAAACAAAACACACAATAAACCATTCCTCCCAAAAACAACCAAAAACAAAACAAAAAAAAACCTTACAGAAAACAACAAACAAACCAACCAACAAAAAAAAAGCAAAGGAAAACCTCAATCAAACCAAACACAAATACACACAAAACAACCTCCCCCCCAAAAAAAACACAACAAAACCCCCCCAACAAAACCAAAACTAAAGGAAATCGCACACACAATGATATTTAAAAAAAAAATCAAAATCTCAAGAGATCACATCAATGCCAACATAAACATCCACACACCCACACACACACCACCACACCAACCACACACACACACTCCCCCCCCCCCTCCCCTCCCCCCCCCCTCCCCCCCCCCCCCCCCACACACACACCACCACACCAAAACCACCCCCACATCACACACACACACAACAAAAACCCCTCACCCATCCTGGCGGAGGAAGGGGTGGAGTACACCAGCCTCTGCAGCCAGTTCTTGCCCATCTCCCACTGACCCATCTCGCACAGCTTGACCAGCACCACCCCCATGGGCAGCAGCGGCATCACCACACCCCCCTCCTCCCCCTCTGCCTCCTCCTCCTCCACCCTCAGCAAACTCTCCACGAGCTGCACCGATGGACACTGCAGGAGCAGGTGCACAAGCACTTCATGCTCCAGGGCTCCCTTAGTGCGGCCGTACTGCAGGGCCATCTGCACTTTGCCTTGCCGCAGCAGGCAGTACATGGTGTCGGGGTGGGCCCTCTGGCGCTGGAAGACATGCTGGGCCAGAGCCTGGGCTCCGCACATGCAGGGCACCTTGCAGGCGCAGTGGTCCCGGATCAGCTGTCCCATCTCCACCGAGGGGGTCAGTCTGAGGAACACAGGAGTGTGGGGGTGGGGGTGTCACTCGGGTATTGTATCGGTATTGTATAAGGTAAAGGTGTCCCATAACCTGTGTGGTTGTAGGGGAGTGAGGACTCAGAGACCTCAGCTTCTCTAGGGGCCAGCATGTTGAGGGCGGTGCCCATCTCCTCTCCCTCGCTGTTATACCTTCCCTGACCCTAAAGAGGGCAGGTACCCATTTACAGCTGGGTGAACTGGTATTAGGTAAAGGCATCCCATAACCTTGGGAGTGAGGTGTCAGAGACCTCAGCTTCTCTAGGGGCCAGCATATTGAGGGCGGCGCCCATCTCCTCTCCCTTGCTGTTTTCCCTTCCCTGACCCTAAAGAGGGCAGGTACCCATTCACAGCTGGGTGAACTGGGGGAACTGTACTGAAGCCAAGGCACACAAACAGTCACCCATCCAACTGGTAACCACGCTCGATGCTGCTTAACTTGACTTGGGGAAAGCGAGTGCTATGACCACTTAGCTATCCTGCCCAATTCTCTGTATAAAATTTGTGCTGCTCTTTCAGATTAGACTGTCTCCTCAAGAGCAGTACTATTCCCCCTCTTTTTTTCCTTTTCCTGTCTGTATTATGGATTTGATTTCCTATCAGAGTGGCTTTTTTCCTACAGAATTTTGCCTGGGACAACTTTGTTATTACCATAGGTCCTTTTACATGCACTAAATGTATCATGCACAGGACCTGAGTTTATCGTCTCATTCAAAAGATAAGCAAACTATTTTACTTGCTATCCAGTTACTCACTTAGACCATAATTTTGGACAGATTAATGAATTAAATTAGTGCAGCAGGAGAAACTGTTTTACTTGCTACCCAGTTACTCACTTAGACCATAATTTATATATATATTTTTTTTTATTGATTGATTAATCAAACTGAAAAAGTGGGAGAATCTATTTCACTTGCTACCCAGTTACTCACTTAGACCATAGTTTTGGACAGATCAATGAAATAAATTGGCACAGCGGGAGAAACTATTGCTATCCAGTGACTCACTTATCCTGTGTGAGCCAGTGGTAGATGAGGTCCAGGCGGTTCTCGTTCAGCCCGGCCTTGGCACAGTCCAGCGACAGTCCTTCGTTAGGCTTGCTGGCTGCCGACTTCACCGAGGACATCATGGCGTCACAGAAGGCCAGCAGTGGCGATCGGCCCTGGTATCTCACCTTCACATCTGAACACACATGTACAGGTATACAGTACATCATCATATGTGATGCTCCATCGCATTACACCAGAGGTCAGTTTTCAGTTATTGACATGGCATTAATTTGCAAATAAAAATGGCTATACAATACAAAAAAAACAAGATTAAAAATCAGACAATTTCTATGAAAAGTTATTACAAGTTGAAAAGATAGACTGCAGGAAATAACAAAATGAGAAATTGACCAGTTTAGCATTGTAATAGGTGGTCAGAATGAGGGCTTGGGTATTTTAAAAAGCATGTTTAATGGCAAAAGAATACAAAATCATAACTTGATATTTCATTACAAGGTAGAATAATGACTATAGTTTTATAACCAAAATCTCAAAATCAACAACCTGACCCCCACCTGCCTAAAATGGCTCCTACCGTAAAAGTGGGTCAGGTGCTAAGCCCCTTGTTCTGAGGTGGAGTGCCACAATTATAATTATATATTGATGCAACAAACTGACAGTAAACAGAAGACAAACAAAAACAACAAAGCAAACTAACAGTAAACAAAAGACAAAGAAAAACAACAAAGCAAACTGACAGTAAATAAAAGATAAAAAGAAAAACAATGAAACAAACAGACACAGAAGACAAAGAAAAACAATGAAACAAACCAACAGTTCCCCACCTCTGAATTTCGCCAAGGTGGCCTGGGTTCTCAAAATGCCCTTGGGGCTGTTGGCAGCGTGGATGGCGGCCTCTTCAAACTTGTTGTCCTCGAAAAGCTCGTTGAACTTCTCGATGTACTCTAGCATCATCTCGGCCTCCTTCTCCTTGTTGGGGTCATCGTCCTCAAAGGTGCTGGACTGTGTGGGTTCTGAGGATGTGCCGTCTCCCTGGTCCCCTGCTGTGGCTGCTTGCTCTGGGCACAGGGGGAGAACAAGATGTGAACCGCAGTGTACACATCCAACATCTCTCAGTCAAGAGTGCTGTATTTACTGCACTGCTTCCTTTTACCTAGTCCAAGTGTGGTCAGTTCCTGCTGTAATTAGCACCAGCTGGCCCCATCTGGGCTGGGATGGGATGGATCAATTAATTAGCAGCTGAGAGGAGCTGAAAGTGGGGGGAAACTGACAGCTGTGGGACGTGTGGATTCTTTGTTCAATTCAAAGTCTGTTCATTTTCAGTAATATTAGCATGGGGGATATGCACTAGTTTTGTGAGGAAAAGAGATGGAAACACATTTGTATGTGCGCATGTATAAGTATACATCCATGCACATTATGCGTGGGGCACACCAACACATGCTTGCATGCAAAACAGAGAACATCTTGTGAACACATTAAAACCTTTCTACGTTTTGGAAGAGAAGGCCATTTGTGTCGGTGGGAACAGATGGTTAAAATGACAAATTTCATGCACATTGGAGCTGTGAAAAAGCACATAAGTGCTTATTTATAATCCTGAAAGTAAAACAAGTGGAATTAAAAAAAAGAAAGATTGATTTACATGATCCAGGCCAAAAGCTTTATCAGTTATTGATGTAAGCTAAAATCTAAGTCCTAAATCAAAATAGTGTTATGCTTTAAAATATTACATTGAAATTATCTTCAGTCATGACACGCTCTTAGCATACCCACCTATACTTGCCTAATTCAAAAGAGAAAAAAAATCCTCTGAAGTCAGATATGATGACCTATCTATCTATCTATCTATATATATATAGCAAGGTGCTTGCAAACAGTCATACTTGCAGCTGTCTCATCCCATGTATACTTAACAGTCTACAGTGACTCCCAAGTGTAGTAAATGATACAGAGTGCATACTTTGAGTATCCCTGAAGTCAGAATGGTGGAGAAAAAAATGGTCACATATGCATAAATCTCACCATTGGTCAACCTCAGAGCTGTAGCTGAGGAATGGAAATAAAAACAAATTCTGAGTGACCCCTAGGTGTTAACCATCTTGCATTCAGATTCTCTGAACACAAATTGCCTCTAGAGTTAGCATTCCATCACAAAATCAGGTCAGGCACACATGCTTGCTAGCCTTTTCCTCCTTCTAAGTACATATTAGCAGCTACAATCACCTCCAGACTCTCACAACAGGCTCTGTGCCTCTGGCCTGATAGAGCTTCGGCATATGGCAGCGATCAGTGGAGGTCACTGTGTGATGGAAAACTACTGTGTGTAAATCCCGGTTCAGGATTCAGGGGAGAGAATGATTAATTCCGGCAAATCCCGGTCTGGACTAAGAGAGATGACGGGGGAACAACACCCAATAAGAAAAACAACATTCACCTTTCAAAACAAAAACAATAACAACAAGAACACCATTCACCTTTTTCAGCAGCACCCAGGGCATGCTGGAAAGCCAGCATGACGGCGTCCCCCACAGTCTGGTGGGGCGGCTTCACGCGGTTGTAGGCCTGTGCCGCCTCCAGTGCGATCTTCAGCCGCTGGCCCCGCGCCTTGTACACCTGGCTCTGCCACAGCAGCTGGTCTCTGTAGTTCACCTGCCAGGCAAGACAGAGAGGAATGTGGCATGAAGAATTTATTTATTTTATTTTTCATACCACTTTATGTCACTGCAGATTTCTCTGTATGAAATTTGGGCTGCTGTCCCCGGGGGTGAGCGCGTCGCCACAAGTGCAGCGGCTACCCATTATTTAAAAAAAAAAAATATATATATATATAGAATATGTCCAGCATCAGTAGCCTGAATGTTCAAGATGTTGTCTGCTAAAAGTAGGAAGCAGGTAGGGTGGCAGGATGGTTAAGACGTTCTCCTGCTGACAAGTAAACCATGAGGGTCTGGTTTCAATTCCTAGCCTTGCCTTTTCTTCCCGTTGGGCAAAAAAATCAAACTGAATGTCAAGTCCTTCCAATGAGACCATAAACTGAGGCCCTTGTAGTAGTAATAGCCCTGTAAGTGGTTACAACTTCTCAATCATACTGAAAATGACTTGTGACTATTTATTTATCTTTATTTATACCGCTTTATGTCACAGCAGATTTCTCTGAATGAAATTCAGGCTGCTCTCCCTGGGAGTCAAGTCAAGTCAAGTCCAGTCAAGTCAAGTCAAGTCAAAACACTTTAATCATCCCTGAAGGGCAATTACAATACTGACAGGCATATTGATACAAATCATAATCAAACACACGAAGTAGCTACATTTCATATTTGTTCAAACATTATATAACTTCAAATAAAATGTCACAAACACTCACACTCTACGCGCACGTGCTTGCACACACGCAAACACACGCATACACACACACCAATGTTTAGATACAATGTTCTTAAAAACCATTGACTAGAAAAGACATATGATCACCATTATTTACACATTATACGCACGCGTTTGCACCCGCACATGCATGCACGCACGCACGCAACACACACACACACACACACACACACACACACACACACACACACACACACACACACACACACACACACACACACACACACACTCCCCCCCTCCCCATACAATCCACACCCACCCGCCCCCCCCACTCACACTTACACACATGCTCCCCCCCCCTACCCATACACACCATCCACACACCCACCCGTCCCCCCCCCCCCCCCCCCCCCACACACACAATTGGTAGAAAGACATGTGAATTTACAAGCAATTCAAAAAATCAATAAAGCCAAAAATAAGACATGCTTATTTTATGGGTACATATGCATGTATGTGCACACCTGTATGCACTGGCTACATACATAACAGTGGCAGGTAAGTAATTCAGAGAAGTTTAAACACACACACACACAAAACACACACACACACACACACACACACACACACACACACACACACACACACACACACACACAAAAAGAGCAAACAAACAGAAAAAAAAACCAAAAACAAACAACCTCAGTCAGTGTTATTATGAGTTTAGAACTCGGATAGCTACTGGCACAAAGGAATTCCTTTTCTGTTTGTTTTGCTGTTGTGGCATTGAAAACGACGTCCTGAAGGCAACAATTGAAATTCTGAAAACAGAGCGTGGGAGAGCACGTCGCCACAAGTGCAGTGCCTACCAACTATTTGTTTGCCTTTTTCCTGTCTGCAACTGTATTTGTTTCCCTACCAGAGTGGCTTTTTTTCTACAGAATTTTGCCAGGGACAACCCTCTTGTTGCCGTGGGTTCTTTTACATGCGTATCTTCTTTTACTTTCAAGAATCATCAATCCAATCGATACCTTATTCTCCAGTGTCTCCTTCAGCTGGAGTTTCTGGGTCTTGGGAAGGAAGCGTGTTTTGAGGCTGATGTTGAGTTCCTTCAGCGTCCTGTCCAGCCGTTCATTCTTCTTGTGCAGTGTTGGCAAGTCTGTGGCCTCCTCAAGGGTCAGACCTGGGCAAATGTTAGGAAACTGTTTATATTCATATGTCTAGTTCTTTATTGACCCTTTCAATGCTATCATATTTTGCTCAGGCACATGCTGGATGAAACAAAGAGAGTGTTGAATCATGAAGAACAGCGATCGTCAACTGAACATTGCTGGCGACGGTTTCTATGACGAACACTGTTCGTCACCAGTGCAGTAAAGAGGTTAATAGGGGATCAGGACAGCCTGCTTGTTAGAGCATTGTGTTTGTGATTTGATGCCCTGGGATCAAACCTGGGTTTAAGCCACCACTGAGATGCCTGTTCAAGGGGATTTTTCTCCTGGAGTTGACATCATTTACTGACTCCAGTCCCCCGAGAGTCCTTAGGATGAGCACAGCTTTCAGTTTCCCCACTTTCAGCTCCTCTCAGAGGCTAATTATTTCATCCCATCCCATCCCAGATGGGCCGGCTGGTGCTAATTACAGCAGGAACTGACCACACTTGGACTAGGCAAAAGGAAAGGGCAGTGTTAAATTAAGCACTCTAGACTGAGTGGTGCTGGATTTGTGCACTGTGTGAGATTTTAAAACCGAGTTTCCATGTGTAAACACATGCAGAAATCTTGTGCATATGTTCAAACCTGTTCTGCCTTTCCGAAGAGTAGGCCACTGTGTGCTGTAGGAACAGATGGCAAATTTTTTTTTAAAAGCATGCACACTGGTGTTGTGTTCAGACCTCATCCCCCGAAGTCGGGATGCAGCAACCTTAATGATGGGTAAAAACAGTCGCATACAGTCATATGCAAAATCTCCCCATTGGTGAACCTTAGCTGAGGACAATTTCTTTTTAAGTGTATCTTGTCATTTATTTCTATACTCAAGATGACCTTTATCCTCGTGTTAGTATTGGGGATCAGTGTCTAGGGCAAAAAATGATCTTTTATTACAGAGATATTTTATGACAGAGAGCACATGAGCTGAGGGGAAAAGAATAATGTTAAAGTGACTCAACATACTGAAAAAAAAAAAAAACCTCAAGCAACAGTTTCTCTATCAAGAAGAAAGAACTTAGCAAAATATCTATGCTATCTTTCCAAGAATACGATAACATCAACAACCCTTACCCCTTAAAAAAAGACCTAATCAGCCAACCAGCTAGCCAGCCAGCCAGCCAGCCAGCCAGCCAACCAACCAACCAACCACCCAACCAACCAACCAACCAACCAACCAACCAACCACTCAAAAGCCACAACAAACAAAAAAGCCAGAAGAAAAAACCCCTGAAAACCCATGATCAACCAAATACAAGGAAATGAATACATAATAACAACAACAACAGTAAAAGAATTGGTTTTCCTCCACTATTATCTGTTCGAATGACTCTCCACAGTACACACTTCCTTGCACTCTCCTTTCAATTCAGTCACTTTGAATGAGGAAACAGCACTCAAACAGTGATTATCAGAGAACAATATTTACAGTTGTTGTCCTCCCCCCCCCCCCAAATCATGTTACCAGGATATAAAACACATCATTTTCCCACCTTACAGGGGGGGGGGTGTCTGTGGCTATAAGGCCAAGGACAGGAGGAGTTAATTCTTCACTTCATCTTTTGTCGTCGTGAGTGAGGCTCTGTAAAAAACTGCTGGTCCTGTTTGTTTGTTTGTTTGTTTATTTGTTTGTATTTGTCTTTCAAAAATATTTAGATCTAGATGGTTTTTATCATTTTACAAATGTTTTTAAAGATAACTGGTTGCTGCTTATAATTGTCAGATTATGGACGACATTTTTGTTTTTGCTGTGATGTTTTACAAATTTTAGAGCAGAAGCAATAGCTAATATTGTTTGCGTTCTTCTTAAAGGTAACCAACTAAAGTAAAACCATACCTTTAATCTCTTTTAAGATATTTTTTCTTGTTTAAAGCTGGTGTGCTATTATTCTTCTTCTCTATTTTATGGTTTATTTCAGAAGTTTATTTTCATTGTTTTTTTTGCTTTTGCTGTCATTTGCCTTTTTTTCTTTTCTTTTTAAAAAAAATAAACATTTAGGATGATATCAATAATCATAAGCAAAAGAGTAATCTCATTGATATAGTACACATGTACCTTTATATATTCTAATCATGTGCACATGTATCACAGAGAATGTACCTGGAATTCTTCGATGGTCTTTCTTCAGCTCCCGTTTCGGAGCTTCTTTCAGCTCTGGTTTCTTTTCTCTCTCTTCCCGCACTGCCTTCAGCTCCTGCAGCTCTTTGTGCAGCCGGTCGTTGTCTTTCCTTATGATGGAGATCCTGCCACAGCCATCACACACTTCTCTTGATACATAGCTATAGCATACAGAAGATTGGAGATAAATTTACACTTGAATCCAGTAAATCACGTTTAAGTTACATACCGGGAGAAAGAGTTAAAAACTTCATAATGTTACCTCTTCTCCTCCCTCTGTGTTCCCTAGCCATGCTAAATTTTTAGTTCAGTCTGGATGGTGAGGTCTGTAGTCTGTCGCAGTGAACATGCCAGTCCCCTGAAATTTTCATGGAGTTCTACTGGGCTGGGCCATGTCTGGTGTCTCAGGGTGTTAAAGGTAAGACTGGACTGCAGGATATGAGAAGGGTGTTGTGGGCATGTGTCACAGGGACACTGGTCAGTGAAGGATATTTTAAGGTGGTGGAGATCGGATAGTTATTTAGCAGAGTCCTATTCACAGTCTCGAGATGATAAATTGAGCAGCCTTATCTAGCTCAAGAATGCCACCATTTTTGTTCTCTTGCCTGACATCCAGGAACTGGTGTCATGCTTTTTGAAACTGTTTCTCACAATTGTTCTTGCTTTGCTGTGGAACACTGGGTGGGGTGGCTGCTCTAAGTTCCTTACCTGCCTTTTCATTGCCCCCTATGCCACAATGAGAAGGGATTCATTGCAGCACCACCATAGTTCTGTGGTTGAGGAGGCTTAGTTCTACATTACATTCTATATCCCTTAGTCCTCTGGACCATAGGTTTTTCAGTCCTAGATGCTATTAAGTTATATCAAGAATGGGAGATGGTTCTCTGATTGGTTTAATGCTCTAAAAAAATTGGCTAGCTGGCCTTTGGAGAACATCTCCAACACTGACTGTCCTTATGCCCACTTGGCCAAGAGAGTGGGGGTGTGCTGTGGGCAAGGCACCTCCACTATAATCAAATTTCTGCCCAATTTCCAAAACAGCAGCTGTCTCCTCTGCTGTTTTGGAGGTAAACGTCGATCATGACAAACATGTATATTCTGTTTGAGCGTAGTATTAAAATAAACTGACTCTTGAGTGGAGAGTTGTTAGAAGAGGGTTCGTGTTTACACTTATGAGTAGGGTTTTTTATTAAAAATAAAAAGTTTCCTGTACATTTTTGGCTTACATAGAAATACCTTAAGGCTATCACTGCAAAATAAACCTCCTTCAATAAACTCTTTGGTTTATTATAGTTGGTAGATGATTGATTTCAAAGGAGCAAGAATAATTGTACCTTTCTTCCAGTTCATCAGAGCGCTTTTTGTAATTTCTGAGGGTGGATGGCTCTGACGCCATGGCTTTGAGCTTGCCTTGCAAGAAGACAGCCTCTCGCTGCCCTGTGCGGATAGTTTCAATAGTGTCTTCATACTCCTTCTTGATGGCAGTCAGTAGAGATTTGTAGGCCGTTACATGTTCAATCACCTGTGACAGAGATGGTCAAATCAAACATGCACATATCTATGACAATAAAAAAAAATCAGAAAATGGTAATGCACATATATATATACATGTTCAAATCTAATACCAAGCATGCTGCAATTTCATGCTATCACTTTCTATACTCTAGACAGGATTAACCCAAAATATCATGTACTGCACTTGTGAGCAAGAGCAGGTATTGGAAATAACATAATCTACTAATTTTAGGGGAACAAAATTTTCTTGCTTGCTGTATGAATGAAACTGTTGGCTGACAAATCCTATCATTTAGACTTAATTGCCAATGAAGAGTCTGAATTTATGGACATTTCTGTGTCTCAGAAAATAAAGTAATATTAAACCCTATATATATCTCTCTCTGTATTAGGAACACACAGAAACACAGAAACACACACACACACACACTTCCCCCAACACATACATACACATACCCCCCCCTCCCCACCACCCCCCCCCCCCACCCACCCCACACACACACACACCACACACACACAAACTGCATACAAAAGAGGACTAAATGTAAAAAAGCATATGGGTGCTTATTCCATTATCCTCGATATAAAAGAATAAATAAAAGAATAGATAAATAATAAATAAATAAATAAATAAATAAAATAAACACACACACAAACCCATTACTTTATTGAAAACAGCTTTGTAGACCAAATATCGCTGCTCCTCGCTCTGAGTGTTGATTTTACTCAGCTCACGATCTATGAAACCATTCAGTTCATACAGAAATTCCCTGTCGGCTTCATTGGTGACAATGGGCGGAAGCTTCGACAGCCCTGAGGTTGGCGTCGATGTTCTGCTGGAATTGGCAGACATCTTTCACTGAAAGAAAAAAACAAGTATATTTATTCATTTTACAATTTAATGAACAACTACCAAACACATCTTTTTTTAATTTACAAAACCAGTGGTACTCAATTTAACATTATTATGTACAATGTGAAATTACCAAGGTCACAGTTGTTTTTTTTATATAAATTATTTGTGAAAACCATTTCTTTTTTGAGAACTCTTAGAAATTTTAGAACTAATATCTCCTCTGTGTGTGTGTGTGTGTGTGTGTGTGTGTGTGTGTGTGTGTGTGTGTGTGTGTGTGGTGTGCGTGCGTGCGTGCGTGTGCGTGCGTGTGTGTGTGTGTTGTGTGTGTCTTTGTGTCTGTGTGTGTCTGTGTATTTGTGAGTCTCTGTGTCTGTCTGGATGCGTGCGCATGTGTGTGCATGCCTGTGTGCATGTGTGTGTGCACGCACATGTGCAACTGTGAACTGAATACAGGAATTTAATACAGTTTCCGACAAAAACTGGTTTCTGATTTCCATTTATTTTAAAATCAAAATGGAAAAACCTTTAATTGCTGAAAGCAAACAAACAATTAAAACATTTTTTTCTAAAAAACCCCCACTGAAAACCAAAACTAGCAGCTAGGAAAGTATGCAATGGTCAGATGCATGATTGTTGCCCCTTCCCCCTTCCTACCCCCTTTCCATACATGCTAACATGATGCACACTGACAAACACACTTGCACAAGTGCACATTCATGCCCACGCAAGGATCCACACACACACACACACACACACACACACACATCCTTC
This sequence comes from Stramonita haemastoma, assembly GCA_030674155.1. Classification (NCBI taxonomy): domain Eukaryota; kingdom Metazoa; phylum Mollusca; class Gastropoda; order Neogastropoda; family Muricidae; genus Stramonita; species Stramonita haemastoma. The sequence continues at coordinate 25,456,069 of CM060320.1, forward strand.
GGATGAGACTTTAAACCAGGCCCGTGTGCGAACGCACGCAGAACATCTTGCGCACACGTTAAATCCTGTTCCACTTTTCGTAAGAGTAGGCCATCGTGTGCCGGTGGGAACAGATGACAATATTTACAAAACTGCATACACACAGGGACCGGATGAAAAAAACACATGATTGCTTATTCTGTTATCCTCGATATAAAAGAATAAATAAATAAAATAACACACACACACACACACAACACACACACACACACACACACACACACACACACACACACACACACACACACACACACCTCTATCTAAGCCCATAATCATTCCGTGACAAAATCAAAACAAAAGACATTCATTTTTTTCTGCACTTGCCTTTTGTTTCACTTATCAATTAGATATGTTGTCCGTTCACACTCCTTTCGGCTCCGTTTTACCGCCCCACAGCCGCCATCTTTGTAAACAATCTTGTTGCGAGACAATGCAGAAGTAAAACATGGAACGGAGCTTTAAAACAGTGGGTAAATCTATAGCAAACCAAAATGAAGAAATAAGATATGCATAAGAGAGAAATAATTATTTCTTTGCAGTTGACATGATAGTAAATTTTATTTTAAGATATTTTGCTTTTTTTCCCCCGGCTCAGCGAGGCTTTAAAGGGAGATCATTAGAACAGAATTCAAGGGGAGACCAGCCTCCAAAGGCGTAGCCTCAATGGTGTCTGCTAACTTTCTTGCCACGAAGTAAGATGAGAGGAATTTTTTTAATGCATAAGTTTTGCCATCATGCGATTGGACATAACGTAGAGTGTTTTTAACAGTTTTGACACGAAGTTTGATTTGATTAGTATAATTTTCTCTTGTTTTCATGGTATTTCATGTGATGTTTATTTTGAACAAGTAACTAATGTGTCAAACATTGAAACAAGGAAGTGGTTTCGTTTCTAACAAAATCGATGCAGAGAAACAGTTTTGCCGATATATACATAGATCTGAATAAAATATGTAAGGCAAGAGTTTCGCATTGTCTGATGTATAACGTTTTGTATCGTATTGTTGGAGAAAAACTTTCTTATTGGACATGTTAGTCAGCACAGACCCATGACTTAGTTGGATGCTTATTAGTTTGGCCACAATGTGTACACGCCCATAAAAAGTGTATGAATCAAGAATACGCAGTTGTGTGTGTGTGTGTGTGTGTGTGTGTGTGTGCGGCGCGCGCGGCCGCGCAGCGCACGCACGCACACACGCACGCACGCATGCATGCATGCATGCACACATGCGTCTGCTCCGAATGCATGTTTTGCTGTGTGCTTAGCTTACACGTTCATAACAAAACGCTAACCGCTTTTATCATTTCCTCTCCACAGAGTTCATTGGTAGCAGTCATGACACCAGGATGCCTTCAAACCATGTGATACCAACATGATGCGTGATAAGAAAATAAACCATCCTGTCAAGCAAGAAAAAAGGCGTCATCATTGTCACTCACACCTGGCATTTTAAACAGTGAACCGGACAGTGTTTTACAACCTATCACAACGATTCACCACACAGTGAAGTTGGATAAGATTTGCACAATCAATCGAATCACTCACTCAGCATGGAAGGCGAACAGCAGGAGAAGGTGGACCTGACCAGCGCTCTGCAGAATGTGGATGCTCTGGACGAACTTCTGCTGCAGGACCAGCAGCCGTGCATCGAGGCGGTCAACGAGGCGTTGCACTATGGGGCCAATCTGGACAGCAACTTCACGGACAAGGCAGCGTTTGTCTGTGCACAGGCCAAGTACATTGAGCAGGCCACTGTACAGGCAGACTTGGTATGTGTGTATACTGGTGATGTATTTTGATAGTGATAATTGTAGAAGCTATCACAGCATGTCAGTAGTCTTACTTGTCATTATTCATTATGGTTGTGTATAATAGTAAAAGTACACTAAAAAAAAGTTTCTTTTATAACAGAACCAATGTTTACATAAGTATTTGAAAATGATTATTTCGTTTTCTGAAAGAAACCCCCCCCCAGAAATTTAAGTGAGTTACAAGCCGTACATAAAACAAATAGGAAAACATTTTTCACTAGATTGTTGGCATGTGCACTTGCGCATGCACATGTGCATGTGCACATGTGGCTCACACACACACAACACACACATACACACACACACACACACACACACATGCACATACCACACACACACACACACACACACACACACACACACACACACACACACACACACACACACACACACACACACACACACACACACACACAGTACCAACACAGTGAAGAGTTAACATAGGAATTCTATTTCAAAAATGCTGGGCAGAGGGCTCACTTCCTCTACTATGGAAGCAGTCTGTAATTATTCCTATATTAAAACAAGGGAAAGCCAAAGAAGATAAAAATAGCATAGACCCATTGCATTAACTTCACATACAGGAAAACTTTTGGAAAAAATTATTTTAAATAGATTGGTGTATTATTGTGACAAAAATAAAGTACTCCCCGTTAATCAGGCAGGCTTCTGTAAAAGCAGATCAAGTATAGACCCTCTCGTTAAGCTTACTACACAAATTAAACATCAGTTTGCACGTAGAAAAAATATTCTTGCTACTTTCTTTGATGTTCATAAAGCTTATGACCAAGTTTGGCATGCACGATTACTGTTTAAACTCAAATCAATTGGCTTGTCTGGTCATATTTGACTTTTATGTTAAAATTTTCTTAGTGGCAGAAGTATCAAAGTAAAGATTGGAAATACATATTCTAATCCAAGATTTCCTCAAATGGGTATACCACAAGGTTCTGTTATTGCTCCTTATCTCATTAACATTTTGGTTTATGACCTTCCTAGTTTGTTGTTGAATAATGTTGTCCTTGTTCAATATGCAGATGACCTCTGCATGTGGACGAAGACAACTATGAAAAAGTCAACACCAAAAAGACAACTAAATTATGTGAAGAAAGTATACCAGCTTGAGCTTGATAAACTTAGTATTTATATGATAGAAAATTGTTTAAAACTGTCTCCAGAGAAAACTAACATTGTACTCTTCAACAATGGAGCCAATTCCCCTTCCCTGCCAAAGTTCAAACTCGAAGACAGGTATCTTGAGTACAAATCCATCGTTAAATTTCTGGGTATAAGTCTTACTTCAAAACTAACATGGAATTATCATATTGAATATTTGTTAAATAAAACAAGAAATACATTAAATCTGTTAAAAGTAGTGAGTAAACAACAATGGGCACAAGACGTCACAGTTCTTAAACATCTATCCTTGGCTCTAGTTCGTTCTAAACTAACATATGGCCAACAAGTCTTTTTTAACGCTCCAAAATATTTGCTGAAAAAACTTAGTCTTGATTGTAAAGCCTTTCGCCTTGCTTTGGGTGTGCCATCACATGCCTCATCCGTAGGTACCTACAAAGAAATAGGAGTTCTGCCTCTGGATGAATATCGTGAATTGATGCTGGCAAAGTACATAATAAGAAGCTCAGCTACTGAAAACAATGTTGATCATGAAATCTACCTGAGATCGGATGAGCATTTTCCTAACAGAGCCAAAAATATTTGTTTCCTTACTACAATTGGCACGTTCACAGCAGATCTTTTCGAAAAGTCAAATGTTAATCCCAGAGTAATGAAACAGTCCTCGTTTCATTTATCTCCTAATCCCTCATGGGAACTTCAAAAAGCTTCGTTTGACATTGACCATTCTACCTGTAAAAAAGAAAAATGGAGTCACATTCTCAGTATTCAGGTAAATGAGCACATAACAGTTAATTACCCTCCACATCTTAAAATCTATACTGATGGTTCTC
>CM060320.1:25464889-25469889 GCA_030674155.1 Stramonita haemastoma
GAGTGAGGGAGGGAGTTGTGTGCTCTGCTGTGGATCGGTGGGTTTAGAGGTAATGTGCCTGCCTAGTTGAAAGCGAAAAGTCTGGGTTGAAATGTGTGTGTGTGTGTTGTGTGTGTTGTAGTGTGTGTGTGTGTGGTGTGTGTGTGTGTGTTTGTGTGTGTGTGTTTGTGGTGTGTGTGTGTGTGTGTGTGGTGTGGTGTTTGTGTGTGTGTGGTTTGTAGGTGTGAGTTGTGTGTTGTGGAGTGTGGTTTAGGGTAATGCGCCTGTTTGAAGCGAAAAGTCGGGTTTTATTTTATTTTATTTTATTTTATAATTCTTTATATCGAGGAAAAGGAATAAGCACTCAGTGCTTTTTTCATCCAGTCCTGTGTGGTTGAAAGTGTGTGTGCGTGTGTGTGAGTGTGTAGTAGTAGTCTTCAGTTTAAGTTTTCCACTTAAGTGATACCAGACGCGTGTGTATGTGTGTGTGTGTGTGTGTGTGTGTGTGTGTGTGTGTGTGTGTGTGTGTGTGTGTGTATGTATGTATGTTGTGAAGGTGAGTGAGTTGGGCTCTGCTGTGGATCGGTGGGTTGAGGTAATGTGGGCTGCTTGGAGTGAAAGTCTGGGTTGAAAGAGTGTGTGTGTGTGTGGTGCTTGTGCGTGCATGCATGCATGTGTGTGTATATGCTTGTGGTGTGTGTGTGAGTCTGTATGCATACATGCACATGCATGTGTGCATGCTTGCATACATGAGTTTGTCTTGCGTGAAGCTTTTTGCCTCACCTACCTCACAGTTGTTTAACACCTGATCTGTTGAATGCGCACAGGTGATGGCTGTGGGACTGTACCTGATCGACCAGCAGGAAGGCATCAACATCTACAAGATGGACTCCAAGAAACGCATCAACAGCATCCACAGGATCGATAAGATTCTCAAGGTTAGTTGTCTGAAATCCTTTTTATCAATCTCAATCCTGCAGAAGAAAGACTTGAGTTTAAAGAGTTACTTCGATAGCCTTGTCCCAGTAGCTCCCTGAATTGATTAGAAATTATGTTGATTGTTATTTTTAGTGCAGAATCTTTTTTTATGGAGCAGAAATATATATTAATTTTGTTGTTATACCAACCATTTTTTGTTGTTGTTGAAAATGAAGCTTCAAAAAGCTTGAGTAACTGATTTTATTAAGATTTCTTCTGGTCAAAATCGACAGATTTCAGGCTGTTTAGTAGGCAGTAAGTTTATCAGGGCTTGCTGTGTGAAGCTGATGTCTATTTCCATGCAAATTTCTCATGTTTTATCATGAAGGAAGGGCACAAAGTTAAAAATTTCGACCCCTAATCCTTTCAAGTATGTCCCAGTTTTATTTTTCAGTAGTTTCGCAGACATCAGAATATCAAAGTAAGGTGTAAGGAGAGTCTCACGATGAGTCTCAGGTGGTATGAATTCCCTTTTTGTTCTGAGATGGATGAATTTTTCTTCTTCCTCTTTTGTTCCTTAGCTAGAGTTCCAAGATTCACCAAGTGAGATTTTTGTGTATGCGACCATTCCCTTCCCCCTCCCACCATTTAGGTAACCACATTCCAACTTCAGGGATAGGTGGGGTGAATGAGACAGAGTGCATATTTTGCAGACTCCGAGATGTTAAGCTTGGAAATATGCAAGAGGAAGAAGAACAACAAACTGAAGTTTAATACTTTTATACTGCCCCATGCAGTAAGCAATTTGTGACGCTCCACCAATAAGGAGTCGCATTGCACCCGAGGTCAATTTTAGTTATTGACATGCTATTATTCTGCTATAAAAATAGCTATACAATTACAAAAATCAGATTGAAAATCTGACAATTCTATCAAAAGTTATTACAACTTGAATGGTAGACTGCAGGAAATGACAAAATGAGAAATTGACAGTTAAACATCCTAATAGGTGCCAGAGTGGGATTTTGTATTGTAAAAGACATTTAAAGCAAAGGAAACAAAATGATGCCTTGAATTTTTACAAGAAGGTAGAAGAAGGACTATAAATTCATAATCAATCAAAATTTTCAAATTTGACAACTTGACCCACAGCTGAAATGGCTCATAGCGAAAAAGTGGGTCAGGTACTAAACGACTTTTCTGATGGAGCGTCACATTTATCCTTAATTTCTACAGGAGCTGACGTTCGTCCCGTTGTATGGAGACATGCAGATTGCCCCCTACCAGTACATCAAGCAGACGCCCAACTACGACGCATCCAAGTGGCCGCATTGCGAATCCAGCTCGGCCAGCCCCAGTCCAACATGTTGCCCAGTCTGGGATCCATCCGCGATGACCACATGCAGTTCATCAGTCAGCTGGCCAGAGTCAATAACGAGGTTTGTCCAGTGGTTATTGTGGTGGTTGTAGTGTGATGTAGCTGGGGGTATGTGTGGGTGTGTGTGTGTGTGTGTGTGTGTGTGTGTGTGTGTGTGTGTGTGTGTGTGTGTGTGTGTGTGTGCATACACACATACATGTATGACTGTACTCTGTATTGCAATTATAAGTAAGTATGCTCAACATATACCACTGTACTTATTTATAGGTATATCAAATCAAATCAAATCAAATTAAATTTTATTTCCAGATGGTACATTGAATAAGCATTAATTTGCTTTTTTCATCAAGCCATCTATCTATAAAATAGTAAAATGAAAAAAAAATTATAAAGCAGAAAAAACCCTAACACACGAACAAAAAAGGGAACAAAAAAATTCAGCAACATTAATCAACTAACATGATTTCAACTACCTTAAAAATAAATACGCCTATAGATAATACAAGCAACAACAATAACAACAAAAACAACCAAGAAAAAAAAAAACCCACTCAAAAGTCACACTTTTTGTTCCTGTGTGTTTACAGCTGACGACGATGCGGCGTGAGAAAACTCGCAGCGACCAGGAGAACAAGGAACTGAGCAACCTGGCTCTGCGCGGTCTGCAGCTGCTGTCTGCATGGACACAGCAAGTGAAGGAACTGGTCAGTTGATTCATGCACACACATGAACACACATGCACGTGCACATGCACGCATGCACTCACTCACTTACTCACTCACTCACTCACTCACTCACTCCCTCACTGACACTCACACTCTCACAGGCTCGCACACACGCACGCACGCACGCACGCACGCACGCACGCACGCACGCACGCACGCACGCACGCACGCACGCACGCACACACACACACACACACACACACACACACACACACACACACACGAGTCAGGCAGAACAGAATTCTGCTGATTAGAGTGTTGTCCAGGATTCAAATAATATGGCAATGTGCACCAACGCATACAGTTAATTCATTTGGTTTTTGGAGCTGGGATAGCCTAGTGCTTAGAGCATTGTACTTGTTATCTAATGGCCCAGGATCCAGCCTCCACTGATGTGCCTGTTTTAGTTAATTTTACCCTGGATTTAACATCATTACTGACTCCACTCCTCCAAAAGTCATTCTGATGAAAGTATAAGCCCTGTGTGTAAACGCATCCAAAATGTCCTGTGCACACATTAAAAACCTGTTCTGCCTTTTTGGAAGAGTAGGCCATTTCATGCTGGCAGGAAGGATGACAAAATGAAAAGTATTGCTTTAAAAATAATTTTTAGAAAGGGGATAGTTTTGCACATATTAGCTTGCAATCAGTTGATTACGGTTTATATCAGTCTTGTCTGTGCATGTCTGTAGAACTGTATAGATCTGTGACCGGCTGATTTTTAGAAAAAAAAAGTTCTGTCTTTTTTTTGTAAAATTTCTTTCACTTTGTTTATCAGTGTGTATGCATATGCCTGTAGAACTGTCACATTGTCTGACAGGCAGATAAATGATGTGACGGATGCCACAGCTAAGTGGTTAAGACCATTCGACTTCAATCCCATGGGTCCATGAAGTCGCGTGTTTAAATCTCAGCAGTGTCTGGTAAATTAAGGGTGGGGATATTTACGATCTCCCTTCATGTATATACACATGCAGAATTTATTTATTTTATTTTTATTCATTCTTTTATATCAAGGATAATGAATACAGAAGATTAAAGAAGCATGTTAAAGATCCCATAAATCATGTCAGCGTTCGGTAGGTTACAGAAACACGAACATACTCAGCATGCATCCCCAAAGTTAAAATGCAGCTACCTTCATGGTGGGCAAAAATGGTCACATACGCAGAATCTCACCATTGGTGAACCTCAGAGCTGTAGCTGAAGAATGAAAAGAACTAATAAAAAGATGATTGTGTGATGTGTTCTGTGTGTAGCATTCCTGGAAGCTGCTGAACCCAACTGATCCTGGCTCCAACAAAGACTGTCCTCAGAAATCAGAACCTTATGAGAGGGTGAGTGTCTGGCAGGGATGAAACCAGGTTCTGTGCGGATGAACGCATTTGTTCCTCTTCTGTTTATATATCTATGTATCTATTTCTAAGTCCGTCATCTGTTCTATGTGATTATTTATTCATTTTTTTCATTTATCCTGCATGCTGTTGTAAATCAATCGAATAAGGTAACTTGACCTTGCCAGTGTTGATAATAGAAAAGTAAAGACCCTATTTTTCTTCCTTCCTGGTCCATTCTCCTGTTCTCCCCCATGCTGAAGTTGGATGTGCCAGGTCTGACTCATGAAGTTGATAATCTAGAAAATTGATATTAATTCTAAATTTTCTGTACGGTCATTTGTGTGTGTGTGTGTTGTTGGGTTTTTTTAACACAGTCAGATCTTGTGTTTCAGGCGACACGCTACAACTACAGCAGTGAAGAAAAGTTTGCACTGGTGGAGGTGATCGCCATGATCAAAGGGCTACAACTCCTCATGTCTCGCATGGAGTCGGCTTTCATGGACGCCATTCGCCGCCATGTCTACCTGCAGTTGCAGGAGCTGGTTCAGATCTTTCTGAGGGACCCCCTCCGCAAGGCCGTCAAGAAGAAAAGTGAAATTGTCGAAAGGTTAGTATTTTTTTAAATTTTTTTTTTTTCTGTTTTCTATCTTTTTGGTCTTGAAA
>CM060320.1:25474889-25484889 GCA_030674155.1 Stramonita haemastoma
CTTTGAATTTCAGGTGAACCTGTGTTTTGACCAGTTTGTGTACAAACTGAGCGACCAGATTCTGGCATACTACAAACACCTGGCTGGCAGGTGAGTCTGGGAGAGATTCATCATCCCTCTCTTTTTCTGTCTTTTACAAATTTAAAAAATATTTGAAACAGTTTTTAGTTTTGCAAGGAAGTGACTCAGCAGTGTGTAGTGTTCTATATATGTCACTTTACTCCATGTCTGCGAAAAAAAAATCTTTCAGTATTTGCCGGACAAACTGCATAACCCAGTCTCCTCTTAAGAAAGAAGGTGGCAGGATGGTTTAGACATTCACCTGCCTAACAAGTAAACATCCATAACTGACAGAGCTGTCGGGGATGGATAGCCTAGTGGTCAGAACATTGTGCTGGCAATTTGACGACCCGGGTTAGAGTCCAGTCGAGGAGATTTTTCTCCTGGAGTTAACACCAGTGCTGACTCCACTCTCCCCACAAGTCTTTCGGATGAGACTTTAAACTGAGGCCCCGTGTGCGAACGCACGCAGAACATATTATGCACACGTTAAATCCTGTTCCGCTTTTCGTAAGAGTAGGCCATCGTGTGCTGGTGGGAACAGATGACATTTACAAAACTGCATACACACGGGGACTGGATGTAAAAAAGCTCAAGAGTGCTTATTTCATTATTCTCAATATAAAAGAATAAATAAATCAAATCAAATCAAGTCGGCTTGGGTCAGACTGAACTGTAGCAGTCATTTCTTTTTTTTCTTTCAGCATTCTCCTGGACAAGTGTTACCGTGCAGAGCTGACCAACGCTGGGGAGAAGATTCCCTACCCTCCTGCCAATCGCTACATGACCCTCCTGAAGCAGAGGCACGTGCAGGTAAGTCAGGCTTTTTGGGTTTTTTTGTGGTTTTATTTTATTTTCATTTATTTTATTTTTATTTATTCTTTTATATTGAGGATAATAGGATAAGCGCTCATGTGCTTTTTTAAAAATTCAGTCCCTGTGTGTAGGCAGTTGTGTAAATATTGTCATCTGTTCCCACCGGCACACAATGGCCTACTCTTACGAAAAGCGGAACAGAATTTAAAGTGTACAAACCCTCCTCCGCTACCGTGTCAGGAGGACTGTTTTCCAATGGGAGTAAGAGATCAGTTGTTTAAGCATTGCTGTTTCTTATCTTGATGATTAGTGAGGTTTGGTAGTGTAGTGTAGATATTTACATCTTCATCTAGGAAGACAGCTGTTGAGGTTTGGTAGTCTAGAATTGAACAGTTCCATCTAGGTAGATAGTTGTTGAGATTTGGTAGTTACCATCTCCATCTATGGAGATAGTTGAAGAGATTTGGCAGCCTGGAAGTTTACATCCCCACCTAGAAAGTTAGGGGTCCATTGTTTGAATCTTAAAACAACATTGTTCTTCATTTTTCTAGACCAAGAGTAGTCGTACAAATACCAGTCTTTTCACAAAAGACAACAAACAAGATCATGTTGCAAGAGGCATTGAGTGTATTAAAGAACAAAGATAGCCATCTTAAAAAAAGAAAAAAGCCCTCACTTTTCAGGATTTTGCGCACATGTTAAAACCCGTTCCGCTTTTCGGAAGAGTAGGCCATTGTGTGCTGGTGGGAATGGATGACAAAATTTACAAAACTGCATACACATGAGGACTGGATGTGAAAAAAAAAAAAGAGCACACGTGGGCTTATTTCATTATCCTTGAAAACAGCACTTTGATTTGTTTTTACAAGATATAGCGCTATATAAATTCCATTTATTATTATTATTATTATTATTATTATTATTATTATTATTATTATTGTTATTATTATGATTATTGTTATTATTATTATCATCATTATTATTATTATTATTTTTATTATTATTATTATCATTATCATTATTATCATTACTTTAAAAAAAGGAAAGAAAGACAGAAATAAAAACAAAAATAGATAACAATAAATATTGTGTTATATTGTGTTGTGTGCAGCTGTTGGGGCGGTCCATTGACCTGAACCGACTGATCGGTCAGCAGGTCAGCGTGGCCATGAAGAATTCACTGGACGTTGCCATCTCCCGCTTTGAGGCTGGAGACCTCACTGGTGTCATGGTAAGTACATGATCAAAAATGCAAGTTAAAGATCCCATAACTCATGTCAGCATTTGGTGGGTTACGGAAACGTGAACATATCCAGCATACATCACTGTAATTTGACTGCAGTTACCTCAACCCTCTTTCATTTGGACTCTCTGAACACAAACTGCCCCTAGATTTGGCATTCCATCAGGAAATCAGGTCAGGCACACACGCTCACTGGCCTTTTCCTCCTTCTAAGTACATACCAGCATCTATAATTACTTCCAGACACTCTACAGGGTTTCTCCTTCTAGCCTGATAGAGGTTTAACTTGTGGTAGCAATTAGTGATGGTCACAGCGTGATGGATACCTACTGTGTGTAAATCCGGGCAAATCCCGGATTGGGACTTAGGGGGGGTAATTATTCAATCCTGGCAAATCCCGGATCGGGACTAAGAGGGTTAATGGTGGGCAGAATATGGTTGTATATGCAAAAAAACCCACACCATTGGAGGATGTTGGAGCTGTAGCTGAGGAACAGAAAAAAACAAAACATTTTTTGTATTTTTTTTGTGTTGTATTTTGTACCACTTTATGTCACGGCAGATTTCTCTGCGTGAAATTCGGGCTGCTCTCCCGGGGAGAGCGCGTCGCCACATGTGCAGCGCCTACCCTTTTTTTTTTCTTTTTCCTGCATGCAAGTGTATTTGTTCCCCTATCAGAGTGGCTTTTTTCTACAGAATTTTGCCAGGGACAACCCCTTGTTGCCGTGGGTTCTTTTACGTGCGCTAAAATTCCATATCCATTAGTTTTCTGGACTGTAGAGGTGCCGTGGATGACTCAACAACCAGCCCCCTCCATCTTTCTCTGCCTTTCTCCTTTCTTTTTATGATGATCACAATACGCAAATCCAACATCACTCCGTCCAGAGTGCTAAATTTATCGCACCCCTTCCTTCTTTTACCGCTGGCCACAGCTGGGCTGGGCTGGGATAGAATGGATAGCAGCTGAGAGGAGCTGAAAGTGGGGGAAACTGACAGCTGTGTGATGCTGACCATGATCAGAGTTTTCTGGACTGTAGAGGTGCTGTAGGTGACTGACTCAACAGAACAGATGGGAACAGATTTAGACAGATGACAATATTTACACAACTGCATACACATGGGGACTGGATGAAAAAAAGCACATGAGTGCTTATCCCATTATCCTCGATATAAAAGAATAAAAAAAAAAATAAAAAAAAAAAAAAAAAACAACCAGCCCCCTCCATCCTTCTCCAGCCTTTCTCCTGTGTGTCTTCATGTTAACATCAATCTATCCACTAAAAAGCGATTTCAAACAGGACTTTCCCCTGTCTTTTCACGATTATGATGCTGATTTTTTCCAGGAGCTGGAAGGGCTGTTGGAGTGTAACCGCCTGACCCACAAGATGCTGGCGGAGTACTTGGTGCTGGACGATTTTGACAGGATGCTCCTGGAAGCGAACCACAACGTGTCAGCTCCTTACGGCCGAATCACCCTGCACATCTTCTGGGAGCTCAACTATGACCTCCTGCCCAACTACTGCTACAACGGGGCCACCAACAGGTGGGGGAGGATGATAGTGGTGGTAGTGGTGGTGGTGGTCATGATGATGATGATGGTGGTTGGAATGATGGTGATGGTGGTGGTGAGGATGAAGATGGCAAGGGTGATGATGAAGATGATGATCATGATTTAGGATGATGACGATGATGATAACGATGATGATAACAATGAAATTTTGAAAAGATAATAGTCCCCCTCCCCCCCTTTTGAAAATCTCTAATCAGATGTTGTGGTATGTGCGTGTGTGTGTATGTGTGTGTGTGTGAGTGTGTGTGTGTGTGTATATGTGTGTGTGTGTGTGCGCGTGTGTGCGTGCGTGCGTGCATGCATGTGTATGTGTGTGTGTATGTGTGTGTGTGTGTGTGTGTGACATTTTTATGTGATATGTTTTGCTGATACGTGTGTGTGTGTATACAGGTTTGTGAAGATGCCTGCACTGCTGATGAAGACGACAAAGCGAGACAAAGCTCCCAGTGCCTCCCCCTACTACCTGTGGGGCAGCAAGGTAGGAAGTGTGCTTTTCTTGGGAGTTTTCATTAAAAAAAAAAAATTTTGTTTTGTTTGATTGTTTGTTTTTGACAAGCACTTGTATGGTAGGGGGACGGGATAGCTCAGTGGTCAGAGCGTTCGTTTTCCCCCAGCCAAAGTTAAGCAGCGACGAGCGTGGTTGCCTATTGGATGGGTGACCGTTTGCGCGCCTTGGCTTCAGTACAGTCCCCCCAGTTCACCCAGCTGTAAATGGGTACCTGCCCTCTTTAGGGTCAGGGAAGGTAAAGCAGCGAGGGAGAGGAGATGGGCGCCGCCCTCAACAAGCTGGCCTCTAGAGAAGCTGAGGTCTCTGACGCCTCACTCCCCTACAACCACACGTTATGGACACCTTTACCTTTTACCTTCACCTTTACTTGATGGTTAAAGTTTGAGTTATTGAAGACATCATGGCAGAGGAAGAAGGACAAAATCAACGCAAGAGAACCTGGGGTTTTTTTTTTGGTTTTTTAAGTTTATTTGGGGTTTTTATGTGGTTTTTGTTGTTGTTGTTTTTGTTTTAAACGAGTCAAAAGTAATGTGTTGCATTTAATAGAAAATAAAGGAGAAGGGGCATTTGATGTTCAGACACCGAAACTTCATAAACAGAGCAAGATACACCCAGCGTTTTAATTTTCATAACCTGGTTTTCACACAAAAATCTACAATAAATTTTATGTGCCAATGAAAATTACAACAAAAACTCATTCTGGCTTGTGTCACTGTTTCTCAGCGACTGAACACGTCTTTCAACACCATCTTCAGCCTGTACTCTGAGTTCATTGGGATGCCCCATCTGAGGGTCATCTGTCGGATGCTGGGATACCAGGGCATCGCCGTCGTCATCGAGGAGCTGCTGAAAAGTTCCCAGTCTTTCGTAAGTCATCTCTTTGGGTCACAGCTGGCAGCAGTTTTATTCACTCATTCATTCTTTTATTTTGAGGATAATGGAATAAGCACTCATGTGTTCCCAAAGTCAGAATGTGGCTACCTTCATGGTGGTAAAAAACTGTTGCATATGCAAAATCTTACCATTGGTGAACCTTGGAGCTCTAGCCGAGGAACACACACAAAAAGATTTGTTCCTCTTGATCATACTTTCTTGGCGTTTTTGCCTGCCTGCAGAAATACTTTGATTTGTTTGCTTTACAAGATTCATCTCTATGTAGATTCCATGCGTCATTATTATTATTTATTATCATTTTTGTTTCTACCCATGATTAAATTTTGGTCTGTCTCATCTTTTTTCTGAGTGATGATGATTGGGTGTTATGGTTGAAGGGCACCATGCTGGATTAGATCAGTGAACCGATGAAAGTATTAAAGAAAAATGAATAGAAAATATGATGATGATGATGATGATATGATGATGGCAACAATAATGATTATAATCATTATTTTGCTAATGAAAATGATGATGATGGTACTACTGTTACTACTACTACTACTACTGTTATAACTACTTTTACAACAGCAAGAACTACTACTACTACTACTACTACTACTACTACTACTACTACTACTACTACTACTACTACTACTATTACTACTACTACTACTATTACTACTGCTACTACCACCACCACCACCACCACCACCACCACCACCACCACCACCACCACCACCACCACCACCACCACCACCACTACTACTACTACTACTACTACTACTACTACTACTACTACTACTACTACTACCACTACTACTACCACTACAACCACTACTACTTCTATTACTGCTATTACTATCACCACTACCTCTACAAGTAATAACACCCCCCCCCCCCCCCCCCCACAATGTTGTGCCCTTGGAAAAGGCACTTTACGGCTATTTTCTCACCCCACCCAGGTGTAAAAGGGGTACCAACCTTGTGTTGGGGGTTAACCCTGCGATAGACTGGCGTCCTATCCAGGGGGGAGTCTATGACTCTCAGTCGCTTAACGCCACAGAAACCGGGATAAGCACCGGCCTGATGAGCCTTAGGCTCAGGACAGACTTTAACTTTTTTTAACCCCCCCACAACAACAACAATATCAACACCACCATTGCGCTATGTCTGCCACAGCTGAAGGGGATCATGGTGGACTACATTCGCCAGCTGATGAAAGCTATGCCGGACAAGTGCAAGCTGCAGAGCTACACCTACGGGTCTGCAGGTGAACCCCCACTTTGCCTCGTTTTATTTCCTTCCTTCTCTACCTCCCTCTCTGTCTCTCTCTGTCTATCTGTCTCTGTCTGTCTGTCTGTCTGTCTGTCTGTCTTGTCTGTCTGTCTGTCTGTCTGTCTGTCTGTCTGTCTGTCTGTCTGTCTCTCTCTCTCTCTCTCTCTTTCCCTCTCTCTCTCTCTTTCCCTCTCTCTCTCTCTCTTTCCCTCTCTCTCTCTATGTGTGCATGTGTGTTTATGGGTATGTGTGCATGCATGCATGTGTATGTAATTCTCATAACTTAACTTTTCTTGATAATGTGGATCGAATTTCAGCAGATTATTTTTCAACCTTTTTTTATTTGGTTGTCCTTTGCCAGGAATCCTGCAGTATTACCTGGCCCTGTTGAACGATGTGATGCAGTACACAGACCTCAAGTCTGAGGTCTTCCAGGGACTGAAGGAGATCGGCAACACCATCATCTTCTGTCGCCTCATTGAAGAGGCTCATGTATGTGTGGGGTTTCCTGCAACATTTCTTTTATTATTATAGATGTGTTTGATAAATTTGTAAACAGTAGTATTTCATTTTCAGATTTTTTTCTTTTATTTATTTGTTTAACTAACCCGCTTAGTCCCAAACCAGGATTTGCTGGGATTGCATGATTGTCCCCCGCCCCCCCCCAATTCCGAACCGGGATTTGCCGGGATTTACACACACTAGTTTTCCATCAGGAAGTGACCTTCACCGATTGCTACCATATGCCAAAGATCTATCAGACCACATGCACAAAGCCTGTAGTGAGAGCCTGGAAGTAATTATAGCTGCTGGTAGCTACTTAGAAGGAGGAAAAGGCCAGTGAACATGTGTGCCTGACATGATTTTGTGATGGAATACGAAATCTAGGGCAATTGGTGTTCAGAGAATCCGAATGCAAGAGGGTTAAGGAGGAAGGTGGCAGGAGGGTTCAGACATTCACTTGCAAATCATGAGGCTCTGGATTTGATTCTCAGCCTTGCCCTTTCTTTCCATTTTAACAAGAAGATGGAACTGAATGTCAAGTCTTTCAGAGGAGACTCCAAACCAGTCGGACCTGTGTGTTTATGGACTTGTGCACGTCAAAAGAACCCACAACAGTTGAAAATCGGAAAGAGTGGGAGGTACCTCCAACTGTCCTGGCAAAATTGGTAGCTTCAATTCCCAACTGTGTCCCCGTAGTCAGAATATGGCTACCTTAATGGTGTGAATAAAAACAGTTGCATACACAAAAATCTCACATTTGGTGAATCTCAGAGTTCCAGCCAAGGAGCAGAAAAAAGACTGTTTATGTTTTTCATTTTGAAATTGTCATGCAGTTTGAACTTCAGATTAAAAGCGGTTTTTGGATTGACCAATGCTGTAGCTGAGTGGAAAAGACTGTTAGCTTTCCATCTCTGGGTTCATGAAATCGTGGGTTCAAATCTCGACAGCAAGATCATGTGAATGAAGGGTGGAGAATTTTTCACTTCCACTTTTCCATGTCAACTTAAGAGACAAAGGCTATGTCTTTTGGGTAAGTTGAATACAGCAGAGCCCATTTCTTTCCAAGTACAGTATGCATGCTGGGTGTTTATGTGTTCACAACCCACCAATCATTAACATAAATTACGGGATCTTTGATTTGGATATTCTGAATGCATATAAACATGTAGGGAGTTAAGGCACTGGTATGTCTGTACTGTTAAGTAGACACAGGGGATCATAAAAATCCCCACTTTTAATTCACAAGACACTGGTGAGATGTGAACCCATGACTCAATGAACCTGTGAGATGAAAAGCAAACACTCTGTCCACTCAAATAGCATGACACATCTTTTTCTTTTTTTTTAATGAATTTTTTAAAAATTAAAAATGTATTTTTTAATTTTTTTTTTTTTTAGCATGACACCTCTTGGCAAAACTGAAACCTGATGTGTGTGTGTGTCTGTGCATGTGTGTGTGTGCCTGTGCATGCATGCGTGCATGTTTACAGAACAAAGAGGAGACTGTAGATCTTCTGCTGGCCAGCCCTTTCCAGAACATTCCCAAATCCCCCGCACCCGCCAAGACAGAGGAGGCAAGAAGCAAAGAAGCCAAAGAAGCCAAAGAAGCCAAAGAAGCCAAAGGTCTGTCCATTTTTCTCTGCACGTTATTGTTGTTACCATAAATCCATGAAAGTATAGATTGGTGGGCCAAAGGTGATATACCACCCAGACCACCAGTCACTGTCTAGTGGATGGGGGGAAAGTTTCAGGCACAAACAGGGATTGAACAACAACAGACTTTGAGCCTGGACCGTTTGCTTTCTAGGCAGGTGTGTTAGTAACCTCTTGATCACCAATCCACCTGTTTAAAGAGAGTTTGGAGTCAGCTTTTGAGGTAACACTACAGCTGTTTGATTTTGAAAATGCACTATAAATGAGAGGCGGGATAGCTCAGTGGTCAGAGTGCTCGCTTTCCCCCAGTCAAGTTAAGCAGCATCGAGTGTGATTACCACTTGGATGGGTGACCGTTTGCACGCCTTGACTTCAGTACAGTCCCCCCAGTTCACCCAGCTGTAAATGGGTACCTGCCCTCTTTAGGGTCAGGGAAGGTAAAGCAGCGAGGGAGAGAAGATGGGCACCCTCCTCAATATGCTGGCCCCTAGAGAAACTGAGGTCTTTGATGCCTTGCTCCCCTACGACCGCCTAGGTTATGGGACACCTTTACCAATACCTTTTACCTTTTACTACAAATGCTAGATTCAGCGTATAATGTCATTACATCTTTTTTTTAACCCGACTAAAAATCTTAGAGGGAGAGGAGATGGGTACAGCCCTCACTATGCTGGCTCCTGTAGAAACTGAGGTCTCTGAAATCTCACTCACCAACAACCACAGAGGTTATGGGCACACCTTTACCTTTTTATATCATAAAAATCCCAGGTCCTAACATTGTTATTTTTTTAACATTGTTCTTTTTTTTAACTGTGACAGGGTGGTAAGTAGATTACCTCCCATGCGATCAGAGCCCTGTCACAGCGTTGTGTTACTAAATCTGGACACACCTGCGAATTGTGGGATGCTTTGTGTCCTTGGGTGGTGGTCGAAAGCCCTCCATTGCATATTCTTTGCCTTCATGGTGAATGGTAGAAATTATACAGCCTCTTTTTAGAGGTCACTTCCTGTAACTAGCTAACTGTGCCCACTCGAGAAGCTGTGCAGAGATGGGACATCACATGGGCTCCTATGTCCACTCTGTTACATAACATTGTTCCATGTGCAGACGCAAAAGAAGCAGAGAAGGACACAAAGGCAGCAGTGGCTGCCATGGAGAAGACCTACCCTGCTCTACAGGTGGTGCCCGTCATCAAAAAACTGGGACACCCTGTGGTAAGATGTCCCCCCCACCCCTGCCCATTTTGTGTTTTGTGTGTGCAGTGTGTGGGGGTGGGGTGGGGAGGTGTGTGTGTGTGTGTGTGTGTGTGTGTGTGTGTGTGTGTGTGTAGTGGGGGGGGAGGTGTGTGTGTGTGTGTGTTCATGTGTGTGTGTGTGGTTTGTGTGTGTGTGTGTTTGTGTGTGTGTGTGTGTGTGTTCGTGTGTGTGTGAATGTGTGTGTGTGAGTAAGCAATAAATTTGCCTTTTTTTCATGTGTGTACATGTGTGTGTGTTT
>CM060320.1:25489889-25504889 GCA_030674155.1 Stramonita haemastoma
GGTGAAGGTGAAAGTCAATATCTTTGTTATCATCATCATAGATTGGACGTTATCAAGCTATACTGACCATCTCAGTTAACTCTGTGATGAAGAATCACCCTTAGAAAATAAAAGTCTTTCCACCAGAGCCTATAGTCATTCATGTCGGCTATCAACTCCACCATGGATTTTTAACTCTTTTGCTGCCAAGTTTCTGACTGAAGAACTCACTTCAGTGCCATGTATTTTTCAGCGCTGTTGCTGATTTCTCTGCATTCAGTCTGTGTCAGAATAACACAGTCATTTTTTACACTCAAAACTGGGTCAGGGGTGAAGGACGCTATGTGTGCTATCACATGCGCAAGTCAACTGAAGTTTTACTTAATTATTTATACCACTTTATGTGGTATAAATAAGTGAAACCTTTCGTTACTAAGTGAAACTTTTTGTACTGTATTAAAAAAAACATCTGTCCTTTATAGCATAACCTACACTGTCAGTAAAAGTCACCTATGGCAGTGAAAGAGTTAATTAAGTCAGAACCAGCTAGACTAATGGTTCATGACCATAACTGCAAGATCCCCCCCCCCCCCCCCCCGACATTTTCATATGTGGAGACAGGCATGCCTTTGCTTGATTTCTTTAAGAATCTGCTTCATTTTTTTGCCTGCGGGCCAAATGTTCTTTCTTTCATCGCTTTGACACATGAATGATTTCTGCTGGACATGACTTATGTTGTTGTGATTTGTCAAGTGCAGTGACTCTTTGAGTTGGCTGATGTATTTGGATGCTGCTGTGTGAGCTCGTGACAGTTTGGAGGGCATATGTTGTGTGTGGTATGTTTTGAGGGGATTGAATATCCAGGGTGTTGTGTTTAGTAGGTTACCGCATGTGTGTAAATATTCATGATGATAGTACTCCTGAGAAGTGCAAAGTTGCGCACTGCTGCTGATGTTACCATAATACCCAACCTGCATTATGATTTTGCTCATTGTTGAACTGGTATTGTTTTGTACAGAAAAAAAAAGAACATTTGAAAGCTTGGGAACAAAGAGATTTAGAATGAGCTTTTAGTTGATGCTAGAATAGGCATTCCAAAGTATATGTGGGAAAGTTTGTACTTTTTATTATTGATGTTTCGAAACAGCCTGTAGCTGCTTACATTTAGAATTGCTATCTTGCATTCAGACACCTGTATATATGGGCTTAAATGATGATATTCTTTACAAGCTAAATGTGTAAGTATGTATGTAAGTATGTCTATGGAGAGAAACAGACATAGGAAACATTGCTCCAACATGCACTAACATGCATTGCTCTGACTAACAATGCTTGGTTTTTTTTTTTCTGTCTACTTCATATACATGTCTAGACTGTTAGGTCTGTATGCCCTTAGATGCATAAACACTCAGATAAAACGCAATTGCACACATGCACAAGCAGTTGCATACACGGTATATTGTGTATGTATGCACACAAACACATGTGTACATACACTCATACACCCACGTGCATGCATGCACACACACACACACCACACACACACACACACACACACACACACACACACACACACACACACACACACTCATGGAAGGTCACAGCCAGGGAGGAATTTTGGGTCTGCTTTTAAAATTTTGTGATGATTTTGTCAAACTTCACAATTCTATGATCTCAGTGAGGTATGGTGTTTATATTCTTATTAACCCCTCTATTTTATAGTCATTTTGAAGCATATTCAAGAGTTGAAATTCTTGGGTGGAACCAAAACTGCTGTGTTGTGTGTGGAATATTCAGAAATAATTTGAAAACAATGTTTTGGAATGTGTTAACTGTGGTTTTCTGGGTTCTTTCTAAATGATCATTTGCCAGTTAAGATCAACATTTTTTTTGAGTCAGTTGATATACACAGAAGAAATAGTTTAACCAATTCACAGTATGATTAATTTGGACTAATTCTTACGTATACCCAAAGCAAAGACATCTCAGAGATGAGAAAAAAGTATTTCCTTTGTAAGTTGATATATACAGAAGAATGATTAACAATTCACAGTAAATTAATTTGGACTAATTTATGTATACCAAAGCAAGACATTCAAGTAAAAATTTTGAGTTAATTATAGAAGAATTACTATATTTTTGACTAATTGTACGTAACCCAAAGCAAAGACACCTCAGAGTTGAGAAAAAAGTATTTCCTTTGTAATCCATAAAATACAGTAAATTACAATACTACAAAAGAAAGGTTGTGAGAATTATTTTTTTGGGAGGGGTTGCAGAGTTCACACAACAGCTGAAAGACAACATAACAAAATGATGAAGTATATATATACAAGTTTAAACTCTGTCGTGTTGCTGTTTCGTCTTTCTTTGTTTCAGTAAAATATCTTGTTCTTGCTGAAAAATAAATGTAGTGAAAGAAAGTTACCATGTCACCATGGAATCTTCTTTAAATGAAAAAAAAAACCTTTGGGGAAGATGGGGTGGGGCGAGATTTGTTAAACGGGAAGTGACACATGATACATTGTTCAAGTCTGGAGTCTTTCTTTGTTGCTGCTGGATTTGTGGCAGTGGAAGAAGTGGAGATACATGGGATTTTTTTTTTAAACCTTCGATTTTTTTTTTTTTTAGTTTGATGGATAAAAGAAGCCATTTTTGTGATAAATCCACATTCTGATAAAACGTTACTTTCACTGAGATAATATTGTTATAGATGCATTCATTCCACTTTGTTTATATCCTGTGATATTTCCATGTTAAAAGCTACTCTGTTGTTGTAAATGAATTGAACAAAGACAGTTTGATTCCACTTTATAAAGATTCGCTTGTCATTCCTAAAAGGGCTGAAAATGATCGTTCCTTGTTATCCAACAAATGCAAGTTTCAGCTGTGTGTGTGTGTGTGTGTGTGTGTGTGTGTGTGTGTGTGTGTGTGTGTGTGGTGTGTGTGTGTGTGTGTGTGTGTGTGTGTGTGAGAGAGAGAGAGAGAGAGAGAGAGAGAGAGAGAGAGAGAGAGAGAGAGAGAGAGAGAGAGAGAGAGCACCATTTTTGGGGGGTGGGTGGGGGGTAGGATAAGGGTATTGGAGAATGAATTTTCTCAATTAATTATTCTTAACATGAACAAGACTGTAACTGAGGCATACAGAAGTTTTTCTCCAAATCTTTCCATGTAAATAAATACAGTGCCTTGCATTATTTGTTTGTAGACCTTTTTTTTAACTAACTCTTGCAGTTTTTGCCTCTTTGTTTTATACAGAAGTGAAAGTACTTGCTTTGTAGTCTTTGTCTCTTTTCATAAAACCAGTACTTAATGCTGGGATCAGTCATTTGACTGAAGAATGGTATGGTTTGAGTTTCATGCTTTTTTTTTTTTTTTTTTAAAGTTGTACTGCTTGCTTCTGAAAGTAGTTTTACCTGTGTATAATGACAGTTGATCAAATGGAGTGACCTTGATGGGTTTTTTTCCCCCCTCGATTGTGAAGTGGCATTATTTTTCTTCTTCTTTGTTTTAATAGTCAATGAAATGACTTTGCTGCATTTCCCCTCCACCCCCTCCCTCCCACTCCCCGTTATTTCGTGGCATTATTTTTTTCTCTTTTTAATCTCTTCCTAGCTTACAGCTCTTACGTTCACCATTGAGGAGATTTGCGTGTTAGCAAAAATTTTCTCACCTTTAAGTTGGTCATCATATTCCATCTTCAGGATGTATAAGACAATACAGTGTAAAGGGTAAAGATTAAGGGGTTTTACGTGTGTGTTGAATTATCTGTGCATCTTTTTTCACTCGGCTAAGGGACTCCAGTGTAAGATCTGATCCAGAGCTCTCTCTCTCTGTCTGTCTCTGGTAGTTTAACTTGGAGACTGATATGTATTTGTGTGCAGTTTTTTATTTCTGTTTTTTTAGAAGAAAAAAAATTTCAATGAGGTAGGGGGGGAGTGGGAGAGATGAGTTGTTTTGCTATGTACTGGAGAGTATGGTATTTATGGCTCAGTGCCAGTCATTTTTTTTTTTTTTTTGGGTGATGATTTTATAGGAGTCGACATCTGACAGTAAGGTTTTTATCATCCAGTAGATACAGTTTTAAATCGTATGATATTGAAAAAAACAGAGGAAGGAGGAGAAGAAAAAGGGGGTCAGTCGTGATGGAATCTCTCCTGGTATTTTGATATATATATTTTTGTAATGTTATAGAAAGTGGGTCTACATGTATACTTGTATATGTATGGACTATGTATGGGGGGAATTTTCTGTATATTTGATATTGTATTATTATTATTATTATTATCTGCTGGGAAGTTTGTAGCCTGTGCACATGGGATATAGCACTGTGATTCATTTTTGTGGAACGTGAGTTAAACATTTCAGAGGGGTTTTTTGACAAGAAGTCGTCTTTGAGCATGTTGTGACACTTTTTTTTTTTTTTTTTATTCTTCTTTTAAAAAACAAAACAAAACAGGAAGTTGTTTTTGATGTTGAAATATGCAAATGAGGAAAAGAAAGAGGTTTGGTATGGAATTGTTTTCTCCTTTCTACCTCTGCTTTTCTGTCTGTTTCTCTCTCTGTCTCTGTCTCCGTCTCTGTCTGTCTGTCTGTCTGTCTCTTTCTCTCTCTCTCTGGCTCTTTCTGTCTGTCTGTCTGTCTGTCTGTCTGTCTGTCTGTCTGTCTGTCTGTCTCTTTCTTCTCTCTCTCTCTCTCTCTTCTCTCTCTTCTCTCTCTCTCTCTTTTCTCTCTCTCTCTCTCTCTCTCTCTCTCTCTCTCTCTCTCTCTCTCTCTCTCTCTGTCTGTCTGTCTGTCTGTCTGTCCTGTCTGTCTGTCGTCTGTCTGTCTGTCTGTCTGTCTGTCTGTCTGTCTGTCTGTCTCTCCCTCCCCCCTTCCTCCCTCCCTCCTTCCCCTTTACCTCCCTTTATCTCATTAGTCATGCTGTTTGATATTTCATTGGATTTTCACTATTTTTTTTGGGGGGAGGTAGGTAGAAGTACTTAATACGAAATTCCATTCCTGAGTACAAATTTTTTTCCTTTCATCTTTTTATGCAGTTTTACATCTTGATTGTGAATGGCACTGCGTTGTTGTGTGGCACATAGCTTATTTCAGAGTTGTTATCCTTAGATGTTAACAATGCATTCCAAGTGTGACAGTAATGCATTCAAATGCACAAACCTCTCTATGCACACTGAAAAGGATATATTATTACATGTGATAACCTACACATGCTAATACATATATTGCTTGTACAGGCATGCACACACAGAGAGATAGATAGACACATGCATGCACACACACTCCCAGACAGACACAGGCATGCACGCATGCACACACACACACACATGCACACACGCACGCATGCATGCACACACACACACACACACACACACACACACACACACACACACACACACACACACACACACACACACACACACACACACACACACACAGTGTCTGTTCCATTGTCCTCAAAATAAAAAAATACAATAAAATAGATAAATACATGCATGCATGCATGCACACACCACACACACACGCACGCACGCACACACACACACACACACACACACACACACACACACACACACACACACACACACACACACACACACACACACACAATATTGTCTGATATCTCTCAATATGAAAAGACTCTCAAAGTGAAAAAGCACCTAGCTCAAAAGCTCAAAGTATGATTGAGGCATTCTTTTATGCACTTCTTTCACTGTCATTTGCTGGAGGATTTTGTAAAGAAATGGTTTGCCTTCTTCCTCCCCCTGCCTTCTTCTTTATTTTTTTTTTTTTTTTTGCGTCTTCTTCTTCTTCCCATTGTCTATCATTTCACACATGTGACATCAATTTTATAGAATATTTTTCATAACAGCACAACCTCAAAAAGAAAATAAAACTTGTTATATATTCCAGATTTTTCATGCATTCATAAGACATTTTAGATCACTTTTTTTCTTCCTTTTTAAAAAATAAAGATTTATCTTTTAAGAAAAAAAAACCCTTGCCATTTTACACAACTTTCGAACACAACGATTTTGCTTTTTGAAACAAAATTTTCATGCATGTTATTTACATTCCAGTAATATTTTTAATGTCTGACATTTTTAACACAAAGCGTTTTGTTTATTGATACAGTTTTTATCTGTTATCAACTTAAGTGCCTTTGATATAAACATGGACATTACATGATCTATAATGCACTTCCAGAAAGAAATGTGCACTGATGTGAATGATGTAACATAGTTTTATGTATCTATGTGCATTAGGGTATATTTCCATTATGTATCTATATGCATTAAGGTATATTTCTATCTGCCTATTTATTTATTTTTCTATCTGTTGTATAAATTGCTAAAATGGTGCTATAATCGATTTCATTATCTGAATACCTGTCTTTTTAGAACTTTTTTTTCATAACTATAAAATCTCAACTGCTGTACCCTCTGTATTTTGAAATAAAAGGAAGGATAAAAATTTGTGGGTTTGGTTTTCACTTTACGCCATACTGTTATGTGTTACCTGTTGTTGGGTGCTCCTCGGCTTAATTTCCTGGTGATTTCCCAGAATTATGTATTCTGTCTCACTTGCCACCCCAGAAAATAGGTGTAAGACCATAAGTACACACTGGATGAGAAATTTGCATGTATGACTCTTTTCAAGTACCTCACCCTAAAAGCAGCTTTATTCTCTGACTTCAGAGGATTTTTTTCTTTTTTGCTGCCCCATCTTCTGTGATGTTCCTGTCCTGCTGCTCCCAAGCCTCTCATTTCAATCTCTCTGCCCCGGCCATGCCCATTTTTATGCCACATGCATATCAGGGTCAAAAGTCCAGAGGGAGCTTATCAACAGCAGCCTGAAGATGCCAAGGGGCCACCAGCTACAGGGGCCCTGCACTACTGCTGGGTCACTTTGGTGGTGTTCAGTGGTGCCTGTTCTGAGCTAACATGCGCAGGACACCACCTACTGAGCCCCCAACTGATGATAGCAATAGCTCAATCGTGAAGGTAGACTGAGTGAGACCCTCCACCTAGGGTGGTGGCCACCACAACGTCCCTCCATCAACCTTCTGTCATGAACCCTCAACCCCTAAAGGCTTTTACATAAAGTACCACAGGCACAGAAATCAAATGTATGGAGAACTGAAACTACTGAGGTCACTATAAGACCAGAGCATCAGGGGCCACCGAATCTGCGACAGTTTTCTTTCAATTCATGATGGTCAATGGTTAATGGGGATGATGAAATACTGCTGCTGTGGAATTGTATATGCTTTGAGACTACTTGACAGGGTTGTATCCTACACTTCCTATCATAATAATTATATCCCGGTGTCAACAAGGCCCGAGAGATAAAGACACCTGCAGTGCTGGTCAGATAGTTTTAAAAAAACGCTCTTGAAATTGCATCTGTAAAGTGGATAAAGCTCGACTATGTGTTCCTAGTCTTTTCAATGAGCCCATAGAAAACTCGCTCTGGGTAGAAGCTGGTTGGAGTCCAAAACAAATATATGTGACTATGAGATTTGAAACTGTGACCTTCCAGCTTGTAACCAAAGGCACTGACCACTGTGCCATAGTAGCTGGTATTTCATGAATGTTTGCTCTTTTCAAGGAGAGTGCTGGTTGTTGTGCTAAGAACTTGTCATAGCTAAAGACAATCTGAACTTAAACATTTAAGAGCGCCACTGACGGATGCCAGCCGAGTGGTTCAAAACCTTTGGACTTCATTCATGTGGGTCCATGAAGTCCGAGGTTCAAATCTCGGCGGTGTATGATGAATTAAGGGTGGGCACTTTTTATGACCTCTCAGGTCAACTTCAAGAGCAGACTTGCCAGTGCCTTGATTCCCTTCGCGTATACACTCGTGCAGAAGATGAAATATGCTAGTTAAAGATCCTGGAGTTCATGTCAGCATTCGGTGGGTTACAGAAACACGAACATACCCAGCATGCAACCAGCACAATCAAATTAACTGCTCTGAAGTCGGAATGTGTCAGCTGAGGTCAGCGGCAGGTGAAAGTCCTGGAGTCAGCATGCATATCCCGGTGGGAACGACAGGAAGAGGAGAGAAGAACACTGATTAGACCTTGGCACTCACCCACACTCAATAACTGCACAAAGTCTTTTGCAGCTAGGAGCAAAGTTAAATTATTCAACATAAGATTATAAAACATATTGACCTGAGGCACTATACCCATAACGAGAAAGTGTGATCTTTGTTCCTATGTGATAGTGCACACGATTACAACTATTCATTAGTTCCCTTCATTTATTTACTCATTCCCAACGTAGAGGCATCATGCGGATGGCTCCTCAACCAGCCTTCTCCATCTTTTTTTTTTGTCTTCTGCCCTCACAGTGCTTCTCCCTCAGCTTAAGCCTGTCCATTCTGAAATGTCCTCCTCCATTTCCTTCTCTCTGTCTTCCTCTCATTCTCCCTCCCGTCGGCACCACTATGCCTTGCAGAACTATTTTGGCAAGTCTGACGAAACACTTGCCCATACCACTACAGTTTTCATATCCTCACCATGGACAAAGGTCTTCTTCATAGGTTCCGATTTTATGCCTGATTCTGTTTCCTGATTTCTCTGTCGGTAAACGATTACAGGAGGTTCTGAAGAGTTTGTCGATACCACCTCATCTCCATGTCCTGTATCTCTCTTCTCCTTAGTCTGCTGTCAGAATCAGATTCAAGATTTTATTCGAAGAAAATGTACGCCTACATGTTACAGGTAAAACTTGAGTTTTTTCACCACAATCTGTTCATCTTTGACGCTTTGTATCTCTTTCTTTGTCTACCTCAATGTTTTTCTACCTGCCTCATATGCCTACCTGTTTGAAGTCTGTTTGCCGGTCTTTTGTCTGTTTGTCTGTCTGTTGTTTTAAAGTCTTTCACTGACAAAGCGTCAGATTCACAACTCTTTTCTTTCTGTTTTTCTACCTCTCCCTCTCCTCTCCTCCTATTCTTGTGTTTTTGTTTACCACAACTATTTGCTTTTTCCCACTCTGTCTGGGCCCCCCCCCCCCCCCCCCTCTCTCCCTCTCCTCTCTCTCTCCTTCTCTTTTCTTCTCTGTCATCGTCTGTTCCTTTGTTTGTTTTGGCAGTGCAGTCTGCCTCTGCTGACTCTTTTTGGGTCTTTGTTTATCTCCGTTTTCCTGTCTCTCTTAAAGGATAAGAGGTGGAAGAGAAAGAAAGAACGAAAAAAAAGAGAAGAAATGTTGGAAGAAAATCTAACTTAAAAAAAGAAGAATATATTGATAACTAGTATATGTAGTACAGATTTTTAAATCTGATGTTTTGGTGTGTTTTTTAATTCAGTATTGTATGCATTTTCCCTCACGTTTAATTGATTTCTATGTTTTAAGTGATTGTTTTTATATAAGTTTTCAAGAAGAGTTAGCTAGTGATTGTTTTTATGTAGTTTTCAAGACCGATTGTATGTAGGCTTGGCCTAGAATCTTTATTATTGCTATATTAATGACCATCCTTGCCCCCCTCCTCTCTCTCTCTCTCTCTCTCTCTCTCTCTCTCTCTCTCTCTCCCCTACACTCTCCCACACATCAACCCACCCAACAATCCCTCTTCCAATGTCTCCCAACCCCCACCACAGAAAACAACGATGGGCTGTTCAAGCCAATAGTTATTAAACTTTCCAGGGATTAGGGATTACTCCCCTCAGAGAGGCCGTAAGTATAATAATAACAGGCCCTTATCATACATTAACACCCCTGTATCACAAGACCTTGTGGCCGAACACATACAAATTATCCTCTCGTCCAATTCTTTCCACGCTACGCCATCACAGTCGGTCGTTCTTGGCTGCTTTTTTTTTTTTTTCTTTTTTTTTAAACAGGGGAAGAAACTCTAGCGCTTCCGGGCAGGCAAAGGGTAGAATTAGCCAATGAACGCTGGAGAGATCGATTGCAAATCGATGACTTGCTCGCAGCGAACACTATTAGCCTTGTTCAGTTTGCTCTGAGACGGGAATAGTTGGAATACGTTTGTGTAAGCGGTAAGAGAGTTAATGTGAGTATACTCTGTATGTGTGAGGGTATGTGTGTAGTTTGTCTCTGTGTTTGTGTGTGTGTGTGTGTGTGTGTGTGTGTGTGTGTGTGTGTGTGTGTGTGTGTGTGTTGTGTGTTGTGTGTGTGTGTGTTGTGTGTGTATGTAAACTAGCTATAGTTTATGTGATTTTTAGTTGTTGATTTTTCTTTCTTTTTTTTTTTTTTTATAGGGTTGTGTCATTCTTTGAAAAGGAATATATTGATGCAAATTGTTTGTTTTTGCGTTCATAAACAAAGAAAGTCAACAATGCAAAATATGACATAGTGAATTATAGTCTGCATAGCAAAGTCTACTGGGGCAAGGAAAAAGGATACAGGTGCACAATTTCACACAATTTTCGTATAACGCAAAAGAAAAAAAAAGCACATCCAATGCTGGTAATTGGCACGTTTTTGTCTTGTGTCTTTCTGCCTATTTGTCTGTCTTTCCCATTTTCTTTTTAAATTCCTTTTTTCTTTTCTTTTTTTTTTGTTTTATCATATAATTTCTGCCTATCTGTCTGTTTCTACCTTTTTAATTTAAATTTTCTTTCGTTTATGCATTCTTTGTTTCATTCTTCTTGACTGTATTAAAAAAAAAAAATTCGTTCCTTGGCAAGAGCTCTGAGGTTCACCAAGGTTGAGATTTTTGCGTGTGGGACAGTTTTCTTTTACCCACCATGAAGCTAGCTGCATTCCGACTTCGGGGATGGCTGCCTATCTGTATCTATTTAAAGGCTAAAATGCAGGTCCCTGTGCGACCTGCACGCCCAATATCTTATACACACTCGTTAGATATCCATCATCTTTCGGCTATGGTCTGTGGTTTGGCAGACACAGACATTATTTCCACCAGTGATGAGATTTTTTTTTTACCGTTCTCCTCCCCCCCTTCCCCTCCCTTCACAATTTAGGTAGCTGCATTCCGACTTCGGGGATGGTGTCTAAAATACGACACATGCGTGCATGCGTTATTATTTGTGACGCTCCACCACATAAGGAGTCGCATTGCACCAGAGGTCAATTTTTAGTTATTGACAAGCTACTAATCTGCAATAAAAGGGCTATCCAATACAAAAAACAGATTGAAAATCGGACAATTCTGTGCAAAGATATTACAAATTGAAATGATAGACTGCAAGATGTGACAAAATGAGAAACGGGCAAGTTTATTTTCGTAAAAGGTTGTCAGAATGAGGCTTAGGTATTTTCAAAACACAGTTAAAAGCAAAAGGAATAAAAACTATGCCTTGATATTTTATTATAAGGTAGATAAACCGACATAGTTTAATAATCAATCAAAATCCAAAATTGACAACTTGACCCCCATTCTGCCTTTAATGGCTCTAGCGCAAAATTGGGCAATGTGCTAAGCGACTCATTTCGTGGTGGAGCGTCACATTTGTTCTTTAAATGTCATCTGTTCCTTCTGGCACGAAATAGCCTACTATTTCCAAAAGGTGGAAGAGTTTTTATGTGTGTGCAAGATGTTCCGAATGCGTTCGCACACGTGGCCTCGGTATATAGTCTCATCATTAGCACTTAAAGTTCAGTTCAAATTTTTCGTCAAACTGAGAAGAAAGAGCAAGGCTTGGAATTAGGACCCAGAACCTCACGGTTTACTTGTTGGCAGGTGAACGTCATACCCACTCTGACACCTACCTTCCTTCTTTGACAGACAAATATAAAACAGCATGTAGTTTGCAGCCTGGACAGGGATGGGTTCTGCCAGGTCTGGCATGCCCAAGACGCTCTGTATGAAAACTAATGTTCGTATGGTGCTGGACCCCAATGTTTCTACGGGGAGTTGAGAGGGAAAAGCTGAGAGAGAGAAAAAACGTCAAGGAAAACATGGTGAAAGAAAAGGACAACGGTAAGGGCCACAAAGGCAATAAGAATCCCGTTAGGATGTTTGGAGGCATTGTATTGTACTGTATTGTGTTGTATTGTATTGTATTGTATTGTACTGTACTGTACTGTACTGTACTGTATTGTATTGTATTGTATTGTATTGTATTGTATTGTATTGTATTGTATTGTATTGTAAATGCGTGTTGCACCTCGGTTTATCGTCTCATCTGGAAGTCTAGTACCCAGACCATCATTCACTTATCTAGCGAATGGGGGAAAAGTTTTGTGCCCAAACGAGGATCGAACCACCACCCATTTTTTAACCCGGAGTTTTTGCTTTCTAGGCAGGTGTGTTGCCTCTAGACCACCGATCCACATGGTGCCACACAGAGGGTCCACATACATGCATGTGCAGAAGAGAGCATGTGTGAAACAGGATTAGACGAATTCTGGTACATATGCTCAGGTAATTATTCTCAAGAGCATTGGTGGGGTGAGGGCTAGTGGTTAGAGCGTTGCACTTTTGATCTGACGGTGTGTGTTTGATCTGCCACTGAGGCACCCGTTCAAGGGGGTTTTTCCTCTGGAGTTAACATCAGTACTGACTCCACTTCCCCCCAAAATCTTGATGGGGATGAGACTATAGGCCAAACGAGAACCCGTGTGCGAACGCACGAAGAATAGCTTGTGCAAACAATCATTAAAACCTGTTTTGCTTTTCGGGGAAAGTAGGCCATTTTGTGATGGTAAGAAAGATGACAATTTGTCTTTAAAAAGCATCCACACTGGTGTCATGTTTAGACATCATCCCAGAAGTCGGAATACGTCTACTTTAATGGTGTAACCCCCCCCCCCCCCCCCCCTCCCAATGTCCCATAGGCAAAATTTTTACTATTGGTAAATCACAGAGCTCTTGCCGAGGAAAGAAAAATCGGACATCGTTGCTCATAGCACAGCGTTTTGTAGGTATTATGAATTGAAAAATTAAGGAAAGTAAAGGGTCTGACAAACTAAAGCTGCAAGAAAAATTGAGTTTGTGCCTGAACGTGTGCGCGCTTCAAATTTCCTTTGATAGAGGACAATAAAAGAGTTGAACTGTTGAATTGAATTGAACTGAATCAGCTATGTACATGCATGTGCACGCATACGTACTTGTGCATACATGCACAAATTTGTATAATCATGTGTCACAAAATACTTATGTTCTTTTATTTTCTTTTGTCTTGCAACATGCATGGATTGGTATGTACACCCCCTCTACACAAACCCAATCACTACTACCATCCTAACGGGCAATTTCAGTAACTGCCGAACCATACGGTCATTCCTACGGATTTACAAGGAGAGGCCGGTAATGCTCTTAGAGCAGCCTTAGGCAGGCAGGTAGGTAGGCAGGTGGACAGGTAGGCAGGTAGGCAGGCAGGCAGGTAGGCAGGCAGTCAGTGCTGTGCCGGTGCCAGACCTGTGGGCTACTAGTCCTCTGCTCAGGCTTACATCATTATCAGGCTGAAGATCTGTTGTGCCGCTTTCATTCGGTGCCTGAAGGCATTTAGCTCCAAAGTCGTGCAAGCGAGCTCCCATGGGCTTAATTAAGTGGTTTATATCAACAAAAAAGAAAATGTACTCTGTGTATAGTACGGTGTTTTTATACTCAGCACCAAAAAGGAAGAATGTTACTCTGTGGTATAGTACCGGTGTTTTTATACTCAGCACCAAAAAGGAAGAATGTTACTCTGAAAATACGTACGTAGAAAACTGGAGGTTTAAATAGCTGTTTAAGTGAAATGGTTTTGGAAACAGATTCCAAGAGAGAAGACAATGAGCCTAGTGCTTTGGTCGGTGGCTCCCCATACCAAATATGTCGGGTCTTTTGTTGTTTTTGGTCTTTCTTTTTTGTTCCTCAGCTAGAGTTACGTATACGACTGTCAGGTCTAACTCAAAAGAGACATTCGCTCAAACAGTAGAGTGTGGCCAGTATTGGCATTAATTAATTTTTGACATTTTCAACCCCCCCCCCCCTCCCCCCAACAAAAACAAGAAAATAAACAACAAAAGAAAAGCTACCTTTACCGAGTCAGGAAGACGCCTCCCCCCTCCCCCGGAGAAGATATGACGCCCATGGAGCGAGTTCACCACAGTTAGTTGTCTCTACTTCAGTTCAGATCAGTTTTAGTTTATTTTCATCCTTTAATCCTTTGTGGATGTTACACGTACGTGTTCTTTTCATCCTGAAGTACTCACAGATGCATCCCCGAAGTCGAATGCAGCTACCTTAATGTGGGCAAAAAAGGGGCATACGCTAAAACTCTTATCATCGGTTTAACCCTCGGAGCTCTAGCCGATGATCGAAAAATTGGAAGAAAAAAAAGACATGGTTTTATATGCTTCATGACCTGCATAACCCAACAACCCAGCCAAATATCCCTCTCTGGTGTTTTTCATGGCAGAACGGTTCAGGTGCCCATGGCCTTGCTTGATCCCATCAATGGATCAGTGGCTTAGCGGTAACCTGCTTGCTAGGAAGCGAGAGGCACTGGCCGTCAATTCACTTTGATACCGACCTTCTCCACATCACTTCAGCCAATGGCTAGCGGTCTAGAGCTCATCTTTCGAATTGAGATGACAAACTCGAGGTCTTGTTTGCTCGTAAAAAAACCAAACAAACCCTGGGGCCCACCTCCTGGGATTCAAGACCTCTTTCAGAATAGATAGCATCCCACCTTCTGGAAGTTCAATATTAGAAAATTTCCCTTTCTATCATCTCTTTATTTTTCCTCTTACTTTCTATATCGCCTTACTTATTTTCTGCCTTCTCATTCCATTTTCTGCCATTTTATAAAAAGCAAAACGTTCAAAATTTCATTTTCTTACATTATATCAACATTTTGCCTGTATGTTTTGTCTGGCCACCAGGTAGTGTATTCTCTACACTAGGATGGGGCACAGTATGTCTGTTCTGCAGTGGTATTTGCCTGTATAGCATTTCTCTTTATATTTTGTTTTTGTTTTGTAACATTGAAGTGTTTAGTATCCTTTTTTAACGCTTTTGTGTAACCTGGGGATGATAAGATAAGCGGCATAGCTGGCGTTCTCAGCTCGGCCTGGTTTTAATTTCATTGGCCTTATT
>CM060320.1:25507389-25514889 GCA_030674155.1 Stramonita haemastoma
TGAGGTGTGACCCAGGTCTCTAAGGTCGCGAAAAGGGTTAGGCCGACCAGATTATCGAACTGCCAAAAATCGGCCCCTTTTCCGTACTGCCGTCAATGGCAGTCAGTCTGTTGGCTTGCCAGCTACCTGATAAAAGTTCAACAAGCTTTTAATGAATTTACGCTCTTGTGGCCAAAATTCACAACTCTACATTTACTATCTGAAGCCTTTTTTTTTTTCTCACCTAGTTTTTTTTTTTTTCGAATCCCTTGACTCTTGAGCGTAAGAAACTAGGCTAGATTACCCTCCCCACCCCCCCCACCCCCCAAAGAACAACAACAACAGCACAACCAACACACTTTTACTTTGAGCTGATAAGATAAGTACTTATGTCCTTGAAAGATTCGGAGCTTTAGTCAAGAAATGGAAGACAAAATCCATCCATAACTGCAAACATAACACACATCCCCTCCTTGAGAAAAACCCAAACCCAAACCCAAACCGACCAACCAAACAAACAAACACCCCCCCCCCCCTCCTCCACTTTTATGCCGATCAGAAACATGATGGCAAATTTCTTCACAGAACCTGTATACATGTAACATCCTGGAGCCGAAACTCGGGTCAGGTCAGGCCAAAGGCATGGTCCTTACTCAAAAATGCCTACAACGCTGCCACTGAAAGACATTATTCCCTAGAATTTATTTTCATTTCAATTTTTTGTTGTTGTTGAATATTTGATAAGTCATTTTCAAAATGATTGAGAAGTTGGTACCTGCACTTGTTTTTCCTCCACTACTTTTTCCTCAATAGAACCTGTACATTGAGCAAAACCAAAAAACCATTTTAGTCCTTTTTTTTTCAACATGAGAAGTAAGTGTATGAGAACAAGCATTTACTGTATACACCAGCAGTACGTTAACCAGAAGTCACAGCCAAATGAAAGTGACTGTCTCCCAAGATCTGAAAAGCTAAAGCTCCATTCAAAATCCTAGCCTTTTTTTTCGCCATAAGAAGATCCGTGATCTATTCAGCCCGCTTTCAGATATTGTAATTCCCAAGGTCTTTGTCCCAGAACTGTCTTATTTTCACGGAGCTTTCTGTAGCGTAGAAAATGCACAGAAGAGCAAGCATAATCTCCATGTAATCCTTTGACGTTTGCCCAGACTGACAAATCTCGTAAATCTCTTTCTTTGTGCAGTAGGGGAGGGGGGTGGGGGTTGGAATCCACACACACACACACACACACACACACACACACACACACACACACACACACACACACACACACACACACACACACACAATATATATATATATATATAATATATATATATTATATATATATATATATATATTATATACAGAGAGAGAGAGAGAGAGAGAGAGAGAGAGAGAGAGAGAGAGAGAGAGAGAGAGAGAGAGAGAGAGAGAGAGAGAGAGAGATGTGTGTGTACTGCAGTTTCCATTTTAGGTCTGAATGCACGATTCCGTGGGAAACATTTGGTGTTTTGCGCAAGAAGGGATTGCTATGATTAATTTCAATTTAGGATGTGTGTGTGGTGTGTGTGTGTGTGTGTGTGTGTGTGTGTGTGTGTGTGTGTGTGTGTGTGTATGTGTGTGTGTGTATGTGTGTGTGTGTGTGTGTGTGTGTGTGTGTGTGTGTGTGTG
Organism: Stramonita haemastoma; assembly: GCA_030674155.1. NCBI lineage: Eukaryota > Metazoa > Mollusca > Gastropoda > Neogastropoda > Muricidae > Stramonita > Stramonita haemastoma. The sequence continues at coordinate 25,509,040 of CM060320.1, forward strand.
TGTGTGTGTGTGTGTGTGTGTGTATGTGTGTGTGTATGGATATGTTGTGCCAGACCTTTCTGATAACTTGGATTTTTTTTTAATTTGTTCGAATTTCTGTGTTGGTACTTGGGGACATTTTCGTGTGTGTGTGTGTGTGTGTGTGTGTGTGTGTGTGTGTGTGTGTGTGTGTGTGTGTGTGTGTGTGTGTGTGTGTGTGTGTGTGTGTGTGTGTGTGTGTGTGTGCATGCGTGCGCGCGCGCGCGTGCGCGTGCGTGCGTGCGTTCGTTCGTGCTTGAGAGAGAGAGAGAGAGAGAGAGAGAGAGAGAGAGAGAGAGAGAGAGAGGAGAGAGAGAGAGAGAGAGAGAGAGAGAGAGAGAGAGAATGCTAATAAAAAGGAGGAAAACATAAGAAGATGGAATGAAAACAAATTTTAGTCGGTTTCTCAACTAATTTCTTGTTGTTTTTTTCTTTTATCACATATTCTACGTTTACATTCATAATTCTAACCAGTCCCTGAAGGGATATTTGAGAATATATTACAGAATACACAGGTAAAATTTTGGGTGTGGGGCTTTTTGGGGTTTCTTCCGTATAATTGTACTTAGATATGTTATTCATGCAATTTTGTTTGTTTTCTTTTGTTTTAAAACCTTGTTTTATTATACTAGTCATCTTTGATGAACTGATTTAATTGGTGTTCCCACGGCGCTATGGACATCTTAATCAATAATAGTAGTAGTACGGGGCATGTAGGTCCGCAGACAATCTTTATAGCATTGGGATACACACGGAAAGGATTAACGCTGTGACAGGCCCACAGATTTAAAGCAATGCACGTTAAGTTGACATCAGAGGTCGCAAAAATCTTTAGGCTTAATCTATCAGGCGCCGCGAATACTTGAGGGCTCTTATGGATTAGAGAAAGTCAAATGCTTTCTTCATTTGGAAAAAAAAAAGGAGAGAGAGAGAGAGAGAGAGAGAGAGAGAGAGAGAGAGAGAGAGGAGAGAGAGAGAGAGAGAAGAGAGAGAGAGAGAGAGAGAGAGAGAGAGACGCAGACGCAGACGCAGACGCAGACGCAGATAGTTTATTCATATAGGCCTTAGCCCCTTATGAAGGGGAATGTGAACAATACAAGACATGGTATGATAAATATAGTGAAAAATCATTTGATCATTAAGCACACTGACTTATGAAGTGACTATTTCTCTGAGTTTGAAAGCCTTGTACAAGAATAGAGAAAAGTTATGTATAACTTCAGGATGTGTACAAGACATTAACAAATTCAATTTAAACAAACAAGGTTCCCTATAATACTTTGGTTGAATAAATTTTACTCTAAGGTTATGTAATTGTTGGCAGTAAAGAACAAAGTGGACTTCATCTTCCTTTGACACATTGCATAATGGACATAACAAATCCAGATCATTATGGGTTCTATATCTTAAACGATGTACATTCAAATCAGATATACCAAGTCTAAATTTTGCTGTGATGTGTTTCAATTGTCGATTCATATCAAGTTCTAAATAGCATTTTAAATCATGACCATTACAATATGTTCTATAAAAGTCAAACCTTTGGCTATTGTTAATATGATAGTTCCAGTTCTGCCACCTGCAGTCAATCAATCGTTGACGAAAGACTTTAATGAACACATGAACATCACCCACACCTTGATTCAACCACACATCTCCGAACCCATTTTCATTTAAACAGATACGCACACTTGATACCCAATTTTTCTTACCTATTACATCTAAATTATACAACATTTTGTATGCCTTATATGGTAATCTGAGATCTTCCATTTGTAGCAACTTAATCCAATAACGAATACAATTAACTGCAGAATTAATGTACAAAGGATATCTATCAGTTTCACCATAAACGATGTCATTAGGTGTACGTCTATCAACTCCTAAGTACTTCTTTATTGCAAACAAATGAACAGATTCACAATGAACTGCTGCTTTGTCCAATCCCCATAATTCTGAACCATACTGAAGAACAGGTTGAACCTGTGAGTCGAATAGTTTCATTAATAGCCCAAAAGAATTATTATTAAGTGTGTACAATCTTTGCATAATATATACCAACGCATTCTTTGCCCTACTAGAAAGGTCCTTACAAGCAGCAGTAAAACTCAGACGTGTAGAAAACAATATCCCTAAGTACTTATAAACATTAACTACCGGTAGCAGATTACCATTGTATGTCCATCTTTCTCGCATACCCAAATAACCTCCCTTACGAAACACAATGATGTTACTTTTCTTCATATTTACTTTTAATTGAAGTGAATTTTAATTGAGAGAGAGAGAGAGAGAGAGAGAGAGAGAGAGAAGAGAGAGAGAGAGAGAGAGAGAGAGAGAGAGAGAGAGAGAGAGAGAGAGAGAGAGAGAGAGAGAGAGAGAGGGGGGGGGGGCTGAAGAATTGCTTTGCCCTTCTAGCTCGCAAGGTTGAATTTTTGTGTGTGTGTTTCTTTTAAAGCTTTTGATATGGTTATTAGGCATGCAGATTTGCACAAAGTTTGCCTATACACAGATACATACAGAGATAGATACCGACAGACGGACAGGTAGACAGACAGACAAACAGACAAACAGAGACACAGAGAGACAGAGACAAAGAGGGCCAGAGACAGACAGACAGACAGACAGACAGACAGACAGACAGACAGACAGACACACACACACACACACACACACACACACACACACACACACACACACACACACACACACACACACACACACACACACACACACACACACACACACACACACACACACGTGTGTGTGTGTGTGTGTGTGTGTGTGTGTGTGTGTGTGTGTGTGTGTGTGTGTGTGTGTGTGTGTGTGTGTGTGTGTGTGTGTTTACTTTCGTTTCCGTCACCTTGTCAAGCTAACAAGCCTGGCAGCGCTAAATCGATATGCTGACATTTCTGACAGGGTTTCAAACGGTTCCACTCAGGCTTTTTTTCTACGAGGGCGTCAGTGCACCCATTTTTTTTTATATGCCTGACATAACATCCGAGAAATATATCGAACACTTATGGAGTGTCTGTCTGTCTGTTTGTCTGTCTGTCTGTCTCTGTGTCTCAGACTGTCTGTCTCTCCTTTTCTCTCTCTTTCTGTCTCTCTGTCTCTGTCCCTCTGTCTCTCTCTGTCTACTTCTTTTTATCTCTGTATGGGTGCGCACGCACGCACGCACGCATGCGCGTCCCCTTTGTGTCTTAAAAGGAAATGGTATGGAAAGTGACTGATATATCTTCCATTGTAAGGATCTTTTTTGATATATAAAAAAGTGATTTTACGTTCATAGTAAGAAGAAGAAGAAGAAGAAGAAGAAGAAGAAGAAGAAGAAGAAGAAGAAGAAGAAGAAGAAGAAGCTGCCCCTTTTTTTTGTCAGAACGTATAACATGTGAGTTTTCAAACCATTTCAAGAGAAGTCTGTAGTTTTATAGCTACATCTTTTGGTAGAAGTTTAAGGTATTAGAAAAATTTGATAAACATCCCCGAGCATCACAAAGTTCGTCACTAACATGTACTTAACCACGTTATTCATTCCGCAGCCACAAAGCAAAGGTTTCGTCTTTTCATGTTTCCTTTTTTTTTCTTTCTTTTTGTTATTTTTACTATCCGCTGCCCGGTACAGATCGATGAGCAGTTCTGGCAAATCAATCAGAAACAGCATAGGCCACCATCGATCACTGCTGACAATAAACAGCAGTCGGCAGCCAGCCTTTAAAAAGAACTGTAAGGTTATTTTGCTGGTTGATTTGAATACAGTCGTTATACGGTAAACAGGTTGGGGTTTTTTGTTGTTGCTTTGCTTCAGGTTTCTTCAGAAGCAGCAGTGAGAAGAAGCAGTAGTAGCAGCAAGAACAGCAACAGGAGCAGCAGCAGCAGCAGAAACTTCAACAGCACCAGCACTAGCAGTAGCAGCAGCAGTAGCAGCAGCAGCAGCAGCAGCAGCAGCAGCGGCAGCAGCAGCAGCAGCAGCAGAAGCAGAAAAAACACCAACAAACAGAAGTAGTGGAAACAACATCGAAGACAATTAACAATCCCACAGCGGCAAGCAGTCTTTGACAATATTTTTTTTTCATCGTGATATTTTCTACATTTTCATCCATAACCAAGCAGAACAGTGAGAAAATTATACACGAAACCACTTACACTACTACTGTGAACTCAGTGGCAGTTTCTTTAATTAAACGTTTCTGCTTTTTTTTCCATCGAAATATCACTGTGGATGATAATATAATTCTGGTATAGTGGCGATGTGTTTGTTAAGAAAGTGGACCAGGAGGGAGTATTTGAGAGGAGAATTGTAAAGGACCGTGGTGTTGTTTGTTGATGTATGTATGTGTGTGTGATAACAACACTCACGTTGTGATGTGCTGAGAGATTTTCACCCCCTGGGTTCGGACAGAAATTTCAAACACGTCGTCATCATGTTCGTCACCGTGAGATATGGAGGTAAGTTATTGTTTTTGTTACTGTTGTTGTTGTTGTTGTTGTTGTTGTTGTTGTTGTTGTTGTTGATATTTGTTCTTTTTTCCCTGTTGATGTTTGTTCTTTTTTTCTTTCTTGTCTGTATTTTTTCTTGGTTTTTTTGGTTGCTATTCTTCTTACCTTTTGCTTCTTTTTCTTTCGCACTGCCCATCTCTTTTTTTTGTTTTGTTTTTGTTGCATGCTGTCTGTCTGGCTGGCTGGCTGGCTGGCTGTCGGGCTGTCTGTTTTTCAATCTGTCTGTCTGTCTCAAAGTAAAGTTGACATAACATGTGTGCATGCAGAGATAGGATGATAAAGGTGGGACAGGGGGATGGGTGGGGTGGAGTGCAGTGGAACAGGGTGGAGAGGGGGGGGGGGGGTTGGGGAGGAACAGCAGGAACTGAATGGAAGCGCAGGGCAGCGACAAGAAGAGTGGCATGCAGTCTTTGAATCACCTTGTGCAAACAACCTGGGAATAGCACAGCCAAGTACACCTTTCTCTCTCTCTCTCTCTCTGCCTGTCTGTCTTGTCTGTCTGTCTGTTTCTCTGTGTGTCTGTCTAGTACTGTCTGTCTGTCTGTTTGTCGCTGTCTCTCTCTGTCTTCTGTCTCTGTCTCTCCCTCTCTCCGTCTGTCTGTCTCTCTTTGTCTGTGTGTCTTTCTATCTGTCTGTCTCCCTCCCCCTCTCTCTATCTCTGCCCCACTCTCTCTATATTTGCCTGTCCACTGTCTCTCATTGTATGCCTGTGTCTGTCTCTCTATCTTTGCCTGTCTGCCTGCTTGCCTGCCTGCCTGCCTGCCTGCCTGCCTGCCTGCCTGTCCGTCTGTCGGTCTGTTTCCCCCTCCCCTTCTCTGTCTCTCTCTGTCTCTGTCTGTCTGTCTCTCTCTGTCTCTCTCTTTGTCTCTCTCTGTCTCTCTGTCTCTCTGTCTCTCTGTCTGTCTCTCTGTCTGTCTGTCTCTGTCTCTGTCTCTGTCTCTGTCTCTGTCTCTGTCCTCTCTCTCTCTCTCTCTCTCTCTCCTCTCTCTCTCTCTCTCTCTCTCTCCTCTCTCTCTCTCTCTCTCTCTCTCTCTTTCTTCCTTTCTTCCTTTCTTGCAGTACAGCCCTCATTCGCACAGTGACGCATAAATTTCAGCGTGTGACTGACTATCAATAGGGAAGAGGTATAAATAAAGCATTTTACGAGCGGGAGAATGTAATGGCCCCGCGTTTACACGTTCAGACAGAACAAATACTGTTAGTCATGTATCGAAGGCGCACACGCACGCACGCACGCACGCACGCACGCACGCACGCACACACGCACGCACGCACGCACGCACGCACGCACACACACACACACACACACGCACACACACACACAAGCAATACAAT
>CM060320.1:25519889-25527389 GCA_030674155.1 Stramonita haemastoma
TTTCCGTCCTCTGGAAAGAAGCGATTCTTTCCCTTGGTCTGAAGTTGTGTACAGAATTCGAGTTGTTCCTCTTTGATGGTTGTGATGAAAACAAGTTTGGAAGACACGCGTTTTTGTGAAACGTAAATGCAAGCACATATGTACTGACGGCTGCGTGTACTTGGCGTGGGTGCTTGCGCGCACGCACGCACGCACACACACATTGCAAAAAAAATGTTTTATTGTTTTTGTTTTTATATTACACAGGAAAAAATTAATATAGATCTGTATTTTCTCGACCCCCCCCCCCCCCCCCCCAAAAAAAAAAAAAAAAAGAAGAAAGAAAAAGAATATAAAGAAAAGACGCCTTAAGCGAATGGATATATCCTGTATAAATCTGGTGTACTAGGCTAGTAAACTTTATGCGCTCTGATTTAGCTATTGGCTGGCATCTGACTCAACAATATGACTGTAAAGCCTTCATCTTTTAGCCTATATTTTTTATCACTCACTCACTCAGTCCCATGTCCCAAAGGACGTAGGGGGGACATGAGAGAAGACGCAACAGAGATCTTTTTCCATGCTTCACGATCCTGTGTGGCTAGTAGGAGGTGTTGCAGGGGTTGGGCGGTCCAGTCTTTGATGTTGTCAACCCATGATTTCTTTTGGCGGCCTCTTCTTCTCTTGCCCTCGACTGTTCCTTGCAAGATGGTTTTTGCTAGGGTGTTGTGTCTTGTGGTGTGACCAAACCACATCAGCTTTCTCCTCTTTATGGTGGAGAGCAAAGGCTCTTGGGGGCCCACACGCTTTTTGATTTCTTCTTTCACATAGTTATTGGTCTTGTGTTCTTTGTATGATATTTTGAGGAGTCTTCTGTGGCACTTGTTCTCAAATGCTTGGATTCTCCTCTCTAACTCTGCTGTCAGAGTCATATATATATATTTATTTTATTTTATTACATGGAATTTGTATATATATATATATGGCATTTACTTATCATTACATTATCATTACCTGCATTTACTTATTCATTCTGCTTTTAGATGACGCAAGTCTAAGACACTAGCATGTTAGCATTATTTATTTTCTTTTTATCTTGAGGATAAATGAATAAGCCCTCATGTGCTTTTTTACATCCAGTCCTTGTGTGTATGCACTTTTGTCAATTTTTTTTCATCCGATCTCACCGGCACATAATGGCATACTCTTCCGAAAAGTGGAACAGGTTTTAACACGTGCGCAAGATGTTCTGCATGTGTTAGCAAACGGAACCTCGGCTTATATTCTCATCCGAAGGACTTTTGGGGGAAGTGGAATCGGCACTGATGTTAACTCCAGAGGGAAAAATCCTCTTGAACGTGATTCGAACCCGGGTCAACAGATCACGAGTATAGGCTGACCACTAGGCTATTCCGTCTCGAAGAGCATAATAATGTAAAATTATGTGAGAGGACACTAGTCTAAGACACCAACATGTTATCATTATTGCTTGAAGAGCATGGTTATGCGAAATTCTACAATTGTTAATTAATAGGCCTAAGTCGGGTTTTATTTTTTCTCGTAAATACACTGTGATAAAGCTTTGACAATTTCTTCACCCAAAAATAGCACTGTTCCGAAATCATTTACTTGGTTGTTGCTGGCCATTTCTGTCCTGATTGATTTAATTATGTGATGAGTTTTTAATTCATCTATCATAATTATTTATCAAATCATTTAGTTTAGAACATCATCTTCTTCTTTTTTTTCAGAAACATTGAATCGGGAAATGGATTTGGAGCGGATGACACCAGACCCCATGTATGGCGGCAGCAGACGGCAGCAGCTTCCCTCAGAGACTGATGACGACGTCTTCAACAAATCCTTCAAGGGCAAAAAGGGCGGCAGCACAGGAACCGCTCCCCAGGCAAAAAATCCATCCTTCGCAGAAACACCAAAAATTCTCTTCGAAAATCATAGAGATGAGGAAATACTCTGTGAGGCTGAAAGTATTCGTGTCTGGATGTTGAAACTCTTGTGTGGAGGGAAAGAAAAAAAAGAACCCAGGAACCACGGATATTAAAAGAAAAATTTTACTTTGACAGGAAACAACCATGGCGTAAATTTGTCTTATTACAGGAATCAGGACTTCATGTTGAGGAAGTGGCAAGGTTGGGGTTTCTGTGATTTGGTCAATCTGTCAGCCTGAATGCAGATTTTGTGAAGCGTAGATGAAATGTTTGTCTGCAGAAGTGTAAAAGACTGTGAAGGTAAGGAGCAACGTGTAAGCTCAAGATTGATCTGTGAAAAAATCCCCGAAGTCGGAATGTGGCTACCTTAATTGGTGGGCATAAACGGTCGCATACGCAAACATCTCACCATGGGTGAACCTTGGAACTACAGCTGAGGAACTGAAACAAAAATCTGTCCACCCCAAAAAACCCTGGTGGTATTCTAAAGCACAACAGTATTTTGAAAAAAACAAGACAAACAGTAACAGTTGAGCTAATTGTGTGAGATAGACAAAAGACCATTGTGTGAGATAGACAAAAGACCATTATGTGAGATAGACAAAAGACCGTGACAACTCTTATATCAAGAGATGGCAGAATTGGTATGTCTTGTTTTGGACATAACAGAGGCAAGGAACGAAATGACTAAAGCATAAAACTTGACTCTTTAAGTAGCCTACGTGTATGTGTAAAGATTTCCATTTATGATGAACATTTTTGTTGGAAACAAAAACTTAAACCAAGTGCCTAGCTTTGTTATTGATGATTGAAGTAAAAAAAATTTTGTGGTTTATTTGTTGATCTATTCTGATCTTCTCTCATATTTATTTGAAATAAGGTTTACTTTATGAGCTAAGTCTGCGCGTAGTACTGCCTCTGAAAATAACATCACAGTTTGCTATTGAGCCAGGAAATATTCACAGGTCAAGCTGTCTTTCTTAATCAGCGTGTTGTAATATGTTCTTAAAGTTGATACAATATTGGAAACTTCACGCCAGCCTGTGTCACAAGGCTCTCAGAACTACGATAAAGGAAGACTGCTACTTCACTATTGACAAAGTGGTTCACTAGAAATGGATAGTATGGTGGCGTTGTTTTTTTGTATCAAAATGAAATATAGGTTCGAGAAAAGTCTTATGAGCACTTAGTGAAGAACGTAATTATTATTTCGTTAACTTATCTACAGCCTGCATAATCATGAATTTGCTGTGGTCAGTTGCATTTGAACAGACAAAGAAACGTGCCGTCAAAAGTTATCGTTAAAGAAGATGGCCATCTCTCCATTATCATTTATTGTGGATTTATCATTGTTGTTTAGATTTTCCATTCATTAGTTCAATAATTTTCGTTGTCACCTGTCATTAATTTTTCGTTGTCTTTTATTCATAGATCTTTGCGGTAATACTTTTTGTTTAGAAGAAGTAAACAGTAGAGAAAGCTTGCTCATGGAAATACAGTTACTGCTAAATTACCTGGCACGATTTTGTTTCTTAAACCTAACTTAGATTCTAAATTGTTTGTTTATGACGTACCTTGTTTATCTCATCCAAATTTTTCTAGTAAGTTATTTCTTTGCCTTGTATCAAATTGTATTGTTTTGTATTGTATTGCATTTTTTGTATTGTATTACATTGTACTTTATAGTAGAGTATTGCATTGCATTGCATTGTACATCACTGTCAGTCGCGGCAGATTTCGCTGCATAAAATTCGGGATACTCTCCCTAGGAAAAATACATAACCACAAGAAAATCGCTACACAGTCACAAAACTAAATGAATATGAATAAACAATAAAACTCAAGATTTCTATCTGCATGTGCATTTGTTTCCCCAATTAGAATGGCTTAAAAAAAAAAAAAACACCAACCCACACAGAACTTTGCCAGGCACAACTCTTAAAGTGCTACATGGATTCTTTTGCGTGTCGCCAAAAAAAAAAAAAAAAAAGTTGCCAATGGGACCCAAGTCTGTCGTCTTATGAGAAAGACAAGCACCCTGACACAGATCTTCTTTTCATCGACATGGTATTTCTGTGTAAGGCTGTTGCCCCATTTGCAGCAGAAGCGGCTGTATGTAAATCCTACCAGTAGAATAAAATCTGCCCAGTTCATGAATCATAAAGGAAGAATTTTGGTGCCTTTGAAGATTATTTCTTATTTGATGATAGAATGAGAGTGTATAGCAACCTACGTCTAAATGAACACTGTGTGTGTGTGTGTGTGTGCGTGTGCGTGTGTGTGTGTGTGTGCAAATGTGTGTGTGTGTGTGTGTGTGTGTGCAGAGAGAGAGAGAGAGAGAGAGAGAGAGAGAGAAGAGAGAGAGAGAGAGAGAGAGAGAGAGAGAGAGAGAGAGAGAGAGAGAGAGAGAGAGAGGTATTTATTTATCTTGAATTATAATTCTTTTAATTAAAAGTACTTTGTGGCTGAAAACTTTTAGAAATTTTATTTAGATAAGTTTGTTTTTTAGATAAGTTTAATTGTTTTTGATTTTATTTAGGTAATTTTTATTTTATTTTAGATAAGTTTGTTTTCGATTTTGCTTAGATAAGTTTGCATTATGTTTGTTTGGTTTGTAGTTTTGAATAAAGACATTGCCTTGACTCCGCCAAAATTTGTTTTGTATTATGTATAGTAGAGCATATTGTCGTATGTTCTATTGTGTTGTCTTGAATTGTATTCCATTGTGTTGCACTGTGACGTGTATTGAATTGTGTTGTACTGAATTGTATTCTATTGATTTGTATTACACTGCACTGTGTTGTCTTGTGGTGTATTTTACCGAATTGTATTGTACTGTGCTGTATTCTACTGTGTTCAATATCACAGATTTTTTAACATCCAGTCTCTGCCCTTATTAGGAACTATGATATGAAAAAGATGGATAGACAGTATGATTATGACCCCAACTCCCCCTCTCCCCCCAAAAATAGAAAAAGGGGAACACCCCATTCAATCTGAATTATAACGAACATTAAAGAAGAAAGAAAAAGAACCACAACAGTTCACAGTAAGAAAAAAAATCCGTATAGATCTAAAGAGAGAGAGAGAGAGAGAGAGAGAGAGAGAGAGAGAGAGAGAGAGAGAGAGAGAGAGAGAGAGAGAGAGAGAGAGAGAGAGAGAGAGAGAGATTTATTATTTATTTATTCATTTATATCGAGGATAACAGAATAAGCAATCATGTGCTTTTTTTCATCCGGTCCCCGTGTGCATGCAGTTTTGTAAATATTGTCATCTGTTCCCACCGGCACACGATGGCCTACTCTTACGAAAAGCGGAACAGGATTTAACGTGTGCGCAAGATGTTCTGCGTGCGTTCGCACACGGGGCCTCGGTTTAAAGTCTCATCCGAAGGACTAGAGAGAGAGAGAGAGAGAGAGAGAGAGAGAGAGAGAGAGAGAGAGAGAGAGAGAGAGAGAGAGAGAGAGAGAGAGAGAGAGATTCTTTGAATGAATGGATGAATAATATACATTTTTCAAGGGTGACGGATAAGCATTCACATCCTTTTTTTCATCCAGCCCTCGTTTATTTGGGTTACTTTATGTAACCCATGTTTCCTATTCTTTTGCCAGATACATGAACAGGTATTTGGGTTCGAATACTTTCTTACAAGAGAGAGAGAGAGAGAGAGAGAGAGAGAGAGAGAGAGAGAGAGAGAGAGAGAGAGAGAGAGAGAGATGGACACAATCTAAACACGTTATCTTAAACCTGACTGGTTTTCTATCATCACTATTCCTGAAGTTGGAATGCAGCTACTTCCATGGTAGGCACCCCCTCAATAAACAAAATAAGCAACAAAAAAACACCCAAACAAACAAACCTCAAACGGTCGCAAACACATAATCTCACTATTGGTGAACCTCGGAGCTGTAGCCGAGGAACAAAAAATAGAAATAGAAAAAAAAAAAGTTAGGCAAGGGCAGTCACCGTCTTCTGTGCTGAGGATTACTGCACCAGATTTTCTGGTAAGGTTTCTCTCCCTTCCTCTACCTCGGATGGCATTTGGCCGATGTTTTTAGAAAATTAATTCACATCGAACACTTGCAATGATCTCTCTCTCTCTCTCTCTCTCTCTCTCTCTCTCTCTCTCTCTCTCTCTCTCTCTCTCTCAACGCTTTTCTTTTTTTCCATAATCAAAAATTTTTTTATTGTGACTTCTGATTTTTGTCTTCTGAAAGAGTGCATTTTATTACCTTATCATATATAGTGTCCTTTATTCTTGTGTGTTGTTTGGTACTGCGTAAAGTCTTATTGTTTAGTATATTTTCAACTTGATGTATCCCTGAAAAGGGCGGGGACTGGATGTAAAAAAGCACACGAGTGCTTATCTATTATCCTCGAATAAAAGACTTGCCTTGCCTTGCCTCCCTTGCCTCTCCTCTCTCTCTCTCTCTCTCTCTCTCTCTCTCTCTCTCTCTCTCTCTCTCTCTCTCTCTCTCTCTCTCTCTCTCTCTCTCTCTCTCTCTCTCTCCTCTCTCTCTCTCTCTCTCTCTTCTCTCTCTCTCTCTCAATAGTGTTATGATGGAATATTCTCAAAATAAATGATAAGACCGTTCTTTGACAGATTGTATATTTTGTCGTTCCTTGGCTAGAGCTCCAAGGTTCGCTCAGGGTGAGTTTTTGCATATATGCGACCATTTTTGGACGTTGGGGATTTTTTTGTGTTGTGACACCCACCATAAAGGTAGCCACATTCCGGCGTCGGGGATGATGTATTAACACGACCAGTGAGCATGCTTTTTTTTTTTAATGTTGTCATTTGTTCATACAGGCATAGAATGGCCTACTCTTTCGAAAGGGAAAACGGGGTTTTGACATGTGCGCAATGTGTTCTGCGTGCATTCGCACGTGGAATCTCGGTTTATAATCTTATCCGAAGGGTTTTCAGGCGAGTGGAGTTTGTGCTGATATTAACTCCATGGAAAAAATCCCCCTGTACAGGTGTCTGTGGTAGCTCAAACCTGGGATGAACCCCGGGCAGTCAGACTGCGAGCACAACGCTCTAACCACTAGGCTATCTCACCCCCCCTGTGACAGATTAGCTAGCAATCATGGAAGTCAGCAGATTATATTTATTTATTTTATTTATTCTTTGATATCGAGGATAATGGAATAAGCACTCGTGTGGTTTTTTCATCCAGTCCCCGTGTGTATGCAGTTTTGTAAATCATGTCATCTGTTCCCACCGGCACACAATGGCCTTCTCTTACGAAAAGCGGAACGGGATTTAACGTGTGCGCAAGATGTTCTGCGTGCGTTTGCACACGGGCCCTCGGTTTAAAGTCTCATCCGAAGGACTTTTGGGGAGAGTGGAGTCAGCACTGATGTCAACTCCAGGAGAAAAATCTCCTTGACCGGGAGAGAGAGAGAGAGAGAGAGAGAGAGAGAGAGAGAGAGAGAGAGAGAGAGAGAGAGAGAGAGAGAGAGAGAGAGAGAGACAGAGACAGAGACAGAGAGAGAGACAGAGAGACAGAGAGACAGAGACAGAGACAGAGACAGAGAGAGAGACAGAGAGAGAGAGAGAGAGAGAGAG
>CM060320.1:25529889-25534889 GCA_030674155.1 Stramonita haemastoma
GACAGGTGCGTTGCCTCTAGACCACCGATCCACTGACAGCTAATCAAATAATAATAATAATAATAATAATAATAATAATAATAATAATAATAATAATGGAATTTATATAGCGCTATATCTTGCAGAAACAAATCGAAGCGCTTGATTGCCAAGGTCTATACTAAAACGTTATGTTGTAAAATGCTGTGTCAGATTGGCTTCAGCTATGAAAAACTCTTAACATACCAACCCGCACTCTCCTTTTCAGGAGAAAAAATTCCCTGAAGTCGGTGTATGGCTGCCTATAATTATGGTTAGGTACTTGAAAACAGTTATACACACAAACCTCATTCAGTGTGCAATTTCAATCTCACATCGATTCCCAAGTGGGATGAGTGAGTCCGAGTGCACATTCTGGGTGACGCCCAGAGTGTTAAGCTGGGGAACGCACAACAACAAGCCCCACATTATGATAAATTAACATTGTTGCTTAAGCTGAGAAAGTGATTTGTATATTAACACATAAATGAAGTCGCGTTTCCCCAAATAAAACTACAACTACGCGAAAAAAAATGGAAGAAAAATATACAGTTATACTACTTGGTTTGAATCGAGTTTCTTCATTCAATAAACAATGATCCCTATAAAGACCAAAGAAGGGGGGGGGGGGGGGTTAACTGATTAGAATAATAATGCATGTGTGTATGTGCCTACACACTCAAACGCATGTGCATAAACGTTGACATTGATGTTCGTTAGGTATAATAATGCAAACCAGCCTGAGATGCTGTCGAGCACATAGTTACATCAGTCTCATAGACACTGGCTCTACACGATTGCTGCACACGGAAGCAAATCGTATGTCTTCAGATAACGTATGGTGCTAGATGTACATGCGCACGAGTATTCAGGTCATGTGCACGCGCGAATGCGCGCACACATACAGTCCACAAACACAAACATGTGCAAACAAGCAAGTGCATGCCTGCATTTTATTTATTAATTTATTCTTTTATTTCGAGGATAATGGAATAAGCACTCATGTGCTTTTTTACATCCAGTCCCTGTGTGCATTAAGTTTTTTTTTTATCTTGTCATCTGTTCCCACAATGGCCTATTCTTACGAAAAGCGGAACAGGATTTAACGTGTGCGTAAGATGTTCAGCGTGCGTTCGCACATGGGGCCTCGGTTTATAGTCTCATCCAAGGACTTTTGGGGAGAGTGGAGTCAGCACTGATGTTAACTCCAGGAGAAAAATCCCCTCGAAGGTTGATAGTGTTAGGTGCATGCACATGTGTGTGCATGTGTGTGAGTGTGTGTGTATGGGCGCGCGCACACACACTAACATGTTCACACTTCTCTCAAACACACACACACGCACGCGCGCGCACACGCACGCATACATGCACACACACATGCATACACACATACACGCGCGTGCACTGCACTCACACACACAGACACACACACAGACACACACACACAAACACACAAACACACGCGCGGGCGCTCACACGCATGCACGTACGTGCGTGTGATTGCTCACACATACATCGTCTTTCGAATGAGACGATAAACCGAGCTCCCATGTGTTACACATCATTATTTAGCGCACGTAAAAGAACCCACGGCAACAAGAGGGTTGTCCCTGGAAAAAATTTGTAGAAAAAAGTGACTGATAGGGAAACAAATACAACTGCAGACAGGAAAAACAAAAAACAAAAACAACAAAATGGGTAGGTACTGCACTTGTGGCGTCACGCTCTCCCGGGGAGAGCAGCCCGAATTTCACGCAGAGAAATCTGCTGTGACATAAAGTGGTATAAATAAAATAAATAAATGCACACGCCTGCGTGCACACATACGTTCACACACATGCATGCATGCATGCATGCGCGTGCGTGCGTGCACACTCACACACGCTTATTCCTGGCTCTATCTATTGTTTTCAAGTTAGATTTTGCTTGTGTGTATGTGTGTGTGTGTGTGTGCACGCGCGCGTGTGCGTGCGCGCGCGCGCGTGTGCGCGTGCGTGTGTGCATGTGTGTTTATGTTGTTTTGTTTGCAATGATGGACATTGGGTGGAGTTTAAACTTCCTTTTAGGGGGGGTAGGTGGAAGTTTGATAGTGTTAGGTTTGATGGATTTAAAAAAAAAAGACAAAAAAGGTATCCCGATATCATTCTTTAGGGTGTGGTCTAACACATAGAAAAAGCCCACGAATTCTGAACTATTATCCTGGGGGGGAAAAAAAAAGAAGAAAGAAAAGGATTAAGCCTTGCCCTGTCCTGTCTTTCTTAAAGACCCAGGGGTTTTCCAGTTGCCGTTGCATATACATGTATATAACTGAATCAGAAAAAAAAAAGACTTTCTACTAACTGCCCTTATTTGGTCATCCAAACCCATTCAAAACAGACACGAACAGAAAAAAGAATTGCTTCTTTCAAACATTCTTCATCATGTGCGTCAGTAAACGACGTGTGCCACCAAAACAAACAACCCCCGAAACTGAATCTACCACTGCTAGCCTAGTAGGCTACACTCATGTCGTCATTCTCAGATCAGTCGAGAAGGAATCTATGACGTCAATCACAGACGCTACACGCATGCACTCGCTCGCCCCCAAGGAAACTGAACAGCTCGGGAAAGACCTGGACCATTCATGCGTACGGAGCCAGTGACGTAAAAAGAATCGTTCAAAAATGTTGTACGCCCGTAGCTATTAGTCATAGGGTTAATGATGGTTGCCATTCAATACCACGCGTGGTGCGCTTTTGTTCTGAACGAAGTCCAAGACGGGTGAAGGTCATCCATTTATTTGCATGCTGGCAGGTTTAAGCCACGCCCACATGACGTCTGGCTTGTGTGCTAAAAATAGTTTGCTGCGTTTGGCGTTGGCCCTCGCAACAAGTTGCTTTCAGACACTAGCAGATAAAAAACAACAACAAAAAACCCAACAAAGCAAACACGTAAACAAAGGAAGAAGTAAACAAGCTGTCATTGAAAAGAAAAAACCCTTACAAGACGAAATACGATGACGTGCACATTTTATCGATTGTTATTGTGTGTAAATGATTTGTTTGTGCATTTATTGTACTGGAAAAAAAGAAGTTGTGAAATTGACAGCGCCGGGTCAGATTGACACAGAATTGACCGCTTGCATGCTTGGCTGGAGAGAGCGGTGAAAGCCTGTGCTAGTCATTTCTATTGAGCACACGCACGCACGCATACACATGTACACACATGCGCGCGCGCACGCGTGCACACACACACACACTGTACGTGCAAGTGCAAACATGCACTGCTTTGTGTACACACACACACACACACACACACACACACACACACACACACACACTGCAAACACACACACACTGCAAACACACACACACACACACACACACACACACACACACACACACACACACACACACACACACACTGCAAACACACACACTGCAACACACACACACACACACACACACACACACATTCACACACTGCAAACACACACACTGCAAACACACACACACACACACACACACACACACACACACACACTGCAAACACACACACACACACACACACACACACTGCAAACACACAAACACACACATACACATACACACACACACACACACACACACACACACACACACACACACACACACACACACACACATGCAAACACACACACACAAACACACACACACACACTGCAAACACACACACACACTGCAAACACACACACACACACACTGCAAACACACACACACACCACACACACACACACACACACACACACACACACACACACACACACACACACACACACACTGGAACACCGTTAAATTCGTAGTCGATCAATTTTTGATTAAACCTGATAATGTGTTGGCAGGGAGCGGCTTACAAGCAGCATGAAAACAGATTTATTTTCTTTCCACTGACGCCCGCCACGCCCACGCCCCCCACCCCCCCCCCCCCCCCCCCCCCCTCACTCCACTCCCACTACCACCTCACCTGAGAAACTACGCCTAACAACCAACCGTGAAGGGGTGGAAGAAGGGAAAATTCATTGTAAAATGATTCGTTAAGAACCCACACCTAAAATTCATGATGCGCAAGCCTTACACTATCATAACACTCTTTTAAGTTACTTTACCCACGCACGCACAGGCGTGCACACACACACACACACACACACACACACACACACACACACACACACACACACACACACAGAGACAGATATATATATATATATATATATATATAAATGATGTATAATACATATATATATACATAATTGTATAAGGTAAAGGTGTCCCATAACCTATGTGGTCGTAGCGAGGCATCAGAGACCTCAGCTTCTCTAGGGAGCCAGCATGTTGAGGGTAGTGCTCATCTCCTCTCCCTCGCTGCTTTACCTTCCCTGACCCTAAAGAGGGCAGGTACCCATTTACAGCTGGGTAAATTGGGGGACTGTACTGAAGCCAAGGCGCACAAACGTCACCTATCCAATTGCGATCAGGCTCCACGCTGCTTAACCTTGGCTTGGGGAAAACGAGCGCTCTGTCTGACCACTGAGCTATCCCGTCCCATATAGAGATTATATGGTGAAAACATGATTCCTTGGGCAATAATTATGGTATATGTATGGTGAAAACATGATCCCTAGGGCAATGATTATGGCATATGTTATACTTATACCATAATTATTGCCCTAGGGATCATGTTTTCACCATAATTATAATCTCTAAAAGTATGACTGCTTAGTCATAATCATGCAGGGAGATTGCTTTTTCATGAAAATGAATACGGTTTTTAATCTGTTTTTTTTTTCTTCTTTTTTTTTTAAAGGGAAGGGGTATTAGTTGATATTATTTTCCTGATCGGATGAGGAGGGGGGGGGGGGGGGGGGGGGGGCAGGGAGGACATAATTGCCCAGTGGTTAAAGCATCATGTCAGTGATCAGACAATACTTGAGAACACGATAGTCAAGTCTCTGCTGAGACGGGGGG
>CM060320.1:25537389-25540530 GCA_030674155.1 Stramonita haemastoma
TGCCGGTGGGAACGGATGACAAAATTGACAAAACTGCATACACACGGGGACTAGCTATAAAAAGCACAAGAGTGCTTATTCCACTATCCTGGAAATAAAAAAAGGAAGAAAGAATATAAAAAAAAAAGACGCGCTCCGCCTACGAGTGCACCCAAATCACAAGGTTGTTATTGTTATTTCTGAATTTTTCAAGGGACATAGGAAACCTGATTGACTCACCCACCCGTCCACCCACCCACCAGTTAATCAACTGACCCATCATCAATTCATTGATCCTTGAGTTCCCCCGGGTTTGTGTGCTGTTGATGTTGAATCAGAACGTCATATCTATTCTTCTTTATCTCTATCCTCTTCTGCTTTCAAAATCTTAAGAAATGAAATTGACATCATCATCGTCATCATCATCATCATCATCATCATCCTTTACACCCAGTGGTGTGTAGGGCAGCAACAAAGTCTTTCCACCCCTGTCTATCCTGGGCCAGCCTGGCCATACTTTGTTTTTATTGTTTTAGGTGGGTTTTTTTTTAGCGAAAGAGGTTGTTCATTTTCTTCAAAAATAAATGCATTACATTGCTCATTAAAAAAAACAACAACATGCACTACATTATACATACTATCTGCCCAAATCCAAACTTAAATACAGAAGCCCACAAATAAACAGCATTCTTCTTTTTTTCCTTTTTTTTCAAGAGAGCGACCCTTCTTTTCTTTTTAACACTACAATATCCTTACTTCATACCACACGGCAATGCACTACAATATCTTTACTAAACCACACCTGCAATGCACTACAATATCCTTACTTCATACCACAGGGCAATGCACTACAATATCTTTACTGAACCACACCTGCAATGCACTACAATATCCTTACTTCATACCACACCGGCAATGCACTACAATATCCTTACTTCATACCACACGGCAATGCACTACAAAATCTTTACTGAACCACACCTGCAATGCACTACAATATCCTTACTTCATACCACACCGGCAATGCATTACAATATCCTTACTTCATACCACACCGGCAATGCACTACAACATCTTTACTTCATACCACACGGGCAATGCACTACAAATCTTTACTTCATACCACACCGGCAATGCACTACAATATCCTTACTTCATACCACACCGGCAATGCACTACAACATCTTTACTTCATACCACACCTGCAATGCACTACAACATCCTTACTTCATACCACACCGGCAATGCACTACAACATCTTTACTTCATACCACACCGGCAATGCACTACAACCTTTTGACTTCATACCACACCTGCAATGCACTACAACATCTTTACTTCATACCACACCTGCAATGCACTACAACATCCTTACTTCATACCACACCAGCAATGCACTACAATATCCTTACTTCATAAAACACGGGCAATGCACTACAATATCTTGACTTCATACCACACCGGCAGTGCACTACAATATCCTTACTTCATACCACACCGGCAATGCACTACAACATCCTTACTTCATACCACACCCGGCAATGCACTACAACATCCTTACTTCATACCACACCTGCAATGCACTACAACATCCTTACTTCATACCACACCTGCAATGCACTACAATATCCTTACATTATACCACACCGGCAATGCACTACAATATCTTTACTTCATACCACACCGGCAGTGCACTACAATATCTTGACTTCATACCACACCGGCAATGCACTACAATATCTTTACTTCATACCACACCGGCAATGCACTACAATATCTTTACTTCATACCACCACCGGCAATGCACTACAACCTCTTGACTTTATACCACACCGGCAATGCACTACAATATCTTTACTTCATACCACACCGGCAATGCCACTACAATATCCTTACATCATACCACACCGGCAATGCACTACAATATCTTTACTTCATACCACACCTGCAATGCACTACAACATCCTTACTTCATACCACACCGGCAATGCACTACAACCTCTTGACTTGATACCACACCGGCAATGCACTACAACCTCTTGACTTGATACCACACGGGCAATACAACATTTTGGCTTCATTTTCCCCCTATTTTTTTTGATACTTGTTTTCCTTTTTTTTCTTTTTTCTCTCCTCACATCTTTCTTTCATCTGCTTTGCTACTTTCTAAAAAATCAACAGGAAACTCCAACTAGGCAGGTGTTTATTTTATCTCTTTGTTAAATCCCTCTTCTTTTTATTTTTATTTTACTTCTCCTATATCAGAGGTCTAGAAGTAACGCACCTGCCTAGAAAGCGAAAAGTCTGGGTTTCAATTGTGTGGTGGTCTGATTCTCGTTTGTGTCAGAAACTTTTCCTCATGTACTAGATCGTGAGTGCTAGTATTTCGGATGAGGTGATAAACTGATGTCCTATGTACAATATTCATTAAATTTTAGTGCACATAAAAGAAACCCGCGGCAACAAGGGGAAGGGACCTGGGAAAATTATGTACAAAAAGCCCCTTCCTAGAAAAACAAAAAATATGCAACAGGAAAAACAAAAAAAAAAAATTTGGGGGGGGGGTACTTTTTGTGGGGAGGCGGGCCCCCAACCCGGGGAAATTTTTGCCCCCAAAATTTTAGGAACCCAAATCTGACAGTTTGCTATTAATTTTTTATAACCCGTTCCTTCCCAAGGCTTTTTTTTTTTGCTGCATTAAAATCAAAAAGGGTTTTTTTTTTTTGTTTTTTTGTTTTATTAGGGAACAAAAATTTCTATTTAAGTACTGTCGTTTGGGGGATCTAAAGTGAAAAAGTGTTGGCGTTTTTTAAGCGTCCTTTCTGGCGCTGCCATCATGTTTTTGAAAACGTTTGAAAGAAGGGGTATATCGGGGGTTGCCTGCCAAAAAGCGGGTAAAACGGGCCCCTTTTTTCCCCTTTTTTACTTTTTGGGATGTGGAGACTCTTTATACATATACTTTTCTGTTAACAATAAAAAATGTGGCGTGATTTATTTTTAAATGTTATTTACAAAACCATTTCGGTTTATCAAATTTTCCCCCCAAAAACCCAACCCCCCCCCGGAAAGCCCCGAACCCCGTTAAACCGCTACTGGCAATGCAAATTCATCTACTACCCGAAATTTTAATTTTCCTCCCCAAAATGTCTATCTGGGGAAATG
>CM060320.1:25545630-25550630 GCA_030674155.1 Stramonita haemastoma
GGGGGGGGGGGGAGGGTTGTGGAGTCGGCTCTGATGTTAACTCCAGAGGAAAACATCCCCTTGAACGGCATTCGAACCCGGGTCAGCATATCATGAGCGCAATGCACAACGCTCTAACCAATCAGGCTGTCCCGTCCCCCTCCCTACCTACACTGAAATGGTTTTGGTTTGTTTTAAACTGTGAGGAGAAACATAGCCCTCAAATCACTCAGCTCTGTCAGTTTTCTTCCCTACATTTTATCACACGCTAGTTAGTTGCAAGGACAAGTAAAAGAAAAAAAATGATTCAAGTTCGCGACATTTTAGAAATGTGTTAGTTTGTGAAGCATACTATTAATCAAAATGTATTTTTCCTTCCATATCAAAATTCGCCGATATTTTGTAGTCTTTGTGTTTCTGCTGTAATTACTTAATGTCAGACCTCATAGCTGGTGTCCGCATATTACGTTTTTTTCTTCATATTGAGCTAGTAGTAAACAAAGGATGAAGTCTCGTTCCTTTCCTTCATGTTGGGTCAGTTGGAATCAAAGTATAAAGTGTTTTTATGGTATTTAGCTCGCTGGAATCAAGGTAAAAAAAATGTCCCAAATACATAATCTAGTATCAATGCTATTTCCTTCATACTGAGTTTGTATTAAAACTATACCCTCTTCCCTTCATATTGAACCAGGGGATATGAAAGTATAGAAATCTTTCCTTCATTTTTGGTTAGATGGCTTCAAGGCATAAAAATCTTTCTTCATATCGAGTGAGTTGGCATCAGTGTAAAGTTTTCTTCCTCCCACCGGGCTAGATTGTATGTAAGTATAAACTTCTTTCTTATATGGTGAGTGAGTTTTTATTCAAGGAAGAGGCCATTTCTTCAGTTAACTGGTATCAAAGTACAAGTTTTTTTCCCCTTAATATTAAAGTTAATTTTTTATCAGGTTTGTTAGAATTAAAGCAAAAGCTGTTTCCTCCATGTCAAATAAGCATATTACGAAGTATACAGTTATTTTTACATTGTTTTATTACTGTCAGAGTGTAGAGTTCCTTACTCCTTGTCTAGTTAGGTGATATCAAGGTGTAAAGCTCTTTCCCCAATATCCAGTTAGCTGCTTACCATATGTATGAAGGTCTTTTATTTTTGTTCCATCATTTTTCATAAAACTTTTATTTAGCTTACATTTGAGTAGTTGGTATCAAAGTATAAACATCTGTCTTTCACATATATTTTGTATCCAAGTTTTCTTTTCATTGAATATTTTTCTACATGTTGAGTTATTTGGTATGGGAGTATAAAACTCCTTCATTTGTATTTTAAGTTGGCATCAAAGTCCAAAGCCTTTTCTTTTATATTGAGGTAGTTTTAAATTTTGTGTTTTTCCCCTTCCTATTCAGTTTGTGTACAGGTATGATAGTCTCCCCTCCATAGTGATTGTTAGCATCAAATCATAAAGTAAGTTTTTTGGAGGAGTTATTTGGTGTCCAAGCATAAAGTTTTTTTCGTTCATAATAAGTTAGCTGGTATCAATTTATAACATTCTTTCTTGTATATTGAATTAGTTCGTGTCAAAATTAGGGAAAAAAACTTTTGTATTGAGTTATTGCTATCAAAGTATAAAGTTTTTTCTTTACCTTTTTAGTTGGTACCAAAGGTGTCGAAGTATAAAGATCTTCCTCCATGTTGAAATAGTTCCTAAGTATTTTCTTTCTTGAATATTTTGCTACTACATGTATTATAATATTTTTCTTTCTATTTAATTTTTCGGTTCCAAAGTAAAAGGTCATTTTCTTCATATCCCAGCTTGTGGTAATATGAGGACGTTTTTCTTATACTGAGATGGGGCGAGGATTAGATCCCAAAAACAATAGGCACTCTCTTTCTCTCTCTCTCACACACACACACACACACACACACACACACACACACACACACACACACACACACACACACACACACACACACACACACACACACACACACACACACACACACACAGAGGAGCGCGCTCAATTTTCTATTTTGATTGCTTTTGAAAGAACATTGTAAAGCTGTTACTGGCTTACAACGTCGTTTTGTTTTGGCGCCAAAAATGCTCAAAATTCTAAATATGATTTCGGATCAGAAGTACTTGTACGAAACAGAGACGAAATGAAAACTCCTGGAAATGTATACTCGGCTTCAGACGTTTGTTGTGATGCAAATCTTTGCCATAGTCATTACTGGTATAGCATCGCCTATTTCACAGAAACAAGTCATTTTACCTCGACTTTGCGGGATCAGCTAAAGAGAGAGAACTATGCACAAGCTGAGTGCAGGATGTTTGAAGAAAGAGCAGTACTTTTCCCGATACTCCTTTTTCCCTGTAGTGCTGTTCCCTGGAGCTGTCAACACTCCACTCTAACCCTAGTTCTTGCCCCATACCGCAAACCCTAACACTTCACCAGTTTGATCCTAACTATTAACTCTTTGACACGGATTCCTTAACTCTGACTCAGTTCTGTGGTATGGGGAAACAGCTGTATAAGGGAACAGCAGCACAGGGAAAGTGGGGTTTGGGGTACTGACCGCTTGGAAATATTTTATGCCGGAGAATACCGTGATAGAGACATGATTTGCAAAAGAGATGATATGCAGAAAAATAAATAATGATTATAGTATCCTTATGCTTGCATAGCACTGATGCTTCAAGAATTGTTCTATTTTTAGTTTTCTGCAGGACCAAAGTAGGATGGCTTGCGACCACAGTCCATAAATCGGATATCTTTGCTGGAGCTGTATAACAACAGAAA
This sequence comes from Stramonita haemastoma, assembly GCA_030674155.1. NCBI lineage: Eukaryota > Metazoa > Mollusca > Gastropoda > Neogastropoda > Muricidae > Stramonita > Stramonita haemastoma. The sequence goes on from CM060320.1 coordinate 25,548,406, forward strand.
AAAACAGTGTTCAGATAACCTTTGAAAATAACCGCAATACTGAAAAAGTGCTTAATGTATGAGAGTTACACGGTTTTACCTCAATAGCTTGACACGTAGTTTTGACTTCAAATTCTACTGGTTATCAAGTATAAGGTTTTTTTTCTTTTTCTTTTACATTGTCACTTGGTTGGTTAGTGTAGATCTCTTTCCTTCCTCTTGAGTTGTCACTAAGTTTGGGTTGTTGTTGTTTTCATTCCATGAAATAAGTTGGTGTCATAGAATAGAATTATCCCCTTGCTATTGAACAAGTTGGCTCAAAGAATAAAGTTCCAAGCTTGGTATCAAGATAGTTATCAAACTGTAAACTTTTTTCTTCAGATTCAGTTATTACAAAAGTATAGAGCTCCCCCTTTCATATTTCTTTGTTTTTTGTATCAGAGTATAAAGTTTCCCCCTCCATATTCATTTAGTTGGTGTTAGCAGGCTCTTCCCTTTATACTGAGTTAGTTCTATCAAAGCAAAAAGTTCTTTCCTTCAGGTTGAGTTCGCTGGTACACGTGTAAAAGGTTATTTTCTTAATATGGGTTGGTGTCAAAAAAAAAAATTGTTCCTTGGAATGAGGTGGTTGATATCAAAGAAGTTATTTCCTTTATTCTAGTTGTTATTAGGTATTTGTTATTGAGCCAGGTGTTATTAGGTATAAAACTCTTCCCTTCATATTGAGTTGTTGCCAACCTAGTTACCTTCACATTGATTGCATTGCTTGGAACAACAGTTGCATGAGAGAACAACACTAAAGGGAAAGAGGGATTTGACTTACTGGCTAGCGGAAAATACTTCATTCCTCAGAAAACGGTATAAGCGCTATATAAATCCCATATATCATCATCATTATTAGTGTTTCTATTTGTGCAAGAGAAAAGACATGCAGACGAATGTTTTTTGTTGTTGTTTTTTATATTTTTTTATATTATTATTTTTGTTATTATTTTTTTTAGACAAATGTTAGTTTAAAGCTAAAGCTAACTCTTGACAGTTGTAGTACTGGGGAAAAGGGCCTGCTGTAGTGTATAGAGTCCATGCCCTGTTTCATCTGTGTCACTTTCCACGTGCAGATTTTGATTCAGATTAATCTAGTTTTCAAGGTTTACAGTTCTTCCCTGTGTAGTAAGTTGGTGTTGTATGAAGCTTTTCCCTTCCTATTGAACTAGTTGGTATGAAGTATTAACTTTCATTCCTATTGAGTTGGTGTCATGAAATAAGGTTCCTCCCTTTATACTGAAGAGTTGATCACCATGTAATGTTCCAAAATTTTCTATTGACTTTGTTTATACATAGGTTTCTTTCAAGATTTTTTTCTTATAAAGGTGTTGAAAAAAATATTAAAGATACTCTTATAATAATTATTGATATAAACAGATTTTTTTTTCAATTCCAAAAGTTTTCATAATCCTATAAATGATCATTGCTAAAAAAAAATATAAAAAAAAAAAGTTTTCCTTTTTTCTATTTCATCAATCCGTTGAAAAGTGCTTGGGTGCCCTGATAGTTTTTTAGTTTATTTGTTAGTTTTGTTAGGTTATTAGTTATAAATTACGAGTTTCCTCTCGTTTTATTCTGATGGTATGATTATAAAGCTGTATATATTTTTTAAATCCTTAGATGATTTGATATAAGCTGGGCTACAGATTATTTGAGGGCTTGTTTCCCCAATTTTCTGATTGGATAATGGCTTTGAAATGATTTTTTTTTAGTGTTTGCAAAACTCCAGAGGGTTTTTTTGGCGCTGTTTTTGTGAATTCAAATGAAGTATTTGTCCATATGCATTTAATTCATAGTCCCATTGTGAACCTTGTTATATACAGTCCCTGATATCAGGTCATTTCTAGCTCTATTTTCCCTGAATGCATTCAGATGATCTGTTTAAAAATGAAGTCTGGTATAGTCCTGTCACAACTGATATTAGGTCAGGAAATAGTCATCTTTATTTGTAGTGACCACGCTGCAATACCCGCTGAATGAATTTCGAGAGCAGAGGGTTGTGAAATGAATACAAGTGTGATTGCCCCCCCCGCCCCCCCCTGAAAAAACCAACTAGGCCCAGGAAAAACAAAGGCACAAAATTGTCAGGAAAGCATGCAGCAAAAGCCAGAAAAAAAAAGAATTAAAGGATAAAAACTTAGCACTACCACAAACACACTAGAGCAAACATAAACCCAGACAAATGTATATCACTCGTTTAC
>CM060320.1:25565630-25568130 GCA_030674155.1 Stramonita haemastoma
CGTGCGTGCGTGCGTGCATATGTGTGTGTGTGTGTGTGTGTGTGTGTCTGCGTGCGTCTGTGTGTGTACGTGTGTGAGTGTGTGTGTGTGTGTGTGTGTGCGTGTGTGCTTGTTGTTTACAAATAGTAATGATAATAATCGCGCGCGTGTGTGCGTGCGTGTGTGTTTGTGTGCGTGTATGTGTGTGTGCATGAGAGAGAGAGAGAGAGAGAGAGAGAGAGAGAGAGAGAGAGAGAGAGAGGAGAGAGAGAGGAGAGAGAGAGAGGAGAGAGAGAGAGAGAGAGAGTCTGTGTGCGTGCTTGCGTGAGTTTGTGTGAGCATGCTGGCGTACGTATGTCCAACATGCATGTTTACATGCGAGTGTTTGTTCATGTGTGTGTTTGCGTTCGTGTGCGCGTGCATATGTATGTGTGTATGTGCGCGTGCGTGTATGTGCGCGTGTTTGTATGTATGTGTGTGTATGTGACCGTGTGTTTATGTGTATATGTGCGCGCGCGCGCATATGTGTAGTGCACTTGCTTCCGTGCATACTAAGGTGCTTGCTTAGACGCATACAGGCCCTTTAATGGGTAGGGGGGACAGTATATGTGTGCGTGCGTGGGTGTGGGTGTGGGTGTATGTGCTTTTGTGCGTGTCAGAGCGGGCAGGACTGGTGAATGTGTGCATTTCAGGGTATAATGGCTGAACTACGCCTGGTAGGCCTCTGTTGGTTTGCAGCTTGTTTTTCTTATGATAATAATGGGAAAAAAAGGAGGGCTGCCTTCTGACGTCAATTTGAACTCCTACATATACTCCGTCAATCTGAACTCCTACACACACACACACACATCATCATCATATATATATATATATATATATATATTATATATATATATATACATACATACATACATACATACATACATACATACATACATACATACATACATACATACATACATACATACATACACACACACACATACATATAGGCTGTATACCTTGCGTGTTTGTCCTGCCCTCCTTCACTCTGATTCTGTCACTGTCTGTCTTTGCCTGCCTGTGTGCCCTCTCTCTCTGTGTGAATGAAAGTTTGTATTCCAAGAAAATATGTCTCAAAGTTGACGCAGAACACACAAGCTTTTGGGTAGAGGGACGCTTGTTGCGGGTATAAGGGCATGTTCCCATAAAAGGAACGTCCCCGGAGTATGAATGCCAATTGTACTGCATGCACACCAGTAGCCCACATAATAATATATCAAAACTGGAACGATACATATGATTAGCATGGCCCACCTGCGTTGGAGTGCAACTAAACCTTAGTTGTGGGCAAAAAAACAACAACAGTCTACGGGCAAAAATCTCACCATTGGTAAATCTCTGGTCTCTAGCCGAGAAACGAAAAAATAAAAGACAAAGGAATAGGAACGGTCATGCCTTATCAATTTGAGCAGCTAGCCTATACCTTGTATGGTGAGGATTAGTCCCAGGGCAGTGTGAATAGTATGTAGGCCGGGGACACACACAGTCATATTATATCTACACTGATTGAGTATCCACACAGCGGTGTGTGGTACATGTAGACAGAGAAAGGAGAGGGTGGGCGGGGGTACTTTTATAAATAGTGTGTCAAACTCTCGATGGGCGTGGTGGTGGTGGTGGTTGGGAGGGGGGAGGAGTAGGGGGATTGTAGCCTAGTGGTTCGAGTGATCTGACAGCCCGAATTCGAGTCACAACCAGGGTGCTCGTTCGAGGGCATTTTTCCCTATGGAATTAACATGAGTACTTACTCTACTTCCCCGAAAATCATTCGCGATGAAATTATAAACCGAGGCCCTGTGTGCGAAGGCAAGGAGAACATCTTGCGCAAACGTTAAAACCTATTCTGCCATTCGGAAGAGTAGACCATTTCGTGCCGATAAACAGAGGAAACATTCTAAAAGATCGCATGTAGCCTACATTAGTGTCATGTTTAGACATCAGCCCTCAAGTCTGTATGTGGTACCTTAGTGAAGGATGAACGGTCGCATACGCGTAGTTTCATCATTGGAGCTCTAGCTGTAGATGGGAAAACCCCAGCCCCCAAAACCTCTTGACCTCATGGTAGATGAGGGAGCCACATTTGAATCCTCGCTGAGCTTTCTGTACAGGGGATTTTTCCTCTGGAGTAAATACTGGTTCCAACTCCAATTTCCCTGCAATCCTTTTTGCATGAGACAAGAAATCGAGGTCCTGTGGGTGAACGCATACAGGGTGTCTTGTGCACACGTTAAACGTACAACCATTTTTTTTGTTAAGAAAAAAAGAAAGTAGACCAGCCATTCTGTATTTTCACTTCTGCGTAGATTATGTGATCTCTGCACGAGCTACCAAGAGCTTACGGAAGCATCTCATCGCCATTAACTAATCACCGAAATTGAAAACACCTTTGGGTGATATGAAGAAGACCTGACCTCATTGAAAAGACACAACCTGAAGTGGTGCAAGCACATCACAAATACATCTGGACTGACCAAAACTG
>CM060320.1:25573130-25578130 GCA_030674155.1 Stramonita haemastoma
CACACACACACACACACACACACACACACACACACACGCACGCACGCACACACACACACACACACACACAACACACACACACACACACACGCAAACACATACTCACACACACACTGCGGGCACACACACACAACACACACACACACACACACACACACACACACACACACACACACACGCAAACACACACTCACACACACACACACACTGCGGGCACGCACGCACACACACATACACACATACACACACACAGACACACAGACACACACACACACACACACACACACACACACACACACACACACACACACTTTGAGATGCAATGAATTGGCATTAAATAGTACGAACCAGCCAAACCAAGAGCTGACAAACCCAATCTGTAAATAAAAGTCGACAGTCAATGTATTGAAGATCTGTGTCATTGCATGTTGGCCAGTCCAAAATATGTTACTCTTCATGTAAAAAGAAAAAAAAAGTGTTACCACTGTATTACTACCGCTTCCCGTCAGAATAAAAAAAAAATCAGTTGTTATGGAACGATGTGACAGAGAAATCAGTTTTCAAAATGGCTATGCAAAGTGTAGAATCATTAGAACTTCCAAACTTTTTCCTGCTTCAAAGTTGAAAACTGGTATACAAGTTATAATTCTAAGACTCCGCACTGGACACAACAGGATAAACCATCATAATCATGTCCACAAAGCTGAAACTTGCTCCTTCTCCCCTGTGTGCCTGTGGTAAAGAAAACCAGACAGGCGAGCTCACCCTTCAGAGGTGTACGCTATTCAGCGACCTGAGGAAGAAAGTGTGGCCGACGGAGATAACCCTACAAACCAAGCTGTACGGCCCACGAGAGGAGCTGGAAAGGACATGTCATTATTTTTCCCAGACACATCTGACAGTGTAAAGCGAACGAGAGAAGAAGAAGAACTGGTATGCATACAGGGGACGTGATCAGAGCACCTGCTTTCCCCCAGGCAATGTTAATTAAGCAGCATTGAGCTTGGTTACCGATTGGATGGGTAACCGTTTGCGCGCCTTGGCTTCAGTATAGTTCCCCCAGTTCACCCAGCTGTAAATGGGTACCTGCCCTCTTTAGGGTCAGGGAAGGTAAAGCAGCAAGGGAGAGATGGTTGATGCCTTCAATGTGCTGGCCCGTAGAGAAGCTGAGGTCTCTGATACCTCGCTCCCCTATGACCACATAGGTTCTGTGGGAACACCTTTACTTTTTATGCATACAGTCTCTGAAACGATATGAGTATTTTGTGTTTGTATGCTTTACTGCATTAAAAGTCTGTTGTCGTGTAACTTAATTGCTCACCATAGACCATAATTTATTATGTACATGCAGATGTTCTGTTCATACGGGCCAGATGGCCCTCAAAAACTGAAAAAAATGCTTTTTTGTTGTTTTTATTACTGTTATTGTTACACACACACATACACACACGTGCAGGCACGCACACACGCACACACACAATTTATGTTTCAGGTTTTGATTATACAAGTGTAGAACTGGAACGAAAACAGCTGGTTGTCTCTGAATCAGTTAACTCTGTGTGTGTGTGTGTGTGTGTGTGTGTGTGTGTGTGTGTGTGTGTGTGTGTGCGCGTGCGTGCATGCGTGCATGTGTGTGCGCACGCGCGCGCGCGCGTGTGTGTGCGTGTGCGTATGTATGTGTGTCTGTTTGTATGTTCGTGTATGTGTGTGCGCACGTGGCGTGCATGTGCGCGTGCTCGCGCGCGTGTGTATGCGTGTGGGAGTGTGTATGAGTTATGCGCACACGTGTGTGCGTGATTTTGTGTACGTGCGTGCATGCATGTGTCCGTGCATGTGTGTGAGTGTGCGCGTGTGTGAATCCGTATGTGCGTATGCGCGCGTGCACATGTGACTGGAATTTGTGTGTGTTTGAAGGGAAACACAGACAGACAGACAGAGACAGACAGACAGACAGACAGATACACAGAGACAGACAGACAGAGATAGAGACAGAGACACACATATAGAGAGAGAGAGACAAAGAGAGAGGCACAGAGAGACAGAGACAGACACAGAGAGAGGCAGACAGGCAGAGAAAGACAGACAGACAGGGATAGTCACAGAGAGAACAAAGAATCAATGAAAATTTCTTTTTTTCAATTTTTAAAAACGGGGAAGAGTACAGAAATGCGGTCATTGCACATGACAACCATATCAACCCATTTTTTGTGTGTTTTCTTTTGTTGCGTGTGTGTGTGTGTGTGGTGTGTGTGTGTGTGTGTGTGTGTGTGTGTGTGTGTGTGTGTGTGTGTGTGTGTGTGTGTGTGTGTGTGTGTGTGTGTCTGTGTCTGTGTCTGTGTCTGTGTGTCTGTGTGTCTGTGTCTGTGTCTGTGTGTGTTGTGTTTTGTTTTTTTGTGGTTTTATTTGGTCGTTGGGTTTTTTCAACACCCTTTTTTTTTCTCTTCTTAAATGACTGCAAAGTAGGTCACTGGAAAATCTAGCAAGCTTCCCTCCCTCCCTCACCCCCCACCCCCCTTTTGCCACCCTGCCCTCACCCCCCAAATCAGATCGTTATCTCTATGTTAACAAAAAAAGGGGGGGGGATCTAATAAGCATGTCGGTACTATTGTCTGTAGAATCAGACCCCTAGCCCCCGCCTCCTCCCCCCCCCCAACACACACACACACACACACACACACACACACACACACAACACACGCACACACACACACACACACACACACACACACACACACACACACACACACACACACACACACCACGCGCGCGCGCGCGCGCGCGCGCGCGCACGCCGACACGCACACACACACACGCACACACACACACACACTCCTTCCTCCTCTCTCTCTCTCTCTCTCTCTCTCTCTCTCTCTCTCTCTCTCTCTCTCTCTTCTCTTTTCTTCTCTTCTCTTCTCTCGTTCCCTCCCCCCCCTCTCTCTCTACCGCCGCAGAGGAGACGTGCCATTGTCGACAAGAGATAAAAGCCCAGCCGACCACAACAGTACTGAACCAGGTTATCGATCGCCGCACGCTGGGTTTTTCCCATCACAAACCCTCAGGTGAGAATGAGCCACACAAGGTAGAGACAGAGAGAGAGAGAGAGAAGAGAGAAAAAGCCCCAAACCGCAGTAGTATGGTGATCTTATCGTGTCAGAAGTTGGTGATTCAGCGCATTGAGTTGAGGAGAGGGATGGTATGCTTTGTTATAAGAATGATTCAGGACTATGAGTGATAATGGTGATACCATTAGTGGTTCTAGTACTGTTTAACTGTTACTACTACTATTACTACTACTTATGTGATTGAGTGGGGGGAAAAACCTATGTGTGTGTGTGTGTGTGTGTGTGTGTGTGTGTGTGTGTGTGTGTGTGTGTGTTGTGTGTTGTGTGTTGTGAGAGAGAGAGAGGGGGGGAGGGAGAGAGAGAGAGAGAGAGAGAGAGAGAGAGAGAGAGAGAGAGAGAGAGAGAGAGAGAGAGAGAGAGAGAGAGAGAGAGAGAGAGAGAGAGAGAGAGAGAGAGAGAGAGAGAGAGGCAAGGCAAATTCTTTTATTCGAGGATAATAGATAAGCACACATGTGCTTTTTTACATCCAGTCCCCGCCCTTTTCAGGGATAACATCAAAATAAAAGATATTAAACAGCAAAACTATACGCAGTACCAAACACAACATACAAAATAAGTACACTACATAATAAGGTAAAGAAATGCGACAGTACACTACATATAATAAGGTGAGAAAGGTGCAGACATTCAGAAGAGAAAATCAGAAGTCACAATAAAATAATTTGGATTATTAAAGAAGAAGAAAAGAAACGAAAAAAAAACCAGAACAAAACAAACAAACAAATAAACAAACAAAAAACAAAACAAAACAAAACAAAAAAACAAAACAAAAAAATAACAACAAGAGAGAGAGAGAGAGAGAGAGAGAGAGAGAGAGAGAGAGAGAGAGAGAGAGAGAGAGAGAGAGAGAGAGAGAGAGAGAGAGAGTGTGAGTGTGTGTGTGTGGACAAAGAGAGAGAGAGAGAGGAGAGAGAGAGAGAGAGAGAGAGAGAGAGAGAGAGAGAGAGAGAGAGAGAGAGAGAGAGAGAGAGAGACAGAGACAGAGACAGAGACAGGGACAGGGACAGGGACAGAGACAGAGAGTCCAGCCTATATGAAGAGTAAACCACTTCGAACGGATGACAAAAAATACATTATTCCCCCCCCCCAAAAAAAACAAAAAAACTGCATGCGCTCTGGTATTATGTTTAGACATCATCTCCGAAGTTGATATTCGGCTACCTTAATGGTGGCAGTAACGGTCGCATACACACACAAAATAATCTCACCATTGATGAATCTCGAGCTTTAGCCGAGGACACTCCCCCCTTCCCCTAAAACAAGATCCCCCCTCCCCCACCAAAATTTAAAAATCCGAAAAATGCACACACAAAAATTAGTAGGCTATGTGTTCCGATGGGAACTGATGGTAAAATGTACATAAACTGTTTGCACACGGGAACTGGGTGTAAAAAAGCACATGGTTGCTTATTCGTTAGCTGCGAATATACCCTCCCCCCTCCCCCCCCCCAAAAGAGAAAAAAAACAACTGGTCTTTTCTACGAAGTTTTAATGTGCACACAATATGTTCTGCAGGCAGTCTCATAAAAGATCTAAGATTAACATTTTATCTGATGGACCTGATTAATTGTTGAACAAATCAATAGATGCACAAATAAATAAATACATAAATGAATAAATAAATAAATAAATAGATTAATTAATTAAAAGATAAACAAAAACCAGCGAAATATCAATATATATACCAGTGGTACCTACAACTCAGACTGGTAGACTTTTATTACTTTTCTATAAAACCGGCAAAGTGCTATCCTTTTCTGTAAAAAAAAACTTACACAATTGTTCAATGTCAACATACAAAGAGCAGCTGCAACTTAGACTGATGGGGTTTTACTCCTTTTAGTTCTTGTTTTTTTCCCCTGGTTATTATATGAACAG
>CM060320.1:25590630-25598130 GCA_030674155.1 Stramonita haemastoma
GAGAGAGAGAGAGAAGAGAGGAGAGAGAGAAGAGAGAGAGAAACTCGAACTGAAACTAGAGAGATAGATAGATAGATAAGATAGAGAGAGAGAGAGAGAGAGAGAGAGAGAGAGAGAGAGAGAGAGAGAGAGAGAGAGGAGAGAGAGAGAGAGAGAGAGAGAGAGAGAGAGAGACCGAAACTGAAATAGATAGATAGATAGATAGAGAGAGAGAGAGAGAGAGAGAGAGAGAGAGAGAGAGAGAGAGAGAGAGAGAGAGAGAGAGAGACAGAGACGAGAAGAGACAGAGACAGAGAGAGAGAGAAACTCGAAACTAGAGAGATAGATAGATAGAAGATAGATAGATAGATAGAGAGAGAGAGAGAGAGAGAGAGAGAGAGAGAGAGAGAGAGAGAGAGAGAGAGAGAGAGAGAGAGAGAGAGAGAGAGAGAAACTCGAAACTAGATAGATAGATAGATAGATAGAGAGAGAGAGAGAGAGAGAGAGAGAGAGAGAGAGAGAGAGAGAGAGAGAGAGAGAGAGAGAGAGAGAGAGAGAGGACAGAGACAGAGAAATGAGAGAGAGAAGAAATCAGAAACTAGAGAGATAGATAGATAGATAGAGAGAGACAGAGAGACAGAGAGAGGAAGAGAACTTGAAACTAGAGAGAGAGAGAGAGAGAGAGAGAGAGAGAGAGAGACAGAGAGAGAGAGACAGAGACAAAGAAAAGAGAGAGAGGGCATACAGAACAGAAAACAAATGAATAAAAACAGACAACAAAAGAACCATTTTCATTTCTGATTTATATTTATTTCCATCATCAATTCTGCATCAACAACAACAACACACACACACACACATGACATCAACTCAGTCACTCCAATAAATAAATATCAACTGTTCATCCATTATTCCGCTTTGCAGCACTCAAAGGTACCAAACACACACGTGCATACAACAAAGGATCAGTGACATAGCACTAACACAGAGAGTCCTGACATTTTTTTGCTGCCTATCCTTGAAATATATAAAACAAGAAAAAAACAAAAACAAAACAAAAACAAACTGCAGAGCCAACTGACAGAAACAGAGTCGTGACAGCAGCATCCACTCAGAAAGCAAAACATATGTGCAGCATATTATTACATACAGTTATACATCTAGACACGTTCAAAAGCTTCTCACAGCGTCACTCATTCCACACTGTCCTTTTCAAGTTTCTGCACTTGTGTACAAAAATAACCCGTCCTCTTCTGTCTTATGCCGTCAATCAACCTTGCTTCAACCTTGCTTCAAATGTTTCCAACATTACTTTCGCTACAGTCACAACTTTATAGTGTTCCATTCTATGTTTCTGGCGTTTACGTACTGACAAGTCTGTCAATGTGTCATGCCAGCAGTCACAACGGGTTACACGTGTTCTGAGCAGTTATACTCTTTGATTAATTAAGTCTTTTCTCTCTCTCCTTCCTCCTCCTCTCTTTCTCTCTCTCTCTCCTCTCTCATCTCTCACTCTCATTTCTCGTCAGCAAGAATCTTGGTCTTGTTCTGTCAGATGTCATAAAATCTGTGCCTCATTCCCTGATAATAAAAGGAATAGATTGAAATAAAATATTTATAACAATTACAAAAATGTTTTTAAAAAAACAACAAAAAAACAAACAAACCAGCAAAAGCATGAAGAAGGAAATTGTTAATAACACTAATGATAAAAAAAACAAAAACAGTGGTGCTTCAGAAACGATATAACTGCAACTTTTAGAACTGTATCTTATCTTCCCCAAGCATCTAAACATCCCGACGATTTTGTAATTCTGCCACTACAGTACAAGTAGAAACCTCTCACTTTTTCTGGACATCTCCTGGTCAAGGTTTTGAACATAAATTTTTGCCTTGAAATCTGTGTGCTTGATAATAAAAGTTAACCCCTCCAACCCTAACAGTAATATAGACTTCTACGCATAACGTGCCAATTGGAAACGAAAAAATTGACCTGACATGCCAATGGACAACAAAAAAACTTGTCTTGGAATCAAACGCTGGTACCGGTAAATAGGTCATCTACTACCAGTACTAGGAAGCTCTAGGTCCTGCACCCTCTCGGACACATAAACAGACACACCAGCCTTGACCACAACAAGAATTCCAGTCTCCATTATCTTCCTCCACCCCCCCTCCCCAACCCCTCTACCAGGGTAGGTACTAACACTACCCCCTCCCCCCCTTCCAAATATTTTCGTTTACATGAAGTATTATCTTATCATACTCAGTATCTTTTTTGTTTGTTCCTTATTCTATCTTTTTTATTTTTATTTGTGCCAAACGTTTGCTTGTTAACTTCTGGAAGATTTTGAGTGATGTGATAAAATTATGTTCAGTTAAACCACAAACGGTCCCCAGAAACAAAACTAGGGCCAGAAATAAGGTTGAGGGAGGGAGGGAGGGAGGGAGGGAGGGAGGAGGAGAGAGAGAGAGAGAGAGAGAGAGAGAGAGAGAGAGAGAGAGAGAGAGAGAGAGAGAAGAGAGAGAGAGAGAGAGAGAAAGAGAGAGAGAGAGAGATTTTTCTTTCAAAAATTTTTTAGGACAAAAACAACTGCAGCAGAACATTACAGAATACCACAAGTGACTTCAATACTGCCGAAGGGGTCCAGCTAAAAAGTCTTTACATCTGTCCTGAAGTCTGTACATTCTTGAGCTAGTGTGTGTGCACAAGGTGTCACATGTTGCAGAAACGTAAAAGGGTTCAGAACGATCTTGCGATGGCTCTGCCCACCTTTATTTGTTCTCAACAATGCACACATGCATAAATACACACATACACATGTCATACACACAGAAATGGTGAACCTCTGCACTGCCAGGCTGAATGGTAATGGTGTCATCTTGTGTTATTGTCATCTTCTATAAACTCTAAACACTTCTTATGTGTGCATGTGTGAGAGACAGAGACAGAGAGAGAGAGAGAGAGACAGACAGAGAGAGAGAGAGAGTGTGTGTTAGGGGAGGGATGGGAGAGGACAGAATTCAGTTTTAAATAATTATACTTTTCAGAAACAACCCTTTTCTGTCTTGATAAGTAAAATGAAAAATCAACATTGACATAGAGAGTAAACCAAACCAAAATCAGAAATGTTGACTAAAATATAAAGAGCAGCTGAAATTCTATTAAAAAAATTATATAAGGCTAACAAAGTGCAGGCAATGCTCTCACACGGTCCAGCACTCCTCATTCTCTTTTCCACTTTTTTTTTCTTCAAAAAGTGGAAAAGAAAACGAAGTTTATAGATGTAACTTTAGTAATTCTAAAATTTTTTTAAAAACCACAAAAATTGAAATATACATATCGAAGAAAAACAAATTTTCAAAACCTCAAATGCAAAAAAAAAAACCCAACCTAAAAAACCAACCAACAAAGAAAAATAGAAAAGAAAAAAGAAAAAGCTTGTTACAAAAACAGTTCAGTCAGTGTCATGCTTCGAGTCTCTCAAGGACGGAGTTCGGGTCTCAGGTGAAAAGAAGAAAGGAAAGAGGGGGGAATGGGGGGAGTGGAGGAGGGGTGGCGGTCATCCCCCTTGTTGCATCCTCTCTCCAGGCAACACCGGCAGCAACGTGTGATGTCGTCAGAGGCCCGGGGGTGCATCAGTGTGGGAGGAGGGAGGGAGGGAGGGTCTCCGGGGTGCGAGGTTCGTTCCTGCTCTTGTTCTCCCTCACTGCTTTCTCCCTGAAGGTGTGGAGGCAGGGAGAGAGGATGATGGGGTTGCCTGATTGCTTCAGCTGCCTGGTCTGGTCAGTCCTCCAGCTCTTCTGCTGGACTGCAGGGACAGACAGACAGACAGGTGGGTAGGTGGGCAGAGTCCTGTGGCAGAGCAACTGTCCTAGTCAGCGTGTTGAGGGCGCCCCTTCCTCCCTTCAGCTGATCTGGATGGGCTGCCCGTTGATGCACAGATCGTCGTACACGCGATCGCTCTGAAACATCGCGAGAGAAAGAACATCGGTTGTAGTAGTGGCAGTGTAGTGCATTGAATGGCTTAAAGTGACATCCATCATAATTCTTTTTTAACTGCTTTCTTTCCATAGTTTTTGTTTTTATTCCCCAATAATACAAACTGCACATCATAACCCTTTTCTTTTGCAAAATCCTTTCTTTGGCAGGTGAATTATTCAAAACAAATGGCGTTCCCAGCACCTTTCGCAAATTAACAATTGTCACAAAAAGCAAATGAAAAACTAACTTTTTAAGATATTGTTACTACCCAGTATCCTTTTCTTTTGCAAATGAACTCATCACAAGCCACCCCACCCTTAGGAAAAAAACAACCTAAATAAGAAAAAGGAGAAACCTCTCCCACCCCCAAACCCCCCACTTCAACCAAAAAATCACTTTCTCTTAGATCTCCTGACACTCACCATTTCCTCATCGGTGGACTCTCCTGAATCCTTGGCGATCTGAGAGCAGTCGGCGCCGGCACGGTGCAGCAGATTGACGACAGTGTTGAGGTGTCGGCCGTGGGCCAGAGTGACGGCTGTCATGCCGGCATAGGTACGGGCGTCCAGGGCCAGGTCTCTCTTACGAACCAGCAGATCCAGGGCAGGCAGGTAGCCCAGCTCTGCCGCCATGTGCAGCAGGGTGCGGCCGCTCTTGCCGTCAGGCTCGTTGATGTCGGCCCCTTTAGACAGCAGCAGCTGCAGCACGTGCAGGTGACCCCCTTGCAGCGCCAGGTGAGCGCAGGTGTAGCCTGAAACGTGAACAGAGGGTTTTTTTTTGAGAAACTGGGGATTTTCATAGTAATCAAATCAAAATCTTATTTCCAGATGGTACATTGAGTAAGCAATAAATTTGCTTTTTTTTCATCAAGCCATCAGTTATTAGTAATGACTAATGCACATTTTTTTTCTTCTTCTCTTTTATGACAGAAAAAAACCCTTACTACACCAGTATCAGTAATTAACTGTATGAGAATCTTATTGCTCACGTTCTGTTTAGTTTTAGTTACTGACTTTGTCAGCCCCCTCTCTTCCAAGCGAAATTCTCTCCTCCAAACACACAACAATTAATCCCCCCCAAAAAAAAACAAAGAAAAAAATGCCAAGCATGCTCTTATTCCACACACTCATACTTACAGTCACACATATAGACACAGACACACACACAAACACACATACAACACAACACACACACAAAACACCCACACACACCACACACACATACAACATACAACACACAAAAAACATAACACTAAACACACACACCCTCTTCCCTATCCCTCACCTTCATAATTGCGAAGAGCCAGGTTCTGGGGCAGCCTCTGCAGGGGCAGGGGGTACTGGTTGCCCAGGTTTCCTGATGCATGACGGGGGTCAGCAGGTGACGCGCCATGTCCAGCATCCCTTCCCGGCAGGCCACGTGCAGTGGTGTGTTGCCGCAGTGGTCAGGGGCCTCCAGCCTGGCTCCGGCCGCCATCAGCCTGCGTACCAGGGCGGGTTGCTGTGTGGCCACGGCCAGATGCAGTGGAGTCTGGTGCAGCATGTTGGGGATGTTGATGCAGTCTGGGTGAGGTGCCACTGAGATCACCTTGTGGCTCACTTCGGGGAGAAGGTGGATGATGCTCATGTGCAGGTACCTGTTGTGTACACAAACAGGTGGGGGGGTTAAGGTGGGTGTTTTTGGTACAGATCTTGGTTGTTGAAAGGTATGAGAAAGCTTTAGATTGTCTGAAGAAATCCTAGATATATTGTAACATACTATAAACACAGCACACACTCTGTCCAGCTCCAAAGTGAATGCCATTTAAAACAACGCAAGGATTTTTTTTCTGAGACAGAGTGACTCAGTGACTGAGTGAGTGAGGAGGAGAAGTGTCTATAAGTACTGAAAAAAGGGTAGAGAAATATTGCAAATGCATACATGTACATGAATGCCCCCCCCCCCCCTTACCCCTCCTCCAATGGTTAAACCTCCTTCTGGAGACCCAATTGTTCAAACATATCATCCTAAATGAAATTTAATAATGATGTGGTGTGTGTGTGTGTTTCTTTTTAACATTGTATAACTTGAAAGCCACACTAAAATTCTGTCACTTTTCTCACTAAACCACATCACCCCACCCTCTCTCAAGGAGTGGACTTTTTTCCCCCTCCAGTCCACTCCCTTTGATCCACATTCTGACTCTTACTGCAATTAGTCACAGAAATCTGAAATTCCATACAGACTGGGTCTGTACTTTTCTATTACTCATTATCATGGGAGTCTTTATATTTGGAAATGGAAGTTAGAAAAGACAACTATAGAATTTAATAAGTTTAATCCCCCCCCCCCCCCCCCCCTTTCTATCGAAATAGAAGAGGGGGGGGGGAGAGTGGGATTTTACGCTCTTTATGTAATGATCTCTCGAATATTAATTAGAGTCCAAAGTGAGCGGATCTGATCAAGTGGACCGACCAGGAAAAGCGCGAGACCTAAAAAACCCAGATCCTTATCGCGCTATTCTAAGTCCACGGCTGTCTCACTAAGCGCCAAGGGGCGGGGCCAAAGTGGCGGAGTTCACGCAGCGATCACGCGCTCGCTCAGTGAATCCGGACGGGGAATCCCCTCCCGTGACGTCAGCGTACTTTCCCACTTGGCTCGATTTACGCACACGTAAATTCCACCAGACCTAGGAATAACCTCTGCGCAGTTAATGACCCTTTGCACCAGTTTGAAACCTAGCTCCCTAAACATCCTCATTTAAGTCAAACCTGCCGTCCACGCACCAAAAGCACTAGTCAATGCACAAAATGCAATCACTCCTACGATATGCACTATGCACTTTGAAAAATGCATGCAACATTTTCATTTATATAAAGGGGTGGGGCAAAAAAAAAGGGGTGGTGGTGAACTTTTAGTCTTATAAAAGTGAGATTGAAAAAAACACTTACGTGTCACCATCTTCATCCTGAGAGAACAGTTCTTGCAACTCCTGCTGACTGAACACACTGTCGAAAGGTCCCGATAGCAATGCACACTCCGGAAACGCTTCCAGAACTTCAGCCGAAGAAAAATGGCCCGAGTCACAAATTCCCGAGTCACATCGGCTCGACCTGACAGAGTCCTTGCTTTGGTCTCCGAGAGACAAGTTTCTGAGCTGGTTCTGCAAACTATCACAGCGAGAAGAGGAGGAGGAGGACGGCAGGCGATTGTCCACAATTTGTTTGTAACATGTTCGCCCCGCGTCGCTGGAGAGGAAGTTCCGAACTCCTTCGATGGACAGTGCACTTAACTCCTGCGATTCCAGGCTGTAGCCCACCCCAGAGTCTACCCGTTCCTCCGTGGCCAGCATCTGCTTTTCGTCCATGGAGGGGTGCATCTGAGGAACACGACTGTGTAGATTCCTCAGGTGCAGCCCTGGAGACGCGTCCGTCACCAGATCGTGTCGAGGCAAATCCGCCATATTGAAACAAAGCAAAGTATTCCAAAAGCAGAAAACAA
The DNA here is from genome assembly GCA_030674155.1 of Stramonita haemastoma. Lineage (NCBI taxonomy): Eukaryota > Metazoa > Mollusca > Gastropoda > Neogastropoda > Muricidae > Stramonita > Stramonita haemastoma. The sequence goes on from CM060320.1 coordinate 25,598,075, forward strand.
GTCACACAAAATAAGAGATCCGCTCAAACAAACTTTTTGTTTGTGTGCAGGCTTTA
>CM060320.1:25605630-25613130 GCA_030674155.1 Stramonita haemastoma
CGGTTTTGTCATTTGCACCCGAGTTGCGCAACTAGCGCAATGAATGTGGTTAGAACTTACTACCCGGGGTAAAAAGGAACGATCTACCCGGTACTGGTATACACCCGGGTCTTTTTTATATATAGATATAAGAAATAATGGATGAAGTGACAAAGCGGTATTTCGAAACACGCATAGTTATATCACGAATCCCAACTACTCATCATTGCACTTATCTGTGCACCCATTTCTAGTTATGCAACCCTCCCTCTCCCCCCTCCAAAAAGAGAGAAAAAAAAACAACAACTAAAAAAAACCATCAAACAAACAATCAAACAAACAAACAAAACAAAACCAAAAACAAAACAAAAACTTTCTTTTTAACACTCACACCTACCCACCACTACAAAAAAATCGTCATTGCTTAAAAAGTTCAGTTTATTTTTTTTTTGTAGCCTAGCTAAGAATGCCCAACAACAACAACACAAAAAAAGGTAGGTAGTTTTCCATTCTTGTTCAAGTAGACATACAGCTTTAAAAAGCACCCAGCCAGCCAGGTTATTTATAACCGTTCTAGAAGGTTGGCGACGCCTATACATAGATAGACAGACTCCATACACAGCTTGTTTTCTTCCTCCTTACCTCCAAACCACCAGGACAGCCAAGGTTGCGTGCGTGCGAGACAGCTAGGGTTTGACGTCATCTATCGCGGGCTTTTTGTTGTTTATTCCCTCTATAAAATTTAAATTTATTATCATTTTTTTTAAATAAAAAAGTGGGCAAGTTGGCTAAAGGGTGGAGTGGAATGTTATAGGAGAGTAGTTGGGGAAAGGTATCGATGACTCACTCACTCACTCACACAGCTCTAGCTTTTGTGTTTTTTGCACAGCATTGCACTTTGCATTTTGCACTGTGACCCGACACCTCCCAAACTGTAACTCTGCTTGACAGCTAGGCTACAGCCACAGCCACGGCACGCACTGGACGCGTGTCCTAGCCTCCCAGGTGGAGAGATCAGGTGTAGTATGGTGTGGCCGTGTCAGTTTTTAGACCACCGTTTTGAGGAAGACGCGTTTGCATAAAATTATATATATATATATATATATAATATATACATATTCACAAACTAGATCTGCACGCGCATGCGGGCGCGTGCACATGCACACACATACACACACACGTGCACGTACGTGCGCGCGCGTGTACACACACACACACTCACACACACTCGTGCACGCATGCACGCGCGCCCGCGCACACACACACGCACACACTCGTGCACGCGTGTGTCCACGCACGTACACACACACACACACACACACACACACACACACACACACACACATCTCGTGCACGCGCGCACACGCACATACACACACACACTCGTGCACGCGCGCGCATGCACGTATCACGCACGCAAGCACGCACACACACATTTCAGCATGATGCGTTCCAATCATTATACGTTCTTTTCTATAGTTGATATAGGCGATATCTGTAGGAAGATTGCAGCATTGTAACTTATGATATGTGTGACAATATCATTTGTTCTTGATGTCCGTCTACTCTTGGTGATATCAGACGGGAAAAGAACAAAACAGCAACAACAACAATACAAATAGAATGCAGCTTGTATAGTTTACAATGTTGTTTGCATTGACGTGTTTATATACAGAAATAGAAATAATGATGTTTGTAGCCTAAAGAAAAAAAAGGCAACAAAAGAAACTTGAGGATGACTTTCAATACATCACAGAGATGGTTTACTTCATATATAAACCATGTATCAGATTTCGTGTTTAAGAACACAAACAAAACCATAAAGATTCAGTTAGTTTGATATTATGTGCCTCTGACTTTGGGGGGAAAATACTTTAAACGTGCACGGTGTGTGTGTGTGTGTGTGTGTGTGTGTGTGTGTGTGTGTGTGTGTGTGTGTGTGTGTGTGTGTGTGGTGTGTGTGTGTGTGTGTGTGTGTGTGTGTGTGTTCTCGCGTGCGTGTACACATGCACAGGCGTGCGCGCGCACACACATGCACACGCAAAACTTCGACATTTTTGCCTTAAAAAACAACAACTCCCAAAACCCAAGCCTGACACCAAGCACAACTCCCTGGCATCACGACTGACCTTTTTTTATGGGAGGAGGGGGGGGGGGGGGGGGAGGAAGAGGAAGGGGGCTGCTTTTCTTTTGTTTTGTCCCTTCCCTGATTGCAAGAGAATGGCGTCATTACCCACTGGTTTTCCTTGAATGAAAGAAGCATTGTGAGTGTGAGTGTAGGGTTTTCCTGCCCTCCTTATATACATAATATACATTACATACGCACACATTATATATACTGACACGCAACAGCCTGTCAAAAAATCTCTCTCTCGCTCTCGCTCTCTCGCAGTCTCCTGACATGAAGCTTCCGTGTGAAAGTGTGTGGTGGCGTAACGTGTGGAGGGTTTTACGTCACCGTTATAACCGCTACAGTTTTCCACCGAAAATTAAACGGCTTGGCGTTTCACAGACTAAAACAAAACAAACAAACAAACAAACAAAAAACCCACCAAAAACCCCTACCTCACTGAACCGCAAGTACACACACACACACACACACACACACACACACACACACACACACACACACACAGCACTCACGCACGCACACACACACGCACGCACACATACACACACACACGCACACACGCACACACCACACGCACGCACGCACGCACACACACACACACACACACACACGCACACACCACACAACACACCACACACACAGCACACACACACACACACACACACACACACACACACACACACACACACACACACACACACACACACACACACACACACACACACACACACACCACGATTCATAGACCTAACACTTTACACTATTCACCTGTCAATTCTGAAATCTCGACGGAAAGTTATTAATTCACCAAATCAGTTCTAATAACAGCGCACTAACCGACAAACCGAAAGTCGACGAAAGTCGACGCAAAGAAGCCACAGAAGAAAAGAAAAGAAATGAAAAGACCCCCCCCCCCCCCCCCCCCCCCCCCGATCCCCCTCCCCTCCTCCATGTCATGTTTAGAAATATCGAGGGTTAACTACCAGGTAGCTGGCAGTAACAAAACCACCTTGCAAGCACCCGTCAGCGCCATGATGTTTTTAATGAACTAACCTACTTTCATTTTTCCTCTTCCTGTTGCTCTCCTCACAAATTGGAACGTAATCTGCTTTTGTTGAAGTATTTTCTTCTTTTAAAAAATTTTTTTTTTAATATGTCGCCACAAAATGTAAAATAAGACGACAGAGATGATTTCATCGAGAGAACGGATTTTCCATGAGAAGTTTCTGTCAAAAGTGAGGGGAAAAAACATAAAAGGCTTCATAATACACAAGCTGTGGCTTACGACATTGTTGGTTATCTGCTCAGCATTTTCATGTTTTGGTTCTTCTAAGAAGAGATGGGAAAAGAGAAAAGAAAGACAGAAAGACAGAAAGAAAGACAGACAGAAAGAAAGAAAGACAGAAAGAAAGAAAGACAGCGTCATTTTGCTAAGGGTCTTTTGTATATGTTTTCCTGGTTTATCGGGGTGAACGTTCTTTGAAAACGATGACTGACTGGCTGACTGAGTGATACTGTCATCTGATGTAGCATGGTTTTTATTTTTGTTTTGGTGGTGGGTAGTTTCTGATGTGTTTTGAGATCACATGGTTTATATGAGAAGTCCCTGATTTCCTTTTTCTTCTTCTTCTTCTTCTTCTAGGAATGGTTTTCGTTTAGGAAAAAGGAGGGGATTGTTGTTGTTGTTGTTGTTGTTGTTTGTCTTCATTGGGCAAGCTTCTTCTGTCTGTCTGTCTATCAGGTCTGTCTGTTTATTCTTCTGTCTCTTTGTTTGTGTCTGTCTGTACCAGCCTCTGCCCCTCTTTGTAAGAATAGATATTGCATGCTTGCGTTTACTTGCGCGCGTACACACGCGCATATATATATATATATATATATATATATATATATATAATATATATAATAAGAAAGAGAGACAGACAGACAGACAGACAGGCAGACAGACAGACAGACAGAGATTTCTATACCTTAATTTTAAAAAAATCTATACATTTTCGCCATACAACAATTAAAAAAAAATAATGATAACATGATTTAAAGCCCCCCCCTACTTTTACACACACACACACACACACACACACACACACACACACACACACACACACACACACACACACACACACACACACACACACCACACACACACACACACACACACACACACACCTAGCCACTCTTTCACACAAGCTGTCCATAGGCCTACATCAGAAACATGAAAGACAATCAAAATCACATGTGAGGCACAGTTATCATATAAAAGCCCCATTAATGACAATGACTAAATATGAAAAAAAGAAACGAAATATGAGAGAGAGAGAGAGAGGAGAGAGAGAGAGAGAGAGAGAGAGAGAGAGAGAGAGAGAGAGAGAGAGAGAGAGAGAGAGAGAGAGAGAGAAGAGAGGAGAGAGAGAGGGCGTACACACACTCACACACACGCACACATGTATACACACAGATAGATCATGTATGTATGCATGCATGTGTGCAGCGCATGCTTGTATCTGTACCATCTGCGCATTGTACACAATATCTCAGTCAGCATAATCTTCTGTGCTTGTGTACAATCGCACAAGTCTTGTACAACGGATTACGTGTATAATCTCACATCAAGTCAATCACCCCTCCTCCCCCCCCCCCTCCACCCTCCACCCTCTTAGACAAGGCCATCCAACAAATTAAAAAAAAAACAAAAAACAATGAAACAACAACAACAACAACAACAACAAAAAACCCACGTTATTTTCGTGTTGCAACTTGTGATTGACTGATTACCTGATCCAAGGTCAGCGCAGAGAAAAACCTGGAAAATGTGTTAGTATAGATCTATCTATAGATAGATAGATATAACATAGGCCTGCCTACATAAGCAGCTACTGTAAAAACCCTAGGCTACTGCGAACACCCACATGCTACTGTGCGAATTCTGTTGTGTGTGTGTGTGTGTGTGTGTGTGTGTGTGTGTGTGTGTGTGTGTGTGTGTGTGTGCGTGCGTGCGTGCGTGTGTGTGTGTGTGTGTGTATGTGTGTGTGTATGTGTGTGTGCGTATGTGTGTGTGTATGTGTGTGTGTATGTGTGTGTGTATGTGTGTGTGTATGTGTGCGTGTGTGAGTGTGTGTGTGTGTGCGTGCGTCGTGCGTGTGTGTGTATGTGTGTGTGTGTGTGTGTGTGGTGTGTGTGTGTGTGTGTTGTGTGGTGTGTGTGTGTGTGTGTGTGTGTGCTTTCATTTTGACTATTGTTGACACTACTGGTGTATTAATTTTGAACTGCGCGCGCGCGCATGTGTTTGTTTTAATACTCTGTGTATGTCCTTGTTGTCTGTCTGTCTCCTCTCTTGTGCTCTCTGTCTTGTCTTCTGTCGTGCTGTTGTCTTATCTCTGTCTGTCTGTCTGTCTCTCTTCTCTGTCTGTCTCTCTTTCTCTGTCTTCTGTCTTCTGTCTCTGCTGTATGTCGTCTGTCTGTCTGTCTGCTGTCTGTCTGTCTGTCTCTCTCTCTTGTCTCTCTCTCTCTCTCTCTGTCTGTCTCTTCTCTGTCTCTCTCTCTCTTGCTATCTCTGTCTTTCTCTGTCTCTCTCTGTCTGTCTGTCTCTTGCTTCTCTGTCTGTCTGTCTCTTGCTATCTCTGTCTGTCTCTGTCTCTCTGTCTCTGTCTGTCTCTGTCTCTCTCTCTCTGTCGTCTCTCTCTCTTCTATCTCTGTCTCTTTCTCTGTCTCTTTCTGTCTGTCTGTCTCTTGCTATCTCTGTCTTCTCGTCTCTTGCTTCTCTGTCTGTCCTCTGCTCTGTCTCTGTCTCTCTTCTCTGTCTCTCTGTCTCTGTCTGTCTCTCTCTCTCTGTTTCTCTGTCTGTGTTCTCTGTCTGTCTGTCTGTCTGTCTCTGCTCTGTCTCTCTCTCTCTGTGTCTCTCTCTCTCTCTGTCTCTCTCTCTCTGTCTGTCTGTCTCTCTCTCTCTCTCTCTCTCTCTCTCTCTCTCTCTCTCTCTCTCTCTCTCTCTCTCTCTCTCTCTCTCTCTTCTATCTCTCTGTCTCTCTATCAATTAATTAGCACAAAGGCAAGGCCAGGTTGGAGTGTTGATAAAAATTATTGTTTCTGAACTGGAGGCGGTTGGGGCTATAACAGGTGTGCACTGCAGCTGCCTCTCTATTTGCTTACTATACATAGAAGTTTTATCTTGGGCCTACACGCTCACACCCACACTGTGTGTGTGTGTGTGTGTGTGTGTGTGTGTGCGTGTGGTGTGGTGTGTGTGTGTGTGTGTGTGTGTGTGTGCATTGACACAGAAAACACGCGCACACCCGTATATACTAGGCACGCGCGCACGCACCAGCATGTACCCCACGCACACACACACACACACACTACCACACACCACACCCACACCCCCCCACACACACACCACCACCACACACAACCACACACACTCACACACACACAGCACACACACACACACACACACCACACACACACACACACACAACACACAACACACACAACACACACACACACACACACACAACACACACACACACACACACACAACAATCGCACACCACGACCTCTCCCACTCTTAGCATCTTCACAGCGACTGGTTAAAAAATACACGGACATTGCTTATCACTGACACACAAAGGCCATTATGCTAATCACACAGTGATCGAACGGTTGATTGATGATCTTTAGTAACACATCTAAACAAAATTCATATTGCGCAACATCTAGCAGCAATGTCTGACACCAAAATACCCCCATGGTCATCACACCAACACAACACAATGTTGGCATGATGCACACCAACAACAAGTGCCTACTCATGTAGCCTCTCTCACTTGGATCTTCGATGTAAAAACTGGATGCTAAATATTAATCGCTCGCTCATAAATAATTTGCCATTAAGCCATTCTATCCTCCCTAACCCACCACAGGTGGATCGACGGTGGATTGTGGTCTGGAGGTAACACACCTGCCTAGAAAGTGAAAGTCCGGGTCGGATGTGTGCGGTGGTTTGATCCCGTTGGCCAAACTTTACTCCGGCCTCATCCATTAGACCATGAGAGGTGGTCTGGGCGATAGTCTTTCGGATGAGACGACAAACCGAGGTTCCATGAGTAACTCGCATTCAGCGCACGTAAAAGAACCCATGGCTTAAAGGAGAGTTGTCCCTGGCAAAATTCTGCAGAAAAAAGCACTCTGATAGGGAAACAAATACATTTGCATTTGCAGACAGGAAAAAGACAAAAATCACGTGTGGCGCTGCTCTTGTGGTGACGCGCTTTTCCCGGGGAGACAGTCTCCGAATTTCACGCAGAGAAATCTGCTGTGCCTTGAAGTGGTGTAAAATACAATACAATACACTGCGGTACAATACACGATACAATGCAATACAGCACAATTGGATACAA
>CM060320.1:25619546-25622046 GCA_030674155.1 Stramonita haemastoma
GAAAAAAACATATGTGGTTCTTTTTGTTGTTTGTTTATGGTATGCTTTTGGTTTTTTGAAAAAATAAACGATTAAGACTTGAGTACCAACACAAAGAAAAACAGCTAGCTTATGTGTTGTTTAAAACATTTTTTGTGTGGCTTCGTTTTGTGTTTTGGTTTCTTTAGTTGGAATGTTTCCATTCTAAAATAAACCAGCTAAGACTTTAATAACTAACACAAGAATAACAGCTGGAGGTTAATGTCTTTTCTGTTTTGTTCTGATTATGTGGGTTTTTTTTTTCATTCTGAAGTTAATAAGCAACGATTTTAATAGCCAAGTACAGACAAAAAACAGCTGGACTTTTCTTGCGTGGGTTTTTTTGCGTATTTTGGGGGGATTTATTTTTTTATCCATAAGGAAATGAGTTTACACTTTAATAACTTACGCCAGTGATGACTGATTTGGACGTGTAACAGTAAATGTTTGTTTCTAAGGAACAAACAGACGAAAACACGATCGGATTACTGCTATGTTCTGGAATGGCCGACGCCGTTATAATCGTCTTAGGAAAGTACGTACGTAGGTTGGTGGGGAAAAGGGTATGTTTTATACTTCACTGCCACTAATGTTACATTGCATAAAATTGCTTTTTTTTTTTAGTTCGTGTGTGTGTGTGTCTGTGTGTGTGTGTCGTGTGTGTGTGTGTGTGTGTGTGGTGTGTGTGTGTGTGTGTGTGTGTGTGTGTGTGTGTGTGTGTGTGTGTGTGTGTGTGTAGTGTGTTGTGTGTGTATGTGTGTGTGTGTTTATAAAAAACAGGTGATCAGGACTTAAACCTACAGTTTCTACCATGCCAGCCAGCCCGTGTTTGAAGTAGCCACATAATTATGAGCCACGCTGGCATCGATCAGAGCTATAATTACGGTAGTTATGCACACATACCCCCCACCCACCACCACCACACTATCACGCCACACCACCAAACACACGTCAATTGCTACCACACTACATACACACACACACACACACACACACACACACAATACACAATACAACATATAACACAATTTTTCAGTGTATTCTAAGTTAATATAAATACTAAAAAATAGATAAGAAGATATTTGAAGAAAAGAACACAGAACTAAAGATGGGGATAAAAAAAACTAGCACGAAATTTCAGAAGGCGGGAGTTCTTATACACCAAACCCCAACATCCAAGTATCAATGGTAGCTTACTCTCTACATTCAACACAATGCCGAAAAGATGCAGGCACATGATGAGATGCGACCCACACACCTGCAACACAACATCCTGACGAAGCAACAACCAGCAATTAAAACGCCGTAGTACATACAGACCTTTTGACCAGTCAAAGGACGCACGAGTTAGGAACTTTCATCGCACATGTCATCTTGGACTTGCAAATCTGTCCTCAGGTGAACGTACCTGTCACGGCAGACAGCAAGTACGAGAAACATATATACAACATAAGATGCGACTGACCTTGAGCGTACCACAATCAGGAAAGCTGGATCCGCGAAGAGAGGAGAGGTTTTCAATCTTTCAGTGATTGCATGGAGAGCGGGGGAAGTAGTATGACTAAAATTTACAGAAAGATAGACAGGAAATGGATGTAAAAAGCAAGATGACTTATTCAGAAATAAAGAGAGGTAAAGAAAACAAAATTTACTAGACTACAGAATTCTGAAGTTGAGTTGAATTTATATGCGCATACCCCCACTAATCCCCATGGAGAATCAAGCTGAGAGATGAAAATTTGATTTTTAGATCCAGTTAATCAATGTAAGGTAGGATTGCAGCATGGAGTTAAAGATGTATCGCAAGTCTTTGCTAGTAGGGAAAGCAATAAAAGGAAGTGAAAACTAGAATTAAAAACGCCGTCGGGTTATCATATATGAAGACCTATTGGCTTCAGTCAAAAGACGCCACCTGAAGTGGTACGGGCACTTCACACTTAACATTGGACTGGCCAAGACTGTCCTACAGGGAACAGTACAAGGAGGGAGACGAAGAGGCAGACAGAGAAAACGTGGGAAGACAACATCAGAGAGTGCTCCTGATGGCCTCGAGTGGAACGTGACTTGTTGCGGAAAGTGAGAACGGTGATATAGATCGGAGGAAGCTGGTTGCACGAGATCTTCAGTTTATGCCCAAACGGTCTACTAGACTACGAGATAGGTGAGGTGAAGTTAAATTTAAAGCGCGTACCCTCCAGTGCGTTCAATCCCCTTCAAAGATATACGCATGCAGAAGATGAAAATATGCACGTTTAAGATCCAGTAATCATGTCAGCGTTGGGTGGATTACGGCCGCTGGTCTTTCAAAAGATGTTATCTGAGTCTTTGCATACAGGTAGGTAAAGGTAGGAAAGGTGTCCCATAACCTATATGGTCGTAGGGGAGCGAGGCATCAAAGACCTCAGCTTCTCCAAGGGCCAGCATGTTGAGGGCAGCGCCCATTTCCTCTCCCTCGCTGCTTTACCTTTCCTGACCCTAAAGA
>CM060320.1:25624546-25627046 GCA_030674155.1 Stramonita haemastoma
CCAATCCCCATAAATACCCAACACTGTCAACCCTAGAAAATAAGCGCTTCTGTGTGTGTGTGTGTGTGTGTGTGTGTGTGTGTGTGTGTGTGTGTGTGTGTGTGTTGTGTGTGTGTGTGTGTGTGTGTGTGTGTGGTTGTGCGTTTGTGGTTCGTGCGTATTTGTGGGTGTGCGCGCGTGGTTCGTAGGGTGTGCGGAGTGTGTGTGTGTGTGTGTGTGTGTGTGTGTGTGTGTGTGTGTGTGTGTGTGTGTGTGTGTGTGCATCTGTATATAAGTTCTGAATGAACAAAACCAATCCCTTCAAATACTCAACATTGTCAACCTGAAAAAAAAAACACACACACGTGTGTGTGTGTGCGTGTGTGTGTGTGTTGTGCGTGCGTGCTGTGCGTGCGTGTGTATGTACGTGGGGTACATGCATGCGAGTGCGTATGTATGTGTACGTGTGTACATGCATACATGCTGGTGTGTGTGTGTGTGAATGTGCGTGTGTGATTGCATGCGTGTCTGGTGTGCGTATGTATGTGTGCGTATTTGCATGCATATGTGCGAGTGTGTGGGGTGGGGTGGGGTGGGGTGGAGGGGTGGGGAGGATGGGGGGTTTTCATTCTCTTTCATGTCTGGCATACAGAGAGAAAAATGCAGGTCGCAGAATGGAGAGGGGTGAGGGAGAGAGAGAGAAGGGAGCGTGAGAAAAGTGGCAGATGGGCTTTGTTCGCTTTCCATTGAGGAAAAACTGTGTGGCCTGTTCTTTGTGGAGTATGGAATTAGTTGGGTATGTGAAAGTTAGTGGTGGTGTTGTGTGTGTGTGTGTGTGTGTTGTGTGTGTGTGTGTGTGTGTGTGTGTGTGTGTGTGTGTGTGGTGTGTGTGTGTGTGTGTGTGTGTGTGTGTGTTGTTCGAGCGTGTACAAATTTGTGCATTTTTATGCATATAAATAACGTACACGCCACATCGCCTGTGTGTTCAAAAAGAAAGGGCACAAAATCTGTGTGTGTGGATCAAAAGAGAGAAGATGTGGGAAGAAAGAATATTAACAAGCAAAGTAAGTAGGAGGACAACAACAAAAAAAGTAATTATGCTTTGTGCAGTCACAGAGAGAGAGAGGATGGGTCACGGTCAGACCTTGTGCCAAAAGATCAGGAGAGAGAGAAAAACACGCACACACACACACACGCACGCACGCGCGCCGCCGCGCGCGGCGCGCACACACCACACACACAACAACACACACACACACACACAACACACACACACACACACTGGATGTAAAAAATTAAAAACAAAACAAACAAAAAAAGCACAAGAGTGCTTATCCCATTATCCTCGATATAAAAGAATAAAATAAAATAAAAATTTAATACAATAGATCTCTCTCACACACACACACACACACACACGCACGCACGCACGCACGCACGCACACACACACACACACACACACACACACAACACACACACACAAACACAGAGACAGAGACAGAGACAGAAGAGAGAGAGAGAGAGGAGAGAGAGAGAGAGAGAGAGAAGAGAGAGAGAGAGAGAGAGAGAGAGAGAGGAGAGAGGATTGCACTGGTAATTTTTGTGCGTATTTGCAGCGTTCTGTTCTGCTTAGTTCGGTCTAGGAAGGTGGCTGGGGAGGGGGAGGGGGGAGGGGGTCTTTGGGAAGAGAAGAAAAGGAAAGAGAGGAGAGAGAATGAACAGCTGCTTGCTATGCGTATCTCTACTTATGAATGAGCAGGTAGGGAAGATGAATGAAAGAATAAAGTTTTTCCTCTGGAGTTAACATCAGTGCAGATTCCACTCTCCCCCAAAAACATTGGGATGAGACTATAAACCGAGGCCCCGGTGTGCGTACGCACGCAGAACATCTTGCGCACACGTTAAAACCTGCTCCGTTTTTTGTTGAAAGAGTAGGCCATTGTGTGCTGGTGGGAACAGATGACAAAACTTAACAAAACTGCATAACACGGAGACTGGATGTAAAAAAAACCCACACGAATGCTTATTCCATCATCCTTGATATAAAAGAATAAATAAAAAATAAAAGAATAAAAAGTAAATAAATAAAATAGATAAATAAATAAATAGATAAAACCAAAAGTCTAAATAAATAAATGGTCATGCTTTGTGTTGCTGGAGTAGCTTGTCTGTTTGACAAGCATGAATCAGTGTCAAAGGAAAACGAGGGGCAGTAGGCTGTGTGGACAGCTTGGGGTGTCGCACTCTCATCATAGGCCATTGTGTGCCGGTGGGAACAGATGACAAAATTGACAAAACTGCATACACACGGGGACTGGATGAAAAAAAGCACGTAAGTGCTTATTCCATTATCCTCGCTATAAAAGAATAAACTAAACTAAACCTCAACCCATCCCAGAGGTATTCCTCCAACCTATTTAAAAAAGAAAAAATTCCGGAAGATCCTCTGCGCGCGCGCGCGTGTGTGTGCGTGCGTGTGTGTATTATTGTGTTTCATTGGCGTCTGTCTGTCTGTCTTTG
>CM060320.1:25632046-25642046 GCA_030674155.1 Stramonita haemastoma
AAAGAATGAAACAAAAGCAAGCAAAAATAAAAATAAAGAAAACCCATTCTGTCTATCTGCAGAGCAAGCAATTTGTGCCAGTAATATATATATATATATATATATATATATATATATATATAATATATATATATATATATATATATATATATATATAAAAGAAAAACCATATGAACACAGATGTCGTGTTTCGACGTCACCCCGAAGACAAAATGCAGCTACTTTAATTGTAGGCAAAAATTAATATCAAAAACGAAATAAAATCTGGTCGCATACCCCAAAATTTCACCATTGGTATGGTGCGTGAATCTCTCAGCTCTACTGAGGAATGACAACACCAAAAAAACAAATTGTAGATACAACAATCTTTTTCTTGTCTTGATTTGTCTTGTCATGTCTTGCGCTAAATTGGGGGGGGGGGGAGGAGGGAGGGAGGAGGTGAATTGCATTACAGTCCCTTGTTATTTTTTGGTGGTGGTGGGTTGTTTTGGTTTTTTTGCCTCGTCTCAGAGTCTCAAGAGCTTACCCCAGAAAAGAGCATTATCATTCTATGTCGCCATCAACCCCCCCCCCCCTCCGCCTTCCCCCTTCCACACACACACACCTCTCCCCCCTTGCCCTATTATCTGTAAATGTATTTGTTCCCGAAGACTATGTTTTTCCCTCTCCTCCACGGAATGTTGGTGTTCTATAAGGGATACAGGTTTGCCGTGCACACACATTCTGCTGCCGTAATGTCTTTACCATATATGTTGAAGGTGTGTTGCTTTCAGCGATCTCACTTTATCGTCACCATTTTTTTTTCGATCAGATGTTGTTTGTTAAGCTCTCCACTGACTCTCTTCTCTGTCTGTCTGTCTGTTTGTTTGTTATTCTGTCTGTCTGTCTGTCTGTCTGTCTGTCTGTCTGTCTGTCTGTCTCTGAAATACACACACACACACGCGCGCGCGCGCGCGCGCGCAACACACACACACACACACACACACACACACACTCACGCACGCACGCACGCAAGCACGCAAACACACACACACACTATGCAGACGCTTCCTATATCTCATGGCGATATATTTCGTTATTCATATGTCATGTCGTTTCCATTTCAAAAAGAGAAAATGATACACACTTTATTGTAAAAATGTCTGATAGTTGTTTCTGTGTATGTCACTTTTCTCTCTTACTCTGTGCCTACCAGTCAGTCTGTCTGTCTGTCTGTCTGTCTGTCTGTCTGTCTCTGTCTCATATGCGTGCAGGCATGTGTGCGTGCGCATGTGTGCGTGCATGCGTGTGTATGTGAGCATGAGTGTTGTGTTTGTGTGCGCACTCGCGTGCACACGGGCGTTATATACATTTAAGCACTATGTACATTTTCATCTAAGGCTTTAAATCAAAACAACGAATGAACAATAATATCCGTACGTGCATGCACTTGCGCATAGATGTATTTGTGTGGACGCATATATGCGTATACACAAATGCACCACTTGCATACACACGTGTCTGTACACACACGCACACACACACACACACACACACACACACACACACACACACACACACACACACACACACACACACACACACACACACACACACACAAGAACATACATACACAAGTGCATGCACACAGCGTACCTAATACCTACACACATACAGCTAACTGGTGCGGTTCACGAGTGCATACGAACGTGGCGAACGGAAAAATTAAGGTCAGGAATACCTACATACATAACTTTAGACCTTGCAACCGGACGGGGGCGGAAGGAGTAGAGGCAGGGATCAAATGCAGAGGGGAAAAAAGAAGAAAATGCGCAGTACTTCAGACTAATTCTCCATGTTTCCCACATATAGGCCTAGCCTTGTAGAGCTGATCGCTTTGTAGCCTAGCCTGCGGGCACTCCGGTAGTGGTGGTAGCCTAGTGGTGGTGGTGGTGGTGGTGGTGGTCGTGGTGGAAAGCCCCAGCTGGCTATGTAAGGGTGAAATGAGGTGTACAACACTTATTGTGACCAGGAATCGCTCACTTGCTAGGCTAGGCTAGCTAGCTCAGCTCAGCATCGCGTAGTAGTAGGTCTGTAGATCCGTGTAGGTACAGGCTTTGGTAGTACTTAGTTTTTGTGTTTGTTTGTTGTACAGGGGCTGAGTGACTTGACTCTGCGATTATTGAAGTCATGGGGGGGGGGGAGAGAGAGAGAGAGAGAGAGAGAGAGAGAGAGAGAGAGAGAGAGAGAGAGAGAGAGAGAGAGGAGAGAGAGGAGAGAGAGAGAGAGAGGATGATCACAACATGATATGAATCTGGTATTCAGAAGGAGAGCGACCACATGTCAAGGGAATTAGATTTATTTATAATTACATATACATGTACTTATCATGAATTCTATATATATATACGTAACACATATAAACTGCACGCAATGATAAAAAACATGGCAGAAAAAAACACGAACAGTTGGCTGGCAAAGAACTAGTCTGTTTTCTGACCCTATCCTAACATGATCACTCTTACAGCTGACATCAGGATACTCTGATGATCCAGTAACTGGTGCCTACAGGGCAAACTCCTTCCTATCTTCATTGCTGGCCTTCTGTTCTGCCATGAGCTTGTCGAATGATAGATATATGGACAGCAATAAAAATGCACAGATAAAGTTCACACTATCTGACTTTTATTTCTAGCGTTGAAATCATGAAGGTCGACAGTCAGAAGGAAACAGGTTTGTGTCTAAATTTCTACCGATATAACCAGCTATCTCAGGGGACAGGATAGCTCAGTGGTCAGAGCGCTCACTCTCCCCAAGCTACGGTAAAGCAGCATCGAGCGTGGTTTCCAAGTGGATGGGTAACCGTTTGCGCGCCTTGGCTTCAGTACAGTCCCACAGTTCACCCAGCTGTCAATGGGTAGCCTACCTGTCCTCTTTAGGGTCAGTGGAGGTAAAGCAGCGATGTAGAGGAGATGGGCGCCGCCCTCAACATGCTGGCCCCTGGAAAAGTGATATCCCTGACGCTTCACTCCCCTACCATCACAAGTTATGGGACACCTTTACCTTTTCTTACCTTTGAGACATTAATTTAACTTTACAACAAACAATATTTTCATCGTTGACAGAACTACGATAAACAATCAGAACAAGAAAAGGGCTGAACACAAGCAAAATTGAATCCTGTTTTTGGATTTGTGGATGTCATTTTATTTCGACTTTGAAATATTTATGTTAGATGTCATTCACATCTCCTCACCCAAAAAAATGACGTTCTGCACAGAAGCGGAAGGTCAAAGGCAAAAAGGGCAAGACAGACTGAAAGAGATAGAGACACCACTAGAGACAGATGAAAAAGAAGACACAGACAACAGACAGACAGACATATAGGCAGATGCTGGGAGGGTCAGGCAGCCAGAGACAGTTGACATAAGAAGTAAAAGGTACTCTGTGTGTGTGTGTGTGGTGTGTGTGTGTGTGTGTGTGTGTGTGTGTGTGTGTGTGTGTGTGTGTGTGTGTAGTGGATGTGTGCTTTGGTGCATGTGTGTGTGTTTTGGTGCATGTGTGTATGTGTGTGTATGTGTGCTTTGGTGCATGTGTGTGTGTGTGCTTTGGTGCATGTGTTGTGTGCTTTGGTGCATGTGTGTGTGCGTGAATAAAATGAAGAACGTCGGTTGGTGATTAACAGCTGTGGCCTGGAGCACCAGGTCACACACACTCACTCACTTACTCACTTACTCACTCACTCATTGTTAAGTGCACTACTGTACAGTCATTTCCCATTGTTCATTAGATGTACGGATTTTCCCATTCTTCTGGGTTCAACTTGGATCCTACATTTCTGTCTGTGTGTCTGTGTGTCTGTGTGTCTGTGTCAGTGTGTCTGTCTGTCTGTCTGTCTGTCTGTCTGTCTGTCGTCGTCTGTCGTCTGCTTCTGTCTGCTTCTTCTCTCTCTCTCTCTTCTCTCTCTCTCTCTCTCTCTCTCTCTCTCTCTCTCTCTCTCTCTCTCTCTTCTCTCTCTCTCTCTGTGCGAAACTAAACCATTAGCCAATCATTCCTTCCCTGTCTTTCCAGACATCCATGAAAGCACCATCTTGCCAAAGTATGTGTGTGTGTGTGTGTGTATGTGGACGCGCGCGCACGTGTGTATGCGTGTGTGTATGTGTGTGTGTATGTGTATGTATACATATAATTATGTGTTTGTATGCAGTAAGTGTTTATGTGGTACGTGCTCACACATAAGTGTGTGTGAGTGAGAGAGAGAGAGCTTGCGTGCACGCACACACGCACGCACGCACACGCTTGTTATACACACACATGCATGCACTCATGGAGGCTCTTCAGATGAATGATTATCGTACGAGGGTGAAGCGAAGAGTCCTAGACATTAATTTAAACTGTGGGAAAAACATCTCCCCAAACCCTTTCCTTTGCTCTGTTTTCCAGCAGTTTCACTTTCTGCATGTAACAAGTTGGCGATGAGTAACCACCAGGACATTGGGAAAACAGAGAAATTTAAAACTTGAAACTTTTTTTTTATTGAGGGAAAAGATTAAGCATACACATAATGGCTTTTTTAAAAATTCAAAGTCAAATTCAAATTCAAAAATACTTTATTATCTCATAGAGAAATTCACGTTTTGTTTTACATCTAGCCCTCAATCAAAAAATGTCATAATAATGAAAACAATTGAAAAAAGACAAAGCTAATTTGGGATTTAAAAAAAAAACCTAAATCGTGGTAGTATCAATATCAATGCATGTCAAAATGAAAATTTTGTAAAGAGCACAAAAAAATAAATGAGAAATTACGTACACAAATTGTATTGGGTATGGGAGAAAGAGAAAGAAGAGAAAGAAAGAGAAGAGAAGAAAGAAGAGAGAGAGAGAGAGAGAGAGAGAAGGGAGAGAGAGAGAGAGAGAGAGAGAGAGAGAGAGAGAGAGAGAGAGAGAGAGAGAGAGAGAGAGAGAGAGAGAGAGAGAGAGAGGTGTTGTGCGGTGTGGTGTGGTGTGTGTACGTGTGTACGCGCGAGTGTGTGTATGCACATGTAGCACACATATGTACATTCTGTGCATGATTGTGTGCCTGTGTAAGTTTCAGTGTGTATGCGTGTATGCGGGCATGCCCATGTGTGCGCCTGTGAGCTTACTCGCAGGAACGCAGGTTAGCAAATGCATACATGTTTGTGTTTGCCTGCATGCCTGCGTGTCTGCATGACTGCATGCATGTGTATGCGTCCTTTCCGTTTTGCACCGTTTGTTGCCATTGTACAGACATCACAGCGGAAGGGCAATGTCCTCTCTCTCTCTCTCTCTCTCTCCTCCTCTCTCCTCTCTCTCTCTCTCTCTCTCCTCTCTCTCTCTCTCTCCTCTCCTCCCTCTCCTCTCCTCTCAGCAGATCTCATCCCCTCCCCTACTCATCTCCGACCTCTTCTCTCTTTCATATTGTACATACCACTTTTTCTCTTCTCTCTCTCTCTCTCTCTCTCTTCATCTCTCCTCTCTTTTCTTTCCTCTCTCTCATCTCTCTCAATGCTTCTCCACGTCCTCTCTTCACTCCCTCTCTCTCTTATGACTTCCGTAAGGCCCTGTGCGAACGCAGCAGACATCTGCGCACACGTAAATCTTCCGAAGGACATCTGCGGTGGGAACAGTGACATATTTCAAACTCACATCAAGGGGCTGAAAAGCACAGTTGACTATCTGTTACCTCGATTAAGTAATAATAACTCTCTCTCTCTTCATTCTCGTCATCTCTCCATCCTCAACCTCACTTACTCTCTCTTCTCTCTCTCTCTCTTTCTCTCTCTCTCTTTTTTATTTCGAGAATAATGCAGTAAGTATTCATATGCTTTAATACATTCAATACCCGTGTGTGTATGCAGTTTTGTTAATGTTGTCATCCGTTCCCACAGGCACACAAGGGCCTACTATTCAGAAAAGCGGAACGGGTTTTAACGTGTGCGTAAGATGCTCTGCGTGCGTTCACACACGGGACCTCGATTTATAGTCACATCCGAAGGACTTTTTGGGGGAGTGGAGTCGGCACTGATGTTAACTCCAGAGGAAAAAATCCTCTTGATCGAGATTCGAACCCAGGTCAACCGATCACGAGTGCATCACCTGACCCCTAGGTTGTTCCCTCCCATATGCACACATGTAAGGGTGTTCCACGTATGCATGTGCCGTAACCGATACATAGGCGAGTATGTTCTTACGTATGATTATGGACATTGAGTATGGGTTTTTCTTCTTCTGAGACATTGATAGGAAGTAAGGAAAGGTACAGGCACATTATGTGTAATCGAGCATATATATATATATAATATATATATATATATATATATATATATAATATGTATATGTATATACATATCAATATGGGGGTGGGGGGGACAACTAACTTCATTCTCATCATAAAATGATTTTTGTCAAAGATTCACACACACACACACACACACACACACACACACACACACACACACACACACCACACACACACACACACACACACACACACACACACACACACACACACACACACGAAGACGACGATGATATTCATGATGATGGAGAGAATAAAATACAATTTCGGAGCAAAAGATTGGTATTCATACACTAAATTACAATAACCCACAAAGAGAGAGAGAGAGAGAGAGAGAGAGAGAGAGAGAGAGAGAGAGGAGAGAGAGAGAGAGAGAGAGAGAGAGAGAGAGAGAGAGAGAGAGAGAGAGACAGACAGACAGACAGACGACAGACAGACAGACAGACAGACAGACAGACAGAACAGACAGACAGACAGACAGACAGACAGACAGACAGACAGACAGACAGACAGACAGACAGACAGACAGACAGACAGACAGACAGACAGAGAAACAGAGATAAGACAGAGACATGCATAAGACACAAACTTATAAAAAAAAAAAGCACATTCACCACCATTAATCAATACATCCCAATTGGAAAAGATGATTTTATCATAATCGTATTCATAACCAAAAAGGAAAAGAAAATACTCAGCAAGTTTCGTTTATAGCACATTGTTGCGCACAGTAATACACAATGCTCATAGAAATACAATAGGAGGAAGGAAAAAAGACAACCAAACACCATTCAGAATCATTTGAAAAGTTTTGTTGTTGCTGACGTTGGGTTTTTGTTTTGTTTTTAGTGTTTGGTTGTTCCCTTCAGACGTGGGTGTCAGTGTCGGCCTGTCCCATGGTGACGTCATCTCCATGATGACGTGCAACAGGGATGTCCATGATGACTGCGCTTATTTCTCTTCTTTTCTAAAGGGGACACTGTCATGGCAATTGGATTGATTGATTGATTGAATTTTATTCTTTTTTATTTCGAGGATAATGGGATTAGCACTCTTGTGCTTTTTTTTACATCCAGTCCCCGTGTGTCTGCAGTTTTTGTAAATATTGTCATCTGTTCTCACAGGCACACAATGGCCTACTCTTACGAAAAGCGGAACAGGATTTAACGTGTGCGCAAGATATTCTGCGTGCGTTCGCACACGGGGCCTCGGTTTATAGTTTCATCCGAAGGACTTGAATGAATGAAGAAGAGAGAGAGAGAGAGAGAGAGAGAGAGAGAGAGAGAGAGAGAGAGAGAGAGAGAGAGAGAGAGAGAGAGAGAGAGAGAGGCAGGCAGGCAGACAGACAGACAGACAGACAGACAGACAGACAGACAGACAGACAGACAGACAGACAGACAAGCAGATAGACAGACAGAGACAAAGAGAGAGAAAGAGAGAGAGACACACACACACATATACATACACTCACGCACGCACGCACGCACGCACGCACACACGCATGCACGCACACACACACATACACACACACTTCAAGCACACTCCCTCCCCGACTCCCCAACACAGCAAATCACAGCACAGCATAAGAGGAGACATTGTTCTTCACTGCTTTCAGCAGACAAATACACAGTAGAATAAGGAATGAATGAATAAATGGATCTATGATTATATAAAGCACATCAACTCCCCCCCCCCACCCCCCATTGCATCCAAGGACACTAAAAGTAAAAAGGTAAAAGTAAAGGTTTCCCGTAACCTATGTGGTCGTAGGGAAGCCAGGCATCAGAGACCTCAGCTTCTCTGGGGCCGGCATGTTGAGGGCGGTGTCCATCTCCTCTCCCTCGCTGCTTTACCTTCCCTGACCCTAAAGAGAGCATGTACCCATTTACAGCTGGGTAAACTGGGGGACTGTACTGAAGTCAAGTCATACAAACGGTCACCCATCCACTTGGTAACCACGCTCGATGCTGCTTAACCTTGGCCTGGGGAAAGCGAGTGCTCTGACCACTGAGCTATAGATTCCGTCCCCCGAAGACACTATCACCCCCCCCCCCCCCCCAAAAAAAAAAAAAAAAAAAAAAAAAAGGACTGACAGGCTGATTAATTGTCTCCATCACTGTTGTCAACGGTAGGAGCTCCACGCAATGCCACCAGGGTTTGCCATTTTTTCACATCTCTGCTGAGTTCTACGATCTCCTATTATTCCTTCCAGACCGCTGATCTCAGTGATGTTGGCAGTGTAGGATGTCTGTGGTCCGTCTATTTTCCTTCTGCCCTCAACCTTGCCATGGAGAACTGTCAGCATCAGATTAATTTGTCTGTGTGTTTGTTCGCATGACTAACATATCTCAGTCGAAGAAGAAGAAGAAGAAGTCGAAGAAGAGAAGAAGAAGTAAAAGAAGAAGAAAGAAGAAGAAGAAGAAGAAGAAGGAAGAAGAAGAAGAAGAAGAAGAAGAAGAAGAAGAAGAAGAGAAGAAGAAGAAAAGAAGAAGAAGTAAGAAGAAGAAGAAAGAAGAAGAAGAAGAAGAAGAAGAAAGAAGAAGAAGAAGAAGAAGAAGAAGAAGAAGAAGAAGAAGTGTGAAGAAGTGTGAAGAAGTGTGAAGAATTAAGAAGAAGAAGAAGAAGAAGTAAAAGAAGAAGAAGAATTAAGAAGAGGAAGAAGAAGAAGAAGAAGAAGAAGAAGAAGAAGAAGAAGAAGAAAAGAAGAAGAAGAACAAGAACAAGAACAAGAAAAGAACAAGAAGAACAAGAACAAGAAGAACAAGAAGAACAAGAACAAGAACAAGAAGAAGTGTGAAGAATTAAGAAGAAGAAGAAGTAAAAGAAGAAGAAGTAAAAGAAGAAGAAGAAGAAGAAGAAGAAGAAGAAGAAGGAGAAGAAGAAGAAGAAGAAGAAGAAGAAGAAGAATTGTGAAGAAGAATTGCGAAGAAGAATTGCGAAGAAGAAGAAGAATTGCGAAGAAGAAGAGGAAGAAAAAGAAGAAGAAGAAGAAGAAGAAGAAGAAGAAGAAGAAGAAGAAGAAGAAGAAGAAGAAGAAAAGAACAAGAACAAGAACAACAAGAACAAGAAGAACAAGAACAAGAAGAACAAGAAGAACAAGAAGAAGAACAAGAAGAAGAACAAGAAGAACAAGAAGATGAAGAGTTACAGGTATACTTTTTGGTTTTTACAGCTGTATGGAACTAGAGGTGTGGAGAAGCTGTTCAGCATAATTGCAAACTATTCAGATCTTGGACAAAAAAGTACACAAGTGTATCTTGCAATATGCAAATTACATAGCAGCGTGTTCTGAATACATGAAGATTACACGCAAGAGGTGTGCTTTTTAAAGGGATCTTTTGGGGGGGTTTTGGCTAGCATTTGGCGACAAGAGAAATGCCACACCACAGGGAATCTCACTTGTATGAGGTGATAGATTTGATTTATGGTTAAAACAAAAAAGTGGCAAGTTTAAACACGATGCTGAATTTGAAGAAAACGAATTTCAGAAAGAAGAATCCAATGAAGTTGAAGAAAAAGAAGTTGAAGAAAAAGAAGTTGAAGAAAAAAAAGTTGAAGAAGATGAAGACTTTGAAGAAGAAGAAAAATTGCGAAGAAGAAGAAGAAGAAGAAGAAGAAGAAGAAGAAGAAGAAGAAGAAGAAGAAGAAGAAGAAGAAGAAGAAGAACAACAACAACAACAACAACAACAACAAGAACAA
>CM060320.1:25657046-25665086 GCA_030674155.1 Stramonita haemastoma
CGCACGTTAAAGAAACTACAGCAGCAAGAGAGTTGTCTCTAGCAAAATTCAGTAGGAAAAAAGCCACTCTGACAAGAGGAAAAAGAAAATACACACAGACAGTTAAAAAAAAACACACCAAAAAAGATCAATGGGTGACGCTACTTTTGATGGCGATGCCTGCTTTCCAGGGGAGAGCAGCCAGCCCGAATTTACCGGAGAGAAATCTGCCGTGACCCAAAATCTTATTCAAGCAAACATTTATTATCTCAAAAACAGAGAAATTCAGTACCAGGGATAGGAACTCTTGAAACAGGTGAGGAAAACTCCCCAAATAGGGTTCTCCTGGCCAGTACTACACTAGGTTATGAGTTTTACTTCTAACTAGTGTGGTAAAAAGGTAAAGGTGTCCCATAACCTATGTGGTCGTAGGGGAGCGAGGCATCAGAGACCTCAACTTCTCTAGGGGCCAGCGTACTGAGGGCTGCGCCCATCTCCTCTCCCTCACTGCTTTACTTTCCCTGACCCTAAAGAGGGCAGATAGGCCCACCCATTAACAGCTGGGTGGACTGGGGGGGAGGGGGGAACTGTACTGAAGCCAAGGCGCGCAAACGGTCACCCATCCAATTGGTAACCACGCTTAAAATGCTGCTTAACCTTAGCCTGGGGAAAGCGAGTGCTCTGACCACTGAGCTATCCCGTGTCCCTGTACCTGGACAGGGATGGGCTCTGCCAGCTTCAGCTTACCTGAGGGACACTGCCTGGGGACTTCAATGCAGTGCCCCATGGGCAACATTGTACAGTATAAATATGTTATCATATTTTTTATTTCAGTGTTGACTCTCTTTCAGTCTGACGTATGAGTTTGTTTCAACTGTGTACCCAGAGACTTAAATAGTTGTGTTATTATTTCCATGGTACTGGATATAAATCATGTTGTCATTTTTGCTTAGTTTGCTTTATGTCCCTTCATTTTGTCGGAACCTAAGTGTGTGTATGTGTTGTGTGTGTGTGTGTGTGTGTGTGTGTGTGTGTGTGTGTGTGTGTGTGTGTGTGTGTGTGTGTGTATGTTGGTGTGTCTGTGTGTATGTTGGTGTGTCTGTGTGTTTGTGTGTCTGTGTAGTGTGTGTGTGTATGCATGCGTGCACGTGTGTGTGCATGCATGCACGTGCGTGTCTGCATGTTCCCCACTAACACATGGGTTGCTGCACTGTCCTACTTTAAATGTTGGTGCAAAAAACCGTCAACACAGCTGACGAAAACCCATTTTAGCCCGAGTGTTGGTCGTCACGCTACACTGATAAAAGGCAGATGAATCACATTGCATGAATGACTTTCACAACTCCAATGTAGGACCTTGCTCCCTCCCACTCCACCCCACCCCTTTCCCCCTAACAGATACTGGGTGAGGGGCATTGACAGAAAACTGCGTTGTTGGTGTTCCCCCACGCTTGTGTGAATGTCAAGCATGTTCTGACGACACGCCCTGTTGAATCGACAGAGTCGTCAACATCCCCTAACTGGACAGACAGACAGGCACAGACACAGACACACACACACACACCACACACACACACACACACACACAAGGTGTCACTATTATCAGTGATATCCTGCTCGCCCCGGCCATTTCCATACCGTTCCTACAGGTCCGGGGTTTTCCCTGCCTCCAGCCCGAAAACTCCCCCAGCTCAACTCCTCTGCATTGTGGATATAGAACACAATACTCTTCTTATTGTAGGAAAGCAATTCCGTTTTGTTTCCAGCTGAGAAGGGTTAGGTTTTTCTTTGCTTTTCGTTTTCTTTCTTTCTTTTTTTGTTTACGCCCAGTTACAATTGATACAATGATTATCGTCTGCTCACTTTCTTTTCCGCCTTCGCAGTGACTTCCCTTTACGGGTCAGTGCTTCACTGTCCTGCTGGGATAAGGCGTCTGGGCGTCCCTTGTTTTTTTTGGGTTTTTTTCCTCTCTCTTTTATATGTATTCTTTTTTTTAATATCTCTCTGTTCCTTTATTTTGAGGATAATGAACTAAGCTCTCATGTGCAACTTTTTTTCCTTTGCATCCAGTCTTCATGTAGCATTTTAAAAATTATATTTTATTCCACTGTATGTCACAGCAGATTTCTCTGCGTGAAAATTCAGGCTGCCCCCCCCCCCCCCCCCCCCCCCCCCCCCCGGGGAAGAGCACATCGCCGGCCCACAAGTGCAACGCCCACCCATTATTTGTTTTCTTTTGAATGCAGTTTTGTAAAAAAAAAAAAAAAAAAAAAAAAAATTCGTCTATTCCCACCGGCACACCTTGACCTACTCTTTCAGAAACGTGGAACATGTCTTAACGTGTAGGAACTAATGTTCTGCGTGTGTTCGCACACGGGATCTCAGAGGAGGCAGCTAGAGGGGAGTGAATACAGGAGAACAGCCAGGCCAGGCCTACAACTGGCTGGTATGGTATGTCAGTGATGGAAGACCTGTCGGCACGGGAGGGGCCCTCTGAATGCAGTCAGTGTGAAGGCGGTTCGGGCCCCGTGTTCCTTCCTCAGATGTCACTGACTGACTGACTTCCAAACTGGGGGTGGGCAAGAGGAAAGACTGGTGTGTTCAGGGATCACAGCAGGGATCCCCAGTTTGGGATCTTCTTCTGCCTGTTCTGAAGTTTTTTTGTTTCTTTTGTGTTCAGTTGTGGGTTGATGTTACGAGTTTTGGGGTTTTTTTTTTCCTTTGCTGTTACTCCAGTTGAGCAGATGAATAAGTAGACTGTCAGGTTCAGTGTAGCGACTTTGGATAGCAAGTCAAGGCAGGGAAAGTTTATTTTGCAGTTTAATTAGAGGTACGTAAAAGTGTTACATATTGCATGTAACTCACTCAAAACATGAAACATGGTATGACGCTGGGTTTTTTTTGTTGGTTTTTCTTGTTGTTGTTGTTGTTTTTGGGGGGCGGGCAATTAAACAGCAATCACTGAAGGTGTCAAACAATGCAGTTTTGGTTGATACCTCAACAGGTAACTAACATGTCGGGATCAAAACTAATAATAAACACAAAAAAATATCTATATGTGAAAATTAAAAAAGGAGGCATTCATTAATAGCCATCGTATTGAACAAAGCCAAAACACTTTTGAATAATCATCATCGTGAGAAAATAAACTCAATCCTTAAAATGGGTAAGCAGACGTTTGTTTTACACGGAAAGAGAGAGTTAAATTTTACCACATTTGGATTGTTCCAGATCATTTTTGGAAAATATTTTTCTTTCCTTTATTAAGTTAGGAAAACCATACAAAACTCATCACCTTTTCCTCAAAGATCACACTACAAACAAACTCTCTCTTTACAGGGGATATTTTATTCTATATTCATCCTCTTTGAATCGGAAGCTCCTGATTCAGCATCCGAACCTCTAACAATTACCAAGCTACATTATGTGGCAAATTGAGAAATGATTTTCAAATATAAATCCGTCCTTATTTGTTTGAAATTGTCATACAGACCTTTTTTTCGATTTCATTTAATCCGCTTTGTATGCACTGATATAAAAAAGACACTGAACTATTTTTAAGGGTGTTGAATTAAGGGTGAAGAGAGAGTGGAGGGATTTGTGTTGTGCCAAACCTTTCTCCATATAAAGCTCTTAAAGCTCCACTGGAGGTGATAGATATTATCAAACGTGGAGCATTTTGGTTTAAAGAGCTATTTGTTCAGAAAACCCCCCCACTGTTATGAAACACAGAAGCATTGTGA
Organism: Stramonita haemastoma; assembly: GCA_030674155.1. Taxonomy (NCBI): domain Eukaryota; kingdom Metazoa; phylum Mollusca; class Gastropoda; order Neogastropoda; family Muricidae; genus Stramonita; species Stramonita haemastoma. The sequence goes on from CM060320.1 coordinate 25,660,769, forward strand.
GCAACAGCAAGGGTGCTCCAAAAGGCAAAGCAGTAAAGAATATCGTTAGGCAGCTGGTATAGATATCAGCTACTTTGAAAATAAGGTAGTGATTTCATGTTCATTTCCTTTCGAATACTTCAAAATAACATAACTTATCCTTCATTCAGTTGTTGTGGAGCGTTTTAAAAAGGCACGCAAACATACCCAGCATACATACATCCCCGAAGTGGGACTGTGGCTACCTTTATGGTGGGCACAAACGGTCGCATACACAAAAACCTCACCATCGGTGAGCCGAGGAGCGGAAAAACTACACATGCTTTCATCATTCGTAGGTTATATCCATTCTGTCACTTTTTCCTTGTGTTTCATGTCTGCTGTATTCTTTTCATCACAGTCCAGGCAATTGTATTTTGTTTTCATGAGGTGCGGTTGTAAAAGGTCCGTGTTTTTTCCGGGCAACTACTATTGACACAAACCGAGGTCCCGTGTGCCAATGCACGCAGAACATCTTGCGCACACGTTAAAACCCGTTCCGCTTTTGGGAAGAGTAGTAGGCCATTGATTATCGGTGGGGATGGATGACAGAATTGACAAAACTGCATCCACACGGGACTGGATGTAAAAAAAAAAAAAAAGCACGTAAGTGCTTATTCCATTATCCTCGAAATAAAAGAATACAAAAAAGACATGAATTCACAGGGTCTCCAGCCTGTATGGTTCCCACTGTTGGTGTTTAGGGACCTACTCATTGGGATGAATACAGTTTTGCAGGTCTCTCTCTGCATTAGGCGAGCTCTACAGTGTGACTTGCCTTACCCAGATAGGAGAGAGGTTAGCCTACAGACTAGACTGCTCTGATTTCATGCCCTCTGTAGACACCTGCATAGCCTACCCTGGTGACACGTGTGTGCGTGCGCGCGCGGCGCGCGCGCGCGCGTGTGTGTGTGTGTGTGTGTGTGTGTGTGTGTGTGTGCACGCGCGCGAGAGAGACACACACAGAGGCAGAAGACAGAGAAGAGAGAGAGAGAGAGAGAGAGAGAGAGAGAGAGAGAGAGAGAGAGAGAGAGAGAGAGAGAGACAGACAGACAGACAGACAGACAGACAGACAGACAGACAGACAGACAGACAGACAGACAGACAGACAGACAGACAGAGATAGACACACACATAGAGGCAAAAGAGAGAGAGAGAGAGAGAGAGAGAGAGAGAGAGAGAGAGAGAGAGAGAGAGAGAGAGAGAGAGAGAGAGGGAGAGAGAGAGAGAGAGAGAGAGAGAGAGAGAGAGAGAGAGAGAGAGGAGAGAGAGAGAGAGAGACAGGCAGGCAGACAGACAGACAGACAGACAGACAGACAGACAGACAGACAGAGACAGACAGAGACAGACAGACAGGCAGGCAGGCAAGAAGGCAGACAGACAGACAGACAGAGACAGAGAAGGACAGAGACTGACTCATAATTATCTAACTAAAAGTGCATGCTCTGTACGCACGTCATGCATTCCTGGGCGTTATCTGCATTCTCCTTTACACAAACAAAAGATTGATATCACCACTAAAAAGTTGAAGACATCATGACTCCTTCGAAATGGGGGGAATACACCGAACAAAAGACGAAACGTGACATAAGACACACACACACACACACACACACACACACACACACACACACAGGCACGCGCGCGCACAGACACCACAACACACAACACAACACACACAACACACACACACACACACAACAACACAACACACACACACACACACACAACACACACACACACACACACACACACACACACACACACACACACACACACACACACACACACACACACACACATACACAACACACACACACACACACACACACACAACACACACACACACACACACACAACACACACACACACACAAAGCAGCCACAACAACAAAGATAACGATCCCTCCCACCTACCCCCCTCCACCCCCCACCCCCTACTTCGTGTCTATCTATAAGACTTTCAGCTTTCTGACCCTCTCTGATTGTCTGGTCTTAAGTTCTTACTGTCTCTTACTTTCATCACTGTGAGCTAGCCCCTAATCCTAAACTTTCCCCCATCATCACCACCACCACTATGCCCCTTATGATATTATCCGGGAGCTTGACAGTGTTGATGTTTTATGGTTTGTGTCTGACTGGTCAGCAACCTCACTTTTCTACCATACACCACCATCACCACCTTAACCGCTACCACTCATCATCACTTATTTATTATTCCTCTTCCTCCCCCCTCCTTATCTTTCTCTACTTCCCCGCCCCCTTCTGCTTCTGTTCCTGTTTCTGTTTCTCTGTCTCTTTGTATCTGTGTGTCTGTCTGTGTGTCTGTGTGTGTGTGTGTGTGTGTGTGTGTGTGTCTCTCTCTCTCTCTCTCTCTCTCTCTCTCTCTCTCTCTCTCTCTCTCTCTCTCTCTCTCTCTCTCTCTCTCTCTCTCTCTCTCTCCCCTCTCTCTCTCTCTCTCTCCTCTCATCTCAGTCTCCTCTCTGACTCTGTCTCTGTCTCCGTCTCTGTCTTCTCTCTCTCTCACTCTCTTTCTCTATCTCTGTCTCTGTCTCTATCTCTCTCTCCATCTCTCTGTTTCCCCCCCCCCCCCTCTCTCTCTCTGTCTCTGTCCTCTGTCTCTCTCACTCTCTCCTTCTCTCTCTGTCTCCTCTCTCTCTTTCTCTGTCCGTCTCTGTATCCCCTCCCCCCTCTCTCTCTTCGCTCTGCTCCTCCCCCCCCCCCCCCCCCTCCCTTCCTCTCTCTCTCTCTCGTTTCGTCAAGATAATGTTTGGAAACGTAACTTCTACTGCGTCACTCTCGAACTCCTGTTATCAGTTACACAGACAGGTTTTAAAATAGGGTAATATATATATATAAAAACCAACAAAAAACAGCTTCCTGATAATGAGTTTTTGAAAACCAAGCAGACTCTTTCAGGTTATGGTCATCGTAATCTTTATTATCTTGATTGCTGTGGTTTCAATATCTTGTTTGATATACTATCCAAGCTTTGACTTGGTTATGTTTTAACTTGTATCAATTTAAACGTAAAAAAAAAAATCACCGTATGCATTTTAGTTTATTTTTTCTGTTGTGGTTGTGTGTAAGTATTTTATCTGTCAACCTATTCAAACCGCTTTAATTCACGGCAGATTTCTCTGCATGAAATTCGGGCCATAAGAGCAGCGCCACCCATTTTTTTACAAATTACTTTTCCTGTCTGCAACTGTTATTGCTTCCCTACCAGAGCGGCTTTTTTCTACAGAGTTTTGCCAGGGATAACTCTCTTGTTGCCGTGGGTTCTTTTACGTGTACTAAATAATGTGTAACACGCGGGACCTCGGTTTATCGACTCATCCGAAAGACTAGCACCCAGACTACCTACCACTCATGGTTTAATGGATGAGAGAGAGACACACACACAGACAGACAGAGAGACAGACATATAGAGGCAGACAGACAGAGACAAAGATACAGACAGACAGACAGACAGACAGGACAGACACAACAGACAGACACACAGACACACACAGACACACAGAGCAGACAGACACACAGACAGACAGACAGACAAAGACAAAGACACACAGACAGATACAGACACACAGAGACAAAACAGGAGAAAGAGGGAGACTAATAAGAGATTTCAGTCGATAAGGTGGTGGGTGATTTGAAGCCAAGCTTGCCAGCTGAGGATATCTATTCTGTGGCGGAACATCATAACAAGGAGCAGCAGCAGCAGAGGACAGATGTGGCCAGCCAGCTTCAGTAGCCTAGAGCTGTACTACTGCACTGGCGGGGTTTGTTTGTACTGCGGGTTTCTTTCTTTTACTGATGGGGGAGAGAAGGAGGATGGGAGAGGATGAGAAGAGGGTGGAGGTGGGGAAGATTAGGGGGGGGGATGGGGGTGGTGGGGGTTGGGGGTGGGTGGGAGATGGGTGGTGGTGGTGGTGGTGGTGGTGGTTGGTGGTGGTGGTGGTGTGGTGGTGTGGTGGGTGGTGGTGGTACTTTCAATCAATCTGCAATGTGAGAGTAACAGGAGATGGGGGGAAAACCCAACTGTACTGAGAAACATCTGATACCAGTACCCTCGTCTGTCTGTTTCCGTCTTTGTTTCTCTGTGTGTCTCATGTGTGTGTGTCTGTTTCTGTCTGTCTCTCTGTCTGTCTGTCTGTCTGTCTGTCTGTCTGTCTGTCTGTCTGTCTGTCTGTCTGTCTGTCTGTCTCTCTCTCTCTCTCTCTCCTCTCTCTCTCTCTCCTCTCTCTCTCTCTATCTCTCTCCCCCTCCCCCCTCTCTCCCCCTCCCCCCCCTCTCCCCCC
>CM060320.1:25665186-25667686 GCA_030674155.1 Stramonita haemastoma
TGGCCTGTCTCCTTTTCTCCTTCCATTTCCTACCAGCAGACGTCACCCCAGTTCACCTACAGTTCTGCACTTCTCTTATTGCCTGCCCGGTGTCTGGTTTATTGACTCTTCATCCTACTTACTTCTTACTGTTTAACAATCGGCTTCCCAACGAATCCCAAGCCCCCCCCCCCACCCCCACCCACTCCCTCTCATTCTCACCCGTCCCCTTTGTCCCCCTCTCCATTCCACCGTGCGCCTCCATGTCTCTCCCCCCCCCCATCATCCCCCCACCATCACACCCCCCTCCTCTTCCCATCTTCCCAACACACGCACACATTTACTGTCCGCCCTTGCCATACTGTTTTAATTTAAAGCCAGCATCATTTGCATTTCAGGAAACTTTGCACCGAACCCACTGCACTTTTTAGTGTGGCTCAGGCCACAAGGTTTGTTTGTCAGTTACTAACGTAAGCAAAGCACCAAGACAGAGTGAGCCTTCTGTGTGACCATCCCACCCACACCACCCCCCTACCTACCCTGTTACCCCCAGGATGTTAGTCTAGAAAACGCCCAACAACCACAACAAACCGTCAGTGCAGGCTCTCAGAAGAAAAAAAACCCAACTGTTTTGATACTCCTGCAAATGTATAACGTGTTACTGTGTAATACATAAATGGCAAGGCATAATTACACACACACACACACACACACACACACACACACACACACACACACAACACACACACACACACACACACACACACACCTAAAATAGCAAACAAAAAAACAAGTGGACTTCATCTCCTCTTGATTCCGGACACATTGAACACAACAGAACAGTCTTATACTTGCTTTCTTGTCTAATGTAAAGCATACGTCTTAATCTCAGGAAAACCTTATCTAAACGTGGTGTATGCATAATATAGTAGTAGACCCATTAGTCCTCGAAGACTATGGAGTTGTGCTCTAGTCTTTAGAGCGCAAAGCCTGGGTTAAGTAAGTATAGAGGGCCCTGCCCATCTTTAACAAAAGATTCTCTTTAACCCAGTAAGTAGATCAGTGGTCAAGAGGTAACTGATACGCCCGGAACGCCAGGAGTGTGCGTTCTATCCCTGTTTGATCCCCATCTTCTCCCCTACCCCAAAATCTGTGAGAGGGGTCTGGGTGCTAGTCTTGCAGCAGGTAAGACCATAAACTGAGCTCCTGCGTACAACACTCATTTGACGTACCTAAAAAAAAAAAGTAATGTTCCTGGCAAAATTCTGAAGCGAAAAAGCCCTCTCACAGAGAAACCAATGCACATACCGACATGAACTTTCATTCTTTCTTCTTCTTCTTCTTTTCTTCTCTTCTTACTTCTTCTTTTCTTTTCTTTTCTTCTTTTTTCTTCTTCTTACTTCTTCTTCTTCTTCTTTTCTTCTTTTTTTCTTCTTCTTCTTAATTATGGGTGATGCTGCACTTGTGGCGCGCAATGCGCTCTCCTCACGGAGAACAGCCCAAGCCAGTGAAATCTGCCATTGACTGGAAGTGGCATAAAATACTAGCGTGTGTTTTTTTCAATGTTGACATCTACAATATATCTGCGTTCTTGTTTCTTTGTTGTTGTTGTTGGGCTTGCTTTTTTTTTTTATAACGCAAGCGCAAATTTAATCTACTCTACCCCCGTGCTCGGTAGGGTGGAGCACAACAAATCCTAATTCAGAAAATGGTAAATTTGACGCCTACCTTGCGAGTCTAAGTCATATAGGGTATTCCCCACAGTCGGACTGCGGCTACCTTTAATGGTGGGAAAAACCTGTTGCATACGCAGAAACCTCACTATTGATGAACCTCGGAGCTCTAGCCGGGCAAACAAAAATAAATAAATTATTATATTGTATGCTTTTACAGCTAATCTCTCATTTTTCCTCTTCAGTATCAGAATCAAACTAATAATATCGTACACAGCTGCGGAGCATTAATATAAGCTGGGTATATATCTTTTTTGCTTTTCTATTAACTAAGTCGTTCAGCGTTATTGGCTTCATCCCCAATTATTTCTTAGGATAAGATCAGGCAAAGGAACTGTAGATAGGCTTTATCCCAGTGTCCATCGTTTTTCTGAAAAAAAAAGAATTTGATTCTGCTGTTAAACGGCAAAAGTTCTTAATAGGTAACACACACACGCGTAGGCGTGTGTGCGCGCGCACGTACACACACGCACGCACGCACGCACGCGCGCGTACACACACACACACAACACATGTATGTGTAATATGTATATATATATATATATATACATACATACATACATACATACATACATACATACATACATACATACATACATACATACTACATACAATACATACATACATACATACATACATACTACACAGATGGGCCTCCAGCCATAATTCAAGACAAAATTAATAATGATAATAATAATAATAATAATAATATAATAATAATAATAATAATATATAATAATAATATATATTAATAATATATATATATAAAATAATAATAATAATAATAA
>CM060320.1:25677686-25681174 GCA_030674155.1 Stramonita haemastoma
AAATACTTGGAAACAGGCAGAGGTAAGCTTCTTCTTAACCAGCCTGTACTGATTTTCATCACTTTTTTTATGTGATGAGTAAGAAAAAAAAGAAGTACATGTACATACAGTATACTACTGCCCCACCCCCTCCCCCCCCCCCCCCACCCCCCCCCCCCACCACACCCACACACAACACACTACCTCCCTGAAGGTATGAAAGCCAGGGAAAGAACAGCAACAAGAATAGAAAATGGATAAAGAGAGAGAGCTGCGACCTGAACGATCTGTCTTTTTGTTGAATATTTAATGCGGTTCTAATTACTTTCTGGGTTGACATGTCACAGCCTGTCTTGCGATAGAGTACTTTGCATTCGGTTTGTTTTGTTTTGGGTTTTTTTTCAGATTTAGCGCTATATAAATTCCATGTATCATTATTATTATTTTAGTATATTATTATATTTCGTTCTGTCGTGTTTATTAGTATTAGTATATTAGTATTATTATTATTATTTAGATTATTATATTATTATGTATATTTATTATTGTGTGTGTGTGTTTTTTTATTAGTAGTAGTAGTAGTAGTAGTAGTAGTAGTAGTAGTAGTAGCAGCAGCAGTAGTAGTAGTAGTAGTAGTAGTAGTTGGGTGTGTGTAGTGGAGCGCGCGCAGAGTCGAGCAGCAGCAGCTGCGAGCAGCAGCAGCTAGTAGTAGTAGTAGTAGTGTAGTAGTAGTAGTAGTAGTAGTAGTAGTAGTAGTAGTAGTAGTAGTAGTATTGTTGTTTTTGTTTTGTTGTTATTGCCATGATACATCTATCTCCCCTCCCCCCCCCCTATGCTTGTTTATAGTTGTTTATTTGTGGGTATTTTTTTCGTGGTATTTTTCACATCTATATAAAAAAACTGTTCAGTTATCTTGTGGGTGTTTTTTTTTATAATCTAGTTGAAGCAGTTATTAAGCTGCACCCATTTTTTGCGCACCAATGTTGAGTGCTCATATTATCGGAGCATTGTTTGTTGTACTCGTGTCATGTATTCGTGCTCGTTGTTCAGAACGAATACATTCTGCTTAGACCGACAACAGCACAGCAGAAGCAACAACAACAACAACAACAACAAAGCAACAACAACAACAACACTTGTTTTCAGGTCTACAAAAAAAAAAACCCCTCATTAACTGAATGCGTAATTTAGCATTTTTGTTATTGATATCATGGTGGGTTTTTTTTACAATGATGTAAAGTTGTATTCTTGCAGTGTATGTGTGCTTCTGCGTATGTCTCACCAAACGCAACCATTTTTCTTGGTTCACTTTATACTTTCCTTTTGTGTTTTTGTGTTTTCAAAGTAATAAAAGTCCAACTATTTTCGTTGCCGGGTCAAACGAAAGTAAGCTCTACGATGATGACGGGGTTTTCCACAAGGTATTGTATGTAGCTACACTTGTGTAAGGTCATCTTTTTTTTGGTTTTAGCTTTTTATCTTTTTTTTTTTTGATGATGATGACAAATGTTGACACTTTTCGTCCCAGGGTAAAAATATCCACGCAGGCAATACATCACCCGCACTTCATTTGACACGGACACCTTTCTTTTACCTGAGGGCTATGTGTCAGACGGGATGTCTGTAATGGTGTTTATGTCCTTACTGTAAAAAAAAGTTATTACGCGGTAAAACAGAAACAGCTCTTAGGTGTTTTTAGTATCGAAGGAATGATGCTATAATTTATTAGAACGCATACAAACGCCTCCATATTATTCCTTAGCATGATTGCAGTGCTGGAGGAGGAAGGGGGGGGGGGGGGGGAGAAGAAATGTGAAAAGTTGGTGTGATGCGGAGGGGACAGGGATAAAGTTATATGAGCTACGAGTACAAACATATCATGTACAGACGCACACAAAGAAACGCCAAACATCGCGCACGCGCGTTCGACACACAAACCACACACCACACACGTGCACGCGCGCATGTACACACACATGCACACGCGCATAAAACACACACACACACACACACACACTCACTAACACTCACACAAACAATACACCACACTGTGGTGTGTGCTGTTGCTCCGTAATCAATCAATGCGACCAAACGAGCAGAATGAGGATTTCAGCTACTGATCGAAAACAAAAAGACTGGCAGCGCCACCCATTTAAATAAAATCCTCTTTGCTGTGAATTTATATTTCCTTACAAAAGAAGCTTTTTTACATAATTTTGCCAGGGGCAACTTGCATGTTGCCATGTGTTCTTTTACTGTACCAAATCTAAGTTACATAGATGATGGTGTAGGTTTATCAGATTTGTTCTTGTAGCAGTTCTATGATACGTATTGTCTTAATATATAAAAAAAAATAGAGAGTAGGGACAAAAGTATTATTCTATTAAAACAAAAGAAACATGCAAAATTGCAGCCTTTAAGTAAAGGAGAGTGAATGTTAGCGTTTGTGCTTACGGTTAAGGACATGACTGTTGGGGGAGAGAGAGAGAGAGAGAGAGAGAGAGAGAGAGAGAGAGGAGAGAGAGAGAGAGAGAGAGAGAGAGAGAGAGAGAGAGAGAGACAGAAGACAGACAGACAGACAGACAGACAGACAGACAGACAGACAGACAGACAGACAGCACACACACACACAACACAACACACACACACAACAGACAGACCGACAGACTGACAGACAGACAGACAGACAGAGACACAGAGAGAGACAAGAGAGATACACACACACAGACACACAGAGACAGATAGAGACAGAGACAGGAGAGAGAGACAGAGAGGAGAGAGCCTCCAGTTCAAAGTGAGAATGAACCTGGTGACCTCTGTAGGTAGGTGTAGGTCATGTCTCCCCCCCTCCCTTATTCTGGTCATGCAGCGCCGCGGGGCACTTGTGTCCTCCTTCTCCGCTTGCACCGTCATCACACGCACGCACGCACGCATACACATGCGCACACACACTTACACACACACGTATCGAGGCCTGCACGCGCACACACATACACACACATACACACATACCACACCATACACAAACAAACACACACACACACACATAACATATCATACACATGTACAGGCCTGCACACAGACACAGACACACACACAGACACACACACACACACACACACAGACACACACACATACACACACACGCTTACACAGACACAGACACACACACACACAAACACACACACACACACACACAGAGACACACACACAGATACACACACACGCTTACACAGAACAGACACAGAACAACACAGACACACACACACACACACACACACACACACACAACAACACACACACACACACACACACAGGGTTTTGTCTGTCTCTATTATTAGTTCTGCACTTTAGTTGAATCATACCTTCAGAGTGTGTCAAAGTTCTCTGAAACACACACAACACACATAGAGGCATGCACGCACATGCACAAACGTGTACACACACACACACACCACACACACACACACACACAACACACACACACACACACACACACACACACACAA
>CM060320.1:25688774-25693774 GCA_030674155.1 Stramonita haemastoma
TGTGTCTGTCTGTCTGTTTTTCCTGTCTGTCTCTGTATGTCTGTCTCTTTCTTTCTGTCTGTTTGTCTGTATGTATGTCTTTGTCTCTGTCTGTCTGTCTGTCTGTCTCTGACTCTGGGGACGGGATAGCCTAGTGGTCAGAACATGGCGCTGTGACTGGTGGCCCCATGGCGGCCTGATGGTGATGAGCTCCCTGTGGACTTCCCACCCTGAGGATGAGACACAACAAATCTGTTGTTGTTGCTATGATTCCTAAATGCTGGTGTTTTCAATGTTTGTTCCAAATTCTAATTTATAAAGACTATTTAAACCAATGAATCTGGGTATGGCTGTGGCGGGGAGATTTAAACCAGCGGCGGCGTTGGAAAAGCAGGAAAAAGACGTCGCAGTCGATGAGGCAGCAAAAAAAAAGAAGAAGAAAGAAATGAGAAGGAAAAAAGAAACTCTCCTTTCTATTTATTGTATGTAAGTGTCTGAGGTTAGGTACCACATCTGATGCCTAAGCTCTCCTACGACCACATAGGTTATGGGACACCTTCACCTTTTACATTTATTATAATAAAAAAAAGTTTCAAACCTTTCCTTAGCTGCCATGATTTTTAAAAACTGCACCAGTTTGTGTCAAACCTTTGTGCCCTAGTATTAAGCATCATTCTGCGATCTGTGAGAAGTCTGCTCTGGTTTTGTCATATCTTTAAACATTGCTGGAATTTTTTTGTGATGGCACTGATCTGTCATTGCAACCTATGTGCCCAACAAACGAAGGATTTTATAATCATAATACCTCCTTCCTTTTTTATGAAATGCAACAAATGATCGAGAATCGTGTTTGTAATGGTGAAAGACTTGCATCCAGGTGGCTGGTATAGACACAAGAGTACATGCAGACAAAATAATGGCTTTTTTTCCTCCAGTGCTTAAAGCTGCTGTCTACAGATGTGAATATTTATCTGTATGAATTGTAAGAACTTGAATTATAAAAGCATCTCTGTAAAAACAGACCTCTCGTATCTGTTATCAGTTCCAGGTTTCAGAAGATTAAGATTATAGTAAGATTATAGACATAAAGTGGTACAAAATACAAAATACAAAAAATACAAATAGTATTGGTGGCCACCTTATATTTTTTTCATGGCAACAGGGCATGACATGACATAACCTGTGGATCTTTAGGTTTATTGAGATATGCCTTTATAAACTGGGGTCTAATCATAAAGCATTGCCCTTCTCAGCTACGATCTGTTCAAAGTCGTTATGTCTTCAAAGTGGGGAGTTGTATCTTTTAAGAGAACCCAGGAATAAAAAATCTAACTTTTAACTCTTTTTTGTTTTTACTTTGTGTGAATAACACTCAACTGAGTATCCCCGAAGTAGGAATGTGGCTACCTTAATGATGGATAAATTTTTTTTAAAGCGGTCGCGTACACACACACACACACACACACCACACACACACACACACACACACACACACACACACACACACACACACACACACACACACACACAATCACCAATGATAGACCTCGGAGCTCTAACTGAGGAACAGGGGGGGTAGGAAGGAGGGGACCTCAACAGAGCCTGACCTACTCATGCAAATTTACATACTTTCATACATTTTTTTTAAATTATAAAAACAACATGTTTGTCCTCCTTCAAGGTCTCTCAGCCTAAGGCAGAAACATTTTTTTTAACAAATCCGGACACAGCGTATCGGGGAAGACGAAAATTTGGGAAATCCCGAATCAGGATATTTCCGGAATTCCGGCTGATGCCTACATCCCCTAAAGGACGGATACGGAATCAAAGGCCCGGTCACTGACACCGCTACGTGACAACTGCGAAGATCCACGACTCCTGACCCCTGGGCGGTTATCATCAGCTGTGTTAATATGCCCCTAATTGCTGCTCCTGTTGCTGCTGCTGCTGTTGCTGCTGCTGCTGTTGCTGCTGCACCCATCTTCACCACATTCTTTCTCTCTGTGTGTGTTTTCCCCCGTGTGGGTTGCTTACTCCGCCATTCATCAGCAGCAGGATAATTAGACGTAATTCCCCACGTTGTTTCAATGGCGTTGTTGTTTTTCCAGTTTTTTCCTCTTATTAAAACTGATCTGGTCAATTAGAAGAGTATGATATGGCATAGTCAGTTATCTCTTGCATGTAATAATTATGTGGGGGTGGGGTGGGAGTGGAGGGTGGAGGGCGAGGGGGGAAATTATTTATTGTGTGTTTGCCTCTTTTATTACTATCCACGGATCCTAAGTCAGCAGCAGCAATCAACATCAACAAAGTAGAGTCATTTTATTTTGTGTTGTTTTTAGGCCTTACCAACCACGAAATCCATATCAAAGTTGCTACCTACACAACAAATCTGGGTATGGCTGTGGCGGGAGATTGGAATGAGCGGTGTGGGAATAAAACAACAGGATGGGGACGTCACAAAGGACGAGGCAGCAAAACAACACAAAAAACCACACAAAAAAAGGGTGTAACCTAACAAATTACAGCCATAAGGAAAACACAATTTATGCAACGGCACCAAAAGACACAAAACACAAACAACAACACCCCCCTCCACCCTCCCCCTAAACAAACAAAAACAAGAAGAAGGCAGAGGAGAAAGAGGAGGAGGAGGAGGAGAAGGGCTGGCGAGAAACAGAAGAAAAGTCAGAGGAAAAACAAGACAACCATGAGCAGAAAAAGCAACGAAGAAAGAGGAAGAGGAAAACCAGAAAGAAATGCGTGAAGAAAAAAAAAGTACCACAAGAAAGAAAGAAAAAAAAGAGGAGGAAGGGAGGAAGGAAGACAGACAGGCAGAAAGAAAGACAAGACAGAAACAAAGGAAAACAAGAAGAAAGGAAGGGAAGAGTGATAAAATGGGGAAAAAGAAAGAAGCACTGCTTCCACCACAACTGCCACTGCCACAGTCAACAACAATGAAAAAACAACGACAACAAAATTATAATAAAAACAACAAGAACTTCGTTCTTTCTCTATTTCTGGTCCAGCGATCTGGAACGATCTCCCTCTCTCCCTTTGCAAAAAGCCCACCTTTGACACATTTAAATCCAGCCTAAAAACATACTTATTTCAAAGCTAAGATTCTCCCCTCTTGTTTCATCTTATAGCTGCCCCTGCTCTCAACAACCGAAATATCCACCACCCTGCCAAAGTGTGTGTGTGTGTGTGTGTGTGTGTGTGTGTGTGTGTGTGTGTGTGTGTGTGTGTGTGTGTGTGTGTGTGTGTGTGTGTGTGTGTGTGTGCATCTAACTTTGTTGAAAATCTTAATAATTATTGTTATCGGCTGCGTGCGTAAGAACTGGTTGAATGCAAGCGCTTTGATTTGTTTCTGCAAGATATAGCGCTGTATACATTCCATTTTATTATTATTATTATTATTATTATTATTATTATTATTATTATTATTATTATTATTATATTATTATTATCATCATCATTCATCATCATCATCATCATCATCATCATTCATCATCATACATCATCATCATCATCATCTATATTATATTATATATATTTATCATCATCATCATCATCAAACACCATTATTATATTATTATTATTATTATTATTATTATTATTATTATTAATTTTCCCATTTCTTAAAAATAGCGGGATCATTATTAGCTCAGTGGTCAGAGATGGCTTTCCCCAGTTAGTTAAGCAGCATGAGCGTGTTACCAAGTGGTAGAGCTGGACGTTTGCACACTTGCTCAGTAAGTCCACCAGTCACACAGCTGTAAATGGGTACCTTGCCCTCTTTAGGGTCAGGAAGGTAAAGCAGGAGGAGGAGGAGGAGATGGGCACCGCCCTCAATGTGCTGGCTCTGATGCCTCGCTCCCCTACGACAACACAGGTTATGGGACACCTGAACCTTATATAACTCTTAAAAATAGCAGGCACTTGAAAAAATATCTCTTTCCTTCTTCTTTCCCTGCAACCCCCTCCTTCACTCCCCCAAACCCGAACAACCCCTCTCAAAAAAACCCAAACCAACACACACACACACACACACACACACACACACACACACACACACACACACACACACACACACACACACACACACACACACACACCACACACAGCTACAACAAAATCCAACTAACCAAACACACAAACAAGCGCCACCCCACCCCCACCCCCCACCCCACCCCCAAAATCCCCCCAAAACAACAGCAACAACAAAACCCTCCTCATCTTCCTCATTGTTCACAAGCGGGTGGTGGGTTTTACAAGGGACAAACCCGATACACCGGACTTCTCTTTCGATATCAGAACTATTATTTTGTACCGCTGGCTGGCTGTGACTACAGTACCAAGAATTGTCATGAGCAGAAAGAAGTCAGGCATAATTTCCAGTGGTCTGACACTGACACTAGGATGTGCTTGTCATAATTATTCAAATTCAGCGTAGAACGTGACAGACTTGTTGTTGTTGTTGTTGCTGTTGCTGTTGTTGTTGGGTTTTTCGTTGAGTTTTGTTGTTGTTGTTGTTGTTTTGTCTTCTTCTGTAGATTGGAAGAAAGAAAGCAGGTGAAGAAAGGTGTCATGTGACATTCAGTGGCGGCGAAAATAAGGTCGACACTTCCTCATTGTTTGGAAAATAATTATTATCATGATTGTGATTATGATTGTGGTTGTGATGATGATGATGATGATGATGATGATGATGATGATGATGATGATGATGATGATGATGGTGATGGTGATGGTGATGATGTGGTCGTCGTTGTTGTTGTTGTTATCCGTATCTTATTGTTGTTTTTTATCGGTATCATCATCTGTCGTCGTTCGTCGTCGTCGTCGTCGTCGTCGTCGTCTCGTCTCATCATCATCATCATCATCATCATCATCATATTATATTATTATTATTATTATATTATTATTATTTTATTATTATTATTATTATTATTTATTGTTATTATTTTATTTTTATTATTACTATCATATTATTTTATTATTATTATTTTTATTATATT
>CM060320.1:25698774-25703774 GCA_030674155.1 Stramonita haemastoma
GATAATGACGACGATGATGATGATGATGACGATGCTGCTGCTGCTGCTGATGATGATGATAATGACGATGACAACGCTTAACATCAACGCTGACAACAATGGTAAAAAAAAAAACTAAAAAAAAAAACTTTATCCATGCTGTGCAAAGTCACGCCAAAAAAAGAGGAACAGACAAATAATATGACATGACATCAGCAAAACCTGTCAAAAGGGTGGACAGGAGAGAGACAAAGACAGATCGAATTCATCATCAAACACGCACTTCAGCACAGAAACTTCCCCTACCTCATTTCGGAAGCGGACAAAGTAAAGAGTGGTGGTGGTGGTGGTGGGTGGTGGTGGTGTGGTGGTGGTGGTGGTGGTGGTGGTGGTGGTGGGTGGTGGTAAAGGTATAAATTTGTCTGTCCTCAATATCCCGGCAGAGTGGAAGGAAGGTTAAAGAAAAAAGTATTGAAAAAAAAGGAAGAAGGACCTTGAGTGTTAGGGAAGGAGGGAGGGGGGGGGGGGGGGGGGGAAGAGAGGGGAGGGGGTACAAGTTCCGTGTCATTGAAAGTGATGAGAAAAGAGAAGCTTTTTTACAACTTAGGGTTGTTGTTTTTTTTGTTGTTTTTTTACCGGAACCTTTTTGTTATTCTCAAAGGTATTTAAAAAAAAAAAAAAAAAAACCTCGACAATCAAAGCATGCTCGAAATTATACGATTTGTGTGTGTGTGTGTGTGTGTGTGTGTGTGTGTGTGTGTGTGTGTGTGTGTGTGTGTGTCTGTGTGTCTGTGTGTCTGTGTGTCTGTGTTCTGTGTCGTGTGTCTGTGTCTGTGTGTCTGTGTGTCTGTGTGTGTCTGTGTCTGTGTCTGTGTGTTTTTGTGTGCCTGTGTGTATGCACACGCGCGTGTATTTGCATGAATGTATATGGCACAATCTTCCGACTGAAACTGGTAGCTATAACAATATTCCGCGAGAATAACATCTTTGTTGGAAATGTGACAAGAGTGTGACTGGGGAGGGATCCTAACTTCATAACTGAATGTTCCAGAATTGAAGATCAGATCTTCCAAATCGATTTTGTGACCCTAAAATGTGTTTGCAGCAAAATAATGTCCATTTTCAACTCTTTAATTAAATATTTTGTTCAAAGTATGGTGTTTCAGATTAAAGAAATGTATGAAAGTTTGGAATGAAACAATGCTGTTATTCGATGGACTTCCCACCGAATTTGTGTTTTGTCAGTGATCGTTCAAGATGAATTTCAAAGTGTTGATACTTGATCAGGTAATTATTATCTTATGTCCTCTATATCCTCAAAGGAGTCAAAAAATTGCTTTCTCGATTCGCGCGTGCGCGCGTGTGTATGTGTGCCTCTGCGGTTGTGTGTGTGTGTGTGTTTGGGAGGGGGGGAGAGAGCAGGGTATCATTGACCCAGATGTCAAGTCAGGACTAATAAGGCTGGTGACGGTGCCTCAGATAGCAGACAGCCAATCAGCTGTTGGCAAACCCTACAGGGCCTCGATCCAGGAACTAGAGATAAGAAAGAAAGCCACAAGGCTGCACTTTTCAATAAATGCCAACAGATAGGTAGTTAATATATATTTTATCACTTTCGAGCCGGATAGAATCACTGACTGAGTCTAGCACGTATTGAAAAAAAGGTTATCCGGGTGGGGGAGGGGGGGTGTTTGTTTTTGGTTTTTTGTTGTTTTTATTTTTGTGTGTGTTGTGTGTTATTTTGGGGGGTTGAGCTTTGTACTCTCTCGCTACCCCCTTTCTATTTTCTGTCTTTGTTTATATGTCTGTCTGCCCCCCTTTCTGTGTCTGTCTTTTTTCTTACTGTAATTTTGTCTAAGTCCGTTGTACTCTCTTGTTTCCCCTCCTATTCTCTTGACTTTGTCAGTCTGTTTCCCTTTTTGTCTATTTCTGTTTCTGGGTTTTTTTCTTAGAGCCTGCTTGTGTGTAATATATATAATATATATATATATATATATATATATATATATATATAGCGCACGTAAAAGAACCCACGGCAACAAGGGGGTTGTCCCTGGCAAAATTCTGTAGAAAGAAGCCACTCTGATAGGGAAACAAATACACTTGCATGCAGGAAAAAGAAAAAAAAATGGGTAGGCGCTGCACATGTGGCGACGCGCTCTCCCCGGGGAGAGCAGCTCGAATTTCACGCAGAGAAATCTGCGTGACATAAAGTGGTACAAAATACAAAAACAACAACAACAACAACAAAATAATATATTATGTGTGTGTGGTGTGTGTGTGTGTGTGTGTGTGTGTGTGTGTGTGTGTGTGTGTGTGTGTGTGTGTGTGTGTGTGTGTGTGTGTGTGTGTGTGTGTGATATCATGCATGTTAAATCAGTTCATCTCATCTGCAGTTGATCAAATGATAAAAGTACAATATCTCGTACCGTATAACCACCAACATAATTACTGTTTTCGTTATCATCTGTCAAAATTGTCATTGTCATCGTCATTAACATCAGTTGTAGAATGAAATATAAAACGGTGTGATCAAAACAACAACAGCTGAAACAACAACAACTCAGCAACAGCAACACTGCAACATCAACATAATGAAAAAAACATAATTATGTTATTGGCCATATGGAAAGAAATGAGTTCGGTACTGTTGTCATTTAAGGACCTTTTTCAGATAGGGAACGGGATAGTTCAATGGTCAGAACACTCGCTTTCCCCCAGCCAAGGTTAAACAACATTGAGCGTGGCTTACCAGTTGGATGGGCGACCGTTTGTGCGCCTTGGCTTCAGAACAGTCCCTCAGTTCACCCAGCTGTAAATGGGTACCTGCCCTCTTTAGGGCCTAGGAAGGAAAAGCTGCGAGGGAGAGAAGATGGACGCCTTCCTCAAAATGCTGGCCCCTAGAGAAGCTGAGGTCTCTGATGCCTCGCTCCCTTACCACATTGCGCTTGCAATCTGACGACCTGGGTTCGATTCCCGGTGGAGGGGATTTTTCCCCTGGAGTTAACATCAGTGCTGACTCCACTCTCCCCAAAAGTCCTTCGGATGAGACTATAAACCGAGGCCCCGTGTGCAGACGCACGCAGAACATCTTGCGCACACGTTAAATCCTGTTCCGCTTTTCATAAGAGTAGGCCATTGAGTGCCGAAGGGAACAGATGACAAGATTTACAAAACTGCGTACACACGGGGACTGATGTAAAATAGCACATGAGTGCTTATTCCATTATCCTCGATATAAAATAAATAAATAAATAAATAAAATAAACGACCACATAGGCTATGAGATCACCTTTACCTTTCACCTTTCAGACTGTGTTGGATGTTTGAAGGGATAAGATGGTGTTTATGTTGAACTCGATTGAGATGGATGTTACTAGAGTTGTTATTAAAGTCATAAAAGGCATCAGTCCTGATATGGCCTTCAGAGTGGGTGGGGAATATAAACAAGACGAAATCAAATGAAATAGTAGCAGGTGCTATGGCATCTAATATTTTCTTTTAATGGTCGACTTGACTGTGCATGCAGAAAAAAAATTTTTAATCAACAGGGAACAAAATCCCATAGATAAAAAGTTAACTTCATAAAAAATAATCAAAAAAGAAAGGAAGGCAGGAATGTTCTGCTGTGAAAATAGAGCATTGTTAAAGAAATGAATTTGATCAAGATTAAAAAACACACACCGACCGAAAGAAAACTGAAAGGAATGTAATGTTCAATACTGTGTATGTATGTTTGTGTTAACCATGAAAAACAGAAGGAATGCAATGATTGTGTTTGAGTTAACATGAAAAACAGAAGGAATGCAATGATTGTGCTTGAGTTAACATGGTAAACAGAAGGAATGCAATGATTGTGTTTGAGTTAACATGGTAAACAGAAGGAATGCAATGATTGTGTTTGAGTTAACATGACAAACAGAAAGAATGCAATGATTGTGTTTGAGTTAACATGACAAACAGAAAGAATGCAATGACTGTGTTTGAGTTAACATGGTAAACAGAAGGAATGCAATGATTGTGTTTGAGTTAACATGGTAAACAGAAGGAATGCAATGATTGTGTTTGAGTTAACATGGTAAACAGAAGGAATGCAATGATTGTGTTTGAGTTAACATGGTAAACAGAAGGAATGCAATGATTGTGTTTGAGTTAACATGGTAAACAGAAGGAATGCAATGATTGTGTTTGAGTTATCATGGTAAACAGAAGGAATGCAATGATTGTGTTTGAGTTAACATGGTAAACAGAAGGAATGCAATGATTGTGTTTGAGTTATCATGGTAAACAGAAGGAATGCAATGATTGTGTTTGAGTTATCATGGTAAACAGAAGGAATGCAATGATTGTGTGTTAATATGAAAAAAAACAGAAGGAATGCAATGACTGTGTGTTGATATGAAAAAAAAAAAGGAATGCATGACTGTGTGTTGATATGAAAAAAAAACAAAGAATGCAATGACTGTGTGTTGATATGAAAAAAACATAAGGAATGCAATGACTGTGTGTTGATGTGAAAAAAAACCAAAGAATGCAATGACTGTGTGTTGATATGAAAAAAACATAAGGAATGCAATGACTGTGTGTTGATATGAAAAAAACAAAGAATGCAATGACTGTGTGTTGATATGAAAAACAAAAGGAATGCAATGACTGTGTGTTGATATGAAAAAACAAAAGGAATGCAATGACTAGACTGTGCGTTGATATGAAAACAACAAAAGGAATGCAATGATTGCGTTATCGTTATCCTGAACAACAGAAGGAATGCCATGACTGATATGAAAAACAGAAGGGGAAACAATATCACCAGGAACAATTCCCTCTCAACACAAAAGCCATTCTTCGATAGTTTATAGACAGGCAAAAAACACAGAGAGACCATCCTGCTTTAAGAAACACTACCCCCTCAAACAGATCCTCCCAACTACCCATGTGAGGTCTCACACACACGCACAGACGCACACAAATACACATAGAGAAAAGGAAAAGAGACACATAACACACGCACACACATGCAT
>CM060320.1:25708774-25741274 GCA_030674155.1 Stramonita haemastoma
TGCGTGCGTTCGCACACGGAGCCTGGGTTTATTGTCTCATCCGAAAGACTTTTGGGGGAAGTGGAGTCAGCACTGATGTTAACTCCAGAGGATAAATGTGTGTGTGTGTGTGTGTGTGTGAGAGAGAGAGAGAGAGAGAGAGGAGAGAGAGAGAGAGAAGAGAGAGAGAGAGAGAGAGAGAGAGGAGAGAGAGAGAGAGAGAGAGAGAGAGACTGGAGGAATGAAGTGACGTTTTTACATAGGGCATAGTTTTCTTACCAGCCCATGAGTGCATACAGTCACTTGGAGAAGAGGGTGGACCTAAGATAGGAGGACAATGAAGCAGGTAAAAGGGAGAGGGGGGGGGGGGTTCTTGGAGTCTACGAAACAAACAGGAGAAGCAATACAGACACACGCGGGGGGAGATAGCCTAGTGGTTTGTTGATCTGGTGGCCCGAGTTCGAGCCATCACCGTTCGAGGGGACTTTCCCCTAGAGTTAACACGAGTACCGACTCCACTTCCCCCAAAAGTCCTTCGTTGAGACTATAAAACAGGATCCCGTGTGCGAAAGCACAGCATAACTATCTTGCATACACGCTAAAACCTGTTTCATCTTTAGGAAGAGTATGGCCATTGTCTGTGGTAGAAATGGATGATGACTGAATTTATAAAAAAAAACCTTAAAACGCACGCACACTTGTGTGTTTAGACGTCATCCCTGAAGTATGAATTGGGCAGTTCTTCCTGGTCAAACAGTCAAGACAGCAACTATTGTGATTTATCGTATGAGCCAAAGTGCGCAGACTGTCGTTAAGCGCCTGACAAGTCAGGCCCAGCACATCCATATGGGCGTGGGAGAAAATTATCATTTAAGTCTCTGTGGGGGAAAAAAGGCAGAAGAATAGATTTAGATAGCAGAAAATAGACAAGGAAGGAAGGAAGGACAGGAAGAAAAGGAACAAGAGAGAAACAAACAAAGAGAGGCATGGAGAAAAGAAGGAAAGTCATAACACGGAAGATATAGCGCTATATAAATTCCATGTATTAGTATATATAGTTATATATTATTAGTTATATATTATTATTATTATTATTATTATTATTATTAAGGCGGGGGTGCTATTTACAATCCCCACAGGGGTGTGGAGGGAGTTGGGTGCGTATGATGTCACTAGGCAATGCTCAACATTCCCTCCACACAGGGAAAAAAAACTGGACCATGACACATGTAGCATTGTAAACTTCATGTATGTAGTGTCCATTTAAAGACTTCTGGCAGAGGATGACAATGAACATTTTCCCCCCAGTTACAAAAAATACCGGTGATATTACCTCCCCCCCCCCACCCCAACCCCCACACCCAACTCCTGTCATACCCTGCTTGTGCTTTAAAACTTGCTAACATAACCAATGAGTTGCTCTGCCCCTCTTCCTCCCCCCCCCCCCCCCCCCCCTCTCTCCTCTTCCCCCCACACACACACACACCACACACACACACACACACACACCACACATTGGATAGCTACGTGCATGCAGGGGAAATACATTGAGGCACGTGCGCAAGAACGGAAACCGCTCTGACAGCACGGGACTGAACCCAAGGCGATATTTGTGCGGTCCAATCAGCAGTGACCTATTATTATTGTACCCCGGGGTACACCAGGGTCAGAGCGAGCATTTCGCCAAGTGTGTCTTCTTCAATCAGTAGTGCCGCCATTTTGTTGTTGTTTGCAAAAATGAGCTGTTTACGTCTTTCCGAAATTGCTGAGGAAACTGGACGATCATAAGTTATGTAACAGTTTGTCTTCATGGTGTTTTGGAATTGCTTCTAACCGCAAGGGCAGAACTTGTTTGCTGATTTGGTGAGTGGGGTAGGTATACTGTGCCACATATGTATGTGTATGAGCCTGTGTGCGCAAGATATATATATATATATATATATCCCTCTCCCTCTCCCTCCCTCTCCCTCGCAATCCTCCTCCCCCCCTCCCTTCTCTCTGTTCTGTGTATGACCGTTTTTGTGTAGGTAAGCACAGGCGCACGATGCACCATTGGTCAGATAATTCAACAAATCATAATTAAAATCACATGCCTGCCCCTAAATAACAATGGTATATGTATTCTTTCCTATCTTTACAGGATAATTGTAAGGCAAAACTGCAGTGTCATTAGAAGACATAATTATAACGTTTGAACTGACCTAGAGACTGGGTCAGCCAATACACCAGGGGAGGCTGTGGAACATAAATATTGTAGTTGAAGGGAGAAAGACTTGCTACATATGTTAGTATGGTGTGCTGGGAAAAAAGTCTTTCCATGGATCTTCGTCAGTGGTATGGATTATCAGCTGATACTTACGGTGGCTTAGTACCAGAATCCAATTTCTTTGTGATAATTTAGGAGGCTTGTTCCCGAATGGAACCAGTTAGATGGACCATTGTGCCCACGACATCCAAACATGATCGGACTTATAGGCTTGTGCAACTGTCCCACAGTGATGATCAGCACAGTTATATAGGATAGAAACAAGATTAATACATTCTTTCTGAGCTTCTCCAAAAGCCTTCTCCTCTCTATCCAATGATAAATGTGACTTTTTTCCCGGAGCAGGGAGATAGGATGCAGAGAGATAGCAAGACCTTTATCCTTTCAATTAATTCACAGGAGTTGTAGGCGGAGGTTGGGGATGTTTCCGTTATTCATTCAATTTGAGGGGTGGGTGAGGAGGGGCTGCAGAGTGTGAACTCCACCCTCATTCATGTAATTCTGTGGGAGAATCTGCAATATTGGATCCATGATGCTGTACCTCTCGCCTAAGGGTCTGGCCTTTGTGGCATTGTGATCATTATTGTGATCAGTATTGAGATCATTATTGCAACAACTGCATGGGTTTGTTGACTGTGACCTTGGATCTCTACAGACTGTGAAAGATAGGCACATGGCATTTTATCACTCTGTTGGCATGGACACAGCTGTGAGCATCCACTTCCCCTGAGCTAATAGTCTGCTGTGTCCCTGATTATTCCAGTCTAGCCATGGTGCTGTTTAGCACCAACTGCCATGAAGGCAGTTTCAGGGCCGGCTGTCAGCTTGTAGAGCATTAAAGCTTGGATTGAATAAAAACAAAGATCTTAATAAATCATCCACCTTTTCTCGGCTTAGCGCCCTAGTCTTTCACAAGGGCCACCATGACCAATTTGATCATGGAAAATGTAAAAACCACAAAACAACACACGTGAAATGATACTGAACACTGAACACTGAAAAGTTTTATCGTACATCAGCCTTAAGCCACTATACAAAACATGTTTGAGGTAGTGGGAAGTAAACATCATCGCGGAAAACATTTCCATCCATTTTACATTTCCAATTCTGCAAGTACATAAAGTCACACTCAATGCCCTCTAGTTATCATCAACCCCATCATTATTTTTATCATTTACATAACCACTGCCATCAGCATCTTCATTATCTATATCTGCAGCTGCGCAAGTAATCAACATCACTTCATTACTTTCATTATCTACGTCATCATCATCAAATCATTCTCTTCATCATCTGCACTATCATCATCTTCTTCAACCCATATATTATCATCGTCTCGATGATCATCTTCAGTGTCTACATAATATCACATCATAATCATCGTCTTCTTGTCATCTTGAACTTCTTCATCATAGTCACCGTTATCACTATCACTTTCAACACCTACACCATCGTTACCATCATCACCTTAAGTAACCAGTCATCATAACCATCATCACCATTAGCGATCACATCATCATTCCATCATCATCATTAGTATTCACATCATCATAGCCATCAGCACGTCCTTCAGGTTCTACCATCTACATCCTCCTCCATAATCATCACCTTTCAACATTTACATCACCATCACCATCGTCACAGCATTACACACCATCATCTTCAACATTTACATCACCATCATCTTCAACATTTACATCACCATCATCTTCAACATTTACATCACCATCATCTTCAACATTTACATCACCATCATCTTCAACATTTACATCACCATCATCTTCAACATTTACATCACCGTCATCTTCAACATTTACATCACCTCATCTTCAACATTTACATCACCGTCATCTTCAACATTTACATCACCATCATCTTCAACATTTACATCACCATCATCTTCAACATTTACATCACCATCATCTTCAACATTTACACCACCATCATCTTCAGCATTTACATCACCATCATCTTCAGTATTTACATCCACCATCATCTTCAGCATTTACATCACCATCATCTTCAACATTTACATCACCATCACTTCAGCATTTACATCACTATCATCTTCAGCATTTACATTACCATCAGCTTCAGCATTTACATCACCATCATCTTCAGCATTTACATCACCATCATCTTCAGCATTTACATCACCATCATCTTCAACATTTACATCACCATCATCTTCACATTTACATCACCATCATCTTCAGCATTTACATCAACATCATCTTCAACATTTACATCACCATCATCTTCAACATTTACATCACCATCATCTTCAACATTTACACCACCGTCATCTTCAGCATTTACATCACCGTCATTTTCAACATTTACATCATCATCTTCAGAATTTACATCACCATCATCTTCAGCATTTACATCACCATCATCTTCAACATTTACATCATCTTCAGAATTTACATCACCAGCACCATCATCTTCACATTATACACCAGCACCATCATCTTCAGCATTTACATCACCATCATCTTCAGCATTTACATCACCATCATCTTCAGCATTTACATCACCATCACTTCAGCATTTACATCACCATCACCTTTATCCTCACATTTACATCACCATCATCTTCAGCATTTCCATCACCAGCACCATCATCTTCAACATTTGTATCACATCGCCATCATCTTCAGCATTTACATCGCCATCTTCTTCAACATTTATATCACCGTCATCTTCAACATTTACATTACCATGATTTTCAACATTTACATCACCAGCATCTTCAGAATTTACATCACCATCATCTTCAGCATTTACATCACTATCCATCTTCAACATTTATCATCACTATCCTCTTCAACATTTACATCACCATCACATCATATTCAACATTTATATCACCAGCACCATCATCTTCTGCATTTACATCACCAGCACAATCATCTTTAACATTTACATCACCACACCATCATCTTCACATTTACATCACCAGTATCATCCTCTTTAACATTTACATCACCGGCATCATCCTCTTCAATATTTACATCACCAGCACCATCAACATTTCCACCACTATGCCCACCATCACCATGGTTATTACTATCAGAATGACCATCCCACTGCACAACAGCCCACATGAAGATGGATTCTGATACAGCTCGATCTGTCTACACCGGCCTCCTTCATCAGAACACCCTCACCTGTCATTATACATTGTGACCAAAAACATAATAAGGGCAAGAAACATCCAGTGCTCCAATCGCAAATCAGAAGAGTCAAACAAAACTATCAATTGACATCATCATCCTTGCAATAACAAAATCACCACCAACATTTGAGAATGGACAAAAGTATTCCGCAAAGCCCAAATAGAATAACAAATTTAAATGACACTCCTCTTTCATCTATTGACAGAATGGAAAACATACCGGGAGACCATTGCATCTGATGAGGATTTTTCACTTGCAACAAAACATGTAGAGAAAGTTGATCTAATTCACCAAGGAACTTAGCTCTAAGATCAGAGTACATAGGGCAGTCAAACAAAAAGTGCATTTCGTTTTCAATCATTGACTTACAAAAAGGACTGGTTTTATCTTGCAAAGAGTCACTTTACCGATGAATATTTGCATTTAAAGGCAGGACGTTAAATCTAACCTGAGCAATGGCTACCCTGAAGCAATAAGTATCAACATCATGTATGTATCTTTCACTTTCAAAAATCATTTTAAAGGATCTATAACTTGCATATCTATCCCGATCTCTAACTGTAGAAGTCCATTCCTGAATAGAAATATCAATAAGTCTCTGTTTAAACTGATTCAAAAATGTTTTGGTATCTCCGACAACCTTGTTGCAACCAAAAAAAAATGAAATCCTGTCTCACGTGAAATGATAAGAAAGCAAAGAAAACAGTAAATCAGACATAAAATAGTGTTTGGTTGGGTTGTTTTTTAAAATCATAACCTGATACTTAAAATCAGAACAAAACAAGAAAAAATTCTGTTTTCTTATAAATTCTTGTTTGGTTTCCCTGGAACATTTGCATAGCAGGCTCTTTAATTAAGGAACCTACAGTAAAATGTCTATGCTTATCGCCCAGGAGATTCGGCACCAAAGAATCAGATGTGCGATGGTTTGACATACATCACTGTTTATCCTCACAGACTTGTTCAGTAGCACGAAAGAAGACTGGTCAAAACATATTCCTACCTCAATTTTAAGGTGCCCGAAATCCTTTCATTTATTACTAAGATATGTCATTTTTTTTCTGGTTTCCCTTTTCCTGTTGTTCGTTTGGCTGTTCGTTTGTTTCTTTCTTCGCATTTATATATTTTAATTATAGCGTTGTTGTTTCACAGTTATATGAATCCAACATAAGCTTTGAAAGGCCCTTTACCAGGAAATGGGCTTTGTTTCCGAGCGTTCTGTACTCTGTGAAGGCTGCACATTGTGCCGTATCAACAACTATGGCAAACACATATTTAATTCTGGACAGGTTTCTTTAAAAATAAAAAATAAAAAATTCCACATCACTTGAGCAATCTCCACTCAGCAATACTTACATGCTTATAAACTGAGGATGTTCAGGTCTAATATGTTAATGTATTCAGAAAGAGAAGAATCATAATATGCTTTTTTTAAAAATAAGTACTTGAAGTAAACTTGATTAATTCAATACACAGACAACGTAAACAAACATCAACACAGCTGGGGAAAAGTACCAAGCTGCAGCTTACTTCAAGCCCCAGCCCATGAGGAATTAACATAATGATGATATTTATGCAGACAAATGACATACATATACACAGAATCGCTTTCCATAACAAAAATACCGTTATCCAAAAACTCAGAAAATAAACAACACTACCAGCCTGAAGTAAACGAAAAGTGTAACGGAAAAAAAGGCACGAACACACGAGGAGACAATTAGACCAAGGGAAGAAACTCTGCGTATTACTCGGCCCAATAATTCCCTCCCTCTACATTTCAACACACATGCAAGGAAGAAGGCTCCATTGTAGAACCGTTATGTGTGTGTGTGTGTGTGTGTGTGTGTGTGTGGTGTGTGGTGTGTGTGTATGTGTGTGTGTGTGTGTGTGTGTGTGTGTGGTGTGTGTGTGTGTGTGTGTGAGTGAGTGAGTGAGTGGTGTGTGTGTGTGTGTGTGTGTGTGTGTGTGTGTGTGTGTGTGTGTGTGTGTACATGTGTGCATGTACATTGTGTGTACATGTAAACACGTTGTGTGTGTTTTGTTGTTGTTGTTGTTTCTTTGTTTTTTTGTTTTTTGTTTTTTTGTTGTTGTTTTTTGGGGGGTTGTTGTTGTTGTTTTTGTGTGGTTTTTTTTTTGGAGGAAGATGGGAATCATAGTCGATTTTGTAGAAGAGGTACTAAAAGGAAACTGACAATAGGAAGGAGGGAACAGGTTATGTGTGGCCAGGTTATTGGAGATTGAATTAAAAGGCTGCTAAATAAAACGGTGGGCTTTTTTTTTGCATATGTTTTTTGTGGGGTTAATTCCTTAGTTTATCTACGAGGTTCTTTTGATACTTAAGTAAAGGGGGTAGGATATGTATAACTAGGTAAGTGGGAATTGAAAAAAGGCTAGCACATAGAATAGCGGGGTTTTCTCAGATGGTTTTATTTGGGGTTCATAAGTATTTTCGTTCATCAATTCAACTGGGTTCTTTTGGAAACAGACGCCGTTTTTCTATTAAAAAAAATAATAAAGTAAGGTGGAAATTGCTATTTTTTATAAGGAAAATTGTAGTCAAAACAATGGGGAAATGCAAGACATAATCAAGAAACAACCGTACTTTTGGGACTGTTCCTTCGTTTACATAATTTTGGTTCGTTTAAAACCAACCACAGCCCATTTGAAAACGAAGGTAGGCTGCTGGAAATGACTGAGCTGATTCCAGAACTGAAACATTGTCATAAAAAATCCAATCAGTGAAGCAACAGAAACAACCATGGCTTGTTGATAGAACGGTGATTTGTAATTGAAAGAAAACTTCCAAACCAATGTGTCAAGTGCTATTTACCATTGTGTCTATGTGCCATTGTGTCCACATGCATGCATGCATACCGGCAGACATACCAGCTGACCGACAGCCCTTTCCCCGTTTCTAATGTTAATATTGCTAACACTAGCCTTTACAATTAACCTTTAGTTCTTAAACTGGCCCCACATGTGGACACAAAGGCAGGTGGATATAATGATACAAGACGTGACACAGAAACAAACCTTTTTGGGTTTTTTTGCGCTTTTGGGATGTGGAGGAGTATTTGGGGGGGGGGGGGGAGGGAAAAAGGATAGATAGAAGGGGCGGGATGGATAGCTGTATGTGGTAAGGGGCATGAGAAAAGTTATGGCTAAGTCGTCTGTGTGAGAGCAAGAATAGGGAAAGGCCAAACACTTTTTTGTAAGAGAGGAGGGGTAATGTTTTGGTCAATTAGACATCTGTATATATGAGAAAGTGGGGTTAAGTGGGAAGTGCAGTTACTAAGATGTGTGTGTGTGTGTGTCAATCAATCAATCAATCAATCAATCAAATTTTTATTTCCAGATGGTACATTGAGTAAGCATCGATTTGCTTTTTTCCATCAAGCCATCTATCTAAAGAAAAGAAAAACAAAATCAAAACAACTGCAAAAAACAAAATAAAGCAACACAAAAAACCCCAACAAAAATCAAAGCAGAAAATCCCTAGCAAAACAATAAAACCAACAAAGAAAGAAAAGGGGAAAGAACAAACAAAGAAACAAATAAAACAAAAACAAACATTTCACCAACATTAATTAGCTAACATGATTTCAACAACCTTAAAATAGAATATGTCTATAGATAAAACAAGCAACAATAGCAACTAAACAACCATAAGGGGAGAAAAAACAAACAAAAATACCCACAACCCACACACACACAACACGAAAAAAAAAAAAAAACACAAAAAAACCCACACTCCCACTCAAAATTCATACGCACGCGCACACACACACACACACACACACACACACACACACACACACACACACACACACACACACACACACCTACACACAAACACACACACACACACACACACACACACACACACACACACACACACACACACACACACACAACACACACACACACACACACACACACACACACACACACACACACACACACACACACACAGTTTGCACTCATCCCCTCAGCACGTATACTCGTACGTACATTCATACATTTTGAGTCTTTAAAAAAATCATATAGTGTCAACCCTCCCCCCCAAAAAAAAAAGAAGAAAAAAAAAAACAAAAAAAAAAAAAAAAACAACCAAACAAAACAACAACCCCCCCCCCCCTCCACACACACACACACACACACACACACACACACACACACACACACACACACACACACACACACACATGCTTATATCAGATACAATGTAACCAAAATCCATTATTTAAGACTTTAAAAAATAAAAAAAAAGAATCCACAAAATGTCAATAAGCAATTTATGTCAGAATCAAATATCTCTATACTTCAGTACATACTTTATATCTTTAAAAAGAAGATAAGGAAAAAACAACAAACGCAACAATACGTTATAATAATATCCATCACCACTGAGAGGAAATAACAGATATACGCTAACAAACATACAATCAAACAAAAGAAAAAAGAAAGGGAAAACACACACACACACACACACACACACACACACACACACACACACACACACACACACACACACACACACCAAAAAAAAAAAACAGAATACCAAAAAAACCCACAAAAAAACAAACTAACAGACAAACAAACAAACAAACAAACCACAACAACAAGAAAAAACCCCAATCCACACGGATTATATGTTAGGAGGAAGAAAAGAAAAGTCAACAAAAGCAACAATACCATATGATAATATCCATCACCACTGAGTGGAAATAACATAAACAACGTACACACATGCACACATTTAAGGTTTTTTAAAGAAAATTCAAATAATATCAAACAACAGCTTACATCAGTTTCAATGTCACCAACCATTATTTAAGACTTAAGAAAAAAAATCCTTGAAATGTCAATAAGCAACTTATGTCAAATTACAATACCTCCATTCTTCAGTTCATATTTATATATATAGAGGAAGAAAAGGAAAAAAACAAAACAACAACAACAACAACAAAAACACAACAATACCATATGATAATACCCATCTCCACTGAGAGGAAATAACATATGCACTAATAAACATACCAACAAACAAAAAATAACAAGCAATCAAAAGCAAGGAAAAACCAAACAAACAAGAGAAACAAAAATCCAAAACAAAACAAAAGCAAAAAACAAAAAAGCACAAAAAACCCAATAAAATTGGGAGGGGGGGGGGTGGGAACAGATGGGGAGGGGAGTATCAAGGAGGAAGGAGGAAAACACAAGCAGCAAACAGAAGAATTATGATAATGATTTATGATTATATTAATAAATAAAATCCCTACATATACGAACAAAAACAAACGCACACGCAACAACAACAACAACAACATTCAGAACCAAAAGTAAGGCTTTATCCACTAATCAAAATAATATGAATATAATAGTGCTAATAGTCCCATTAATAAAAATAATAAAATAATTTTTTTAAAAACATTTATACTGAGACTTTTAAACTGGGGAAAAAAAGAAAAAAAAAAAAAGAAGCTCCATCTAGTCATCAAATCAGTGGTTTGATTTTCTCCTTTTGAATTTGCAAAATATGCATGTGTTTACATACATCTCTTATTCCCTATCCTGTTCATAAATAAATTATTAAAAAAAATAAATAAAAATCTTTGTCCGCCTTTTCCTTTTCCACACATATATATAGCAAGCAAGGTGTAGATTTTTGAGTCACAGTAAACCACACATGAAAGATTTTTCAGGGTGAGCAGAGAGTACCAATATCTTTAGTCTGTTCTAAATATGGTTGATTGGATTCATGTTTAGTTCTTAAACATTTTTGCATAAGCGCATTAAGTGATTTTTCAACTGGTTTTTGAACTGATTTTTATTTATGATGCATTTTAAATGTTTTGGGAGCTTGTTCCATAAATCACTACCTGAATATTGGAAGCTTGTTTTGTAAAGATTGTTTCTGGGTCTGGGAAATGTTAGTAGATGGTTATGCCTGTGTTCATTAATTTTGAATCTATTGATGATCTTGGGAGGGGCATTTCCATTGACAACTTTTTGTACAAATAGAGCTTTATTAAAGTAAAGCCTGTTTTGGAATGTAAGAATATTTGTTTGCTTATAATCATTGATGGTTAGGGAGCTTGCTTTTAATAGGACAAGTTTTAGTGCTCTTTTATATAATCGATGAATGAATTTCAAATTAGTTTCACTGCAGTTGTCCCAAAGAGATGAGGCATAGTCAACTATAGGCAAGATGTGTCCACAAAAAAAGAGTTTGCGTGAATGATCATCTAGAAAGTGTTTTATTTTTGATAGCTGGCGTACCTTGTTTGTAAGACGTTTTCCTAATGCCATCACATGGTCAGTCCAAGTAAGATTTTTGTCGATAATTACACCCAGAATCTTGTGTGAGTCAACTTCTTCAATAATTTTTTGATCTATCAACAGAGGTTGAAATTTACTTTTCGTTTTTTGCCTCTTTTGTCTTGCTAGTACGTACATACTCTTAGTTTTTTGTGCATTTAAGGACATATGGTTTAATTGAGTCCAAGTAATCAATTTGTTGATATTGTTTTGAAGTTTGAGTGTCAGTCTTTGGGGGTCAGTATCACTACAATAGAGAGATGTGTCATCAGCAAACATTTCACAGCTACAATCTAAAAATAAGGGTAAGTCATTTACATATATAGAGAACAAAAGAGGACCCAATATTGATCCTTGTGGTACTCCATATTTAATAGATACTAATTCTGATGTTTGATTATTTGCAGTTACCAGCTGCTGTCTATCTAACAAAAAACTCTTTAAAAGATTGATTATTTCAGGTGTTAGTTTATATAGGTGAAGTTTACGTACTAGCAAGGAGTGATTAATTACATCAAATGCTTTTTCAAAGTCAACAAAAATTAAGCCTGTATAGTTATTTTTATTTATGTTGTGTAAGAGACTGTCTGTAAGTTGAGTTAGAGCTGTATGACAAGAATAGTTTTTACGAAAGCCTGACTGATCTTCATTTATTAGATTGTTGTTAGCAAAGTAGGAATATAAAGATTTTTGGATTTTTTTTTTTTGTGTGTGTGTGTGTGTGTGTGTGTGTGTGTGTGTGTGTGTGTGTGTGTGTGTGTGTGTGTGTGTATGTGTGTGTGTGTGAGTGATGAGTGTGTGTGTGTGTGTGTGTGTGTGTGTGTGTGTGGTGTGTGTGTGTGTGTGTGTGTGTGTGTTGGTCTTCGATTTTACGTCTCTTCACATAAAAGTGATATTAGACACACACAAAAAACTATGGGCATCGACCAATCTAAGAGTGTACACATTTATGTGTGGAAGTATGTATGAAAGTGTGTACAATCAAAGTTTTGCTGGGAGCTCACGCACACACGTTCCACACAGCCGCCATCTTCCTAACTATTCAATTTTAACCAAGTGGGTTGAGTTAAAAACAAACAAACAAACAAAGCAAGTAAAACATTTTTAAAAAGCAAACAAGTGCATGAAATCCCATGTAACAAACAAAAGCTAAGCTCCGAGTCTAGATTAATGAAGTAACAACAAACAAAACAAGTGTTTCCACTGGGCTTGGGATAAAACGCATTCTCTGGCAAGCACTGGTGGGCATCAGTTTGAAGCTGAAGCCTACTTTTAAGAGTGGACGTTGTCCGACCAAGATTTGAGCGTCTTCAAAATCTGCGCCATCTACCCACCCATGTAATAACTATCTCTATTACATCTAAAATAAAACGTCTTCAGAATGGCATCTTCAAGGTCGTCTACTCTCTCCTGGGGCAGCAAGTTAAGTAAACAAACCATGACTAGCATATCTCGTGTCTTGACAAACAGAAAGTGAAAAAATAAAAGAAAACTCATTAAACACTGTTTCTTCTTTCTCAGCAACAGTCCTTCATCAAGTCACTATTCCAGAATGTATATTGAAGTCATCAGAATTTTCTTCTTTCCATCATTGTCCTTTTGCACTTTGAGGGGGTTCTGTTGTCTCCAGTGACACAAAGCACATAATATAAAAGAAAAGAAAATAGCAAATGTGCCCAATGAATCTGGTGCACCTGTCCTTCAGTTCTTTTTCCGATATCATTCTCACTTTGATCAAACCACAATGATTTTTGGCAGACATCATCGACGTTTGAAACATCGATACAATTCTCACTTTGTTCAAACCACAATTTTGGCAGACATCATCGACGTTTGAAACATCGATACAATTCTTTGTTCAAACAACAAAATAAAATACTGGCTACAGACTGAGCCTGATAAACTAACCTAATATCAAGACACCTTTTCACTACCCCCCAAAAAAAAAAAAAAAAAAAAAAAAAAACCAACTCCAGAGGTCATAATCATTGTGACACTTATTTTATATAATATACACATGAAACTCTCTTGAAATCACATCTGTTTTGAGAAATGAAACACTCCTGTATTGGATTTGGAGAAACATGCTTTGAATAAGACGCTTGTCTCTTAGGCAAAACATCAAGTTCAATCCTGTCATTTTCACTGTTAGAAATGTGTATTCCAAGAGAGAAGAACACACCCTTTTCAGATCTGAACTTGTTACAATCTAAGCAAAATGCCACATTAATGATTAACACAGGTGAGAGCACAGCCTGAAAATTCAGGAACTGTTCCCACACCATGAATGAGGTTCAGCGCAATAAGCCCTGTTAAAGTTCTGGTCATTACAGTACAGGAAAAAGCATAGCAAAGGGAGACAAATCATGCAACAGTTATCTATCCTTTGTGATGATCCTGGGGATTTGTTTTTCATTGCTCACTTTGTTTAAACCACAAGTTTGGCAGACCCCATCTATGAAACATCACCCACTGTTGTTGTTTTTTTTTCCCTTTTTTTCTGTTTTGGTTGTGGCATGTTCATTCCAGCATTGTTCAGCCAGGTTTTCTGCTACATGGCTTTCTGTCTCTGCAGGTCCATCTGCATGTTCATCTGCAGGTTCAACCTGGCAACTTTCTTTAACATGATAGTCCACCTGTGTAGGTTCATCCTGAATTTCTTTTACACGATTGTCCACCTGTACAGGTTCATCCTCGCAGCTTTCTCCTTGATGGCTTTCTTTGTCAGCCATTTTTTTTTTTATATTGGCACACACTCACTCACGCACTCACTCACCTCACTCGCGCGCGCGCGCGCCACACACACACACACACACACACACACACAGACGCATGCACGCACGCACTCTCACACACAAAAAATATAGCAAATGTTCCCAGTCAATCTGGTCCGCCTTTCCTTCAGTTCCTTTTCGAATATAATTCTAATTTTGTTTAAACAAGTTTGGCATACCCCATCTACGTATAAAACATCACCCACTGTTTTTTCTTTTCCATTTTCTCTGTTTCTGTTGTGGAATGTTTATTCCAGCTTTGTTCAGCCGAGTTTTCTGCTACATGGCTTTCTGTCTCTGCAGCTTCATCTGTAGGTTCAACCTGGCAGCTGTAAACAACATGATTGGATTGGGTCCGCGGTGCTTTCACAGATCTGGAACCTAGAAGTGAACAATATGTGCACTCCCTCTGGCAGGAGGAATGGACCTCTCAGACAGACAAATTTTTCAGATCCGTCCCAACCTTAGAGGTTTTCCCTCTTATGTGTCTGGTACAGCTTCCGGAAATGTAATGCAATCTTTCTATCTCGGCAAAGACTTTCCAGTGTCTTTGAAAAGGAATGTCTACAGCCAATACGCTCACCTCGAGCTCCCCTATGACTTCCAAGCGTAGTCACTTTCCAAGAGTCAAGCAGAAGGATATTGCTAATCACACACAGGAAGTGGAGAGAGAAATTCTGAATATCAAACTTACAGATCAGAATACCCTGCCTAGAGATTAAAAAAGCAACAACAGCTAACATGCGTCCTGAAGTGTTCACTTTGACAAAAATTCGAAGAATGCCGGACATAATTATTGATTTTGCGTATGCGGACCGCTTTTATTCATCATTATTAAGGTATCCCATAAAATGTCAGTTTTCGACGTACATGCGGTTGATGGAGTAGGGGAAACAACTGTGCATATATTCATGATCACCAGTAACGCCTATGAAGTCCCCTAAACAGAAGCCATCTCGCTATTAAAATTTTATTGCTGAATTTGTTTCTTTAATAGCGTGATTATATCAAGTGCTGGTCTGTGTCTTTAAAAGAGTTGGTGGTGATGGCACCAGAAACGGACAACTGATTGAGAATGTAAGTTTTAAAGATTGATAGAACTAGGATATTCAGCCATCATACCAAAATAGAGGTGGGAAGGGGGTCTAATTAAATACTTTTTTAAACAGCAGAATCTTTGATTTTTTTATATAAAAAAGAGAGAAATATTTTGTCTGTTTGTACCATCAACTAGGAACGTGTGTGTGTGTGTGTGTGTGTGTGTGTGTGTGTGTGTGTGTGTGTGTGTGTGTGTGTGTGTGTGTTCTCTCCTCTGTGTGTGTGTGTGTGTTCTCTCCTGTGTGTGTGTGTGTGTGTGTTTCTCTCCTGTGTGTGTGTGTGTGTGTGTGTGTGTGTGTGTGTGTGTGTGTCTGTGTCTGTGTCTGTGTCTGTGTGTCTGTGTGTGCATGCATGGGTGTGTTTTCTCCGTGTGTTAGGCTGGAGCATGTCTGTAATACACATCTAACTTGATTTTTGCCGTCTGTCTCTCGGCATATTTTCTGCCACACCTTGGCGGCCTGGAGCCGAGATCCCGAGGAAACCGAGCAGGGTGGAGGTGAAGGAAGAAGAGGGACCCTGCATCTGGCTGGAGGCGCCAACAGGTTGATCCGTGCTGTAACAGAGGCCGGAGTCAACAGCAGCAGCAGCAGCAGCAGCAGCAGCAGCAGCAGCAACAAGTCTGCCAGGAGTTGACGAGAGAAGCGTGGAACTCACCAACCCAACCGCCGAAAAGAAAACATCGACAGCGGACAGACCATTGCTTTGGGCCTAGTTATGATGTAAGAGAGAGAGAGAGAGAGAGAGAGAGAGAGAGAGAGAGAGAGAGAGAGAGAGAGAGAGAGAGAGAGAGAGAGAGAGAGAGAGAGACAGACAGACAGACAGACAGACAGACAGACAGACAGACAGACAGAGAGACAGAGTGTTTTTTAATGTACATTTGCAGATTTTTTTTAGCTATGCGCGCAACCCACTTGTGTTTTTCAGATAATAAAATATTTGCACTGTATTGTATTGTATTGTATTGTATTGTATTGTATTGTATTGTATTGTATTGTGTTGATGACTCGGAGGTTCTGTTAACGCAAAGGTTTCGTATAGGATCCAAGCTTCGCCTGTGATGAAAGTGTTAATGAGAATGGTTTGTTATTGTGAAAAGAATATTAGGCTAGAGGCCTGCAGGTGAGAAAGCAACATTCTGCATACAATGTGCTGCTGGATTACGTGTCACCTGATTATAGCTATTGATCATACAGTATTCACATGTCTTTGAGATTTTGGAGTACTTTCTTTTGTTTTTGTGGGGTATTTTTACTTTATCACCCCCCCCCCCCTCCCCAGATTTTCTTCAGCTTCACTTGTAGATAGGTTTAGTTGATTTATGTTTACATGATTATAGGCTATACATTCTCTCTCTCTCTCTCTCTCTCTCTCTCTCTTCTCTCTCTCTCTCTCTCTCCTCTCTCTCTCTCTCTCTCTCTCTCTCTCTCGATATAGATATAGATATAGATATAGATATGGATATATATGCACACACGTGCACGCAAAAGGTTTTACAATGCATACATGGTGCATTGAGTTAAATGGAAGGGAAATTAAGTCTAGAGGTTTAATACCCACTCTTTGAACACACACACACACACACAACACACACACACACACACACACACACACACACACACACACGCACGCACGCACGCACGCACGCACGCACGCACGCACGCACGCACGCACACGGTTTTACATGCTTGCATTACGCTTTCAGTTGGAAGGGAGACAACTCCATATCCTCGATATGGGTAAATGAACACACACACACACACACACACACACACACACACACACACACACACACACACACACGGCTACGCGTGCGCGCGCACGCGCACACACACACACACACACACACACACACACACACACACACACACACACCACACACACACACACACCGGGGAAGAAAAAAGCCCCACGTGTGATCTCTTTGAAGTATTTCAGTTTGTTACTTCCCTTTCATTTTAGTAATATTGATGGTCTGCAATTTTGGTAACAGCTAGATAAACCATGCTCGTAGCGTTCCTTTTTTTTTTTTTTTTTTTTTTTTTTACCGAAACTCTACAAGTGAATGTTTTTATTGGATATTTGCTGACATAATATCATTTTAAGTTTTACAAGCTTTCTTGGCGCGTAAACATCTCTTTTCAGATGTAAAAGCCAGTCTTGTAGTAAGACATCAGATAACAATGTTTTTCTGTGCGCGCATAGGCGTGCGTGGAGTTGCCAGCTTGTTCATTGCATTATGTGAACTATTCCGATGGGATGGGATTACTGAAGACGAAAACAAAAGGCTTAGGGCCTACAACAGTGTTCGAGTTCACTTCGAGGAGAACTGCAAGCATTCTATAGAAGTGTGGACTATAATGAGTGCGCGCGCGCGCCGCGCACACACACACACACACCACACACACACACACACACACACACACACACACACACACACACAGAGGTACACACGTACACACACACGTACACACACACGTACACACACACGTACACACACACGTACACACACACACAAGCGCGCGCGCGCGCGCGTGCGAGAGAGAGAGAGAGAGAGAGAGAGAGAGAGAGAGAGAGAGAGAGAGAGAGAGAGAGAGAGAGAGAGAATGAATGAATGAATGAATGAATGAATGAATGAATAATCTTTATTTTTCAAGGGTAACAGAGTAAGTAAGCATTACATACTTTTTTTCATCCGGCCCTTGCCCTGATCAGGGAATAAAGCTAAGAAACCCCCTCCCTACCCCTACATACCAGCATCACCACCAGCAGCAGTTCAACCAATATAAAAAAAAGGAAAACAGAATACATTCAACAAAACGCGTCATCCTAACTGGATACACTGATAATTATTTAAACAAAAAATAACACAGCAAAAAATATTAAAAAATAGCAAATATTCAGGACCATGAAACAGAAGGCATTACAAATCTATAATGCATGAGTGTGTTGTGTGTTGTGTGTGTGTGTGTGTGTGTGTGTGTGTGTGTGTGTGTGTGTGTGTGTGTGGTGTGTGTGTGTGTGTGTGTAAGCGGAAAACAAGCAAAGTAGGCATAAAAGGGGGGGAAAAAACAGATTAAAAAAAACAACAACAACAACATAAAATCCTTTAAACACAAAAAACTATATGAAAACACATTTCAATATTCAAATGGTAAGAATACAGTTTGAATCCAACATAACATAAGAGAGAGAGAGAGGGGGGGGGGGGGGGGGGTGTCACAAAATGTATTAAATAAAATGGGTGCTATCACCGAGCCTTGAGGTAAACCCATTTGAAGAGGTCTCATGTCCGAATATGTATTCCATACTCGAACTTGCATGGTTTTTTTTTTAGGCAAGAAACTTTTTATATAGTAATGAACGTGTCCTGAAAGTCCTAGATGTTGTTTTTTTATATCATAACTTGGCATGACATACTTGATCGTAAGCTTTATTTATATCGAAATAAGGTGCGAGAATATTTTTCCTTCTTGCAAATTGATGATTTATTTGGGTGGTAAGTTTCACTAAATGGTCAACTGATGATTTTCCCTTTTCAAAACATGTTTTGTTAACTGGAATAATATTGTTTTTACAACAGAAGTGAACTAATCTTCTTAAGATTATTCTTTCCATTAGTTTACAGACATGGGATGTCAGTGCAATAGGTTTGTAACTTTTCTTGTCATTTCTAGGTTTTCCTTGCTTTAGTATTGGTACCACAACTGATTGGTTCCAGATATTAGGCAGTTTACCTGTCATCCAACATGCTTGAAAAATATTGAGTAAAACAACAATCCATTTTTCTGGTAGATGTTTTAACATGTATTGAGAAATACCGTCAAGTCCAACTGGGGACTTCTTGTTCGATCGAGAAGATAACATCTTGTAATGACCTATAACTTAAAAGATATGGTTTCAATTTTCCCCCATTACAGCATTATCTTGCTTCTTTACAGATTAAAGCTAAATGCATTTAAAACAAAATGTGTAAAAGGAGCTACGTCCTGTTGTGGTGAAAATAATTATTTCAAGTTTTCATTTGATTTTTTAATGTAAAATTGAAAAAAAAACTTTTTGCCAGACATTCCAGATTATTCATTTCAAAATGTTTTCAGTGACTTCTTATTAGCATTCAGAATTTGTGAATGTTTGCTTCAAAGTCCAGATGCCTGGTTACTTTAGGTTTGGTATCAGCACTCAGTTTTTCCTTTTCTCCTCCAATCATTTGTCCAAACACACTGACATTAATTTCTCATTTCCCCCCTTACCCATCACCTGCCTTATATCACTTTCTAGTGGATAGACGTTAAAAATGAAGACACCCCCTTGCACTGGCAAATTGACGACCCCGGTTCGATTCCCGTTCGAGGAGATTTTTCCGCTGGAGTTCTCATCAGTGCTGACTCCACTCTCTCTAAAAGTCCTTCGGATGAGACAATAAACCGAGGCCCCGATATAAAAGAATAAATAAACAAATAAATAAACGCCTTAGCAACTGGTGGTATAAAGTTGCAA
Organism: Stramonita haemastoma; assembly: GCA_030674155.1. Lineage (NCBI taxonomy): Eukaryota > Metazoa > Mollusca > Gastropoda > Neogastropoda > Muricidae > Stramonita > Stramonita haemastoma. The sequence goes on from CM060320.1 coordinate 25,728,895, forward strand.
CTTTCGGTATCTTGTTTGTTTTGAAGATAGTCTCCCTTTTGCTACTGCGCCTGCGCAAGACACGTCAAACTCCAAAATGGCAGACGCCTTGTTGGCACATTTCTGCAGAGTAAATAAGTTGAGGCTTTAATCTACAACTTTTGGAGCTGGAGATGCACAGTTGTAATCTTCACTTTTATTTGAGATAGAAAATTCGTTTATTTTTCCACGATGTCTTGGCTAGGCAGAAGCCTCGGAGATAGTGTTTCTTCTCTAACCGGGCAGCTGTCTAACCTCACAAAAGATATTCTAACGGAAGGAACAGAAGAAGTCAGTGGTAGGTATCGTAGGTATCGTAAATTGTAGAAGATCTTGATGCTTTTAAGCATATTATCAGGGCTTTGAATAGTCGTTAAGACATTCTTTTACTCGGAGTTCAAAGGCAAACTCTGTGTGTGTGTGTGTGTTGTGTGTGTTGTGTGTGTGTGTGTGTGTGTGTGTTGTGTGTGTACTATGCCATGGCTATGTGTGTGTTGTTGTTGACTGTTGTTGCTGCTGTTTTTCTTCTTCGTTTTCATCTTCTTCAATGTTACTGTATTCATTGAAAGGGATAGGTGTGTGTGTGTGTGTGTGTGTGTGTGTGTGTGTGTGTGTGTGTGTGTGTGTGTGTGTGTGTGTTCAATTTCTTAACTCTTTTCACAAATTGTGATATTAGAGGTGATGTGTGTGTGTGTGTGTGTGTGTGTGTGTGTGTGTGTGTGTGTGTGTGTGTGTGTGTGTGTGTGATTACCTGTGTGTGTGTGTGTGTGATCTGTGTGTGACTTGTGTGTGTGACTGTGTGTGTTGTGTGTGTGTGTGTGACTACTGTGTGTGTGTGTGTGTGTGTGTGTGTGTGTGTGTGTGTGTGTGTGTGGTGTGTGTGTGTGTGTGTACAAATCATGTGTGTGTTTACCCACGTTATGTGTGTGTGTTGTGTGTGTGTGTGGTAAGTTTGTGTGTGTGTGTGTGTGTGTGTGTTTGTGTGTGTTTAACTTGAACTAGTTCTAAACATTAAGGTACTTTTGACTTCGTTAATTGTCTTTTCATCATTATAACATTAACTAGTGATAGTAGAGGAAGGTGACAGATAGGAAGTTAAAATTTTTAATTGGAAAGAGGATGCTTTTGTGTGTCAATGACTGAATCTGTGAAAGATTGTGTTTTGTCATTTTAATGTGTGTGTGTGCACGCACATGTGAGCATGCATGCATGTGTATGCATGCATATTAGACATACATGTGTTTGTGTGTGTGTGTGTGTGTGTGTGTGTGTGATTGTTGTTGTGATTGTTAGAGAGAGAGAGAGAGAGAGAGAGAGAGGGGAGAGAGAGAGAGAGAGAGAGAGGGAGCTCAGATTGCACACACATGTGTCAAATTGAATCGGGTATCATTGTATACATTACATGTATGTGTCTGTGTGTCAAGTTCCTCACATTAGCTCATTTTAAGTCTGCAAAAACTAAAAAATCATGATTAAGTTAAAAAGTAAAATTGACAAATATTAGATACACATGTTAAAATGATGTTTGTTGGTTCCCAAATTTTACATTGTTCAAAACATACAGTGAAAGATGAATAGTAGGTCTATCTACCTAAATTCTAAACAATCTGTGATAATGCACATGTATACACCCATGCTCATGCACCTATCTAGTAATCTACCGAAATTCTAAACAAGCTGCGACAGTGTATGCATGCTCGTGCACATACAACATGTGTATGTTTACATGAATATTGTTTGTGTTTGTGTGTGTGTGTGTGTGTGTGTGTGTGTGTGTGTGTGTGTGTGTGTGTGTGTACATGTGTGTGTGTGTGTGAGTGGAGATGAAAACTTAACACTGGGGAAAGCCAATCTCTCCTTGTTAGTCTTTGATCTTATGTCTGTTCACTGTTAGTATTTACTGTATTAGTGTGTGTGTGTGTGTGTGTGTGTGTGTGTGTGTGTGTGTGTGTGTGTGTGTGTGTGTGTGTGTGTGTAGGTAGGTCTGAATAGCCTCAGTAAAATCCATAAGTTATGTGGAAATTTACATACATGTTTGATTTTGTAAATTCAGGTTTTGAGTCAACATTGAAATAAGCCTTTTTTTTTTTTTTTTTTTTTGAAACCAATATTGCAGGAATTTTTCTACCCAGACTTAATAAAAAATATGATTAATTCACCATCTTGGAATGCAGAGTACCTTCATCAGTTCATGGTGGGCAAAAAATGGTCGTATGCATGCACAATATCTCACCATTGGTGAGGCATGGAGCTCTTAGTGAGAAACGTCCCCCCCCCTCCCCCCCCCAAAAAAAGATTCTGGTTTGAAGCCTTTTTCCTGAATATGACAATTCCAAGTGTTAGTTTTTGTGTGTGTTCTTTGGCTTAGAGCACAGTGGTTCACCAGTCATGAGATTTTGGATTTTGTGTTTAAAACTGTAATAACTAATATCATAATAAAAGCGACTTTTAGCCCATGATTGAAGTAAAGCATTCTGACCTCAAGGATGATACTTAACACAACTCCAGTGTGTATGTGTTTTAAAAAATGTTGTCATGAATCCATTCTTATTACTATCCGGTCCCAAAAATGGCAATGGCCTACTCTTCCTTGTGTTCTGTAAACTGGTAAGGTAGAACAGGTTTTAATGTGTGCACAATATGTTCTGTCCATTCTTAGGTGGAATTGAAAGATGCTCTGGGGAGTGGAGTTGGTACTGATGTCAACTCCAGGGAAAAATCCCTTCAAATGGGCATCTGTGTAGTGGCTTGAACCTGCACTATAGTTTTAGACTATACTCTATAGTATATTATTGCATTGCAAGTTTGGATGTGTGGAGTAACAACTGTCTGACAGAATTTTTTGTCTCTTTTTTTTTTTTTTTTAAACCAGTGGAGTGGTTTTGGGAAATTCAAAAAAAAAATTGAGATAAAAACCATTCCCATAGTATTACTTGGTTTTAAATGATTTTTATTGCAAGTTCAAATGTATTATGAATCATAACACAAACTCAAGCAAACCATGGAATTTTGCCTTTCACATCTGGTTGAATAAAATTTAGCCTTTTTATTTCATAGAATTTTTTCAAATGATTAACTCAATAAGGATATTGTGCATAGTTTTATGGTATGTATAGCTATCACTATGCCATTTACTTCAAGCAGGAAGCCAAAATCAAATCGGATACTGAGGTAGCTGCATCAGGAAAAGCTGATTTACTTATTTACACTGTGACAGACAAACATGGGCTACTGAAGTTGTCACAGGCCCAACATAGTGATATGGATAAATTGATCAGCAGCATGACACATCATTATGCAGTTTGTGTGCTGTTGAAGAAGAAGAGAGTTTGCGTGTGAATGAAGGTTTTTAGTGCAAGGGCAGCATTGTTGCACTCGTTTTCTGCTCACCCAGCTTCGAATCAAGAGGATAAAATTATATAATATATTTCCCCTTGTAGTTAACATCAGAGCTGACTCCACAGTCCACTTGCCCCCAGAAGCCTTCGGATGAGACTATAAACTGAGGTAAGAACTGTGAGTGAACGCATGCAGAACTGAACATCTTGTGAACACTTCAAAACCTGTTCTGCTTTTCAGAAAAGTAGGCCATTGTCATGTGATTTTTGTGTCAGTGGGAACAGATCACGACAAAATTTACAAAACTACAATAACATACACACAGTAACTGGATGGGAAAAAAGTGCATGAGTGCTTATTTTATTATCCTCAAAATAAGAGAAAAGGAAAGAATAAAATGTATGCTTTTTCAGCACTGTCATGATTTTATCATTCGAGAACAACAAATTAAAAAAAAAAAAAAACCTGAAAAACATTGTCACCTGAGATAGTTTGACATATAATCATTGTGTATCACTGAGCATTATAACCATTAAAAAACAACAACTAAGATTAATGTGAATTCCATTTTTATGAGAGAGAGAGAGAGAGAGAGAGAGAGAGAGAGAGGAGAGAGAGAGAGAGAGAGAGAGAATTTTATAATGAAAGATTACAGCATCTGATAAAATGACAAAGGTGTTATTTGAATTTTTAAAAAAATATAAACTACTTTTAAATTAAACCAGATTTCCTGCAGGAGAACAATAAATATTTTAATAGCAAGTAACTTGTGTATTGTTGAGAATTCTTACTTTTGTAATTGTATTTGTTGGGTACTTAATGCTTGTTGTAGCTGATTATCATAATCACAGACAATTACAGAGCTTGGACAATACTGTTCAATTTATTTTTGTCTCATTGCTTTTAATAGTTGCCGAGTTCCTTATGATAAATTAAGTGTGACTGATTTAATTATTAGTAAGAAGAAAATTTTTTAGTTTCAAGTCCAGGATGTATGTTCATAACTAAAATCCCATGTAAGAAGATCAGGTTAACACTGTAGTAACACTAACAGTGCCCATGAATTGTGATGAATTGCAGTATCTGTTTTTGCTTCCTCTGGCAGTATTTACCCTTCACAAATTTTATTGTATTATTTGTATTATGTACAGTATCAATATTATTATTTGTATGGTTTATATGAAAGCGATTTAGTTGATAGCAGACTTCAGTGGAAATTTGGTATCATATATCACAATATTTTGTTTGAACTTCACTTATGTGTGCATAGATTTGTTTGTCAACGAGTAGGAGGGGGGTGTGTGTGTGTCTGTCTGTGTGTGTGTGCGTGTGTGCATGCATGCTGTGCGTGTGTGCATGCATGCATGTGCACATGTGCATGCGTGTGTGTGCGCGCATGCATGTGCATGCATGCATGTGTGTGTTGATAGAAAATACACATCAAATTTATTACATGGCAGTATCAACAGTCTTGCAGTTGAGTTATGGGATCCTGTTATGCCAATAATGTGAATATTAGATTAATGTGAAAAATTTAGAAGCAACATTAAAAATTGTTTTATTGTATTCTGTTGCAACCAGATAAACTTTATTGATAACTCCTGCTGACATGTTGGTGCAGATATGGTGTTATTTCTATTACTGTGATACATGTAATGTCCAGCAGAATTCTGTACTACCATGGTTGCAGCCACAACCAAAATACCTCTGTCGCCCTGTTAACAACATATGCGGTACCTAAATCCAGTTCTATTTCACCTGAAGCCTGACGCACCAGGTAATAAATGCAATGATTGGACGGTGGCATAGCAAACCACCCAATCACAGCCAACCTCAATGCCACCCCACCCTCCTGATCCCTTCATCCTCCCCTGGATGTAACTGATAACACCGGGTTCGTGCAGCCAGTGGGGAAGGAAAGAAAGGGGGGAGGGGGTAGTGATGGTGGTGGTGGTGGAAAGTAGTAGTGAAGAGGCGGTCTACAGGTCCACACCTCTATAAAGCTAGAAGTGAAATAGCGAAGCTTTCCTGCAGAGTTCACTGTAGTCATTCCTACTTTCTCATTCATTGTTCACTCCATTTTATTTTTACGAGTTGACCACACTCACTTTAGGCCAGGATAGCATGCTTGCTTGGTTGTTGGCTTTAAAAATTTTTTTAGATAGTTTTATCTGTAGTTGTTTTTGGCTATGCTAGGGTCCCATCTATAGCTTTGCATTATTGGTGGCTCAGTGGAAAGAGTGTTACTTACAGAATCAAGTCTCTTTCGTTAGAACTAAAATTTTGCCTTTTTAAAAATGTAATTTGTTTAGATCTAGTAGTAGTATGTTGTTTTCATTCCTGACCTTCAGAGATGCTGAAAGTATTGGTATCTACTATCTAGGTCTGCTATCTGTCAGACAGTATTAATGTTAAATGCATGATGTCATCCCATTTCCTTAACGTCCAAATCTAAAAATCGGGATGAATCTATCAAGAAAAAACCCACAATGGTTGCCTTGAAAAAAAAAAGAAAAGAGAGCTTAAGACAAGGCAGCCCCCTTTTGGTTTAGAGGTAATGCCCCTGCGTAGAAAGCGATAAGTTCAGATTCAAAATGTGTTGTGGTTCAATTCCCATTTTGTGCTTGAAACTTTCCCACCATCCTCTAGACCATGAGTGGTGGTCTGGGTGCTAATCTTTTGTATGAGATGGTAAACCAAGGCCCTGGTGTAATATACATATATATATGTATGTAATAAAGGCCATGGCAACAAGAAAGTTGTCCCTGGCAAAATTCTGTAGAAAAAAGCCACTCAAGCAATACTGATTCAGTGATAGGGAAACAAAAAAAAGACCAAATGTAATGGGTGGCACTGGTCTAGTGATGACATGCTCTCCCCAGGGGAGCAGCACAGATTTAATGCAGAGAACTTTGCCAGTGACTTAAAGTGGAATATAACGCTTTGCCATGTTGTTTGGTACAAGAAGAATAGTCTCGTATTTCAAAGAAGCCCACAAAAAATCTGTCACGATCATAAAACACTTGAGTTGAAGAATGAAGAATGAAATCAGTTTATCCATACCAAGATCAGGCTGCATATTTTATTCATTCATTTTATTTATTTATTTATTTTTATTTCGAGGATAATGGAATGATCACTTATGTGCTTTCTTTTTTTCTTTTTTACATCCGGTTCCAGTGTGTGCAGTTTTGTAAACTTTGTCATCCATTCCCACTGTCACACAATGGCCTACTCTTCCGAAAAGCGGAGCAGGTTTTAACATGTGCTCAAGATGTTCTGCATGTGTTTGCACACGGGACCTTGGTTTATAGTCTCATCTGAAGGACTTTAAGGAGGAGCGGAGTTGGCACTGATGTTAACTTCAGAGGCTATTATCTTCTTGAACGAGATTCGAACCCAGGTCAGCAGATCACAAGCTTACCTAGGCTCAGGCAGATCATACATTATCTGGTAAACAATGTCTAGGTGTGTACTAATGTTTTAGGTGCATAAAATTGTGTGTGTGTGTGTGTGTGTGTGTGTGTGTGTGGTGTGTGTGTGTGTGTGTGTGGTGTGGTAGAGGAAGAGAGAGAGAGAGAAGAGAGAGAGAGAGAGAGAGAGAGAGAGAGAGAGAGAGAGAGAGGAGAGAGAGAGAGAGAGAGAGATTATCAATGATACTACATGCAAAACAGGAAAGATTTTCAATAAAAGTAATAAAAGCAGTGATGTGGTTGACTTTTTTTTTCATGTTCATAACCAACAATTATCCTTTTATGGTGGTTTTTAAAATAATAATTGAACGCACATGCCTGCAGGCGGAATGACAGGTATGATCAAATAAAGGTGCGGTTGATAGGTGTCATTATCAGCATACATGTACAACAAGGGGCCGTGGACAATCCCACAGCAGTGCAGAGCTTTGAAGCAGCATAAATGGGGATAACCACTTCCCTTTAGCGCCTGCCTGCTAAGTCTGATAATGCATCTGAGGCATGCGATGATGCTGTGAAGCCCCTGGACGGATTGACCCTTCAGCTTTCAGAGCAGTTTGAAAGTGACACGGATTACGAAGACTAAGCTTGACTGTGATTTATAAACTGTCTGCTTTGTCTATTTACTGATTTTTTCTTCTTTTTGTTTTTGAGAATTTAGCTATTCAAAATTTGGTATACTTTCCCTTATGTGTGTTGAAATTTTTTTTTTTCATAGTGATCAACTTGTATTGATCTGTTGGAATATATCTTGCCCATCTAAAAACAGCATCTATCCAAGCATGCAGTCATCCTCTCTTCCTTCTTCCCTCCCTCATTGGTCCCTCATTCTCTTTTTTTCATCTGTCAATCTGGCTGTCTTTCCATTTGTCTCTCACTCTGTCTGTCTCACTGTCTCTTGCCTGTCTGATTATTTTAAATTTTAATTCTTTTATTTTGAGGATAATAGAATAAGCACTCATTGTGCTTTTTTACATCTCGTCCTCTTTATATTATGTATTAATTGAAGTGTGTGTGTGTTTGTGTGTGTGTGTGTGTGTGTGTGTGTGTGTGTGTGTGTGTGTGTGTGTGTGTGTGTTATCTGGTGGAGTATCTGACATAAAGCCTGTTGACCTCAGACATTGCCTACCCATGCCTAATTTTTCAGTCTTTTAACCTATTAAAGTACCAACTGTCACTTTTTGGTTTTGTCTGTATTCTAATTTATTGTACTCATTGCATATATGAATTGTCTTTGTTCTCTATCTGTTCGTTTTTCTGGTTCTTATGTCTCTGTATTCTTTGTGTTCGCCTCTGTGTCTGTGTCTTTGTGGCACTCTTCTCTTCTCTCTCTCTCTCTCTCTCTCTCTCTCTCTCTCTCTCTCTCTCTCTCTCTCTCTCTCTCTCTCTCTCTCTCTCTCTCTGAAACTCTCACTGAAACACTCTGATTCTTTCTGATTCTCTCTTAGTCTAACTCTCCTTTCCATATTCTTATTGAGACTAAACAAACAAAAGTCTTAGATTCTCCTCATAACATTTGTTTCTGTATACCATGAACAATTAATTTATTAAACAAAAGAATAGAGGGGGGGAGGGAAGTTCAGATCCATAGGCTCTCTCATTCTGTTTAGAAAGATCTTTGAAAGTGTTACAGAAGCCATTTGTGATGAGATTAATGTCGTCCTCAATAGCTTGAACAGCATCACCACTATCACCTCTAAACAATGCTGTAGAAAAAAGATTCTGTAGTCTTTATTAGTTTATATGAGACAGATAAAAACAACTGTCAATGTCAACGACAGGTGTTTTTTTTTTTTTAGTTATTATTCAAAGGATCATGTCAGTGTGTTCATGATACAGATTATAATAATGTGACTGGGGTAGTGTTGAATTTGAGTGATGTCCAACTGTCCTGTTACCGAGCGCTTATCACCCCAGCCCCCGCTTTGCCCAGTGCGGCCTGTCCTGTCCTGTCCTCGCACACTGTTTGCTCATAGGGTGAGGAGACTTGGGTAACTGACCTCAGTCAGATACCACGGGGTGAGGTAACTCGCAGGTCAGCTTTGAATTATGAAGTCCGTTTTGTGCTTTCTCTACAGCTGGTAAAAGTATTAGCTTTCATAATTAACGAGCTGCTTGGTCGGTTGTTAGTATGCAGGAGAGAAGGAACGTTTTTATCCCTCCCTGTTTGGACGTGTATGGAAGCATATTCAGTCAGCCTTTTTGAACAAAAATCTGTCTGTATTGTACTGTTTTCTTCACAGCTGCTTCTGCATTTTATTCTTTATGTTAAAATTTTGAAATATATTTTCAATGCTATGTGAAATTAAAAGTAAAGCGTATTATCATCATATTGAAAAATGAAAGTCTATGTATTACCATAGAAACTACAGGCTGTGTTAAGTAGTTTTTTGCTTGAGAGTTTTGCGCACTGAACTGCAGTCTTGCCAATGCACTAGGACTAGATAAAGCGGCCTGCTCGTTCAGATGACCAAATATGGTTTATCAGCACTTGGGTGGCCAGCTTGGACAGATAGTGAGATAGAGTCAGTGGTAGTGGCGGCTTGGGAAAGCTCAATATGTAGCTGGACTATCTTGCAGGTATTTTCGTCTTATACTTGTCATTTATTTTGGTACCTTTATCCAGCTTCATTATACTGTAGTGTACGATGATGGTGGCATCGGTGGTTGAAAAGACACTTGGATAGGGGACAAGAAGAAAAAGAAAGACAGACAGAAAGAAGTTTTAAAAAAAGAAACGAAAAAAAAGCCAGCAACCATCCCTTAACAGCGCTTGTAATGACCCGTGACGTTTAGAGGCAATTATGTAATATTACGCCCGGCAGGTTAAAGGGAAGAAAGGTGATAGCTTTGTGGAAGGGGAGTGGTAGAGGTGGTGTATCCAGGCAACAGTGCCAGAAGGCAGGATTGTAGTGTCAGAGATAAGAAGCCGCGGGAGGATGAAAGCCCTGATGGTTTTTGACGTTTTTGCCTGATCCCTGGTGTTGCAGATCATGCCACGAGCTGAGCCTGGCCAAGGAACAGATCATTGGCTTGCAAAGCACACAGGCCACTCTGAGAATCGAGGTAAGTGCGTCACCCTGTGACTCATAGCTGCCGGTTTTGGGGTTTTTGTTGGGTTTTTTTGGTAGTTGATGGCGAGTACGCACAACGTTGCTCGAGGTACTTATGTTACTTGTTCTTATTCAGTTATTGAAATGAGCCGTGAGGGTAAAAATGCAAATGAATGGACCAGCGAACATGTGGAAAGTTCATGTGATTGTACGAAGCATGTGAATATATTCAGTACTGTAGCAGATGAATTCATGTGTCACAGGCATATTCACATGTATAATACAGAGTGGCAGGGGAGGTTAGAGATGAAGAGGGACATGGACTCTCATTTAGGTGTTTGCAAAAAGTGTGCGCACATGCATGCTTGCTTGCAGTTGCATACACACACACAGTGACACACATTCACACCCCCCCAAAAAAAAACCCTCACTTTAAAACAAAAATGTAAGTGTGTGGACACACACACACTCACAACACACACACACACACACACACACACACACACACACACACACACACACACACACAGTCACACACACCACACACACCACACACACACAACACACACACACTCACACACACACACACCACACACACACACACTACACACACACACACAACACTCAACACACCACACACACACACACACACACACACACACACACACACACACACACACACACACACACACACACACACACACACACACACACACACACACAGATTAAGCACATGCTCAGACTGCCATTTTACAGTTTTCTTTCAGTAGAATCTAAGAAATTAGTGTGAAGAAATGGTGACCAGATAGACATTGTGGGGACAAAAAATTGTTTGTGTTGCAGAATGAACGTCTGAAGAGAATCATCCGAGAAGCTGAGGAGAAGGCAGAGTCTGCAGAACTGCAGATCAACAGCATTTCAAGAAGTACCGAGCTCAGCTGGAAGAAAAAGAGGTACTGGTACTTGACTTGAATATCTTAAAAAAAAAAATTTAAATTAGGGAGAAAAATTGAAATTGAGGAAGTCTTTCAGTGTGTGTGTGTGTGTTGTGTGTTTGTGTGTGGTTGTTTCTGTTTCTGTTTCCGTTTCAGTTCTTTATTGATTTCATAGGCAATAAATAAGCTCTTATGGGCTTTTTTTTCACACTCAGACCCAGTGTATATGTGGTTTTGTAAATTTATTTTGTCATCCATTCCAACAGGCACTCATGACCTTCTCTTCCAAAATGCAGAGCAGACTTTACTGTGTGTGCAAAATGTTCCGCATGCATTTGCACATAGGACCTTTTGTCTCATCTGAATGACTTTTGTAGGGGAGTGGAGTAAGCACTTGTGTTATCTCCTCTGTGTGTGTGTGTGTGGTGTGTGTGTGTGTGTGTGTGTGTGTGTGTGTGTGTGTGTGTGTGTGTGTGTGTGTGTGTGCATGCATGCATGCATGCGTGCATGCGCGCGAGCATCCAGATAACACTAGTGCATAAAGTATGTATATATATAAGTGTGTATGCAAGTATACAGTTATATATTTGTATTCAGAAATATATTGATTGATCGATCTTATCAGTTTTTCAATTGTTTTTTTAAGGCATCTAGTAAAATGTACAGATTTTGAAAATGAGAACAATCAGACATGATGTACACCATATTTTATGTAGCGTGCACTGGTAAGACATAAAACCACACGATCTGCGCATGTTGTAAATACACATTTTGCATGCAACATAATGAAATGACAGTGACAAATATGACTGTCCATCACATAATGAGTCGCAGTGCACCAGAGGTCAGTTTTTAGTTCTGTTTTTAATTTTTAATCTTAAAAACTATTCAGTACCAAAAAACCACACCAGATTCAGAAGTGGACAGTTCTATGAAAAGTCATTGCCCATTGAAAAGCTAGACTCGAGGAAGTGACTGAATGAGAAATTGACAAATTTTGCAATGTATTAGAGGGTCAGGATGAGGGATTGAGTGTTTAAACGAGTTTTTAAAGCAAAAGGAAACAAAATTACATCTTGATATGTCGGTTCAAGGTAAAAGAAAACTTAAAAGTTTTACAGTGAATCAAAATCTCAAAAATCAACCTCGTTCCCACCTGCCTAAAAATCCCTTCCTGCAGAAAAATGGGTCAGGTGCAGTGTCACTCATTTCATGGTGGAGGGTCAGACATATCTTGTGCTATTCTATAGCGCCAGATGTTTCGTTCCTATTGCAAATGCTGCACTGGTGAATGTGCATGTCATTGTAATGAAAGCATCATGTGATTAGTAGAGATGGTGTGCAGATGGATGGATGTTAGCAGGGTTCGCGCTAGGATTTTTTAAAACCGGTACTGGGAGTTGCCATTTCAGAGATATCTTGACCAACTCCCCCAAAATCGGTCCCCAGAAAATAAAATCCGGTACGTACTGTGAACAAAACAAAACTATTCAGTGAGGGGGTGGGGGAGGGGGGGATTGTTCGGCAGCAAAACTAAACGAATCTCTCGGACTTTGACTGCC
>CM060320.1:25746274-25756274 GCA_030674155.1 Stramonita haemastoma
GTGAGAAAGAAAAATGAATGGGATATCTCCTGTGTAAAACAAGCCTTGTGCTTTAGTAAAAAAAAAAAAAAAAGCATTCGTTTAAACTGCTTTTGAAATAACTGCTGTGAGCGTGAATGTAGTGTATAGTTGTTTAAAAAAAAAAAAAAAAAAAAGCACGCAGTTCTGTGGCTGTAGTTCTTCAGCTTGTGCCGCGTATCTTGGTTTTAAATTAAAGGCGTTATCTCTGGCGATTCCACAGCTGCTTGGCAACTATCAAACTCAGTGTATACATGAATTCCGCGAACCGAGAATATTAAGTTTGGATTTCTAAGTGGCAGTAAGTTGGATAGTTGTAAACCTTGCCATGTTATCATCTAGATTTTTTTTTCTTTTTTACTTTCTTTGTAATAAGGGTTGTTTTTTGTTTTTTTTTAGTACGTTCTTTTAACATTGACATAAGTATTAGTTGACAAAAGGGTTTAAAAAAAAAAAGGCAGCTTCATAAATCATTATCTGATGTAAGTTTTTAATGTAAACATGGTTACAGTCTTGAAAGTGGCCAGTTGAAGCCAAGAAGAAGGCATAGACAGGTTAGAGCATGTGTACACGCTCATGCGCGCATACTTGTATACATGTTAGAATGCACAGTCACACATACACACACACACACACTCACACACTACACACACACACACACACACACACACACACACACACACACACACACACACACACACACACACACACACACACCCAGAGTGACGCACTCACACATACTCTGTCTCTGTCTGAATCTATCTCACACATATGCACACAGAGGATCATAGTTCAAAAGAAAAGGATATGCGCTTTCAGAACAAAGAAGAAGTTGCAAGGTTTTCTCACTTTTTTCTTTCTTTCTTTCTTTTTCTTTTTTTTTTATAGAAAGGAGACCAAAACTTAAATGATGTGTTTCTCTATTATTGGTGGGAATTGTACACACACACACACACACACACACACACACACACACACACACACACACACACACACACACACACACACACACACACACACAACACACACACACACACACCCCACACACACACACACACACACACACACACACACACACACATACACACATGTGCAAAACATCACACCTTAAGTGTCCTCTTTCCTTTTTACTTCACATTGATTGATTAACCAAAAAGATTTCATAGTTGTGTTAACAACACCTTAGCACAAGTCCAGTTAGGATGTGATGTTCCTCCCACAAAGACCTATTAGTATTACCACACACAGCATGCACTGACAGACACGGATACACACACACACACACACACACACACACACACACACTCACACTCACACACTCACACTCACACACACACACACACACACATACACACACGCACACGGTGTCACACATGGTGTCACACACGGTGTCACACACTTAGACAAAGAGGGTAGACGAGTGTAGCCATGACTCTGCTTGAGACACTGTGTGATGCTTGTACTTTAATTCATGGAAAGCACAGTGTTGTGAAATTAATTAACCGACGCGACAGGACGTATCTCGACTTGTGTAGCAGGATGCAGTGACAGATGAAGTTGGCCTGCGAGAATAGCAGTGCATTTTCGTGCCACTCCCCAAAAACTGCTGTTTTCAGCGGGAAAGTGATTTGCTGTCAACTGCACTGTCTAATGAGTCATCCCTGAAAGCAAGTGTATACTATAGTATTAGTTAAGCAGGTGAAGATGAAAGCAGAGAGAGGTGGTGAGATGAAGGAAGAAGAACGGTGGTGTGTGGTGTTCATGCGGTGAGCGAGCATTTTGAAATTTGTACACTTTAAAGTCAGTTTTCTGTGAAAACTGGTTCCTTGACTATGAGAGAAAAGGAAAATTATATGTATAATTACATGAAAATAAATGTAATCAGCATTCTCTTAACTAGTCTGTTATTATCATTTTCCACTGGTGGGGCAGAAGGAAGGTGAGATGAGGGAAGTTTTGTATGTTGTTGTGTATGGTGAGCACTTTGAAATTCTTATTCTTGGATTACAGAGTCAAGTTTTCTTTTAAAACAGGTTTATTTTTAAGAGAAAAAGAGATTCATATTTGAGAGAGAGCAGCAACTGTCATGACCATTCTTTTAAATGTATACTGTCCACAATCATTCTCGCTGTCTGGGTACTTTATCAAGACACATTGAGAATGAAATTGGTGATAAGTACTTGTGAAAAGAAGCATTGCTAAAAATTGTATTTTGTTCATATTGCAAATCCTGAAATATCTTTCTTTGAATTTTGAAAGATTTCTCTGGTTTTTTAAAAACCTTCTTAAAATTTTTTTTTTTATTATCAACCCTGACTGCTGAATAGAAATGTACAACCGGATTATATGAAATGGGAGTGTAGTTTTGTGAGTAAATTCTGTAAATTTCATTTTGTGTGTGCATGGATGCTCTCCAGAAGCAGCAAGCTGTCAAATAGGCATGCTAGTTAAGTCATTTTATGAGCATGAAACCTGACACAAAAGTTAATCTGTGAGTAAGCAAAGTTCATATCTAAGGTCATGGCATACACAAGGATGGAATTTTTTATTGATTTGAATTTTAAAGTTGCATCAAGATCCAAATAATCCAAACACTTGCATGCATGCTTACACACTGCATGAATGCACACAACACACGCGCACACACATGCATGCAGGTGCGCACACGCATGAGCGCACGCGCGCGCGCGCGCGCGCACACACACACCAACACACACACACACACACACACACACACACACACCACACACACACACACACTTCTACTGGTACAGCTGTATTCACAATTAAAAACATGAAAATGTTTGTCACCCTCTCTACAGCTGTCATCAAAGCACATTGGTAAACATACCTGCATGCTGAATTCGTAGAGCTACACAAATTCTTTATGAAACTGGATTAAATAAACCCTTGTTTCTTCTGTGTGTGTGTGTGTGTGTGTGTGTGTGTGTGTGTGTGTGTGTGTGTGTGTGTGTGTGTGTGTGTGTGTGTTATTGTTAAATCCCAGTTTGGGAACAGTTATACACCAAGGGAATTTGTGTTAAGAAGTTCTGTAACAGATAGTGGGGCTGCACCATGTATGCATTTGTGTGTACATCATTTATCCACCAAAACCTCTTGAACAAGCAGCAAAGAGATGTGGGCTGTTTGTGCCCAAGTAGCTTGCAATATAAAAGCAATTTTATATCAAATGAAAAGTGTATACTGCACTGAGTTAGCTATACATGATGTTACTAAGTGGGAATGACTAAGGAGATCCGGATTTTAAATGAAAAGAAATGTTTTAAGAAACAAAACCAGCCCTACTGCCCAATCTAGGACAGAAAATTTGTCAAGCTTGTCTTCTTGAGTCAGTGGACCCGGGTGGCCGTACAGAGCTGGCATGCAGGCAGAGAAGTCTTATGTTTGCCTTGCATGCGTGCTAGCAATGAATTGGGGCCGGTGGAGGAGAGTGAAATAATAGCGGAGCAGGCAGTGTGTGAGTAAACAGCGTTGCTGTCCCAGCTGTTTGCATTGAATCATGACTGGTCTGCTGCCAGGGCTGTTTTTTTTATTTTTTATTTTATTTAGCACCGACAGCCAGCCTGACACTCCTGTCGTCATACAGCATGCTGTTCAAGACTACATGTTCATTTTGTTGACAAGAGGAAAACGGTTTTCCTGCTCAGAATTGATGGAGGAAAAAGGGATTGGTGGAGGGAAAGGGAGGGAGGGAGAGAGGGAGGGGGGGGAGAGAGAGAGGGGGGAGGGAGAGAGAGAGAGAGAGAGAGAGAGTGTTACACATGTTGTGATTAATAGCAACAAAACGTTAGGTGTTTTGAGAGAGAGAGAGAGAGGGAGGGAGAGAGAGAGGAGAGAGAGAGAGAGAGAGAGAGAGAGAGAGAGAGAGAGAGAGAGAGAGAGAGA
The DNA here is from genome assembly GCA_030674155.1 of Stramonita haemastoma. Lineage (NCBI taxonomy): Eukaryota > Metazoa > Mollusca > Gastropoda > Neogastropoda > Muricidae > Stramonita > Stramonita haemastoma. The sequence goes on from CM060320.1 coordinate 25,750,199, forward strand.
GAGAGAGAGATTGCATGTGTGGTGTTAGTTTATAGCAGCAAAATATCAGACATTGAGAGAGAGTGTGAGAGACAGAGAGTGGATATGCAACATTTTTTTTTTTTAAATGGCATCAGTGTTTTACAGCCCTTTAACCAGGGGAGGGGGGAGGGATGAATAAGTGGCAAACAATCATTGTAAGAAAAGCAACAAAAAAAGAAACAAAGAGTGATTATTTGTTCCGAGTGTTAGACAGTTTTCCGACAGGGAAACCATGGCAGTGTCTTTCTGCTGGCAGTCATATGAAATGTTGCATATCACTGGCAACTGAACTGACACAGTGTGTCAAGTTTCCTCAGCAGACACGATCATCCCATATCCTTAACCTTAATTCTCTCTGTGCCAGAAGGCACATAAGGCCTGAATCATCCCATATAGCTTTTCTGAATAAGACCACGAAGAGCATGCAAGGCCTGCTATGCACATGGTTGACCAAGGCGTCGATACAAGCAAGGACAGTCAAGTTGGTTTTATACCCTGTTTTAATCTGTATATAGTTGCACAGTTTTAATTAATATGAGTTTTAAAATGTGACAAGGTGACAGCCCCGATATGGCCTGTGCGGTCGGCGGGGCTCAAAGCAACATCATTGGATTGGATTGGTCTAAGTCTTTGGGTTGGAGGTTCAGGGGGACAGTCGTTTGAGAGACGTTGAAGTGGTTGCCACCTGAGGTGGATTACTTACTCAGTCTGGCTCTGTGTTTGAGCTGATACCATCATAAGTAGGGGGCTTAGTAGGAGGTGTTCTGCGTATGTTAGCTCTAAGCTCAGAAAAGGCACCACTGAACACCATCAAAGTGACCTAGCGGAAGTGCAGGGCCCCTCTGGCTGGTAGGGCCTATGGTTGCTTAATATTGATGGGTTCCCTGTGGACTTCAGACCCCGGGGGATGAGACCTAACAAATCCGGGTATGGCTGTGGCAGGGAGATTGGGATGAGCGGCATGGGAGCAGCAGGAAGGGGATGTCACGGGAGATAAGGCAGCCAAAAAAAAAAAAAAAAAAAAAAAATGCATGCACTCTGGTGTCTTGTTTCTAAGACATCATGCCTGAAATGGGAGTGTGGCTTCCATAATGCTTGGCAAAAACAGTCACAAATGCAAACATTTCGCCATTGGTAAACCTCAGAACTTTAGGATTGAAAAAAAAAAAAAAAAAATGAAGTAACAGTATGTCTGCATCTTCTATACAAGAGAAGCAAAAGAATTTTTTCATGTGTTGCAATTTAGAATTAAAGCAACAAAATCTCAGATGCTTTGGGAAAGAAGGAAAATTGACAGGTTGCAGTTAAAAGCAACAAAACCTTAAATGTTTTGACACAGAGAGAGAAAGAGAGAGAGAGAGAGAGACAGACAGAGAGACAGAGAGAGACAGAGAGAGACAGAGAGAGACAAGGCAAGGCAAGGCAAGGCAAGGCAAGGCAAAATTCTTTTATTCGAGGATAATAGATAAGCACTCGTGTGCTTTTTTACATCCAGTCCCCGCCCTTTTCAGGGGTAACATCAAGATAAAAAGATAGCCTCAACATGAAATTCTTTCCTTCTCTTGTATAGAAGATGCAGACTAAAACAACAACAATTATAAAGGTCCAAATACCAAGAGAAACAAACCATACCAGAGAAAAGAGAAGAGAGAGAGAGAGAGAGAGAGAGAGAGAGAGAGAGAGAGAGAGAGAGAAGGAGAGAGAGAGAGATGCACAGTTTATGATTAACAGCAACAGAACCTCAGATGTTGATCACTCTTATTTCATTTTTTGTGTGCTCTCCCTCTACAGAAAGCTGATGATTATTGCATGGCTTGTTTGAATTCAACAGAAGGAATGCAGCCATTGATTTTTTTGTTGTTGTTTGTTTGTAATCAGATCTGGTGGAGAACAGGCTTGTACCTTGTTAATCAAAATTCATGGAATTAACAAGTGCTTTGAAAGGAAAACCTTTTTGAAATTACCATAAAAACCCTTTCACCCATTAATTTACACTAAGGTCAATCTGTATTGCATTACCTGGCTTTATTGGTTTTCCGTTTATGATTGTTTTTGTCTCTGCTGATATTAAAACTGAACTGGACTGCGATCAGTGGTGCATACAAAAAGGATTTTGTCTGTCCTTTGAATATTTAAAATTTCATTTTGTTTTCCAACAGTGATATTTTTGGGGGTCTGTTTTATGCCTGCTTGGATGGGAGTATACTGTGACAATATTCATGGCTTTAAGCAGAAAGTACATAGCTACTAAATAGCAATTAATATGCAGGAAATTAAAAAAAAAATCTTTATTCATTGCAACACAAAAAGGCAGAACTCGGCTCCTGTAGCAAACTTTTTGTCTGCTTTTGTGCCAGTGCAAACTGCTTCAAGAAAACAAAGGAAATTTGTGAACGCAAGTTGCTGCATCTGAAAGATTTCGTGTAGGAAGTGAAGAATGTACCCCTGTCTGTTATGGTGTCTGAAAAAGATTCATGTTTTCAGATGATAAGTATTCTTCCCATGTCTGCCTTTGAATCTTTAATTTCACTGATTCAAGAAAAGGGGGGACGAAATTGATTATTGAGTTTTTTCATTTCTTGGAGATTTTCCCCCACAGCTCAACCCTAGAAATTGCAGGATGATGAAAATTATTACATTTTATTACTTTTTTTCTCAGTCTTTTGGCCATTTGGTAATTTTTATCAGATATACTGATCAGTCTGAAGAAAAAAGCATGGTTAGCCAATTGTCAAACACCTTCAGTTAGGTAGATAGATAGGTAAGTTTTCAATGCAGATCTTTATCTGCTGTCTTTATGGAGAGGTTTTTATATTATATAGCCTGTGTATATTAGCAAACATCCACCAGCTAAACCCTTGATGCATAGAAAAGAAACCAATGGTAGTATTTTATTCGCTTTGAATAATAATTGCCAAAATAATTATTTTAATCATAAGTATTTTTAGTACCGTTTTTTTTTATATGTGAAAAGAGATTCAACTGATAGTTTACCTGTACCCAGTCTTTTGTTAGACAAAGGTGAGAAGAAGGTGTGCGTTTTTGACAGAAGGTGAAGGAATTTCCCCTGACACTGATAGCTTTAAATCTGTTTTCCATGGGTCAGCGCACACCTACTGTTGTCGCCACCCTCCTGTCTTCCCATCTCTCTTTATTTTTATCTCCAGTTTCAAGTACCAACACTTATCATGTTGTCAGTCATCCTTGGTTGAACGAGCGGTTATGTACTGCAGACCTCAGACTGTGGTCACGTTGACAGAGGAAAGCACTATCATTTCCCTGGTAACACAAGCCTCTGTTATATTGTCATGATTATTATAATGTCATTGCCATGAAGGGAAGCAAGTCTCCAATTTATGATAGTATTGTAAGACTAGACAACACCCTTGCACAAAAGAACTTGGTAAAACATTAACTTGCAGTTCACATGGTAGGGTGGGAACAGGAATAGAGCATGCAAATACACTTTCCAGTTTAAAAACTTTCTTCAGGTTTTCTGCCCAGGTTGTAGATGACAGAGAGAACTCTGAAAGGGAATCAGTTCCCAATGAAACTAATGACAGTGTACTGCCAGAGACTCTGTTGTTGAGATTGTAACGGTCAGGTAATTGTTCCCTTGTTTTCTGATCTGTGAATGATACTACCACTGAAGCTATCACGATCCTTTTGGTGGAGTAGGTGTCAATGAATGGCATTACGGCAGAAACCCCAATCCTATGGTTAAGTTACTTTCAGTGGAAAAAAACCCAGCCTTATTTGGGTTATAACAATGGAAAGAACTATTCTGTAGTTTGGGAGTTGTTTTTGTTTTTCCCTTTTTTTCTTTTCTTTCTTTCTTTCTTTTTTTATGTAATGGAAAAGCACCTCACTGTTTCATTCTGTGTGATGTCAAGATGAAAGGAAAATGCCATCCTTCTTGCAGTTGTCACAGGAGAAAATGCCATCCTGAGCTGTGTTACAGAATATCACGTGTCAGGAAAATTTTTTTCCATCCAATGTATTGTGTAACGGAAAATTTCCACCCTAGCATATACCATGTTGGAGGAAATGTTTATTGTGTGTGTGTGTGCTGTACCAGAAGAAAAATACTTTCCTATGTTGTGTGGGCTGTTCCAGAGGAAATTTCCATTGTCAAGTCAGTGGTAGGAAAATTCTATTGTTGGAATGTGGTGTAGGTAAAATGTCCACCCTGTGTAACACGAGAACAAAATGTCCATGCTAAGTAGTGCAGTTATAGGACAAAGTACTTGATTCAGACTTAGAGGTTGTGGTCAAGATTACCAATCAGTGGTTTATTTTGTGGTCAGCAATTTACAACAACAATTATAATTGTTGTTTTGTTTTGGTTTTTAAGAAAGGAGAGGAATGTGCACCATTTTCTTTTGTCACTGAAAGGGAGGTAGGGACCTAAAGAGCAGCAAAAAGCAGCAAATGACAAAAAAACCAAACTCATGCACACACATGGGCACTGGCTGGGAAAAAGCACATAAGTGCTTATTTCATTATTCTTGATATAAAATAATAAACACACAATGCACACACACACACACACACAAACTTACACACACACACACACACACACACACACACACACACACACACACACACACACACACACACACACAACACAGGTTTGATTCCCGGTTGAGAGGATTTTTCCTTTGGAGTTAACATCAGTGCTGACTCCACTCCCCCAAAAGTCTTTTGGATGAGACTATAAACCGAGGCCCTGTGTGCGAATGCATGCAAAACATCTTGCGCACACGTTAAATCCTGTTCCGCTTTTCTTAAGAGTAGGCCATTGTGTGCCGGTGGGAACAGATGACATTTACAAAACTGTGTACACACAGGGACTGGTTGTAAAAAAGCAGCATATGATTGTTCATTCCATTATCCTTGATATAAAAGAATAAATAAATAAAAATAAATAAACACACTCTCTCTCTCACATACACACACACACACACACACACACACACACACACACACACACACACACACACACACACACACACACACACACACACACAGAGGACCTCAGTCTGGTGTCTAGACAACGTTGGAGAGAGGACTCTCCTACCCCAGTCAGGCTGGCGACACCTCCGTAAGTCCTGTGTTAGGTCATTGCCAAACATCAGCCAGGCCTCTGTGTGTGTGTGTGTATGCCAAAATTTTGCCAGATCAAAAGCTGTAGTCTCAAGCCCAGGAGATTTGATCCCCAAAGGTTGGCATGGGAACAGAGGCTCCGTGCTACCTGACACACACACACACACACACATACCCCACACCACACCATACCATGGCGCCTCCAGGGTGGGACAGCAGCCATCACGTGTTACTTCACTACCCACCCCAACTTGTCCCACCCAGATCTCCAATTTTCTACCCTCCCCCCCTCTTCCACTGTCCCAACACACCCCCCCCCCCCCACCTCACCCTCCCCCCCCCCCCCCCCCCCTTCTTCTAGGACAGTGTGTTGGCTTGCCATGTGAATAGACAGGAAGCGTGTGATAGGAGGAGATCGAGTTCATGCAGCAGGGAAAGAGAGGGGGGGGGGGGGGGGGGGGGGGGGGGGGAGAGAGGGGGGGACCAGAGTGGCCCAACCACTTAGTTCTGCTGTTGATTTATGCACAGCCTCCCTCCCCCTCTCCTCCCCCCCCCCCTACCCCTTCTTCCCCACCCACCCACCCACCCACCCGTGTCCCTCCTCCTTCTCCTCCTCCACCCCACCTACTCAGCCCCTTTCAGACAGTCTACCCGCCATTGGGCTTTTACCCAGGCTGCTTTGGAGGTCTCGCTTGGCCAGGTTCTAGATTTCTTTAGAACAAGCGGGTTAACGTTTAACGGCTAGGCCGAGTGCTGTCGTCTGTCGTCTGCGATTGGAACCGGGGGGTTGTGGTCAGCTAGAAGCAGAAGATATATTTTTCTTTTCTTTTTTCATATCATTATAGCTGACTCAAACAAAAACCTTTAAAAATATAAGAATTGGTTCAAGAACCATTTCAAAACTGTAACATTTATGAATAAAGGAATAGTTGCATACTTGTGGTATGAT
>CM060320.1:25761274-25843774 GCA_030674155.1 Stramonita haemastoma
TTAGATGAAATTGAAAGCCGGACTTATGGATTTGTGACAGAATCATACCAGATTATTACAGATCAGACACAGACACAGACTAATGAATTATTAAACCAGACTGAAACCTTACAGATTAGGTACAAAGTTGGGTATGATGGATTAGTTGGTGAACATGATGATTATGGTAACAGTGATAACGAATATCTAAACATCACATTTTTGTTGTTTTATGTTTTTTAGGTTGTTTTGTTTTCCTAAACATCACATTATCTTTTTAGAAAATGTACTCAGATGGTCAGACAGAAGAATGAAAGCAAGCATTCGTGATGAACTCTCAGAGTAAAGACGAAATATTGGCTGAAATTGACAAGCGCAGACTGAGATGTGTAGGTCATGCCAACAGAAACACACAGACAAATCTGATGATGACAGTTCTCTGAGGTAAGGTTGAGGGCAGAAAGAAAAATAGGCAGACCACCAACATCCTACATCGCCAACATCACTGAGATCAGTGGTCTGGAAGGAGTACAGGAGATGGTAGAAATGAGCAGGAACAGAGATCATATGGTGAGCCCTGGTGGCATTGGCAAGGAGCTCCTACTGAGGACAGTGGTGATAGAGACAGTGGAGGGTTTTTTTTTGATATGACAAGAGAAGCTGAAATCATGTACACAGTTCAAATCAATCGGACAGGACTGCACTGATTTATACACTCGTGAAATTAAGAGAGAAAATAGTTTTGATGGGGTATGAAAGGTGGTGCTGGGGTCAGAAAGATGGTTCTTTATTGGTGTTTTGTTTTGTCTGCCTAAAGAAATCTGTTGTGGCGCGACGACTATAAGCTGTCTTCTTTTTTTGATGAATAGATGCTTTTGTCTGAAAGCCATATTTGACATGTTGACATATGATTTCAATGAGTATGTGACAATTGAGCTGTCGAGTCAATCTGCAGCAAGGAATTTGTCATTGTCTTCTATGTCTGTGGTTATTTTCTTGTTTAAAGCATGAGAACAAGAATGCTTAGATGTTCTTACCATGTAGTGATCAAGACTACAAACCAGTGAAGAAAAGAATTATATAAGAATGAGCCTGTGAGTGCAGAAACGTGATTTTACAGTAGTGTTGCATAGGTAATTGTTAAGAGTTTCAGCTTCTTTATCTTTGTTGGGTGTGTCTTTCAGCTTTTGTCCAGTAGTGCTGTCTTCATGTCACTGGCGCTTTTCTCACATAAGAAAGATGACACAAGTTTGTCACTTGACACATGACAGGCATATGTGCATGTCAAGAGATTGGTTTTCTCACAGAAAGTTATTTCTTCATGTGTGTCAGGAGTGTTCTCTGTAGTGTTATCCTAGGCAGATGCAAGTGTAACAAGCCCACCCATGGTGAAGCTGCAGTAACGTCACTTTCTGTGGCCCTGTCATCTATAACAAAGGATGACATACTAACCTGTTAAGAGTGTACTGCAGCCATTCTCACCAACTTTCCGCTGCATTGTGTTGTCTTACCAGTCTCATTGAATGGGCGCAAAAGCAGAGGAACTGTTCAAAATAGAAACTGTTTCTCAAGCTCTGTTCAGGCCTGAGTACTTCAGAACTTGGCCACTTTGATAGGTGCTGCATTTCATTCGAGGCCCTCATGAGGAAAGGTACTGTCAGTGCTTGTTACACTTACAGCAGTTTTGAAAATCAGTTGTTGAGAACTCCGATGTTGGGTTGTTTGAACTAAAAGACTGTTTTCTGTCTAGTTTGGTGATTGTTCTGAGATGAACAATTTTTTAAATCTTAAATGTGAAAAAAAAAATTGGATGGAAAGTGGTTGCATACGTGCACAAAAAGTGTGCATGTTTTTGTGCACACCACTTCGTTCTTTCCATCTTTCAATGTATACATGTACGCTTGCAGAAGCAAGTACTTCAGTTGTTCATGTAAATTTTCGCTGTCAAGATCTGTGGAACTATTTTGCACTAGGCTTGAGAAAATGAGAGACAGGAGAGGCAGAACAGCAGACCTGGGGGTGTTATATTGCGTCATGTAATGGAGTACTGTGTTGTGCACTGATGTGCATGGCACAGAGAGGCACGCTGGTGCAGTTTAGTGTCATTGGTGCTTTGTGTTGAAGTGCAGCACGTCACTTAAATTTAGCAGAGTGTGGTTCAGTGCAATGTGATATAGTGTGGTACTTTGTTCAAGGTGGATCTGTGCTGTGGTGTGTGTTACTGTCCAGCACAGCATGGTGCAGTGCAGTACAACCAAATATTCTGATAGTACTTTTTCAGAATTATGGCATTGTCTTATTTATGCTGCTTAATTGTGCACATGAACATTTGTACTGTGTACTTGTGTCAGTCTAAAATCACTTGTTAGTGGATAGACGTTAAAATGAAGACACACACACTTGTGTGAGAAGGAAGGTGGCAGGACGGTTGAGAAATTCACTTGCCTAACAAGTAAACTGTTAGGTTCTAGGTTTAATAACCAGCCATGTTTTTCTTCCCAGTTTGACAGGAAATTTGAACTGAATGTCTAATGTTTGGGAGGAGACTCTAAACCAGTCTTCCCCGTGTGTGCTGACAGACTTGTATCTGTCAAAAGAACCTGTGACAGTTGAAAATTGGACAGAACTGGAAGATACTTCTCGACTGTCCTAGCAAAATTAGTGGGTTCTCATCTCAGCTAGATCTATCCCTTAAGTCAAAATGCAGCTATCTTTAAGGGTGGGCAAAAACAGTCACATACGCAAAAATCTGATGCATTTGTAAACCTCGTAGCTCTAGCTGGGAAACCAAAAAAAAAAACCCAGAGGGAATTGTGCATGCATACATAAATGTTAATAACTATGTGTAAGCATGCTTGTGTGGATGCTTCCTGTAGTGATTTTCAAAGTCCATTCATGCTTGATGATATCTGACTAATACTGAGTAAAGGAGAGAAAGGGCATATACTGACGGGAAAGATATTGGACACACATGTTTGGGCATATGTGCCGGCTGAGGGTATGCATGCATATGTGTACATGTTGAACAAGTGCAAATTTTGAATGTTTGCTGTTGATTGCATGTGCATGTTTAATCATACCTGTAAGTTTACAGAAGCTGTGTTCTTTATATGGGCACGTACCTTGTGCATACACACTCCCTTTTATGATTGTAGTTTTTATCGCTAGTGGCAATATCCTGGCCCCTTTCCACTCCCTCTACTCTCATCCTCATCACACACACACACACACACACACACACACACACACACACACACACACACACACACACACACACACACACACACACACACACACGTACACACGCCAAGAACGACAGGAGAAAAAAATGTATTTTGACCTGTAGCCGAGTGCAGTGCAGGTGTATCAGTCACCTGTGTGAAAGAACAGCAGAGACAGGTTTCTTTATTCTCTCCCTCTTAAAACACTGACTGGACCATTGCCAGGTAAAGGAGTGGGGGGAGGGGGGGGAGGAGGGGTAGGAGATGGAGGGACAGAAGAGGAGAAGGAAGGGAAGGGAATATTGCGATATTGACCTGATAGGTTTGCTAACATTAACTGGCTGGGCCTGACTCATTGATTTTGGGCCGGCCGGCCTGCACTTTGTCTTCGTGGTTCTGCCGCGGTTTTGGACCTTGGAGTTGGGCGACCAGTGTCGTGTGTAACTTGACCAGTGCTGACAGCGGCTTTGCTTGCCTGGTTTATTGATGTGTTGATTGGATTGATTGATATGATTGATTTATCTTGCTGGTTGATTTTAGAATTTTGCGTCACAGTCAAACAGTGAGGTTTCCACTAGGCACATGACTGTTAAGACGAAAGTTCAAGTATTTCCAAGGGCATAAGTTCAAACTCCTTTTTAACATCTATTCACAAATTGTGATATTAGACGGGAAGAGAGAGAGACAGAGGGGGAAGGGTGTGTGAATGTCAGGGAAGGAGGGTATAGTTGGTAATGTATGGAAGGTGGAATTTCAGGGATCAATAGGGCCTACATGTGGATTGATGAAAAACCTTTACGCGGATTGATGAAAAACCTTTACGTTACTTACCTACTAAACTACAATGAACAAAAAGGAAAATGCAGTTCTAACAATTCCTAACAAAAACAGTAATTCCAACGAAAAAATGTAAAGATAATTTCAATGAGAAAAAAAAATCGTAAGTGCATAAGTGTGTGTGTGTGTGTGTGTGTGTGTGTGTGTGTGTGTGTGTGTGTGTGTGTGTGTTGTGTAAGTATTGTTTATCACTAGTCATGGCAGACTTCTGTGTCTGAAATTTTAGCTGCTCTCCCTGGGAGAGTATGTCACCACAAGAGTGCACACCCATATTTTTTTTTAAACTGTCTACATGATATGATTTATTTCCCTTTCAGAGTGACTTTTTTCTAAAGAATTGTGCCAGGAGCAACTCTTTTGTTGGCATGGCTTTTTTTATGTGCTCTGAATGAGTGTTACACATAAAACCTTGGTTTATCATCTAATCTGAAAGACCGGCACTCAGACCACCATTCATGATCTAGTGCTGGAGGAAAAGTTTTGGGCAAAAATGTGTGTGTGTGTGTGTGTGTGTGTGTTGTGTTGCATGTGTTGTGTTTCTTTTATATATAACAGAATTTCATGTCTTTTGGTGGTGTATGCTGTGGTTAAGATTGTCATCTGTTCCCACCGGCACACGATGGCCTACTCTTACGAAAAGCGGAACAGGATTTAACGTGCGCGCAAGATTTCTGCGTGCGTTCGCACACGGGGCCTCGTTTAAAGTCTCATCCGAAGGACTTTTGTGGAGAGTGGAGTCAGCACTGATGTAACTCCAGGAAGAAAATTTCCTCGACCGACTCGAACCCGGGGGGGGGGGGGGGGGGGGGGTGGTGTGTGTGTGTGTGTGTGTGTGTGTGTGTGGTGTGTGTGTGTGTGTGTGTTGTGTGTGTGTGTGTGTGTGTGTGTGTGTGTGTGTGTGTGTGTGTGTGTGTGTGTTGTGTGTGTGTGTGTGTGTGTGTGTGTGTGGGCGCGCGCGCTTGCATGCATGGTGTGTGTTTTCTTTGATTTAACATGATTTCATGTCTTTTGGATGGATGCTATAGCTGAGTGGTTAAGATTGTTTGACTTCAAACGGTAGTACATGAAGTCTTGGCAGCAGTATCTGGTAAATTAGGGGTGGGGATTTTACAATTCCTTGGTCAACTTCAAGTGCAGTGCCTTATTTCCCTTTGTGTATATAGACACAGAAAATCAAAAAACGTATGTTAAAGATCCCATAATTCATGTCAGCATTTGGCGGGTTATGGAAAGAAGAATATACCCAGCATCGCAACCTGTAGAATGAAATGAGCTGCTCAGAATTTGGAATGTGTTGGCTGAGGCCAGTAGGCAGGGACCTCCAGCAGAATAGCAAGTACAGGAGAGGGCCAGGCATTACGCACCTTGCCCTCTAAGGGAACGCAGAGGAGAGAAGAGAATGCCTTTTCACTTAGACGAGTGTGTGCATGTGTCCATGCTTATGTACACAGGTTGACATGCTCTTGTGTTTTATACATTTATCCCTTTCAGGGGGGTGGAATGAACCAGCTCTGAAGAGGACTTAAGCAGATAATGTTCCTGCCAGTAATTCCCTTTAGAGAATGGAAAATAGTTTAAGCCTTGTTATGTAAGACCAGTTGTGAATACATTCCCCTGAAGATTTAGGGCCTGCTAGTTCAGAGTGAAAAGCCTATTTGCATTCGGGATGAGGTGTTGCTGAGTTTTCATCCATGGGTCTGACCCGTGTAGAATGCAGTGGTGTAACACAGGCTTGAGTTAATCTGTACAGGGGTACAGACATGCAAAATTCATGTGCAACTACACAGATCCTACAGTTTGATCATTTAGGAAAAATGTAAACTGACATATTTGGCAAGCGTATTGGCATCATTAGAAAGAAGTGGGTTTGTTTTGTTTTTTAATCTATTTTTACACTGTTGTGACTGGAATAAACTGTATTTTGAACTCCCCAATGGCAAGATGAGAAATTATGTAAACTTTTGTTACTGCAACTTATATATGAGTCAACTAAACTGTAACAGCATTTTCATTTTTACTTAAATATCTTATGTCATACACGTCACCCGATAATTCATTTTCATGACATTCATAATTCAAAATCTTATGGCAGACTTTTTTTTATGCTGCCCCTCAAGAAGTGTGGTCTTATCTGACCATAGGAAAACATATCTCAAAAATTGGTTTCCTTTTCTGTGACATCAGGTTGAATCAAAATGAGGTCATCATGATAAGGAGACTTGTGACACGTAAATGATTGCAGAACTGTGTTTAATGAGTTTGTTCACATAGACCATTGTGTAGAGAGAAAAAAGTTTCAGGTCAAGTTTGATGAAAATAGTTCATATTCATGCTGTGGCTTCACTGAAAGATTCATGTAAAGACCGTATAGACTTGCTCATTTTCCTAGAGGTATATGCATGGACTGTAACAAATCTGTGAACGCTCCTGCGTTGTTTTTTCATTCTTGTAAAGTGGAATTATAAACTTTTTAGATGTTTAGGACCTGAAACATTTTAGACAATAAATTTGTTTTACTTTATTAATTCTCTAGGCGTTGAGCTTGATCACTCCGAGCATTTTTCACCTGGCCTTAATACTTGTTGAGGCCGAGTGTGAGTGTTTGTACTGATGGTGGTTTATATTGACTGTAAAGATTTAGGGGGGTTGTGATCTAGTTGTCCGTATTTGCACAGGGTGAGCGTTCTGTCCACTACATTGGCGTAAGAGCGTGATAAACCCAGTCACGCGCAGTTTGTTCTCTGACCCTGAGTGGTCAAAGAGCGGTGATCATGATGCCTTCACATGGCGATGACTCAAGTTATGAATGTTCAAAGGAAACTGACTCTGTGTAATGTTTGTGTGTGTGTGTGTGTGTGTGTGTGTGTGTGTGTGTGTGTGTGTGTGTGTGTGTGTGTGTGTGATGATGTGTGTGGGGTATGCATGTGTGTGTATGCATGTGTGTATGCATGTGTGTGTATGCATGTGTGTGTGCATGAAGAGAGAGAGAGAGAGAGAGAGAGAGAGAGAGAGAGAGAGAGAGAGAGAGAGAGAGAGAGAGAGAGAGAGAGAGAGAGAGATTTTGTGTGTGTTTTACTGATATTCCTGCCCCCCCCCCCCCCCCCCCCCCCTTCCATTCCCCCTTATACCTATACCCTTTCTCCTTTCTTTAACTTGTTTTCTTGTCAACTGTAATGTTTGTAGCTAGGGAGAGTACAGTAACTTAGCTAGAGTTTTCTTTTCTGATTTTTACATTCACCAAGTCAGATTACTCTTATCTTAGCTGGGGATTAAAGCTATGCCTGTTGCTGTTTTTTTTTGTTTTTGTTTTTTCTTTTGGAGGGGAGGAGAAAGGGTTGTTTTTGATCAATGCACTTTTTAGAATACATTTTTGACCATGGAAGAAAACAACAAAGTACATTTTTGACCATTTAAGAAGACGAAGAACAAAGTAATCTGTTAAAAGAATGCATCAGAGTAAGTGTAGAGTAGTAATGACATTACTGGGGATGCACAAACTGGAAATAAGAGTATCAAGCAACTGTACTAATACAAGGGAGATGTCATAACATAAGGGAAAACAACATCACACTCACACAACTCACACACTCACTACAACAACATCACACACACACACACACACACACACCACACACACACACACACACACACACACACACACACACACAATACAAACATAAAAGAATCAACATCATGACACACACTCACACACACACACACAACACACACACAAAACAACAACACACACACACACACACACACACACACACAACACACACACACACACACCACACACACAACACACACACACACCACACACACCACACACACACACACACACACACACACACACACACACACACACACACACACACACATGTGTTCATGCACACAAGTATAAAAAAAAAACAACCATAGGCATTGTGAAGAGACATAAAATGAAGCTGAATATACATACATGCAAATGCATGCTAGTATAGTAAAACAACAGCAAGTACAAGCAATTATACTGACTTTCAGAAACAAACTGAGAAAAGAACCATGTGTTGAAAATTCTGATGAATTTCTAGATGAAAAGATGATGAAAGTCTCCATTGTCCAAAAATATTGGCCAGTGATGCATCCATAAACCTGCGGTGTGAATAATATCTGAGAAAAATTATCTCTTAAGGTGGGGAGGGGGGGGGGGGATCACAATGTCTTGAGATAAGATAACTCATTATATCTTGTGAGGATCACGAGATAATAATCAATGTCACAGGGTGATCAGATGCTGTAAATTTTATGCCAAAGGATCGAGAAAGTTCTTCCAACATTTCAGCCCAGTTTTTATCTGGCCTGGGGTTGCCATCGTTTGCCATTGCTTCACTTCAGTATGTGTCTTATCAGAGGATAAACTGGCAGTGCTGAAGTGTTTCGGCTTTTCTGGCTCCGATAAGGCCATTGTTGACTCACCGTGTTTGAACTGTGTATCTGCCGTGTTTGGCTTTCTGTCCCACGGGGGAATTTGTTGGAAAACTGGCGTTCCGTTATCTGTACTGTGTCAGCCCTGTTGCCTCATGGGAAGGTAGAAAAGACGCGGTCAGGCCCCACATAGCTCAGAGGACCATATGCGGTGAATTTGTGAACATCTCCTCGGCCAGCTGTTGTACCAACGTCTTAGTGTCAGAGTGGGTACAGGGCAGCGGTCTTTCCTCTGTGTTCAGTATTGGGTCTTTTGAAGGTAACGGTTGATTTTGTGGTCAGCCTTGTACAAATGTATGTCGTACTAAACAGAAATATTTCAGTGAACTCGTACATGGTATATGTTAAAGTTATCGTGTACATGATCTCATGATGGAAGGCGCTTTAGAATAGCTCAGCTTTTGCCCTTCAACAGCTGCACCAGGATTAATTTTGTCCAAGAGAGCAGAGGGCATTTTAAATTGCTTTGATTTTTGTGTATGCGTGTGTGTGTGCGCGCACGTGTGTGTGCACATCTGTGAGTGTTTGAAGCTACAGCACGACTGTTACAGGTTTTGTTTGGGTTTATTTTTCCCATATTGTAATTATTCAGGATTGGAATTCTCGAGCATATGTAGGCATCGTCCAGCGTCTAAATGAGGGTACAGTATGTCTCACAACTCTGAGTCACCTAAAAGAACGGAATTGATTGTGTGATTATGGAGCAGTGTGTGGTAGGCTAAGAGAGGGGGACCATACTGTTCCTTCACTCAGGTCTTCAGGTACACACACAGCTCCAGCCCTCCCTCCCTTCCTTGCTTGAGCACCCAGTGTCGGGTTTCCTCTTTGTGTGTCTGATGGCTCAAAGTCACGCAGTTGCCTCAACTTGCCTAAAGCTGCATCGACATTACTCACATGTAGTATAGTCTATAGTCGTACATGTGGAGGACAATTTCAAATTTCTTGCATAAGACCCGTGCCTGGTCAGTGTAGTCTGTCGACTCCTTGAAGAAATATTTGCGTTATGGCTCTTGCATGTTGTCCTCTTTTCAATGGGAGTATTCCAGCGTGGAAAAGGCATTGTGCATTAGATTGTATTTCAAGAGCTTGAAGAGGGGATTGTCGAGTAGACTTTATGACTTTTGAATGCTGGTTTATGAGTGGTTGGGTAGAATGTAGCGTACAGGACGTTGACATTCGCCGAGTTGTTCACAGAGAGAGAGGGGTGTTTATATATATGTGCACGTCTAAAATACCTCATGGTGATTTAAAATTGAATTCAGCTCTTTGAAAAGTGTACAGAAAACCTTACAGCAGTGAGTGCTTGTACAAAAATTGAGTACAAGAAGTCTATACCACCACCAAAAGAACAATGTAAAAAGATATTATCATTAAAGGAAAGAACCACCACCGACAGTGCCTCTTTCTTTTTGACTCGTGTATGTTCAAAATACAAAATAACACAGCTGTCATTATCTGAAATACTGAAAAAGGAAACTTTATGATAAAGGCAGACACTGAAGTAAGATTAACAGCAAGGGGAAGGGGGGGGGGGGGGTTAATAAGTTTACCTCATGTCTGCTTTTTTGGATAATGATACAACACCTAGCAGAGCAGATTTAACACTAACACGCAGTCCAGCTTTATCCTGCAGTTATGGAAAAGGAAAGGGCTATCTTTTTTTTTTTTGCAGCATGGTAAAGGAAGAACCTGCTCCACAGTTCTAGTTTTTTAAAAAGTTGAGTGTGTTCATTTACTTAAAAAGTTGACCTGATGGATTGAAAATGGTTTTCTTTTTTTCTTTTCTGTTGACAGAGTCAGCAAGATGGCGGTGAGGTGGCTCAGTCAGCGCAGCACGACCTCCTTAACCTTCAGGCCAAAGTCAAGGTCAGAATTTTAAAGTGGTAACTGATCTCTGCTGTTTTATTTAACTGATGACTGTGTACCGGATGTGTGAGGTTGTTGTGTGTGGTGTCTTCTTTTATTGTAGTGTGTTTGATAATACTGGTGTTAAGGTGTGAGTGTCACTGTGTGTGTGTGTGTGTGTGTGTGTGTGTGTGTGTGTGTGTAAGGAGTGGGGTGAAGAGAGGGGGGATGGGGGAGGTGGGTTTGATGTGATGTAGTGAGGTGTTTGGTTGATGTGTATGTTTTTGTCTTAATATCTGTGTGTGTGTGTGTCAATCAATCAATCAATCAATCAAATTTTTATTTCCAGATGGTACATTGAGTAAGCAGCGATCTGCTTTTTTCCATCAAGCCATCTATCTAAAGAAAAGAAAAGAAAAAAAACAAAATAATAGCAAAAATCAAATCCTAAACAAAACAAAAACCAACAAAAGACAAAGTAGAAAATCCCTAGCAAACAAAAAAAAAACCAACGAAAGAAAGAAAAGGGGAAAAAGCAAACAAACAATTAAAACAACAACAACAAACATTTCACCAACATTAACTTGCTAACATGATTTCAACAACTTTAAAATAAACTATGCCTATAAATAATACAAGCAACTACTATAACAACAACCAAAAGAGAAAATAAAATAAATAAAATAAATAAATAAAATAAATAAATAAAAATAAAAAAATATTTTAAAAATCTACTCGAAAGCCATACACACATATGCACATACACCCACACACCCATACACACACACACACACACACACACACACACACACACACACACACACACACACACACACACACACACACCCGTGCATCTACACACACACACACACACACACACACACACACACACACACACACACACACACACACACACACACACACACACACACACACACACACACACGGTTTGCGCTCTTCCACTCGGCTCGTATACTCGTAGGTACATGCACACATTTAAAGTCTTTTTTTAAAAAATCATATAGTGTCAAAAAAAACCAATAAAACACACACACACACACACACACACACACACACACACACACACACACACACACACACACACACCAGCTTATATCAATTACAATGTAACCAAAAAACATTAAGACTTAATAATAATAATAATAATAATAATAATAATAATAATAATGTGTGTGTGTGTGTGTGTGTGTGTGTGTGTGCGTGCGCGCGCACACACGTCTCTATGTATTTTTTTCCTTCTTTCTTTTCTGTCTTCCCAACATAATAACGATAATGTGTAAAATGTTAATCATAGAAACAGCTAGAAGGAAAAGCAGTCAAAAACAGTCTAACTAAGAAGAAAAAAAATCCTGCAGATAGCAAGTTCATTGCTCAGGTACTTAGTTTTTCATTTCCAAGTAAAAAAAAAAAAATTGAAGATTGATGTAAAGTAAGTAGTTGTGAAAGAATCTGTGACTGTGAACTTTGATGATACGTCCAGCTTAAAATTAATTAAAGGTACCTTGGAAACGCTGCACTATAGCAGGTTAGTAGGCATTAAAAAAAAAAGAGAAAATCTTTAAAAAAAAATTTTTAATTTAAAAAGAAAGGTGACCTTCATGAATGACCCTGAGGGTATGACAGAGAGCATGGTGACAACCATGTGAACCAGCACATTGAGCAATACTCTCCCCCCCCTCCCCCCCCCCCCTCCCCCCCACCCCCCCCACTCTCCACCATTTTTCTCCCCTCTCTCTCTTATCTGCTGGTTTTCAATGTTGACTCACACACACTTACCACACCCTTCTCTACACACTCACCACTCACCTTTGGAGACTGGTTTCTCCCCCCCCTACCTTTACTCTCTCTCTTTCCTTACACCCTATAACTGGCTTTTCAATCCTGCTTGTCTCTTGCTCCCCCCCTCCCCCCCCTCCCCCCCCTCCCCCTAAAACTCTGATCTTCCCCTTATCCATTGTCCTGAACCCACCCACCACACCCGGACCTCCTCTCTCTCCCACCCCACCTGCCACACCCTGCAGCACCCAGGCAGGTGTCAGTCCCATGCTGGCTGGAAATTTTGAGCTGATAAAGTCAGATTGACCTTGTCCCTACCTATCATAGCGGTGGCCAATTTTCCTCTTTGCCCCACTCAACTACCCCCCCCCCCCCCCCCTCCCTCCCTCCCTCTATCTAGAAATAGTCCTTCGGATGAGACTTTAAACCAAGGCCCCGTGTGCGAACGCACGCAGAACATCTTGCGCACACGTTAAATCCTGTTCCGCTTTTCGTAAGAGTAGGCCATCGTGTGGCGGTGGAACAGATGACAATATTTACAAAACTGCATACACACGGGACCGGATGAAAAAAAGCACATGATTGCTTATTCTGTTATCCTCGATATAAAAGAATAAATAAATAAATAAATAAATAAATAAATAAAATGTCTCTCTCACACATCCTTCAGGCTTTCCATTTTTGTGTTCTTCTTCTCTTATTGCTTTTATGGAGGGTTCAGATTAAATTTATATATACTGAGAGAGAGAGAGAGAGAGAGGAGAGAGAGAGAGAGAGAGAGAGAGAGAGAGAGAGAGAGAGAGAATTTTTTTTAATATATAAAATCTGTTAAGAATATATAGCTCATATTTACATGTCCATTTGAAACTGCTGTTTTTCATTTGTGTACCTAAAGTAGGTGAGTGGAAACTGTTAGAGTGTTTTGCCTTGAGGTAATAATGCAAAGTGCTAAGATACTGTAGCATAAAAGCTAGTTCAATGAACTGAGCAGTGGCTAGATGACATGGAAAATTAATGTGGTTAGAACTAGAGAAATAGCAACCACAATCATACATGAAAGGAATAGTCGATCAGACTGAACATTTGAACTCACAAGCAACAAATGGGCTATGGCTACACACACTTGCATACAAATACTCAAAATGTATTACATGAGTTGGTGCATTCCTGAAGGCACACACACACACACACACACACACAAACACACACACACACACACAAACACACACACACACACACACACACAACACACACACACACACACACACACACAAAACACAACAAAATACGGCACAGAATACACAGAGGATCTCAAGTGCACATAATGCAACATTTATGCACACAGGCAGTGAAAATCCTAGTCACTGAATGTTGCATTGTCATGAAGAAAAGGGGAAAGGTAAATTTTTAGAGCTCTCTTAAAGGCCGAGGCTGAATTAGAATGCTGTTATAAAAATAGAAGATAGTCCCCCACCCCAGTCCCTTTTCTTCTGTATTGATTCAGGCATCTTTTTGCTTCTCAATGCTCTTTGTTTGTTTTATTAGAGATTGTACACTTGTGGAAGCTTGCATGTTCAAGTAGAATTACATTCTGTCAATTTGCAGCACAGTTTAGATTTTGCTTGTCTTTTTAAAAAAAAAAAAAATTCATACAGCATTGCCATTGATTCAGTTGAAATGCTACTCTAAAGAATCCGAATGTAGCCTGCTGAATAATATCCAGTATGCTTTATAATATTAATAGACATGGAAATAGAACTTCCAATATCTTCATCTCTATTCTCTTTATTTTAACTTGTGAAGCATGCTACTCTGTCAATTCACGCTCTTTTCTTCAATGAGTCTTCACCGCTACCCTTACCCTTCTGCCCTTCTACCACCCACCTGCTCCATTCATTCTGTAATCTGTCCTTTGGGCTGCCAAGAGGATCCCCACCCATAAAACCTTTTCACGTGTTATCCCCAGAACGTGTTGGGGAGAAATTATTTTGGAGTGTGTGTGTGTGTGTGTGTGTGTGTGTGTGATGTGACTGTGAATGTTGTACAGAGCACTTGACCAAGGGTTCTTTATTGCCATCTAAAGTAGTCAGCTGCCATGCACACATAATAGTATTAGCAATAAAAAGGGGATTTGTGGAGTGCCTGCCCTGAGGGATCCAGCTTGATAGTCTGAAAAGAGGCAGCTTCAGTTTGTGTTGAGTGTGAGAATTGTTTATGGATTTGTAAGCGTTGAAATAATTTAGAAGGATACTCAATGTTTGTGCGTGTTTTTTGTGTGTTTTTTTTTGTGTGGTGTGTGGTGTGTGTGTGTGTGTGTGTGTGTGTGTGTGTGTGTGTGTGAGTGTTGTAATGCGTGTTTTCATAAATGTGTATGTGCTCATAAGATAGAGGGGTGAGGGGAGGTATACTGCTGAAAAGTGTGTGTAAGTGTGAGTGATTGTGAGCGTGAGTGGTTGTGTGCGTGCATGCATGTGCAATCATGGATGGCTATAGGTGTGTCACAGTGTGTGTGTACACATGATGCTTTCAAGACTTATTGCCTCATAGCCTTGTAGCCTCATAGTGATTAGAGAGGTATTATATGTACCTGATTAGTTAATTTATCAGTACATTGTTAAATGTCGGGTCAGGGCAAATCAGGGCCTGTAGACTGTGTAGTACTGGTCAGTTCAGTGTCAATGACTATGAATGATAAACCTGTTTTGTTGAAGTGAATGTGGGTCATCAGTAACATTGTGGTCAAAGTGATCTACCCATTTAGTGTAGGCTTCCTTTGTATCTGTCTATAATGCTGCAGGCTCTCTGTCCTCTCTTGGCCAGGCTCCCCAGCTTACAACTTTACTTTTGCTTTTGTATGGATTCAGTGTTAATGTATCTCTATTCCTTATTTCATAAGACCAAAAGTAAAGGGGTAGTTAGCATTTGTAGATAATTTAAAGCTGGGCTTAGTTAAGATTAAAAAAAAAAAAATGTTTCCTTAGTTGTTATAAAAGTGTACAGTCATTAAGGCCTAAGAGGAATTGAAGCTAGTCAAAGATGTTAGTTTTGATGACGTTCTGATTCTGTTTTCAAAATTATTTTTAACCCCAGATAAAAGCACACAACTCTTAACTATTGCTATTCATCTACCTTTCTGACTTGCATGCAGATGTAATGGGGAACAAATAAAAGTTTCACGAAAGGTCTCTAGATTTATCATATACCTTTGATTTCTTATGTATATATATATATATAATATATATATATATATATATTTATATATATATATATATATATATATATACATAACACCAGAGGTGGAAGAAATATTTAAACATAGATTAATACTTATTCAATACACAAATACAACCTTTCACTCAAGTCATGCAGGTTGATTGATACAAGACTGTCTGTGCAATATTCATTATCTGTCAGAATTTACAATTTAATGAAAAGTTAAGTTTATTGTTACTAAATTCAGGTTCAAATGAGGTACAAGTCATAATATGTCAAAAAGACTGAATGGAAAGTTTAGTTTCTCGTCTCTAATGTAGAGCTGTCATCATCATCATCAGTCCTGGGGGACCAGCGTTGTCTGCAGTCTTGCCCGGTTGACATACCTGTGTGTATTTCTGCAGTCAGTCATGTGTGAATAGGAAAATGAAAAATCAGACAGGGTGGCAAAGAATAGTCCCTTTGAGAGAGCACCTGCATGTTTGCATACAATCTGATGGAAAGAGCTTTGGTGGGGCCTTGTATAGCACATACAATCACAGCTCTCTTATGTTCCCAGGCGTGTCGCGCATGGAAAGGGATCTGCCTCAACAAAAATGTCACAGAGAGAGAGAGAGCAAGCAATTCAGAAAATAAAAATATATGCTATGGCAAATCGGGCAAGCCGTTTGGTGATATGCTTGAACCACCAAAGAGGAATCGTAGTGAAAATGAGTTTGGGATCCATGTCATTTTAGTGCAGTTTTACCAGTAGGGCTGTACCTAATCAAATTAAGCACTTTGGATAATGCACATGTATTCATGTGTATAATTGTATGCATTACGCACTCACGCATGATGCATGCACGCACGCACACACACGCACGCACGCACGCACGCACGCACGCACGCACGCACGCCACACAACACACGCACACACACACACACACACACACCACACACACCAGACTTACAAAATTCAAAGGATTTGTTTTTCAGCTACTCTCTCTCTCTTTCTCTCCCTCTCCCTCTCCCTCTCTCCCTCCCTCCCCCCCACCCTCCCTCCTGGAAACAAACCCACTGGAATATCTCTGTTCTGTACATTGGTCAGGCTCCTGTAAAGTAGATGTATGGCCTTTTGGGGGGTTTATTTTGCATTTATATAATTCTAGATTCCCTTTCTTGAAAATAGTACTTTATAAATTGTTATGGAGCATGTAACATAATGTTCACCTTAATGTTATGTTCTATTGAAATCTCTGAAAGTAAACTATATTTCTAAATGTTTGGACATATGTAGATGGCTTGGTTTTATCTGTATTATGCTCTAGATGGCATCAGAAAGTCAGTGAATGTGAATCTCACAGTCTTGTATTCTACTCTTGCACAGGCAGTAGAGTGTTTAATTTAATTTTTTTAATGGCCTGCAAAATAGCAACCCCCCTCCCCCCCCCCAAAAAAAAAAAGGGAAAAGAAATAAAGAAAATAAATCAACAAAAATATGAAAGGAAGGAAAACATTGAAATGTTTCATAGTTCTGTTAAACACAGATGTTGTGAAAAGCTGCTGAGAAAATGAGCACACCAGACTTTTGCTGGAAAAAGTTTTCTTTTTTCTCTAAAAAAAATTCAAGAACATGCTCTGAAAGCTGGGAGGAGGGAGCTTGTTTTTCAAACAAATTAATTTTGTTATTTCAGGAACTGGGGAAAAAGGCAGCAGAGAGCCGAGAGCAGGCACAGCATGAAATTGCCTCCCTTCAGGATGTGCATCACAACAAAATGGCCACCCTGAAAAAGCGCCACAAAGAGGAGGTCACTCAGTTCAAGTCCCAAGTGGCGTCCCTTGAACAGCAGCTTGCTGATGGTAGGTTTGTTTGCATGCAGGTAACGCTTGTGCACTTGAACTGAATCCCATTTTCATGTGTGTTTATGTGAATGCGTTGATGTATGATTATGCATCCGTGTGACTCTGTGTGTGTGTGTGTGTGTGTGGTGTGTGTGTGTTGTGTGTGTGTGTGTGTGTGTGTTTGTGTGTGGTGTGTGTTTGTGTGTGTGTGTGTGTGTGTGTGTGTGTGTGTGTGTGTGCATTCAATTTTAGGTCTGTTCACTTAATGTGATAGACAATTGTGAGTGTGTGTGTGGTGTGTGTGGTGTGTGGTGTGTGTGTGTGTGTGTGTGTGTGTGTCACTGTGTGTGTGTGTGTCTGTGTCTGTGTGTAAGCTCTTCTATTTGAGGCGTAAGTTTTGGCAGGATATTCATTATTCTACTGTTTACATACATTTCTGGTCAGATGTTTTGTGGGTTGATGTTACCATGAATTATGTTGCTTTGCAGCGCGTGATGGAGATAGCTCTGGTACAGGAGGGAGCTCCTCAGTGCTCCCAGAATCAGAGAGAGCGGAGTCAGAAGTGGAGAAAACCCTGAGGACCCAGCTGGCTGCTCTGGCCCAGGAAAGAGATAAGGTGAGGAGGGTGGGCACACTGGCCAACATGACCCCAAAGTGTCTACTTGAAATACTGCGGTGGTAGGGAAAATGTTACAACTCTTTGGTGTATTTTTGTGTTTTTTGTCATTCACTAAAAAAAAAAAAAAAAAAAGAGGGGGGGGGGGGGGAGTATATTATACAATTCTCCATACCCAGAAGGGTGAAAGGATTTAAATCTTAAATTTTAGAAATCTTGCCATGAGTTTACCATTTTTGGATGTGGATTAACAGGGCTTTTTTTGGGTCAGTGTTCAAATAATGGTGCCATTATTGAATGATGTCACATCAGCTTTTAACAGAGAGGTAAAAAGTAGGCAGCATATGAGAAGCTTAGAGAGTGAGAGTGTTGTATTTATTCCATGAGTGAAGGGTATTTAAAGAGTAGAATATTGATAGGCACACAATAGGTAGATCATAGAGAAGAACGTATACTGTGAGCAAGTTTTTGATCAAACTTTACTTTTGTGCTCCAGTTTCATTTTTGTAGCATGAATGATACTTAAGCAATGTTTCAGACATGATGCCTAAGGATCATCTGACTTTAGAGTAGTCAGAACTTTCACCTAGTTTCACTGTATTTACATGTTATGATCGTGTAGTCAGAGCTTCATCTACTTTCACTGTATTTACATGTTATGATCTTTAAAGAATCTATAAAACTGCAATGGTCTAGGTTCTTTTTTAAACTGACGTGGGGGCCCTTTTAAGTCCTTTAACCTTCCTTTTTTTGCTCACTCCCTCCACCTGGGGGCCCTGGCTGAGGAACAGAAAGAAGAAAATAAATGTCATCCAAAAACATTCATTTTAACACACACCACAGAGCTTGGCCTAATCACTAACCGCTTACCTCAATCCCCCCCTCCCACAGGCCCAGGCCGCCCAGAGCCACATGCAGGGTGAGCTGGAGGAGCTTCAGAGGGAGGTGGAGTCACTGCAGGAACAGCGGGATCAGCTGCAGCACCAGGTGAAGGTGCAGGACAGCAGCCTGCAGTCACAGGAACAGCAGTTCCTCCAGCAGATCCAGTCCCTGCAGACACAGCTGCAAGGTGGGTGGGGGGTGTGGCTTCTGTCACAGTGATGTAGAAAGGGTTGGTGGGCAGGTTGATTGGTGAAATTTTGTGTGGTGTCTTTTGAGGATTTGGAGAAAATTATAGTTGGAGTTAGTGTGCAGTCTCTTGAGTATTTGGAGAGAATATAATTGGAATTTGTGTGGAGTCTTCTGCAGAGGTTTTGGAGAGAATATAGTTGGAATTTGTGTGGTGTCTTTTGGAGAGAATTTGGAGAGAATATAGTTAACTGGTGGTGGTGGTGGTAATTCTGTTTGTTTGTATGATTATGTTCAGTATGGGATAAGTAAGATTGAGGTGTGGATCTAGGAAATCCAGTGTCTCTTGTATTATCCTTCGGATGAGACTATAAACTGAGACCCCATGTGCAAATGCACGCAGAACATCTTGCACACACGTTAAAAGCCGTTTCGCTTTTCAGAAGAGTAGGTCGTTCCATGCTGGTAGGAACAGATGCAAAAAAATTTTTAATGCATGCACACAGGTGACGTGTTTAGTCACTGTCCCGGAAGACGGAATGCAGCTCCCTAAATGGTGGGGGAGAAAACAGTTGCATATGCAAAAGTCTCACCATTGATAAGCTTGAGGAGTTCTGGTTGAGAAGGGGGGTGGGTGGATCTCCGAGGAGAAAATATTTTCATATCATTTTTACCTCATACAAGATTGTGTGTGTTGTGTGTGACACTGTGTGTGTGTGTGACACTGTGTGTATGCATGATGTATCATTTTCATTATAACCTAACAAAGAAAGGTGGTGTCTGTGGTGTGTTTTCAGAGGCGGAGAGGTGGCGGATGGAAGCGGAGCAGAGTCGTCATCAGGTGGGGATGGACCTGTACCATGCCAAGCACTGTCTGCTGGACCAGCTGGAGGCTGACCATGTAGTGACTGACCACCAGACACACACACACACTCCCTGTCTAATATCACATTAAGTGAACAGACGTAAAATTGAAGACACACACACGCACACACACACATATATATCTACACCTTCACCTGGCTCTTTCTCTGTTATACATCTCTGTTTGGTGTCTTTTTAGTTGTGTTTATTTGTGTGTGTCTTTGTGTTGCTGGAGTATTGTTGGTGAGAGGGTGCCCAGCTGTGAGTTTCTCCCACTTTCAGTTCCTCTCAGGGGCTAATCAATCCATCCCATCCTGGCCCAGATAAGGCCAGCTGGTGCTAAATATAGCAGAAAATGACCATACTTGGACAAGGTAAAAGAAAGGGCGCACTAAATATAGCACTCTTGATTGATATTGGATTTGTTCTCTGTTGGCAATATCTTTGCATAAAGGGAGGTAATTTGACTATTTTGGAGCGAAAGTGGTTTGAGAGGGAGAGTGCAATTTGTGAAACGCAACAATCACTGCCTTTTGTTTCAGTTGTTTCATGTGTGCACACATGTACATACATGTATGCACATTGTAATTGTAATGGTTTCACTCTTCAATTCAGATTAGCTGGAAAAGATAGGAGATGGGGTTACAGTGATTATGTTTATAAGGATGGCAATAAGAAATTCTGCTCAACATTATACCTTGTCTTGTCTCTGTAATGGTTTCTTTTTTTGCAAACAAAATCCTCTTGTTTTCTTTATATTGTTATTTTTGTTGATTTATTGTAGGCTTCTATGTTGTTGTTTTCTGTTATGCTCTGCCTGTAAGCCTTTCTGCTATTTTTATTCTTGGTTGAATGCTTCTTTCTACTGTAAAGCTTCAGTCAGGTTTCTTCTTTCTTAGTTCAATTTTTTCCTCTTCTTGCTTTCAGATTCTTTGTTCTTTATGCTTTTTACATGGTCTGTAATTTTGTTTGAAAACTGTCCTATTACATTTATCAGAGTTTTTGTTTTTTTTTCCAAGTTTTGTGCTATCTTTCTTCACTTTGATCTGTTACTGTGTCTTAGGATTAACTTATACCTTGCAGTTCAACACACCTTACAGAACACTCATGCACATGCACACACGCATGCGCGTGTGCGCACAACACACATACACACACACACACACACACACACACACACACACACACACACACACACACACACACACACACATACTCACACCACACACCACACACTCTCACATTCCTCTCTACTTCTTGTACCTCTTCTTGCAGACAAATAGCTATTGTCCTTCACCTGTCTCATGCCTGAGAGAAGCATCTGCAATATTCTGTTCACTCCCATTTTTCTCTCCAGAAAACTGTATTGCTTCTGCTGTGGTCATTGTCCTCTCCTGTTCAATTTCTGAATGATATATCTCAATATTGTCTGTGTTCTAGTTTCTCAGGACTAAGGCATGTCAATCTGTGAAAAAATCTACATAACTATGGGTTGCTTTTGGAGAAAATGAAGGCGTTGTAACTATTGTTGTCATTTATGTGCATGTGAGTGTTGTTTTGTGTGCATGACTGTATTTTTGTGTATGCAGAATGTATGTATATGTTTTCTATGTGTACATGCTTTTGTGAGTGAGCTTGTGGAGGTTTGTGTGTGTGTGTGTGTTTTGTGTATACTTCCCCATCCTCTTTTACAGTTCGACTTTAAAACACAGTAGCTCCAATGTCTGATTTTCTCTCTATTCCCAAGACATATATTCTCAGTAGTGCCAAGTATTGTCTCTTATTTGACTAACCGTAGTTTTAAATGTCATACTCTGTGTGTGTCTTCGTTTATACGTCTATCCACATAACAGTGGTATTAGAGCTCTGTTGTGTGTGTGTGTGTGTGTGTGCGTGCGTGTGCGCATGTGCGTGTGTGTAATACAGGGAAGGAGGGAAAAGGCATGCTCAGATTTGCTCTCATTTCAAAAAGTTTTATTTGGTTTTCGCAAGGCTGCCTGTGTAAAAAAGCTTTGTTCCAAATGACACAAAATGAAGGCAGTCATATGTGTGTGGTGGTCACTGCATGGTAAGTCCCTCCTCTGGTTCACTGGTCAGTGCTCTGTTGTCCTTGCTTACTTGTGTGTGCAACATGCATTCTTTCTTTATGTTATCCTCCTATCAGTCTTTGGCATGGCATACCTCATCAGATCAACATTTTCTAACAGACCTTTTTGACCTCACATGCATGTATAAGAGCTGGATAGTTTTTACGTAAGCATACAAGCATGCTCGTGTGCCCATTTTGTGTACACACCCATGTTTGTATGTACACATACCTTATACATGCGTGCACATGTGCATATGCACATGCACACACACACATCTCACACACGCACACACACACATATGCACACACACACACACACACACACACACACACACACACACACACACACACACACACACACACACACACACACACACACGCTCACACATACACACATGCATGCATGTATGCCTGCACAAACATGGCATACACTGATGTAGCTTATGCTTGTTTTTGTATGCATGCAGAGCAGATATACCTTGACAGCAGACAAATGGTCATGAAGAGAAAGAACTGTGATAGATTTTTCCATAATCTTTTATTTATCAACAGTACGGTATTATTAGTCTATAGGTCTTGATCATTCTGCCATGACGAAAAGGAAAGACATGGAGTAAACTGAAGAACACTTGAACTGTTTTTAAGCTGAACTTTATGCAACATTCTATTGCTCCTGTGAGCCAAAAAAAAAGTCTTCAAATTCAGGAAATATTTGGATAAGAATTTGAGTATTTGGCATAACGTGTTGGTCAAAGAGCGGGAAAAAAAAGTTAGAAGAGAAAATATTCTATCTTTGAAAATAAAAAAAGAACATGAAAACTTTAAAAGATGATTTGATGATAGATTTAATATCATTCATGAGAATTTCATTAGGTTTTAAGAAAATTAGCTCTGCAATCTACCATCATACCCAGCGTCTATCTCATGTCTCTTGTCTTTACTCTATTGTGGAGAACATTTGTGTAAGTGATCTGCAAGTATGCACACCCAGAGTCTTTGCATTGTGAGAAACTGCTGGTCAGAAGTGTTGAGGAGCTTGGCATGGTGTGGTATGTGCTGTCATCATTCTGAAGCAGCGGCTTGAATAACACTGATTACTTTGGCGGAGTTGTCAGAGGTTGTATCCCCGCTGAGCATCCTGAAGGCAGAGCTAGCATGCATGCATGGTTGGCATCTTGGATTTCTGCTCTCCACTGCTGCTCTGTCAGGGCAGTGTTTCTTGCAGCGGCACACAGGACAGTCGTGTATGGTATGATAGATGTAGGCTGGTTTCCATTTCAGGCAGAAACAGCCGACTTGCTGAGTGATGTTCGCTGCTTCAAGCAGCAGATGTCGTCAGAAACAGTGCAGCGCCAGCGCCGCCTGCTGTTTGAGAAACAGACCATGGCCATGAGGCTGTACACAGCGGGTGTGCAGGTGTGTGCAGGAGGCGGCATGTTCTCTTCTCTGCTGAATGCATGTCCTCTGAAACCACGCTTGTTCTTTTGGAGAGTGGGAGCTGAAAATGTGTTCCAGCAGTCACTTCAGTGGTCTTGCAGCCTCAGCCTGACTGATACCTATGGTCCTTTTTTGCAAAGTTCTGCTTTCCACTGCTCTTGGGATTTGGGATAAAGTTGGCTTGAAAACATTTTGCATGTTGCTTGATGCCTGATGAAAATCTTCCAGAACTGTCCATGTTTTCTGTCAGCCACAATTTCTGCCTTACTTTTTGCTAGGGCATGTTATGAAAGTGCCTTTTCATGCCCTTTGAAAACTTGCATTTTTACTTTGACACTAATATAGTTTAGGTATGTAAGAGCTCATGTCCTAGTGTTTGATGAATCTTTTGGAATCTTCTGTAATGCTGTTTTTCTGAGTCTCCAGCTGTACATTTTTTTGAGTTGTGACAGCTTTGTATATTTCATATCAAACTGACAGTTTAAGGTGTATCAGCCTTACAACACGCTACAAGGCATGCTTCATGGTTCTTGATTATGCAATATTGGAAGCAGGGAAATGTGCTGAAAGTTTCTGGTTTCTTCATACCAGTTGCTTTTGCAAACTGCCAGTCTTACAGGAAATAAGAAGAAAAAGTTTATGATTTTATCATACTGACTGGTGTCTACTTTCTAACAGGCTGGTTAATCTGTCAGTCTACAGGAAATCAAAAACCAACAACAAAAGCCCACTGCCACCACTGCAGTTATGTAAAACCAATTCCTCTTTTCTTACTACTGTCATTGTTCCTTATAAATATTGTTCAAAATAATTGTCACAGTTACAAAAGGAACCTTTCTTAAGAATTGTTTTTTTGGCAGTAACCGTGCTGCAGATGTCACCAGTTTAAGATGATAATGTGTTCTGAATTTTTAAAAAAAGACAGTTTTATCAAAATTCTGAATAGTATGATATATACCAAGTTTGCAGATATGAAAGAAACGGCATGGATAAGCAGTGATTGTGTGGAAACAAGGTTTAATTAGTTCATGTACTTTGAAACGCATAGCTGAAGATCAAAAGAAAGGTTTGTATGACTATCAATTCATGTCAGTAAGACTGATAAGATTGTACTAAAAAACTGTCATTATCATACCATCTTAGTATTTATCATGACATTTCACAAGGGGTATAAAGTATTATCTTACCACTGTAATTGCAAATATCATTGTTTGACATGAAGCAATTTAAATAGAGAGAAAGAGCAGTACTTTGCAATGGCAAAGGCACACAAAAACTAACAGATTGCTTATGGGTTCAGGTTTATTACCTTCTTATACGATGAAACCTACAACTGAATAAACAGGGAAAGACAAACGATGCAAAGAATGATGTGACCTTCATTTTGATTATGTATCTCTTGCTCCCAGTTCAGTAAGGCTACACTTGTTTGAAAGATGGATTGTAGAGGAGAAAGTGGGAAAGAAAAATGAGAAGACTACTGTCATAAGGTCTGATTTAGGGAGTATGCAAAGGGAGGTAATGTTGTCAAGAAAATTTTGTATTGAGGGTTATGCCTGGCAGTTGCATCCAGAATGCTTGCTTGTAGGTGCATATGTGTGTGTGTGCACACATGCATGCACAGAAATGCATATGTGCTTGCATGTACGCATACATGTGCATGAATAAAGATTGACAGTGTCGCAGGTTTTTTTCCAACGGGTACTGTCAAGTTATGCAGCGAAGACACCAGACTCTGGTTGTGACAGTTGATGAAGACAAACAACCCTGCATTATTGTTTCAGGAGAACCAGCTGAAATCTAGCATAGCTGAGGCGGGAACACAGTTGCAGCAGGTGTCTGCAGACACAGAAACCTTGATTGACCAGCTGGGCAGCGAGGAGTCCTCACAACGCACTGCTGGTGAGTGACACGACACACCCTCCCCCCCATCCATGTTCCCCTCTCCCAGATTCTTCATTTTTTCTGTAGAAAAAAGCCACTCTGATAGGCAAACAAATGCAGTTGCAGACAGGAAAAACAAAATAAAATAAAAGGTGGTGCTGCACTTGTGGTGATGCGCTCTCCTTGGGGAGAGCAGCCCGAATTTCACGCAGAGAAATCTGCTGTGACATAAAGTGGTAATAATTGTAATAATTACAGGGTTCGCGATAACCGGTAATTGTCGGTATTTTACCGATTGTAAACAGGGAATACCGAAAATTTTCGAAACAGCCGGTACCGTGTACCGATTCTGTTTGCCTGTGACCGATTAGATTTCCATCTCAAAAAAAAAAAAAGTCTGAAGTGACATTTTCTGACAGTCTGTCATGCGCCTGTACTGTGCTTATGCACCTACCCCTTCCCACCCCTTCCGACGAACATCTTTTGCGCCAGCCTGATTAGCCTAGCACGCAGAACAGCAGGCTTTACTGTGAAAGAATAGAGCGCGAAGCTCTTCTCGGCATGACAGTGACTTCCATTCACAATGAGTAAATGGGGCCTTCATCGATTTATTCTTTATTCTTTTAATCTTTTATATCGAGGATAATGGAATAAGCACTCCTGTGCTTTTTTTTTACATCCAGTCCCCGTGTGTATGCAGTTTTGTAAATGTTATCTGTTCCCACCGGCACCAATGGCCTGCTCTTATGAAGAAAAGCGAAGGGTCTATGACTATGAATTTGCGCTTTGCTTTGAGAGAGAAGAGTCGAAAACTAAATCTAAATTGAACGAAAGATCTAGATGAGCGCTAAGCATAGAAACAAGAAAAAGGAATATTAATACAAGTCACACGAATGATGCCATGCAAAACAACAGACTGACACAGACAGTGACACAGGCGCTAGGAAAAAAAATCCTATTTCCTGCGTGGCTTAATGCCCAAGAAGCGTCAAAGTCCGAGAGATTTGCGTTCAATTCAGATTTAGTTTTGCTGCCGAACAATTCCCCCCTCCCCCACCCCCTCACTGAATAGTTTCGTTTTGTTCACAGTACGTACCGGATTTTATTTTCTGGGGACCGATTTTGGGGGAGTTGGTCAAGATATCTCTGAAATGGCAACTCGCAGTACCGGTTTTAAAAAATCCTAGCGCGAACCCTGAATTATTATTGTGGTCATAGTAGTCTTCAATTTTAAGTTTCTTCACAAAAAGCTGTCCTGCCTTATCTTTTGCTGAATAATGTTGCTGTGCCACACTTAAGTTGTTACAGGAAGGACTTATGCAGAAACAAATGACATTTGCAGTTTAGCTTTTCCTTCAAACTATCTGTGCCTTCCACTATTCAGCTATTGATTTTATGCCCAAATAAAAGTGTTTTGATCTCTAGTTCAAAGAGTCTTTAGAAGTTTAACATTTAAGCAGATACACTTGATATTTGCAGTTTTCCTTTTTAGTTCAAACTTGCTGTGTGTGTCAAAATTCCACTGTCATGTTACGTAGAATCGCATTAAATCTGCAGTTTTGCTTTTTAGTATTAAACTAGCCTGTTTGGCTTTAAGATGGTACAAATACAGAGTTTCCAGGAAAAAGCTTTTCTGCAACATACATTGTGAGGTATCCCTTTGCTTGAATTCCACAAAAGGAAGCAATGAATCCAATGAGCACTACCCTTTCTGTTTCCAGCCAAGGTGGACTCTTTGGAAAGAGAAAACCTCTCTCTCAAGGAACAAAGTGCCAAGCTACAAGAGCAGGTAACTCTGCTGGAAAAAAGGGCAGCCACTCATCAGGAAGAATGGCAGAAAAGTCAGTCAACTGTCAAACATCTCAGACGGGAACTGAGCGATTTGCAGGGTGAGTATTTGGTGGTTATGGTGTCTCCACCTTTTAGCATTAACTCTTGTGTTTGCTTTTGTGTTTGTCTCTTTTTGTAACAAGTGTTTGGATTTTTTACAATGTCAATTACTGGCAAAATGCATTCAAAAAAATCAATATGCATCATTTTGCTGAATGTGTTCTGCATTAGTGCTATTTCTATAAGAACAATGGAGTAAGCACTCATGTGTTTTTTTACATCCCATCACCATGCATGTGGAGTTTTGTAAAATTTGTCATCCCTTCCCATTGGCACAAATAGCCTGCCTACTCTTCGGAAAGGTTGAACAGTTTCAGTGTGTGTGCTAGATGTTGTGCAAGACTGTAGCCATAAAGTCACAACACTGTTTCAGCCATGGTTTTGTCCCTTTTCTGTCAATCAACTTTTCCCTTATAGTTAAAAAAACCCAAACAATTTACCTGAGCATAAGACAGTGTGAAAGATGAACCCTCATCCACTTTTTTTATGCCAGAAAACCAAGCATGAATACATTTTGTAATAAAACAGAAATCTTTTCTTCTTTTTTGTGCAGGAGGGGCGGCATCCAACTCGGACAATACCCTAGACCAGAGCTTCACGACAGGCACCGACGCTGGCTCTAACAGCACGAAAAGTCCGTCCCTGAAAGAGGAGACGGAACCCCTGGACTGGGAGGTCCAGAAGGAAGCCCTGGAAGAGGTTCTGGCCCAGTTGAGGCAGGAAGTGCGCGAGAAAGACGAAAAAATCTCCCTGCTGAACACCAGCGCAGGAGAAGGAGGAGGAGATGGAGGAGGAGGAGAGCTGTCCTCCCTGCAAGAGGAGAATCAGCGTCTGCAGTCGGAGCTGTCTGCTGCACAGGACGAGAGGGATGAACTGGAGACCAGCATTGGAGAGTTGGACGAGCAGCACCAGGAGGCCACCAATCACCTGATCACTGCACGCAACACTCTGCAGTCGCAGTTGTCTGAGTCCCAGCAGCAGGTAAATGTGTTAACAGTGTCTTGTCAGTACCTTGCGTGTGTTGGGCATCAGAAAGATGTTCTGTCTAACTTGAGGAAGAATGTAACAGGGTTTGCGTACTCCTTATGAAAGTTCTTGAACTCCTTAAATTAAGAGAACTGCTCCTTATCAAGGTCTTGAATCCCCTTGTAAAATGAGTAAGATATTTTATTTTGTGTGAAAATAAACAAACATACATTTCTCTACATACAAGTGTGGACAAAAACAAGGAAACAACAGTGTGCAAAGGAGGGTAAGGGAGTCCTAATTATTGAAATTGCGCATGCGCATTATTTCACAGTATGTTGTGTATCGATCACCCAGACTGGATGCATTTGTGTCTATTGGAGTTCAAAACAACAAAGCAAGGCAGAATCTGTACAGTACATTGAATCCTGTGTAGCCAACAAAAAAGCAGAGTCCAGATACTGTATTAACAACTTGGCAACCTGAAAAAAAGTGTTTTTGCTGAGCAGGTGATGAATACTATCAATCCGCAAGCAATAGTGGGGAAGAATGAAGTTGAAGCTTCTACAAAGATTTGATTTAGGTCTGAACCAGGGTCCTGAAATGTGGCGCTGAAGTGTCATGGAATCCACACATGCACACACCACACACACACCACACACACACACACACACACACACACACACACACACACACACACACACACACACACACACACACACTCTCTTTTTCTGCAGGCATGAAATATCTTATTTACTTTCAACATTCTTTTTCCTCGGCATAAATGAGAAGATCACGATTACTTCTTTTTTTTTCCAGGTGAAAAATCTTCAGGAGGAACTGCAGAAGGCAGAACAACAACAGAACAGCCCTGAGCCCTCTCCTCCATCACCAGACCTGTCCCAGCAGATGGCTGACCTCAGGCAGGACCTGGAGAGGGCTCAACAAGAGATCCTCACCCTGAGGCAGCAGGCAGACAGCCGGGAGGCCGAGCTGGTGGAGCTGAAGCAGAAGCTGCAGAAGGGAACCCTGGCCCTCAACGACCTGCACATGGACAAGAAGGACCTGGAGCAGGAGGTGGCCAGGCAGCAGGAAGAAACCAAGGCCAAGGTCGCCGCCATCAAGACGCTGCGGGAGGAGAAAGCCAGGCTGGCGGAGGAGAACAAGAGCTTGTCTGAGCGCGTGGAGGATCTGGAGGAGGAGGTGGACTCCTGGGAACAGCGCAACGAGGAGAGCCAGGTGGAGAGGGGCAACGTGCAACAGCTGCAGGATCAGCTGAGGGCCAGCAAGCAGAGAGCTCCTCACAGCAGCAGAAGCTGGACACACTGTTTGTAGAGTTGGAGGAGTCCAGGACCTTGTGCCGAAAGCTGCAGCAGGAACGAGAAGGTCTGGATCAGGATGCAGGTGTCACTCAGTCCCTCGTTCAGGAAAGGGACAGGGCGGTTGAGGAAATGAACAAAGCCATACAGGAGAGGGACGCGGATGCTAAGAAGATATCTGACCTAAAAAATCAGCTTGAGGCTCTACAAAGCAGGATGCAGGTCCACAGCAACTATCCAGTTCTCAAAGGATTCATGAGCTAGAGGCACAACTAAGCATGCTTCAACAGCAGCTAGAGTTACACGCGGGTGAGAAAAGTGCTTTACAAGAGAAAGTGTTGAAGTTAGGGGAAGCAGTGTCAAGCCAGGATGTTGCAGACTTTGGAGATCTCAGACTTTATCAGCAGGACATTGTAGGGCTTTGCAGAAACGCTGTGCTGCTTTGAACAAATTAAAACAGAGTTTGGCGAGTCACCCAGAAGCTTTCGATCAGAAAGGTGACTCTAGGACGAGTCTGCTGGTGAGTGTGTCATAGAACTGTGCAGAGAAAACGCCAGTCTGTTAGACACCTTAGCCAGGGGTAATGGTCTTCTAGAAGAAATACAGCAGCAGTATTATTCAGGGTTGTCAGATAGCTCCTCATTGATAACGCCACAGAGTGCCAGCAACTTACAAACCACTCCATCTCAGGGACCAGACTTCAGCAGCAGTGGTGCACAGAGTGAGTCTCTTCAGGCTGAACTGAAACGCCTTGAGGAGGTCGTCCAGGACAAAGATTCAGAAATTGTGGATCTCAAACAGTCTCTGAGCCACCTTCAGCAGGAACATACTGCATGCAGACAAGCTTCAGTCACTTTGTCAGACAGTCTCTCAGAACTTGAAAAGGTTCTATCAGAAAAGAAGGTGAACTGAAGATGCTCCACACAGAAAATGACCAGCTGATGAAGATGTGTGAAGAGTCCAAATCCAGACTGGCAGAGTCAGACAAGAAGATGGTCTCTCTCAAGTCGCAGCTGCAGGAGACAGAAGCTGCCTTGCAGCACACCAAGGCAGACCTCAACACTTCCACACAAACTTTGGAGCAAATGGGTGAGGCCAGTGCTGTTCATTTACGACAGAAAGAGGAGCTGGATTCAGCCAGGCACAGAATTCAGCAGCTAGAAAAGGAGTTGTCTGATGCCATGGACACCATGTCAAGTCACAAAGCCGGCATCGAAGATCTTAACGCTGTGTGTTCCGACCAGAGAAAGACTTTGGAAATGGAAGAGGCCAAACTTTCCAAACAGGAAGACGTCATTGCTGTTCTCCGACAGACGTCTGTGACAACAGATGAAGAACTGGAAGTGGTGAAATCCCAGCTCAGCAGGGCTGTGACGTTCTTGTCCAAGGAGCAGTGTGACATGGTCATGGGAAAGGCTTCAGACTCCACGGACTCCTCCACATCATTGCCTGCCATAGAGTACACCCCCAGATTGGCCTTAGATGACAGACCCCCTGCTCCTGCCTCTAGCCAGCAGTCTGGGATGCTGAACGGAGAAGTGGATGCAGAGGACAACAGGGGACAGGCGGAGCTTGCGGAAAGGCATGCTGAGCTGCTGAGACAGGTGGAGGAGAAGGAGGAGATCATCGCCGACCTCCAGCAGAACAACACAACCTTGCTGCAGATGCTGGAGGCCAAGTCGCTGACCTCGGCATCAGGGGAGAGCACCCAGCTGCAGGTGCACCAGCTGCAGAGCGAGGTGAAGGCGCTGAAGGTGGAGAAGGAGCAGATGCTGGCCGTCATGAATGAAAAGTCGCGGGAGGCCAGCTCCCTCAAGGCGGAGGTGATGCGTCTGATGAACGTGGTGTCTGCAGAGAAGTCGGCCCTGGACAAGCTGCAGAAAGACAACCAGGAGCTGATGGCCAGGCCCTCCCCGCCCAGAGACGACTCTCTGGAGGACATGACACGCGAGGCCATGCACAACCTGTCGCGCTTGGTGCGTGACCGGGAAGTGGAGATTGAAGCCCTGAAGCAGAAAAACGAAACCCTGATGGCAGTGATACAGGACATGGATCAGAGTGATGGGGGGACAGGGGGAGCAGGCGGCACTGGTGCCAGTCTGGCCTCACATCTGCTGACAAAGAGAATCTGGAGAAGCAGCTGGCTTCTCTGCAGGCTGAGCGAGAGCAAATGGTGGCGTTCGTCAATCAGAAACACTCAGAGAGTGTCGCATATCACGCCGAGATTCAGAGACTGGCAGCCCTGAGAGCTGAAGAAGTTCAGAGATTTGAAAAGCTGCAGTCCGATTACGACACACTGTGCCCACAGTTTGAAGACAGGAAACAGACTCTGCTGAAAACGCAGAACGATCTCATCAACTACCGACAAAAGTATGCCGAACTGGAGGTTCGGTATGGAGAGCTGCTTCAGAAATCCAACGCCTCTGAAACGGTAGACGCTGCCTCTTTCCACGAACTGAAAGACGAGAAAGAGAGGATTGTCAGCAAACAGGAAGACCTCCAACACGAGATCCAGAACCGGGAAGCGAAACTGTCCGCAGCCACGGACAAGGTGAAGGAGATGGAGAGCGTGTTGGCCTCCAAGGAGAGCGAGGTGATGGCGCTGAAGAAGCAGGTGGACAGCCTGCACTTCCAGCTGCACAGCCTGAGGAATGAGACAGCCGACCTCAAGCAGGACAGGCAGGCCGCGGAGGAGAAGCACCGGGAGGGGCAGGAGCAGGGCCAGGCGCTGAAGGACCTCAACAGCCAGCTAACCCTGTCCGTCAGGGAGAAGGAGTTTGAGGTGGCCTCTCTGCACGAGCGCCTCCAGAAACTGACAGCTCTTGTGTCGGAGCAGCAGGGGGAGAAGACTCAGGTGACTCAACTGCTGAGGGAACAGGAGGAGGCCTCGGGACTGAGGGCGGGGCTTCAGCAGGAGGTGGACCAGCTGACCCTGACCTTGAAACAGAAGCACCAGCAGTTAA
The DNA here is from genome assembly GCA_030674155.1 of Stramonita haemastoma. Taxonomy (NCBI): domain Eukaryota; kingdom Metazoa; phylum Mollusca; class Gastropoda; order Neogastropoda; family Muricidae; genus Stramonita; species Stramonita haemastoma. The sequence continues at coordinate 25,793,551 of CM060320.1, forward strand.
ACGAAATCCATGCTGAGGTGAGTGCGGGGTCACCCTGCTTTTCTAAAGCAACACATCACAGGTTGTATTTTGATTATTGAGGCTCCTTTAGCATCAGAAGTGAAATGATTGAAATCAACTGAAGGAAAAGCAAACAGAAAAGTTACTCCTCTATGTATTGTTTTAGCAGAGGACTGAACAAGAGATGTACTTGTCAACAATGGCATTAAAGACAGTTATCATGGTAAAAAAAAAAAAAAAAGTTCTTGTGCTTGAAGAGATGTTGTCGATTGTCATCAACCGACACATGATCTGCAGTGAGGTGATATAGAATTTAAAGTTTAACTTTTCTCCCTCTCCTTTTATTGAGGACAGTAAAGGAGATAATATGGAAGAATGAAGTCACTACTTTTCTCAATGCTCTAGACTCTTCATACTTGTTATCATATACTTTTTTCCTCCAGAAGTTTAACACTGGCTCCAAATTTATTCCCCTGCAAGTCCTGATGGACTGTCAAAACTGATTTTCAGAAACATTTTATCCAATCCACTGACAAACTGGTTGTAATGGAAAGCGCCCAAAATCTGAGAAGTGTATTTTTCAAGGTAAGCTTTAGAAAAGTCAGATGAGCAATTGTTTAATCCACACTTAGATTACAGCAAAATCTATGAATATGTGTAAAGTAGACTTTGAGGAATGGAGGTTGTAAGTTAACAATGCACAGCGCAGAAATATTTATAAATGAGCCCACTATTTAATATTAGACTCAAACCATTTATTCATTTCAACTTCTGAACAGATGTAATTTAGTGTCAGATGACTGATAACATTGTGGTGTATATGTATTGCAGAACTTGCGACTGAAGGAGAAGGAGCAGAAGTGAGTCGAGAGCTGGACCGTCTGCGAACACACCTGCTGCAGATCGAGGAGGGGTATACCCGCGAGGCCCTGGAGGCGGAGGAGAGGGAGAAAGAGTTGAGGAACAGGCTGGCCCACGCCGAGGAGCAGCTGTCTGCCACTGCCTCCCAGGTCCAGTCTGCCAGGTGGGTGTACTGTAGTTATGGTATGGAGATGGGGGGGTTTGGGTGCAAGGTGTCTGTGTAAACGTTGGTACCATCCGTGAAAATAGAAACTCTTGTTTGTAAGTTTTTTTTATTTAACTTGAGAGAGTGGTGAAATAGAAAAGTGGTAAGTCTGTGAGAATCTCTGGAATACAGCACAAGCATATTGAAATACTTTGTTTTTTTTCCTTCTTCTTCTATTGATGTCGGTATTCATATGTACTACCTAACTAGCATCAAATGAAAAAAACAAACCAATCCTTTCATCAAGTATGAGACAGTTAAAGGCAGCAAAACTGTCTTTGATTTTTTTTAAAAATGATCATATTCCTTTTACTTTCATTTGCATTGGTGTGGGAGTTGTAGGAGCACAATTTGTGCCTCATTAAAGCCATGTTTCTTTTTCATTTTAATGCTGACGTCATGTCATGCTCTGCAAGTATTGAGTTGTATATGATAATCAGAACAGTTTTGTAGACACTGTTTCATATCTATATGACATAAAGCTATCCACATTTCATTGGAAACATGTTGATTTTTAACTACTTGAATAATTGTAGTGTGCAATGCTTGGCTGCCAGCAGAGATTGAAAGGAAGTGGATTGCATTTCATACACCTGATTTATCCCTGAAGTCAGAATACAGCTACCTTATAATGGTGGGCAAAAATGGTCACATACAGAAAAATCTCACCATTAGTGAACCTTGGAGCTCTAGTAGAGGAAATACCCCCCCCCCCCCCCCCCCCCCACAAAAAAAAAACCAATAACAAACAAAAAGACAAAACACAAAACCCTTACCTGGAAAAAAAAACCAACACCTGAATACTGAAACCTTTTTCTGCACGGTGTTGCAGCCACCAGGCCAGCCAGCATGTGGAGAGCCTGCAGCAGCAGCTGCACAACGTGGCCTCACAGCGGGATGCAGCGTACATGCAGGTGGCCAGCCTGCAGGACCAGAGCCAGCAATACGCCGCCTCTCTGTCCAACCTGCAGCTGGTGCTGGAGCAGTTCCAGAGAGGTCAGTGCATAGTCGCACACTTTTAACACGAGTTTTGAAGTGTGATGAGGCGACAGCCCCGATATGGATACGTTTAAAAAAAAAAAATTCTTTATTATATGTAAAATATGTTGGACCGTGAATAGGTATTAATATGTTGAACACCTCCTTGGAGTCCTTAGAGCGAAAGTGATAACCAAATATCTAACACCATGTAAAAACCATCTTTGTCATAGGTAAACATTGCTGGTAGGTTGGGCTTAATAGCAGGTAAAAAAAAAGCATAAACGCTTATCACTTGACTGGAAAGATGCTAGATAAAGACTATTGCAATTCTCTTTTGGCTGGTCTGCCAGCATCATCCATCCACTCCCTTCAACGCATACAAAACTCTGCAGCTCGTCTGGTCCTCAGAAAGAAAAAATCTGAGCACATAACCCCTCTCTTGCAATCTCTTCATTGGCTGCCCGTACCACAGAGAGTAAACTACAAGATCAATACCCTCTGTTACAAATGTCTCCACAATACTGCACCCTCCTACCTCTGTGAATGTCTTCACTTGTACACACCTTCTCGCTCCCTCCACTCCTCGGCAGATACTTTGTCCCTAAGAACACCCAGATTCAACCTATCTACCGTTGGCCGCCGCTCTTTCTCTGTTTCTGGTCCATCGATGTGGAACGACCTTCCTCTCTCCCTCCGACAAAAGCCTACTTATGACACTTTTAAATCCAACCTCAAGACACACTTATTTCAAACCTAAGTTTTTCTCCTTCCGCTTCCATCTCTTACCTGTCCCTGCCTTCAACATCCACCTGCCAAAGTGCATAACGTTTGTAGGTGTGTGTGCGTGCGCGCGCGTGCTGCGTGCATGCGTGTGTGCATGCGTGTGTGTGTGTGTGTGTATGTGTGTGTGTACATTTGAATTTGTCAAAACTGTAAATAGTTGCTGATTGTGTGTCGTGTAGGTCGAATGAAAGCGCTTTGATTTGTTTTTGCAAGATTTAGCGCTAAACAAATTCCATGTATTGCCGCCGCTGTGGCCTAGTGGTTAGGGCGTTGTACTCGTAATCTAAAGGTTGCGGGTTCGATCCCAGCTATTCCGCTATGGCGTTGTGCCCTTGGAAAAGGCACTTTACGGCTATTTTCTCACCCCACCCAGGTGTAAAAGGGGTACCAACCTTGTGTTGGGGGTTAACCCTGCGATAGACTGGCGTCCTATCCAGGGGGGGAGTCTATGACTCTCAGTCGCTTAACGCCACAGAAACCGGGATAAGCACCGGCCTGATGAGCCTTATGGCTCGGGACAGACTTTAACTTAAATTCCATGTATTATTATTATTATTATTATTATTATTATTTTGTTTTAAAGAAACCTTAAGACTGATCAACATTTCTCCAACAGAAAAACATTCAAACAGTATGTGATGTGGACTTTGTTTGATCCCAACAGAGAAAGACTCGCTGGTGGCTTCAGAGACGGAACGCTATCAGCAGGAGTGTCAGAAGCTGAAAGAACACAGAGCCAAATTGGAGAAGGAACTTCAGCAAACAAAGGTAGGTCACCATTTTCATTTGTACTTTTTTTTTGTCCACGTCAAATTTTATATACTGCACACAGTTGGTTGTTTGATGTGTGGACATTTATTGGAAGCTCTCCTTCTCTCTTCCTGTATCTTTCTGTAAAGCCGTTGGGGCACTGCACTGAATTGAAATTCAGGCCGTCTCCTTCTCTCCTCCCGTATCTTTCTGTAAAGCCGTTGGGGCACTGCACTGAATTGAAATTCAGGCCGTGTCCTTCTCTCCTCCCGTATCATTCTGTAAAGCTGTTGGGGCACTGCACTGAATTGAAATTCAGGTGCTGTCTCAGACTAAGATGAACCTGGAGGAGCCCATCCCTCTCCAGGTACAAGCTGCATGCTGGGTGTATTTGTATTTCCATAACCCATTGAACTCTGACATGGATTACAGGATCTGTTAACTTGCTTGTTTTATTTCTGTAAGAAATATATATATATATATATATACATGAAAGGAACTATAGCATGTGCAGGTCTGCAGGTCTTCCCTCCTGTCCTGTCATGCATCTTCTTTCTGCTAAATGCTGATGTTGAATTAGTGGAAATTTGTAATTTTATTTACAGTGGAAATTCAGTGATTGGATTTTTAGCTCTAATCACAAATTGTTCACGCACAAACACAACAAATGCAATGGAGTTGAGGGCTACAAAATATTTCACGCATGTCACATGCTTGCCTCTGAATCAAGGTATGAGGAACAATTCAGGAAAATGATGTCATGACTCGTAAAGATTTTGTTTTGGGAACAGTGTTCCGCTATTGTGTGTTGATGAACATTGAACATTTTGTGGTTTTGTGTTCCCATGTGGCATGTGGATAAACGTGAGGCCATTTTTACTGTATGTTGATGAACATTGAACATTTTTGGTTTTGTGTTCCATGTGGCATGTGGATAAACGTGAGGCCATTTTTACTGTATGTTGATGAACATTGAACATTTTGTGTTCCCATGTGGCATGTGGATAAACGTGAGGCCATTTTTACTGTATGTTGATGAACATTGAACATTTGTGGTTTTGTGTTCCCATGTGGCATGTGGATAAACGTGAGGCCATTTTTACTGTATGTTGATGAACATTGAACATTTTGTGTTCCCATGTGGCATGTGGATAAACGTGAGGCCATTTTTACTGTATGTTGATGAACATTGAACATTTGTGGTTTTGTGTTCCCATGTGGCATGTGGATAAACGTGAGGCCATTTTTACTGTATGTTGATGAACATTGAACATTTTGTGGTTTTGTGTTCCCATGTGGCATGTGGATAAACGTGAGGCCATTTTTACTGTATGTTGATGAACATTGAACATTTTGTGGTTTTGTGTTCCCATGTGGCATGTGGATAAACGTGAGGCCATTTTTACTGTATGTTGATGAACATTGAACATTTTGTGGTTTTGTGTTCCCATGTGGCATGTGGATAAACATGAGGCCATTTTTACTGTATGTTGATGAACATTGAACATTTTGTGGTTTTGTGTTCCCATGTGGCATGTGGATAAACGTGAGGCCATTTTTACTGTATGTTGATGAACATTGAACATTTTGTGGTTTTGTGTTCACATGTGGCATGTGGATAAACATGAGGCCATTTTTACTGTATGTTGATGAACATTGAACATTTTGTGGTTTTGTGTTCCCATGTGGCATGTGGATAAACGTGAGGCCATTTTTACTGTATGTTGATGAACATTGAACATTTTGTGGTTTTGTGTTCCCATGTGGCATGTGGATAAACGTGAGGCCATTTTTACTGTATGTTGATGAACATTGAACATTTTGTGGTTTTGTGTTCCCATGTGGCATGTGGATAAACGTGAGGCCATTTTTACTGTATGTTGATGAACATTGAACATTTTGTGTTCCCATGTGGCATGTGGATAAACGTGAGGCCATTTTTACTGTGTGTTGATGAACATTGAACATTTTGTGTTCCCATGTGGTATGTGGATAAACGTGAGGCCATTTTTACTGTATGTTGATGAACATTGAACATTTTGTGTTCCCATGTGGTATGTGGAATAAACATGATGACCATTTTTACTATTGTCCTCATGCTGGAACTGGAGGAAGCTGCTGGACGGTTTGGGCAAGCGGCTTCACGCTTGAGTGAACAGCTCGACCGCAAAGAAGAAGCTTTGCAAGCTCTACGTGAGGAAGGTAAGTTGTAGCTACAGCTCCTTTCTTTCTTTTTTCTGTTCTCTGTCTGCTTGTGTTTCTGTAACCACCACCAAAGAATGTTGCGTCTTTATGTACGCACAAATGATGAGCACAGAGATGGTGTATAGTGTAACACGACTGAGGTGCAGACAATTTTGTTTTCAGTAAGTGTTCCCTGCTAAAGATATATAAGCAGCCAAAATAAATGTTTTGCGTTTTATATATTTTCTGGATTTTTTTTTTTTTTTACAAGAAAACGGGAAATAATTTGAGTAGTGGTCAATCTGATTTATAAGAATCCCTTATTTTCAGGTCACTTGCATTATAAAATATCAAATCTATGAATTGAATTGCTCTCTGCAAACATGTTATCGGTAACTTATTGAATAAAGTTAAATACATTTTAGGTTATAACTCATTTTTAGACAGGTTAATATGATTTACTCCATAAACTTGTTGTAGCAAGATTTTTGCAATCACTTGTACTGATTAGGGAAAGGAGGAGGCCACTTCATGTGGTCTGCGTACAATGCTAGCACTACTTTTAAAGAAGGATCTGGAAATATCTTGTTTGACTGAAGTAAGGATATGTAGTTTGGCTTGTTTGCTTAATTTCTTTTTAGAAAAGACGCTATGGTAATATTCTTTGAGTAACTGAGCCTTAGATTGACCACAGATTTCCAGTGGTTGTGAACAGTCTTGTTGAATTTATGACCAGATTTCTATATCCTCATATCCTCAGTAACTCTCTTCTTTTTGCACTATTTCATGTTGGCTTACTGCTTCTGTCTTTGCCTAGCCTTTGTGTGGTGGGCAGCTGTGAAGCATGCATGTGTGTGTTCTTACCTGTTTTCTTTTCATCAAGCAGGATTTCTCTTTCTTACCTCCAAACTTTGGCTGTTTTCTTGAAAAAAAAAAACCCACTCAGATTTGTGTATACTTGTATTTCTTTTCTCCTTTGCTTTTTGTTGGACTGTTTTTCTTGCATTTATTGGAGAGCTGCTTACTGCCCAGTTGATGCTGTTTGTCTCTGCCCGCATCAGGCGGCTTGCCTGTCTTTAGGTTGCTTCTTTGCATTTTTCATGGCTTTTGAGTGCGTCGCCAGACAGCTGAGGACTGCTGGTGGCTCATGACTCAAGTTTTCATTCACACACAGTAGCATTTGCGCTTAGCTGGCATAGCTTTCAGCTCTTTGTGGGGTTTTTTTCTCTAAAGAATGGAAACAGAAGAGAGACATTGTTCTCGGCAAAGTTGTCACAATACTTGAGACCAATCTTTTTTTGTATGTGAAAAAATATAGAGAGCCAATTTTTAACAAATTGACTGCAGTTTTTGCTGATGTCTACTTTGCATCAGTGATCCGAAGGCTTTTTGGAGTGTCCTCAAGGGCGGGGATCATGATGTTGATGAAGGCGTACAAAAGCAAAGGCACAGAAGCGGAGAAAGAGATAGTGGTGGTGGAATTGGAAGAAGGGCCCACAGCCGTAATATCAGCTGGTAATCCTGAGATGGCGAAGCTCAGGAGACTGGCTGGTATGCTGGGTGTGGCGTCCTTTCTCAGCCGGGCAGACAGCTCTCCTCCCTCCCTCCCTCCCTCCCTCACTCCTCCCTTGCCTCTTGGTCTTTCTCAACCACCCCTCCCTTAGTCGTGTATCTCCTAGTGGTCTTTGTACACAAACTGCTGGCATGAGTATACTCTATACCACTGGTGTGTATGGCTACTTCTGTACTCTTTGTACCACTTCTATGTCTCCTACTGCCTATTATTATTATTCTGTCTCCCAATGATATATATATGTATATATATATATTGCACTGATTTGTACCTGTCCATAAGGTAGTATTTTTATTCAGAGAATTTACTGATGCATCAGGCTTCGGCATATTCTCTTCTTCATGCTTTCTCTTTCTTTGACAGTGAAATCTCTCCAGCTGGCTAGTGTTGTCACCTGTATCATGTGAAGAGTATTCCCTCTGTGTGTTTACATGGCTGCAATGTACAGCAGTTTGATCTTATGGCGCCTGTTTCCCCTGCAATGGTGATATCTGTCTGTACAGGGGATGGGGGTGTATGATGCTTTTGCATATGGTCCAGGAGTTTGGAGCACGCAGTTTTTTCACTGGATAAGTGACTGCACTGTAGTTGGGCTTTAACTTAAGTGTTGTTATGTTATCATCATCAGCAAAGAGACAAAAGCAGAAGATACTTTTTCTCTCTTTTGGAAACTTTTCTTTTCCTGGTCCAGACCAGTTTTCGTTTGGGTTACATCTACTGAGGCTGTAGTGATTGTATGTATTATATGTATTAGGGGTTGTTAGTTTTTATACTTGGAGCCTTAGCCATGCTGTTATATTTGTTGTATCGTCTTCTTTTGCAGACTCATCTTCACTGTTGGGTGTTCCAGAAGATGAATTTCTCTGTTCTTTTCTTATGCAGTGAAACTCCTGTTATGCACTGAGCTTGTTTTGATCTGGTTGTATTTTTGTTGTTTTTTTACCAACATCATCATGGACTTTCTTTCAGGGCAGAGTTGACAAGATCGTGGGTTGTTAGTTATATTACTCAGAATTGTATCATAAGTTGCGTGTATTCTAGTGATGCTTTGCTTATATGTACAGTAGAACAGTTAGGTCATGTGAACCTTTGAAGGTACATTGTCATCCAGTCTTTTCTGTAAAGAAAGGCAACTTTTGATCTAGATCAAGATGGTGTTGATGCAACTTGCTTTGAACTGTGCTTAGCTTGATTTTTTTATTGCACTTTGGTTTTGCTTTTTAAGAAAAAAAAAGCTTTTTGTTGACATCTTTGAAAACTGGCTATGGGAAAGAAACCATACTAAAAAAGACACTTGCAGTGTTGCATGGTGTTGACTAAACTTTTCTGTCTTGTTTCCACTTAGACCTAGAAGTAGAGAACAATTTAACATGCATAGCTGCATCAAGGATAATAGCTTAGTAGCTGTGTTCATCTCTGTGTGTTTTATGTGTGTTGTGGTGTTCCTTGTTTTTGTGTACAAAGCTTCTTCCTCCACCCCTTTATCCACTCTTTATAGGCTAAGATTTGATTAATGAGATGGGCTGTTATTTCTTCCTAAATTGATGATTACAATACACAAAAAAGGGGAAAATTCTCTCTTTTTGGGGGGATAGTTGCATGTCATAACAAATTTTCTGATCTAAGATTATGTACTTTTTAAAGATAGTTTTCCATATGTAAAGCCATGACATTTTGTTTTGCTGTGGAGGTGTGATACCAGAAAAGTAAAAGTATTTACCTCCAGTTTTCATACACTGTGCTATTTTTAAGCAAGGTGTATGTTTGTACAAGTCATAGGACACACAATGTGGTTAGGAAGCTTGGGAAGGAGTCAGTGACAGGATGAACCAGGGCCCTGCTATAGTAGAGAGAGATCTGGCAGCTGACTGACTCCTCCCCCACAGAAAAGGACAGGAAGAGTAGAAAGGATCATTCTAAGAAACGCGTTCATTGTGCATGCAACGTGGAAGTTGTGTTGGTGTTTATATAATCTCAGCTGGTAATTCTGGGAAATGAGCTGCAACTCCAAGTTACTAGCTGAGATTGTGTAAATGTCTGAATGTGATCACCTGGCTGTTCGTGTACCCACGCTTTGGTTGTTGCTGACATTATGAATTAACCTCGGCTGTCTGTCTGTGTCTGTGTCTAACCTACCGCACAGCTGACAAGACTAATCTCTGAAAATGTGGGCTGGCAGTTTTTCAGCTTTCTTTTTGGTTTTGCTTCTCCCATTTGCTTTGCTGAGGGACTCATCACCAATGCTTTGTGGCTTAGTTTGGACTCTGTAGTTTGTTTTGCACACTTTTAGTTTTTGTCTTTCATTTTGTTTGTTCACTCAGTTAAGGAGGGGTGGAATGGTTGCAGGCATAGAAGATACTGTCATGCCATCAGGTAACAGTCTATGACGAGAATCTATAGCTGTTTTTACAGCAGTATCTGTAGAATTTCTTCTTTCCTACAAATATGGCAAACTGCTGATTTCACATTTAGTCAGAGGCCTCAGCTTTTCATTCAAACTGAAACAAAAGAAAAACTGTGTGGCTACCTCCAGGGTGACTGATACTGGTCAGTTTGAAAAGACATTTTGTACAGGGCTCACCTGTCTTGAAATAAATGGGTTTGGTAGTTGCTTTGGGTCAGTGTAGAATGCCTAGTTATGCTTTGCCTCATTGCTGATGCTGATTGTGATAGTCTTGTGGGGCCTGTGGTTATCTGTGGAAAATAATGCAGTGGCACAATGCTTCAGGGTCTGTTTGTTTTGGTAAAGGTGATGCCATCCCTAGTTCACTTATTATTTTGAGAGAATGGAAGATAGGAGAGAAAGGAAGACTTGCTTTTGGGAAAGTTTACTTTGCTTGTCACCTATGGCTTTCATCATTTACAAGAGAAAAGCTTATTTTTCATCCTTTTCTTATATTTGCTGCTTTTCTTTATTTTAATTTTTTTCATTATCTTTGTGTTTTTTGTTTTGTTTTTTTTTGCTGCTCTGCACTATCAGATGATATCTTGCTTTCAAGCCATGATTGAGTTTTGTTTTTCATTCCTCAGTAGATAAAGACTTTATATTCTTTACGAGAAAATGGCTTAATTTTTCTTTCATTCTTCTTTCATTTCTTTTATCAGGATGTAGTTTCCTAGTTCTGTCTTTTTCTCTCTATTTTTGGATACCAGCTTCCTGTTGTTTGATAGTCAGACCTGCTCATTTTCTGAAACAGTGATGTATGTATTATCAGCTAAAGAAAGACGTGATCTTACACTAAGTCTGCTTGTAGTGCCCTCAGTCGAAAGATGGCCTTCGTGAAAAGGTGTTGCAAACTTACGAACATATTTGGAGGTTTCATGTTCACTGGATTTATGGCATGGCACTGGTAGGGGTATCTTGATGTGAAGGTTTATGATGGACTTCTCGCTGTACAGGGTTTAGTAGGAAGTGTTTTCAGCACCATGTATTGTAGGTTGGAAAGCCTGTTTGTTTCTGGTTAGAACTGCTGTGGTGGACTAGAGTGGACCTGGTTAGGAGCGTCTGTGTTTGTTGGTCAGACTGACGTTCATTTGCTAAGTTTCCTTTTTGTCCCCTGCATTTTCCACAGCCACCTGCCATGTTTTGACATGGATTTCTATCATCAGTTTTCTGCTGTAGGACTTGGCCTGAGTGACTGTGTTGCCAAAGCACACTTTTCATTATGACATGAGGCAAGCTTTGTTTGAGTCACACTCTGAAAGGAGCAAGCTGTTCTTGTATTGTGGGTTGCAATGATTACTTGTGTGGAGGATTGGCTATTGCGTTCAGCCGTTGACCTGACTAGGTATGTAGATAGCGTTTCCCTGACTTGGCATGTGCATGTGTGGATGGTGAGGCTGTGAGTATTACATCAGGTACTGAGGTAGAGGACTGCTCCGTACCTGTCGTGATATTCCCAGGCTTCCATCTCTTGTCAGCATCGTGGTGCATTCTGGACCCCTAACACCCACCTGCCTGCCCATCTGCCCGTCTGTCTGTCTGTCTGCCTGCCTGCCTGCCTCCACACTCCTCACATGGGGGGTAATGGCAGAGACACGAGGATTGACTGAATAATTATGTACAGTCAAGGAAATTGTGTGGGTTTTTTTTTTCCATTATCTTTGCTGAGAAGTGTTTGTCTAGGATTCTGTTGTATTGCAGTGTTATGTGAATGTTGTGATGTGCATGTCATGGTGTGTTTACTTTGTGTTTGGTTTCCTTCTTCTTTTAAATAGTACGAGTTATATTTGTATTGCAATGTTGTATGAAGCACTGTATGTTGCATGTTTTGTGTTTGATTTGTTCTGAGACCATATGGATTATTATAACTATATCGCAGTTTAGTGTAAGGATTGTGTGCATGGTTTGTGTTTTGTTCTTTTTCATAATGCATTATTGTATTGTTGTCAGCAAATGACAAAGGCAAAAAAAAAATTGGAGAACATTAACTTTTTTCTTTATTTCTTTTTTCCTTTAAAGTCAAATGATTTTGTTTGATAGCAAGACTGCTGTTCATTGCAAAAGCATCACTGTATCCTTTATGTAAAAAAATAGTTCAGATCTGGGGAAGTCCTTGTCTATGAGAACACTACTCCTACCCTTTTCAAATCCCCTTCTAGTAGTGAAAATTAAAATGTGAAAAAATTCATTTTGCCTATTATACATTTAATTTGGTTGTGGTGGGGAGAAAAGGTTCAGATATGAACTAATGGGGAATGTGAGTAGTTAAGGTTACCATTGATTTTGTTGCTGTGTTTCTCAGTCCTGCACAGGGAGACATCTTTGAGGACAGCAGAGAGGAGATCCACAAACTGAAGTCCAGCAAAGAAGCCAAAGTGGACAGGTAAGGAAGGCATTGGGCACAGATCTGCCTTGTGGAGAACTGATCCAAAAAATGAGTACAGTTAAACCTGCTTGCAAAGTACTCTAAGTCTTTTTTCATTGTTTATTCCTTATCCCATGCTGATTGCTAAGATGTAACCATTTTGAACAGAATATGCTAGAAAAACTGTATTATGTGGACTCCTTGCGAAGAACTCCAGTAGCATTGTAACAATGTCAGAGCCAGCTTCTTTTTTTTTGTTATAATGTTTTGTGCAGTAAAAGTTGTATATTTTTTTCTTTGGGTGAGCTCATCAAGGGAAAGAGTGTGGTTGAAGAATAATTCTTTAAAATCAGAAATTTATGCTAAAAAAAAAAAGGTTGAAATCAGAATAATAATGTAAATGTTTCAGTTTAGTCTTGCGGTGTGGTAATTTCTCATCATTTGCGACTTTCTTGGGGGGGTTTAAGGGGGGGGGGGGGGTTAAGGTATTCTTTTTAATTTGTATAAGAAAAGCACATGCTGTCTTGGATGGCGAGTACCAGTAAGTTGTTTTTTAACCTTGAAAATAGTCTGTGAGGACTTCAGCCCAAAATTATGACTATATATGAAAATTGAGGCAATACAAAGAAGAAAAAAAACACCCTGAGAATTTCTTCTTGGAAGTTTTGAAGAAGAATTGAGGGTGTGTTGATTCTATGTAAAACAACCCTCGTGAACTTAAAATTTACATGCAGGATTAACCACAAGAGTCCATTAAAAAACAACAACAAACACTGCAAAATAGCAACAAGGGAAAAGGAAAAAAGGGTTGTGGCTGGTAGTTCTGTGAACCACAGTAGTGTTCACATGGTGAAGATGTATCCACAAATGTCTCCTCAGTAATAGAACCTGTGTGTGTGTGTGTTTTATTTATTTTTTATTTTATTCTTTTATATTGCGGATAATGGGATCAGCTTTCTGTGTGTGTTGTGTGTGTGTGTGTGTGTGTGCGTGCGTGCGTGCGTGCGTGTTATCAGGGAGCTGATGAAGAACCTGTTGCTGGGCTACTTCCACACCCCTGACAGAAACCGCATGGACGCCATCCACGCCATCGGTAGTGTGCTGGGCTTCACGCAGGATGACTTCCACAAGGTGAGTAGTGGAGAGGACCCTGCACAGGACAGCACTGTAAGAGGAGATCCTCTTGAAGTGACTGTAGTCTTGGGGGTGGGCTGTCATGTCCTTGGCTAGAGCTCTGGTATTTTTTTTGTATTTTGTGTGTGTTTGTATCACTTTATGTCAGCAGATTTTTCTGCGTGAAATTCGGGCTGCTCTTCCTGGGGAGAGCGCGTCGCCACAAGTGCACTCCCTCTCCCCAAGTTAAGGTTAAGCAGCATTGTGCATGGTTACCAAGTGGATGGGGAACTGTTCGTGCGCCTTAGGTTCAGAACAGTCCCCTAGTTCACCCAGCTGTAAATAGGTACCTGCCCTCTCGAGGATCAGGGAAGGTAAAGCAGCAAGGGAGAGAATACAGATGTCACCCTCAATATGCTGGCCCTTAGAGAAGCTGAGGTCTCTGACACCTTGCTCCCCATTGACCACATAGGTTATGGAAATATCTTTCACTTTTGATGTGCAGCAGACAAATCAATCAATAGCAACGTAATGGTCACATGAACATCTTAAAACCCATGTTTAAAAATGTATTACAGTCAGTGAAATCTGAATCTGGATCAAATTCAGTATTGCTTATACTGATTTCACAGAGTTCAGTATTTATCAAAGACCAGTTAGAATTAGTTTTTCTTCCTGTGGTGACAGTCTGATTCAATGCACATGAAAATTTGTTGTAATCATCTATGAAACCATGAAAAAGTACAGATGTCTTCTAAAAACACAATGATTAATTAAGCAACTCTAATCAGTGTATGTCTGTATGGGAGAGAAATTATTTTATGACTCTTTGTTGTTGTTTTTTAGGTAGGAAAATGTCAGTAGATGCATCAAAAACCTGATTAAATTTTGCAAAATTTGGTTTTTTGATTGTTCAAAAATTGTAAAATTTCAGAGTGGACAGGTCAGAGACACCATTAGAATCCAAATCAAACAGGCGCATAACATTTTTGACACATGAAAAATATATTGATCAAGTGTTGCACTTTGTTTATTAACACAGATTGAGGACAGTGAGGGTGGGGGGTGGATGACCAGTCTGTTCCGGAGGACACGTTCCCCAGGCACCCCCAGCACACCTGTCCATCCCACCAGAGCTGCAGGCTCCAGTCAGGTAAGGAGGGCTCCCTGCAAATGGAGAGTTATACTTTAAAACCCTTATCCCCCTGCTGCGCCCATTATCGCCCCTTTATAACGTAACCCTGTAGCACCCATTAGCGCCCTCAGTTTTTTGTGTATTGACTATTGAAAGATGTAAAAATTACTTCCCTTTGACACAAGTTTCACAGTGAATAAACTGTGTGACCCCAGGGGTATAAAACAGATATTAACGCTTTGGAGATGTGCTCGGCTTTGTACTGTAAGTACACTGTGACAGGCTCTGTTGGCCACATTTTAAAAATGGAACAAGCATACCTAACTCTGATAAAAGCAGATTGTACTGATTTTTGTCTCAATTCTGAGGTAGTATGTTGGGTATTATTATTTTTAAAGAATTTTTTTCCTCCATATATGCCTGTATTTTGTGTATTGTGTTTTAAATTGAGTCAGCAAATGCTTTAAAAACTAAAGCCTATGAAAAGTTCATGTATGCTTATCTTGACATGGTGTAACCATCACCTTATTTACAAAATTAGAATAAATTTGACACACAGTCAGAATGCTTTAGAAAGCCCATTTCTGACCTGTGATAAACAGACGGTGATGTTTGACACAATCAAAGGCCTAACTATAGTCTGTGAAAGTTATAAATGCCTCATCGTCAGTGTTTAATTTTCTTTGACAGTATTTGGCTGAAATTGATCAACACACACTAAGATATGTTGGCCATGCAAACAGAAACACAGAGACAAATCTGAAGACAGTTCTTCAAGGTAAGGTCGAGAGCAGAAGGAAAAGAGGCAGACGTCCAACATCCTCCATTGCCAACATCACTGATATCAATGGTCTGGAAGGTGTACAGGCGATCAAGCCAGTTAGTACAGCACACATAGTGTGCAGCTATGCTATGGACAATAAATTTCTGTGGTGTTTATCCTTCTCATCAGTTCAGATAGTCACCGTTTTTATGTACAGTAGGTTTCCTGTAATGTTTTATTATCCTTCACATCAGTTCAGACATTCACTGTTTGCCATTTGGTTTGTTTGACAGTCGTTCTCTCAGCTGTTTGTCAAATTCCTGGAGGTGGAGTCCACGCCTCCCCCGGCCCCTGTGCGACTGCCGGCCGAGGAGATGGCGCGGAGGCCCAGCAGCGGCACCATGTGAAGGAGAGGGAGGGTCGGGACAAGCCGGCCTTTAACCCCTTCACTGCCCCGCGCCACGTGGCCATGCCCATCGCTGTGGGCTCTGCTGCTGCTGCCGCCGTGTCCTCCAGCTCCCATCTCCTCATGGCCTCGCCCCCCAGCTCCCCCACCACCACCTTCCCCGTCTTTGCCCCTTCTCCACGCCAGAGACGCC
Organism: Stramonita haemastoma; assembly: GCA_030674155.1. Lineage (NCBI taxonomy): Eukaryota > Metazoa > Mollusca > Gastropoda > Neogastropoda > Muricidae > Stramonita > Stramonita haemastoma. The sequence goes on from CM060320.1 coordinate 25,809,306, forward strand.
CTCGTCCCAAAGCTCCAGTGCCATTCTGAAGGACGTGTTAGGGTCCAGGTGATGAGGGGTGGGTCCCTCTGTCACAGGGGGGCAGGCACCTAGCTCAACAGTTTCATCTCTTTTGCAAGGTTGTGGCTGAGGTAACTTCGTAGTATGGACATTTCGCAGGTTTTTTGTTGTTTGTTGTTTTTTTTAAGAATGGAAGGTTATGTTTTAAAGAGTGCTATGGTGCACCGCGATGTTGGCATTTGAGGTGCAGCCTCCCTTTTGATTTCTGTGCCAGTGGTGGGGCCATCATCATTGCTGAGAAGAGCTTTTAAACGTTTTCTGTTTTGCGCCAGTGACAAAAGCTACATTTTTTTTTTTTTTTAATTTGTTGCTCAGTTTCCAGAAGCTTTCATTCAGAGGAAAAGTGTTAGGGTCTTTTTAAAGGAAAGGGGATTGGGGGAGTATTGAATATTAACTGTATGTCTCTCAAGAAGTATGTAGTAAATAGTTTGAAATGATTGGTAATAGCTTTAATAAAAAAAATATTTAAAAAACCAACAAACTGCTGCATGTTTTGGGATGATTTATACATTTGAGAAAGCAATATACTTCACAATAAGCTTGTAAAATTTCTGTGTAAGGGTTTAAAGCTCTGTGATGTAGGGAGGGGTGGAAAAGTAGCGAGTAAAATCTGCCTTTTCCTTTCATTTATTTTCATGTGCAATGGTTGCGACACATTTTTTTCCTTATTTTCTGTTAAGTTGATATTATTTTGTTGTGATACAAGTGATTTTATTTGCGAGGTTTTTAATTGAGGCATGCTATGCAATGGGGATGATTTTACTCTTCATCTCTATGGTGGATCAACCTTAATTAACATTCATCTGATTGTAAAGCAGAAAGAAAATGCCGCACAATTTGTGATATTGATACATGTGCACTTAAACAATTGATTACAGTGGGTTTATGTGAATGGGGGGCTATGTAAGCTGTAAATGAATCATATCTGATCCAAGAGGGAGCCTCTAAAAGTCATTGTGAACTGAACAATGATCACTTGCTGTCCTACATACTGTTCTGTGTTGTACATACTTTCTCATCTCATCCAACATTTTCTGTATAAACAGTCTCCTTTAAAACGTGTGTAAATGCAGCAATGCTATGAATGATGCTAGAAACTGTGACATGATTTGGAGTGGGCAAGATTGGTATCATCTGTACATCATCTTGAATGGGATTATATGCATATATTTAATTCTGAATGTGTGTGTGTTTTTATCGTTGGATGAGAGTGCTGAGGTGAAGATATGACAGGTGCTGACCAGACCAGTGGACTGATATCCATGTGTGACACTGTCACAGTGCCAGGGTCATAGTGCAGGCATGCCCACTGTCAGAGGGACAGTATGTGTTCCAGAAAACGGTCATTACAAATCCCTATTTCAATATGCATCCTAGAAAGCTAAAAAAAATCCCTGTATGGAGTTTCATTTGGAGTCGCATTATAGCTAGCAGTTTTTATCTGCTTCCAATGTCTGAACACATTTACACAGTAGCTGATGGAAATGAACAAAGATCTCTGATTTTGCAGTCATAGGGGTATTGTACATTGTCGTTCTACCAACAACAAAAATCCTTATCCCCCATTTTTCATGGCTTTGTTCCTGACAGTGGTAATTTTTAGGTAGGTATGCCTGATATTTAGTACTTACCACAACTACACCATATGAAGCCTTGTTGTTGATCCATTCCTCACAGAAAAGCAAAAGGTTTGATTGCATTGTCACTTTGACTTTACCTCAGGAATTACACACATTCAGCCCCCTTGAACCTGCAAAAGAGTTGTCTTTATGTAGGTAGTAGTTCTTAAGTAGGTGTTTATGTAAGAACAACAGGACAAGAATACCACAGAACATGTGGCAGCAAAAAACAAAACAGAAATAACACCAAAACTACAGTGAAATAATATACACAAATACTCCCAAAACTGGTTCAACTTGTGCACTTTAAAGGGTGAAGGAAGCGACTAACAGCTTTAGCCATTCTACACTTCCCATCTCTCTCCCAGCCTATCTACACCCCCCTCCCCCTTTCCCACTACACATACCCTTTCCCTAAGAGAAGCATGACGTTTGATATTATGCTGAACTCCAGAACTGATGTAACCCACAGCTGGACAGCAGAGGTACGGCTTTGTGAGGACACATGCAGGATTTGAACCCAGCTCTTGTACAGTTTTCTGTTGTACAAGCCTAGCACTCAAATCAACTGAGTTATGCAAGTGCTGCCACTTTCAAGTTACGATTATTGTCAGACACTTGATATGACAGAAATCTTTTCTTTTCTATCCCCATTTTGTGACTTTTTTTTCTTAGCATGGCTGTTCATCGGAGCACATCATGTACTGTCGTTTGCTGTCAGAGCAAGAACATGTTCCATGCAAACTGCCCCTCTGTCATCTCTCTACACACTCAGACTGAGCACTATGAACATCCCAAACAAAGGCAGTGAAGCCTGAATCCTGACATATTCCTCTGATCTCTCAGTGCTAAACCTTAGCATTTAGAGACAGAATTTCATCTTTTCTTTTTCATCCATTCCTTTCAAAATGGAAAGTACCAACCGCTGTACAAACAGCATAACCACTAAGAAAAAAACACCTTTTCTTTTCTCTGTATGTGTGTGTGTGTGTGTGTGTGTGCTCGCGTGCGCTTGTGTGTGTATGTGCGCATGCGTGTATGTGTGTGTGGGGGGGGGTGCACACGTGAGTGTGTGTGTGTGTGTATGTGTGTGTTTTAAACAATCTTTCCACTCTGAAACAGTATATGCTTTTCTGTTGCTGTTCACCAATTCAGCTGATGATGACTTTTACTAAAAGTGAAAAATAATTGCATACTAGATTGGGAGGGGGGGGTGTGGAGCACAAAAAAACATGCCTGCAACAACACAGATCCTTCCTGACAATGATAGCAGAACATTTTGTATTTGTATACCACTGAGTCAGAGCAGATTTCTACATTTCTTAAAACTGAATGTTGGGTATGTTCATGTCCTTTCCACCACAGGCCACAGACAGCCAAGTCTCTTCAACATGAAAGACATTTAAGTACTTGATGCTGTGTGAAAGATGTTTTGCAGGCGTTTACATTTAAGAGACTTAAGAGCCTTGGTTTAACACGCCATTCGGAGACCTTACAAGAGAATGGAGTCGGCACTGATGTTAACTCCATATGCAAAAGCTCTTGAAACGGGCAGACAGCTCAAACAGCGACTTGAACCCACAAGTTCCCAAAACTACTTCAGACCATGAGAGCGATGCTCTAACCACTCCACTTTCTGCACATCTGTACACACAAAACTGTCTTCATGTATTTAGTTCATCAAATGACTGTGGCATGATCTCATTCTGCACTGGATGATGCTGGATAAGAATTTTGCGTTGATCCACATGACATGTCTCAAAATTAAGGACCCTTACGCGTCCATAATCAAAGTTCTGGACCTAATAAATAAGTTATCAAAGCAACAACAAAAAACACGCCCACTTTGCCATGTACACAGACAGTTACCACCTTCCCACATAAAAAGATTAGAAGGAGGAGGAGGCAGAAGAACTGAGTGAAGCCACAGGGCACTGCCCTCAACCAGAGCACCTAGGACTGGTCTAGACAAGGATGACTAACACTGCAAACATGTACTTTCCCACCCTCTCTCCAAATAACTTTTGGCTTCTTCGAACAGGATAGCGAAACACACACACACACACACACGCAGACACAGAGCCAACTGCTGAAAAAACCCGAAACCTTGCTCCAGACTGCTTTCTGTCAGAAGTGGTCTGTACTGTACTCTTCCAGACCAGTGCACACTGCATCAGCATGTTACCAGAGGCTCCATCAACACTACACAGAACAGTTATCTGCAAACAGCCTCGGCCAAGGGCTCGTGTAACTCCTGCTGATGCTAGCCTTTGACACATAGGTTAAACGTAAAGGTGTCCCATAACCGATGTGGTCGTAGGGGAGCGAGGCATCAGAGACTTCAGCTTCTCCAGGAGCCAGCGCACTGAGGGCGGCGCCCATCTCCTCTCCTTCGCTGCTTTACCTTCCCTGACCCTAAAGAGGACAGGTACTCATTTACAGCTGGGTGAACTGGATGTGGGGGGACTGTACAGAAGCCAATGCGCTCAAAGGGTCACCCATCCAACTGGTAACCAAACTCAATGCTGCTTAACATTGCCTTGGGAAAAGCGTGTGTTCTCACCACTGAGCTATCCTGTCCCCTTGACACATGGTCTGTGGTAAATGTGGGTGGGAAAATGTACCCCACAAAAATTAATCTTTCACTTTGATCGGACTGTCTATAAAGTTAAAGTTTTCCTGATTGTATGTGCTGCTGTTTCCCTGTCACAAGGGCTTTTTTCAACTGAATTTTGCCGTGAGTCTTTTACGTGCATTGACTGAGTGTTGCACACAGGACATAGGTCTATTGTCACACCCAAAAGACTTGCACCAAAACACCCCTCAAAGTCTAGTGTATAGGGTAAAAGTTTGGGCTCAAAGAGGAATTGAACCCATGCTCCTCACTTTCTACACTGATACGCCATTCCCCTGCCTCTTTTCAATAAATATTTAAAGTTTCACAGTTCTCTCCATTGCTGGAGTCGGGTGTGCTGGGTCTGGCTTGTAAGGCGCTTAACGGCAACGCAACACATTTTCGCTCATGTGACAGACAATAGTTGATATCTTAGCGTTAGATGAAGAAGAACTAGGCCTAGTTACCTCTGGACCATCAGTCCACTGATAAATATCACGAAGCTGAGGTAGCGATGAGAACACCTCCCCCCCCCCCCCCCCCCCCCCAACAAAAAAAACCCACCTGAAATATTGATACTCAACAACCGAGTCTGCACTTCTTTCTCGCGGATCACTGTCATTTCAGTCTCAAACTACCATCTCCGACAGATGATAAACTGCCCACGTTGTCGACTCTAGTTGCCGACAGCTCCGGACACCTATCTATTCCTCTGGTTGGCGCTGGCGATTCTACCACATGACTGACTGTTAAGGGTCGTTGTTGACTAAAAATGATGTAGTGCGACGGAAGGTCTGCATGATTCATTTTGTCTAACCACCAAAACTGGTGTCCGAAAAGCTATACTGCCACCACCCGTCTTCCCACTACAGACAGTCACGATGGTCACCTGCAGTAGGCTGGTGAATGGGGAGGGAGTGGGGTGGGTTTGAGGTGAGGGCAACAAAGAACTGGCTTAGGAAGGGTGGATACGCATGAAGACTTCAGTGAGACAAACGCACAGATGAGCCAGTCCATGTTTGACATGTTATAGACTTTTTCTCAGCCATATTTAAACTTGCAGCCAAGGCGCTCGTGGCGTTAGAAAGCGGGTAAAAATAACCACAACAGTAGGCGATTTTTGGGTATAGTTCTATGGAACACCTTCAATATTTAGTATAAGCAGCGCTTCATTTGAGACATACTACTACTACTACTACTACTTCTACTACTACTACTACTATTAATAATACATGGAATTTTATCGCGCTATATCTTGCAAAAACAAATCAAAGACATCCAACAATAGATTAAATGTCCCAATGAGCAAAGGCTGAACTAAGGTATGTACAAATAATATAAGTATGTACACACACACATTTATCCATCTATCCATCTATCTATCTATCTATCTATCTATCCATCTATCCATCTACCTATCTATCTATCTATCTATCTATCTATCTATCTATCTATCTATCTATCTATCTATCTATCTATCTATTTATCTATCTATGTGTGTGTGTGTGTGTATACAGCCTCCCTCCAACCCCCCCCCCCCCCTCCCTAGCCATTGTTAAGCAGCACCGAGCGTGGTCACCAATTGGATGGGTGACTGTTTGCGAGCCCGGCTTCACTACAGTCTCCCAGTTCACCCAGCTGTAAATGGGTACCTGCCCTCTTTATGGTTAGGGAAGGTAAAGCAACGAGGGAGAGGAGATGGGCGCTGCCCTCAATATGGTGGCCCCTAGAGAAGCTGAGGTCTCTGATGCCTCGCTCCCAAACGACCACATAAGTTATGGGACACCTCTCTGTGTATATATATATATATGGGGGGGGGGGGGGAGTATGTGTATGTGTATGTGTTTATAAGGTTTGTTTGTTTTTGAGTTTTTGCATGAGTATGTGTCTGTGTCTATGACTAAGTGAATGTGAAGGAAGAGTTGGGGGGAGTGTGTATATTTTAACAACCACTAATTTTACACACGTTATATTGGGGGGTATTTTACCAGAAGAATTGGGTATTTCTAGAAAAGTTTTTTTTTTTTTTTTTTTTTTTTTTTTTTTTTTTTTTTTTTTTTTTTTTTTTTTTTTAGATAAAATAATTTGATTTTAGCTATGCATTTTGTTGGAAGTTAGACTTGGTCTTTCTTGTAATTTTAGTCAGAATTCGATGACAAATGGTTTCCACTTTTTAAAGCAATTGTAGTAGTTTATTAGTAGAATGTTTTATTTTATATACTTTATGTTATTCATTTATTGATTCACTTATGGGTGTTAGAAGAGGATTTTATTGATGTTTCATGTACTTATACTTTTAGTTTTGATGGGGTTATAATCATATATTATTTTTTAAAACTTTTCTGGTTATTTGAGGGGGGAGTAGGAGGGATAAATAAGGCAGGTGTGTGTGTGTGTGTGTGTGTGTGTGTGTGTGTGTGTGTGTGTTGTGTGTGTGTTGGTTGTTGTGTGTGTATGTGTGTGTGTGGTGTGTGTGTGTGTGTGTGTGTGTGTGTGTGTGTGTGTGTGTGTGTGTGTGTGGTGTGTGTGTGTGTGTGTGTGTGTTGTGTGTGTGTGTGTGTGTGTGTGTTGTGTGTGTGTGTGTGTTGTGTGTGTGTTGTGTGTGTGTGTGTGTGTGTGTGTGTGTTGTGTTTGAATTTTTATGGTATTTGTTGAAGTTGGACCTATCATATGGATTTCAAGTTAGAATTTGCTAATGATATTTTGTATTAATTTTTAAATCTCTAGTCATTTATCTGAATGTTTTATTTTACTACTTCATGTTATTATTTAATTTATTATCATTAATTATTGTGGACTTTAGAAGACACTTATATTGTGCCTACTCATGTATCCTATTATTTTTTATTTTGGATGTGGTTTAAAACACTATTGTTCTTATATATATAGTTTTAAAATCAGAGTGTGTTATATTAGTGTTGTTAAATGAGTTGTGTTGTGTGTGTGTGTGTGTGTGTGTGTGTGTGTGTGTGTTGTGTGTGTGTGTGTGTGTGTGTGTGTGTGTGTCTGTGTCTGTGGGGGGGGGGGGTGCAGTGAGAGGGATGGGAGAGACATGATGTGTAGGGGTGTGTGGGGGGGGGGAGGGGTGTAAACAGAAGGGAGGAGGGAGAGATATGTTAAAAAAGAGTATTGTTCCTGTGTGTTTTGGTTGTGGGTTTTTATTGATAGGTTGTGATGCCTATCGTTGTTTTAACGTTTGTTGGGTTTTGTTTAGATTTGGGGAATTGGAGTGGGGGAGGGAGAGAGAGGGGGGGATGAGGTGTGTGGAGAGAGAGAGGAGTGAGAGGGAAGGGGGAGAGAGGGGAAGGGGTGAGAGAAGGGAGAAAGAGAGTCAAAGTTGAAAAGATCTCAGTGGCTAGCATGCATTTTATGTGTGGGGAAGGTGATCATTTTGAATATAAATCAGTATGTGATGCTTATAAAAGCAGGTTTTACAATTGTTATTTATTCAGCCTGATGAAGCTTCAGAATAGAAGCGAAAATTTGCTGTCAAATAAAGAGATGAAGTTGAACACAGTCGTGTTTTTATTATTATTTTACTATTTTACCTCAACTGTGTGCCTGGAGGGAGCGGTGCCCAGCAGAACTGTGGGTTTTTATCAAGTGAACTATATATATATATATATATATGTATATATATATCTATCTATATATCTATATGTATGTATGTATATATATATATATATATATATATATATATATATATATATATATATATATATATATATATATATATATTCTATTCGTCTTCAAATACTTATCTTATAGCATTTTTTGTGGCTTTTTTAATCTTTGAAATACATCAATTTTATGATGAGAATGAAGTTGTAACTGGTTACCTGCACTTGTTTTTCTCCACTATATTTTATCAATTTTATATATATATATATATATATATATATATATATATATATATATATATATATATTATATATATTATATATATATATATATGTATGTATGTATGTATATGTATATATGTATGTATATGTGTATATATATATATATATATATATATATATATATATATATATATATATATATATATATATATTGTGTGTGTGTGTGTGCAGACATCTATATAGAATGGTTGAATTTATACCTCAGCCTCTCTTTCAAAGCCTCAACCATACCATGACCTAATTCTGCACTGTGGAGGACAAGACAAGAAATTTTCCATCAATAAATCCAAGATGTCACAAAACTGATAACAATAAAAGAGAAAAAAATCAGCAGTCGTTTTCTGGGCTGTTCAAACTCCAGTCTGAGGTGTACACAGACGTACCAACCCTCCGGCACACAAAGAAACAGCGGCAGAAAGGAAAACAGTGAAGCCAGAACAGGGAAGGCCTACTACTACCCCCAGCCTCAGCACTCCAGGCTAGTCTGGACAAGGCTGGCAAATACACTGTACAGAAAGGAACTCTCCTACCCATCACTTCAAATGCCACACACACACACACACACACACACACACACACAGGATCGAGAGACAGAGAGATAGATAGACAGACAGATAGACAGACAGACAGACAGACAGACAGACAGACAGACAGACAGACAGACAGACAGACAGACAGACAGACAGACAGACAGACAGACAGACAGACAGACAGACAGACAGACAGACAGACAGACAGACAGACAGATAGATAGATAGATAGATAGATAGATAGATAGATAGATAGATAGATAGATAGATAGATAGATAGATAGATAGATAGACAGACAGAAAGAGACAGACAGACAGACAGTCACGCAGGCAGGCAGGCAGACAGACAGATAGAGACAGAGAGAGACAGGGAGAGATCAAAAGATGGCGACAGACAGACAGACATACAGATAGACAGAAGCTCGGGGGGGGGGGGGGGGGGGGGGGGATGGGGTGGCAATGCCAGAACTGAAAAGAGACTATTCAGTCTTTGTCTCCTATCCAAATTGATCTGCCATATCAACATTTGTTGCTACCTAAACACACAGGACTTGATCAGTGGCCAACGATACAGCCTACACCACACACACACACACACACACACCCCCTCGCACGTGCGCACACCACACACACACACACAGTGCTGAGACCATGAGCCTAACTGCTGTTGCCATCTCTGTTGTAGATGAAGAAAAGTTTTATCTTTTATAAATGATACTTTCCTGAAATTGACGCTTAAACACTTTTATCAAATTGGGATTCTTTTGTAGTTTTCAGTCTTCTGAATGTATTTGTTTTCACATACGCTTTTACACATATGCATGCGCATTTTTGAGTCTTTGTATGTGTACAAGCAAATGAGCCTACATGCGACAGCTCTATGCTCACATGCGTGTTCAAAGTGTTTAGAAGTCTAAGCGTATTATGCATATAAATCAAAAGTTCTGCAAGCCCCACGCTGTTTTCATTCATTGACGCCGTGTATGTGCACGCCTTCATACCTACAAGACCGTAGATCAGCCTACAATATAACACAAACAGTAAATTTGCTGTTTATCAATCAAAAACATACGCTTCCAACAAAACTCACAAGGTACAAATTCATCTTTAATGATCCAAAGGCTGACGACAATACATCAACATTTAAATATCTTATCTCAATAATGACAACTTTTGTTGACCTAATATAACTATTCCCTAAAAAAAATCCAATAAATGATCATGTATGGACTTGTATTCGTATGTATTTCACAAGCTGTGTAAAAGGCGTGGTCTTCATTAACTGGCGAAAATTGTGGATTTAGCCAATCAGAGCTGGCCACGCCACAGGCTCAACCAATCCCTGACAGCTAAACCAGGAGCTCTGCCAATCAGACACGGCCTCGCCTTCTCTCAGGGGAGAGACATTTCAACACAGTTTGTGTACGACTTTTTGATGATTCAAATCCACCCACTGAAAATGGCTGACAAGGATGCCACAACTCAGCACAAAATGTTACAACCAGGGGCTGGACAAGGCTGCGAGAATAATGAGGGGAAGTAGATTTGCCCACCACAAACAAATGTCCATGGCTCAAAAACACTTATAGGTCACTGGGCTTGATCAATACATATCCATTACTAGGTTTGGACTTGCAATAAAAACAAATACAAAAAGGGGAAGGGTTAGGGTACACTTTCTTTGGAAATGCCAGTACATTAGTTTTGATCCTAATGACACATAATGAACAAGATCCCCCTTTACGTATGAAATGAATCTCAACTTACATGAACTTTTCTTTTGCCTCCAAAGCTATGCCCAATGCTTCTGGAAGTACAAATATGTTATATAGACACTACAAAATGCCTGAGATCAGAAAAGATTATTTAAAAAAAAACCCAAACCGTTTGACTATTTTATGACTTTTATGACAAACGTGAGTGACAATTAACTGCCCATGCAAACATCAGAAACTGGAGGAAAAATTCCGAAGAACAGGTAAGTACCAAAAATAGCTACGAAAACTGCTTACAGGGTGTGGTGTATTCGTGATCTCTGGCATGGTTTAACTCCTCTCAAGCACAGTCAACATTCTTCCTGTTTTATCAGTCTCATATATTTTCTTTTCACTTCTTACTTCACTCAGTTCTAGTATTAAAAAACAAACCCAAAAGTAGCCTGTAGAAAAAGGCCAAATGAAGGACTCCCAAGAAGAAGGAAACAATGCAATGAAGAACAAGTCCACTGTGCGTGTGTACCTTCAGGAATTAGACTACCACGATGTATTCAGTCTTTGGCATCTAAAAGCACACAAGATCATCCGACTGAGAATAAGATAAGATTGGTGAATACAATTTCTTGCCATGCAGTCTACAGATAATCATGTGGACACATATAATGTACATTTAAGGTGGTATAGCATATCACGTAATGATGTTCATGTCAGCTTCTACTTCTGTTTTCATATCGCTACTTTCCTTTCATTAAAGTCAATGTTGAGTTAACAATGTTGGTTACATTACCAATAAATTTCTAAAAGAACTATTATATAATCATATATTCCTGATCAACAGTTTTCTTTGATGTTACTTCTTTCTCTACAAATGCCTGACTGGATCACATCCGCCAGTATGTGAAATGATGGAGGTAGTTTTGGGCTCAGGGGCCATCCCCAGGCACAAATGACAAGCCAAGGATCTCCAAGTCAACCTTGGGCCTGGTCTCCCTCTACCTCTCCTTCCTCCCACCCACCCTGTCTCCCTGTCAGGCTTGGGTGGACAATCCTGTCATAATAGATATGTATGATGGAGGTTGTAAAGATGGACATTGGACTACCATGCTCTGATTGTATGCCATATGAAATACCGCTATTTCTGTCTAAGAGGCTGTACAGCTGCTTCCAGCAAGGAGCGATTATAAGGGCCAGATCCAAATAGAAATGTTGTGATCTGTACAGATGATTCAGAGAAAGAGGCACATTCAGGCAGAACTTGGCTACGCTCAACCTTTTCTCTACATCCCCGCAAAGGGCTTAGATATGATGATATGCTGCATCAAATAAAACAAGATGTACTGACAAAACTTATATGTGGTATCGTTTTCTGTCCCATTTAAATATTTTTCTTCAGTTCATACAATCTTTGCATTAACTATTTCCTCTTATTTCAGAAATACAATCAGCAAAAAAAGATCTAACCTTGTAGACATAATGGCATCCCAAAAGTGGACCAAAAATGACAAAAATATGGGACTTGGAAAGGAAACGAAACACTTGTAACTGTCGGGTGGTCCAAACATGTAAAATGGAGATGAGTAAAGCACATGAGGAGAAATACGTGACCCCAGACACTAACATTCAAAGAGAAAACCCTCCAGTGGCAATGGCTGCAGCTGTTGAAGACAAGAAAAGAATCAAAAAGAAAAAAAAACACAAAGAAAACCTGACCTATTTCACACACAACACAGACACACACCCCACACATCCTAGTCTATACCACAAAGTGATTGTTTCGGCAATTCCATGATTTCTTCTGTACTGCATGCAACGGCCATAAGCCACCAGACCCGGGAACACACACCACTGACAGCAAGTCTATGTCTGCATGAGTTTGCATGGGGGAAGCAGACAAAACACAGAACAGAGGCAGATGAGTTAGCGATGATAATGATGATCAGGCAAACACAGTACACAGGCAAAGGAGCTGAGCTAGGCACGCTCAACAGGATCAAGACACTGACGAGGGCATGGGCCTGGTAGAGATGGGTGGACAGGTCAGGAGAGAGAGAGAGAGAGAGAGAGAGAGAGAGAGAGAGAGAGAGAGAGAGAGAGAGAGAGAGAGAGAGAGAGAGAGAGAGAGAGAGAGAGATCCAGTTTACTTGGAAGGCAGAAAACGGGAGTCAAGAAGTGATTGAACATATGTTAAAGACACAAGCCTTGGATGTTGTTTTCAAAATAAACGTGCTAATACCCAAAACAAAATACGATCAAATACAGCAACGACAACACTGCCTTCTTCCGATGCTGTCTTGATGTTGTCCACAATATGACCTGATACATGATTGTATATTTTTGTTTTCCATGGGAAAAATGATGGAAAACAAAATATTTTAAAAAAACAAAAACAAACCCTTACACGAATTTCCTTTACAAAAGAAACAAGGAAACCATGCAGCTTGAACAGTATAGTTAAATATGTTAATAAATATCTTCCACTGATGATAAGTTAAACTTGATTGATATTTCACAAACTTGTCAACACAATGAAATGATCGGAGTCTGTGCTTACAGCTGAGACATCAAGTCAAAACAATCAACCGATGGAGTTTTTGAAGCAGCCAGTAGACAGTCAATGTGGACATACTGCCAATCTAAAAGAACATGTACACGACCAAAATAGACTATATTCATAGGGTCTTTTCAAACCAGTTCTACACATAACTAAAAATGAAATGAACTTGAAGCAATCAACAACAAATTCCAGCCCAAAAAGAAAGGGGACAGAAGACAAGTCTTCAAGCAAAGATTGACCAAGATGCCAAAAAATGTCATCTATGTACAAAAGCCTCCATAAAATCAAACATACCAAGTAAGCATAAATCATGTGATAATATGAAATAGTTATAGGCCAAGTTGAAGAATATGTATGAAAAATGTCTGTGTATATGATGATAACCTTAAAATGAAATATCTGAGTAATTGTTAATTAGCTTTTTTGTTTCAATATGAGGATAGAGACAAGTCGTTAAGCAGTCTATGTATACCCAGAATAATGTGGATAATTTATATTGTACAAATGAAAACCTGATACAATTTCAGACTGAAATGTGCACCTGAAGAATTAAACCAGTTACAATGAGAAACTGAGTTACATTGAACATTTCCATCTTGACTGGAAAAGTCTTCAAGGCAGCCTCAAGCTAAGAAACAGGAATAAGTGTAATGATCACCAACACACTTTAGAATATATTCTGAATTTTGAAGGCTTTCAGCAATCATGAAAAGTATACAGACCCTTTTGATAACAACACCTTGTTGTCTGAAGCAATCTTTGATAAGTCATTCACAAGTTAAGGCAACAAACTCAGCTAGCCTAGTACTTTTAAGACCTACTGGTTTTCCTTAACATGCATTTCATTTTGTCTCTGAGTGAAGATTTGTTTTATGTTTTTGTTCTTTTTAGTTTGGGGGGGTTTCTTTGCACTTTCAGTTTTCAGACTTTAACCTGTAGAAAAGATGATTTCAGGCCTGGTGATTCTGGGATCCCTTCCATGTCCCTTGGCTTTGAAACATACTTTGAATTAAATAACAAGCAACACAGACTCCACTAGCCCAATGTGTTTTCTTGTAATAGTAGCCGTTGGGTGTACGAGAGTACTGCTTAAGACTAAAAGACAGTAAAACATATAAACAAATAATCCTGATCTCTTCACGGTTATTTTTACAACCATGACATGGATGTATAGGTGTGTGTATCATATGCTGGAAGGCAAAGACATTGTTTACTCCCAAAACATGAAAATCCTCAAAAAAGCACAGTTAAACACTTAAAACATCAAATTCAACAGAAAAATTGTTCAGTTTTTATGGAAAAAATATCTGGACAGATGTTTTCTACAACTGCTTTCCTTTTTTCATGGAAAGTCGTCTGCCTAGTTCACACCAAATCCCAACTGTCCATACACATGTCATCATAGAAACCACACTGATCATCTAAACACAGGATCGTTAAACAGTCCAACTGTTGACCAAACAGGCATGGTAAAACATAAAATATTTACAAACTGATTACAGCAACGCAAAATCGAGCAATTCCATATCCATCCACAAAAATCATCAGAATGTCAAACAGAATCAGCATAACTGACGAACAACAAAAAACATGTCTGGAAAATTTTTTTTTAAATCATCACTAAAAAGAAACCATGTGAATCAGGCAAACATAGTCAAAATCAATCTTTTTAGATTTGTTAACAACTACAGAAATATGTTTTTATAAATGAAAGAAAACAATGCGAGTTGCCAGACGTTAGTTTTCACCCCTTATGATGTGCTGGTAGTCAAACAAAAATCATTATTATTTATTTGTCAACATGTCTGTATTCTTTCAGATAAAAGCTTGTTGGCATGTTGGCACAAGTATGAATAAAATGTAAACTTTTCTATTTTTGATGTGTTTTGGAATGTACTGAGCTGTTTACCTTCCTATACCATACTGTGTAGCCTTCACATTCAAATTTACCTCCATCTGTTATAGCTTTTACGTTTACATTCAAACCTATTTTAGTCTCTCAATAGCAATGCCTATCAGGCGTGTGCTTTGCTTCAGTTACATGGCCTCTTGCATGTCAGGCTATTATTTTCCAGCACAAGCTTTATATAATTTTTCAGTTATACACTTTTTTGCTGCATTTTTTCTGCACCTGTTGTACTATCTAGTTTTTCAGACAATTTCTGGACATGGTTTTTCCATCAGCATGGCACATTTCTTTAGATGAGTGGCTGTATGTATTTTTCAAACATTTATGCCTTTTGCATGGAACTACACACACTTTATTTCCATTATTTCTGCAGAAAGCCCGTTTGTAGAATATTGTGATCTAAACAGGATATCTGTTTTCATATTTATGACTCTAATTGTTTTTATGACCTGACTGCATGAAATTCAGACTGCTTTCAAAAGAGGAGAAGGGTACAGTGACGGTGTTATATGTTAAGGCATTTTAAAATAGCATTTGTTCAATGTTTTGGGCTATTTGTAAAGTTAAATAGTATTTTTTCCAAAAAAGTTTAAGCTGTTAAACACCACACCACAACATGTTTTCATCAACTCAAAAATTTAAACATCTGCTGAAAAGGATAACCAACGATTTCCCCTTTTATGTTAGTGACAATTCTTTCTTTTTATTATTTTTTACTAAGATTTAAAATGGACATTAAACAATGGACAATGAGACAAAACAAGATGGACTGAGTTCGAATAAAACGAGATTCCACCTAGACAGTTCGGAATGGAATATTTCTTTATATATATATAAACATACATCGTTTTCACATCTAACCAAAGAGCAGAGGTATCCAGCTATCTTAAGCATGTCTGAATATACCACAATGAAGAAAACATGTACACCCTCACGCACACAAAAATGTAAGTGACCTGGCAAGCACATACGTCCGCAAGCTCGCATTTGCAAATATGCACGACCAGCGTCCCTCACACACACACACACACACACACACACACACACACACACACACACACACACACACACACACACACACACACACACACACGTGCAAGCACGTTGTTGAACCTACCCTGCAAGTACTGAAAACTACAACAGAAACGGTTGATGTCCTGCTCTGATCCAGACACCTAGGTCATTGCCCTCTGACCAGCACATGGGGGTCACTGCACATGCCTTCCTCCTAAGCAAAGGTACTCTGATACCTCAACAGACCCTACAGATCAGTCCCACACGCCACACTTCAAGTCACGATCCTCTTTTCAGCTTGAAAATCTGACAGGGTGAATTCTTACAGCCACTCAGTGCTACTCGTCCTACATAATTATTGTTTTCAAAAATATTCCAGGCTAAAAACCTATGCCAGTATCTAGTCTGGCCAAGCGTCTTTTACCCAACAGATATACTGGCTCTTTCCCTTTTCCAAGTCTAAAGAATATTACTGCTCCAAACTTGACGAAACACAAAGGAAGGTGGAACTAGTTTTCATCAGAAGATTTAACACTATAGTTTTGCTATACTTCCACATCCAGGATTCTACGTTAAGTTTGGAATTTTGACTTGAACAAAATGAATATCAAATCTTTCTCCTTCTATCAAATACCATTTGATCTTTATCTTCAGCAGGGTTCACCATCACCACTGGCTACAGAAATTTGTGAATTGATTTATCTCACAAGTAACACACCCTTTCCCCCATCAAGAAAGTGTCTATTTTGACCAACTCGCATATAGCAATAATATCAACTGAAATAGGTCCTCATTTGCTCAATTACTCTTTATGCATTTCACAACACACTCCTAAGCAAGGTTACATCTCAAGAAAGTTATTGTTTAAAAACAATAAGTCTCACAGGCCTTTTAGACGGGAGTGGACAGGACTCGTTCTTGGAATCACCATTTCCATCTGGTACATACACAGAAAAAAATTATTGGACATTTGACCAAAAGAACGAGATTTCTTCCGTGACGCATTCTTTAATAACACAATCTTCACCAAGCCGGTTAGTCTGTTCAACAAAATCCTGTACCAAAATCATCATAACCCTCCACATTAAACAAAGTCCAGTCCCCACCAATCACTCAAATCTAAACCATCCATAATTACAACGAAATTCCTTCTCCAAGTCTGTTATCCGTATGTACAATCCTCCTCGTCCATCGTGCGATCCCAGCCAGAAAATCCGTTCTTGAAGTCCTCATTCACATTCTCATCAGCAGCCAAGTCTTCTCATCACTGACGACGTCGACGACGAAGACAAGCAGGGAGGAGGAGGACGACGACGACGAAGAAGATGACTGGCTGCATGGATGGATGGCTGGAAGGGGGACGCCTCCCATAGGGCGTGGGGAACGAGACACAAGATGGCGGAGAACAGGGGAGAGAAGGAGGAAAGGGTTATGGGCACAGAGAGGATGGGACGAGGGGGGGATAGCGGGGTACAGAGAGCTACCCAACAAAACTAGTGGTCTCGTTCACCCTGGATGAGGTTCTCTGAACTGGGTGTGCGGCTGATCTCCTGTACCAGCTCCGCGTGTTCGTCCAGAAGCTTCTCGAATTCCCGTTGTCTGGATTCCGCTTCCTCCTGAAGACAAGCATTTACGCACGCACACACGCACGCACGCACGCACGCACGCAAGCACACATGCAGGCAGGACACACACACACACACACACACACACACACACACACACACACACACACACACATGTTTAGAATATGCAATGCATTGAATTTATTCACAATACCAAAATGCTAATGATAAATGGTATTTCCCATTCAATGGCAAAGAAATACTTTGAAATGAAAATGAACCACCCACTATTTGCAATAAACGGCAGTTTTCAGGTGAAAAGGAAAAACCCCCAGCCATCACTTAATAACTGAGTTTAAGAACATGAACTCCTAATTAAAAGAACGATAACTCCGTGCCCATATACGCATTACCTACACTACCCCCCCCCCCCCCCCCCTTCCCATTTTCATTTCTTTCCTGTGTTTATAGCCCCACTGACCACGAAGGCCATATCAGGACTGTTCACTTTATATCAATTTCTACAACTCCAGTAACGTACACCTCCAGTTCAAAATCAACACTACCCCATCCCTTCAAACATCGGACACCGACAATCGGAGAAAGGGAGACGCCTGGAAAGACAATGTCAAGGAAAAGAAGAAAGAAACGCCCTTGGCCTTAACAAAAGAAATGTTCTGCGTCATACTTACATTCTCCAGTTACATGTACAACTGACACAGATTGGTGGGACTACAGTTACAGCGGTAACTTCTTTGCAAGCAGGATGTTACCTGTTTCTTTGTGTCTTCAGGCTACCTACCTATATGCTTGTTCAGAGGGTTGGGGGAAAACCTGACTCGTAGTTCAGTTATCTGCATAAAAGTAAAGTGGGTTGTTTTTTTTTAAGTTAAATGTTCGGTTATGAAAGAGATTTTTTTTTAAAATCATCAGTCTGTGTGTGTGTGTGTGTGTGTGTGTGTGTGTGTGTGTGGTGTGTGTGTGTGTGTGTGGTGGTGCGTGCGAGTGCGTGTATGTATGTGTGTGCGTGCGTGCGTGCGTGCAAATTTGGGCATGCGTACTTGTGCTCGTATTTGTGAGTGCGTGCATGCATGCATGCACGTAGGTGGTGTTGTGTGTGTGTGTGTTGTGTGTGTGTGTGTGTGTGTTGTGTGTGTGTGTGTGTTGTATGTGTGTGTGTGTGTGTGTGTGTGTGTGCGTGCGTGCGTGCGTGTATATATTATATATATAATATATATCTGTGCGTGTATGTGTGTGCGTGCGTGCGTGCGTGCATGCGTGCGTGCGTGTGTGTGTGTGTTTGTGTGTGTGAATGTGTGCACGCACGTATGTCCCTGCCAAGGACAAGGAGGAAGTGTACTGTGATAGGTTGTGTATAGTGCAGTGCGCTATGCTCAGATGTGGTGTCGTATGGTGTACAGGTAGGGACGGGGAAAATGACAGTGGCGGTAATGATGATAATGGTGGTGTAAATGAATGTGTGTACGTGCCTAAGTATATGTTTGTGCTTTCGTGTCTGCAAGCGTGTGTATAGAAAGAAGAGAAGAAAGAGAAAGAAGAGAAGAAGAGAGAAGAAAGAAAGAAAGAGAGAGAGAGAGAGAGAGAGAGAGAGAGAGAGAGAGAGAGAGAGAGAGAGAGAGAGAGAGAGAGAGAGAGAGAGAGAGAGAGAGAGAGGAGAGGGGGGGGGGAGGGACTAGGGCAGAAAAACACAGAAACTGAGAAGAGACGGCAGCTCAGACAAACAGACAGTCAGACAGACTGAAAAATAGATATCAGAGAGAAAATACAGCCGACAGGAGCGACAAAGATAAAGCAGAGCAAAACAAAACAAAGCCAAACAAAACAACCCCTTTCGCTACAATTCATATTCTACGCCATCATCTTGACTGATAATACCCTGCCTCCGGTCAGGGAAATCCACAGCTTACAGCCCTGTGCCTCTTTCCTTTGATATAGACACGCCTGCACGCACGCACGTGCACCCCCCCCCCACACACACGCACGCGCGCGCTCACACACACACATATACACACACACAGCCTACGCAGATGGATTTGTTTTTCTGTTCTTTTTATTGTTTTTTTGTGTGCTCTTGCTTTTCAGGTGTGTGTATTTTTTCTTGATAACGTTTCATAAAACTTGCTGCACTGTTCATCATGTCACGCGATGGAAAATGCACTTTCGTGATCAAACATACACGCAATCATACATACCCACGATGCATATGCAAACACTTGCTGCGCACAAGTGTACACACACACACACCACACACACACACACACACACACACACACACACACACACACACACACACACACACACACACAAACCCAGACAGACACACATGCATGTGTACCACACTTACAGGCCCTGTATACACATGCATGCATACAATTGTGGAATGGATAGAAGTGTTCGATCTTAAGGACAGGAACCTGAGGATCGACCATCACCTTTTTTGAAGGTGTGGGTAAAGAATTTGATATTTATGTTATTTTAATTTTGTATTTTTTATTTCGAAGATAATGGAATAAGCACTCATGTGCTTTTTTTTATGTAGTCCCCGTTTGTATGAGGTTTTGGGAATTTTGTCATCTGTTCCCATCGACACACAATTGCCAACTCTTTTGAAAAGCGGAACTGGTTTTAGTTTCTGGAAAACTTCCCATGACTTAGCAGAAGTAGCATATTCAAACTATTCCGCATTATCTAACACCTCTGCCTTGGGAGACTTATCCTAAACTGAAAAAGGCATAAAAATAGTTCCCGAAATAGTAATAGTCTGCCTAGCCTCCACTTTAGCGGCAAATGTAGCAAAGAGTGCTGTTTGGAATGCTGAGTTATCATAGAGAATGTTTAGCTTTTTTAAACCATATTAAACTTTCTTCTTTATGACTGAAATAACTTTGTTCGCAAAGTCTTTAAAGCTCCATAAAAAAGCAACAAACAGCCGTGTGTCCCCATGTTTTAAATGAGAAGAAATATTGGCGGGTAAAGGGGGGGGGGGGAGAATATTGGTGTTCGTTTTGTTTTGCTTTGGTTTTGTTTTGTTGGTTTTGGTTTCGCTTTGTTTTGGTGATGTGTGGTGTGTGTGTGTGTGTGGTGTGGTGGTGTGTGTGTGTGTGTGTGTTGGTTGTGTTGTTGTGTTGTTTTTGTTGTTGGTGTGGCGTCGTAGCGTCGTTGTGTGGTTTGTGTGTGTGTTGGTTGTATTGTTTTGCTTTAATGATCTGTTACGAGAAAAGGTCTATTAGGCTTTAATGATGCCCAATGAACAATCTTTTAGGGTACATTTCCGAAGTTGACAAAAGTAATGTCCAAAAGAACAATCATTCAGCACTCTCTGATATATCGTCACCGTCTTTCCTGTTCCAACTAGTGTCCAACGAACAACCTTGAAGATTCCAGAGAAACGGCTTTACAGTTCACTTATGGTTTACAAAGTGACGCAGACTTTTCACTGATCGTCTTTCCTTTTTGATCTGTTGTTCCTTACTGGTGCATAATTTATGCAAGCAGGTTTTTTTTTTTCGTTCTTCGGTTAGAGCTCCCAGGTTCACCAATAGTGACATTTTTGCATGTGCGAAAGTACCACCCCCCCCCCCCCCCCACACACACACACACACACACAATTTAGGTAGTTGACTTCGGGGAAGGTGCGCAAACATCACACTTTTTTTTATATCGTCATCCATTCCCACCGTTACGAAATAACCTATTCTTTCAAAAAGTGGAACGGGTCTTTAACGTGTGCGCAAAATGCTCTACGTGTGATCGCACAAGGGGCCTTCGTTTATAGTCCCATCCGAAGGACTTTGACATTCAGTTCGATTTTCTAGTCAAATTGGGAAGAAAGGGCAAGGCTGGGAATCCGACTCGGAACCTCATTGCTTACTTGTTAGGCAGGTGAACGTCATAATCGTTCAGCCACCTTCCCTCTCTTGCACGCATTCAAATGTGTACATTGATACACACACACACACACACACACACACACACACACACACACACACACACACACACACACACACACACACACACACACACACACACACCCTTCCTAAACAAAAAAACCCAACCACCCACAAACAAGATAGCCAAAAGACTCACCTTGATCATGGCTGCCATTGCTTCAGAGGCCTTGGTCTTGATCACTTTTTCTGTGATGGAGGCCTTGCGTACCCGGCCCTTGGGAACCTCCGCTGTTACATCAATATCACACACACACACACACACACACACACACACACACACACACACACACACACACACACACACACACACACACACACACACAATCATGGAATTAATTTCTTTTGGGATCACGCCCACATAGAAAAATAAATCCTATTTCGTACCACAAAAGGAAGCACTGTAGATTTTACATCACTGAATGTAAAAAAAAAGATATTAAACTAAAGAAAACAAAAGTACACAAAGGAAAAATTCGATAACGACAAAGCAAGACTGAAGGCAGAAGGAAAAGACGCAGACCATCAACATCCTACGTTGCCAACATCACTGAAATCAGTGGTCGGGGGTTAGGGGTCGGGGTAGGGAGCTACAAGAGATTATTGACCTCAGCAAAGACAGAGAAAAATGGGAAACCCTGGTGCCATTATGTGGAGCTCCTCCCGTCGACAGCGACGATGGAGACAGGTGACAGGTAAGAGGCAGGTCATATCAAAACACAAAGAAAACAGAAAGAAAGAATTCTTTGTCGTTTTTCTTTTTTCTTTAGAGACCACACTGAAATGAACAGGGGGAAAAACACCCCTGAAGACATGTATCTGGAAACTGAATTCGAGCTGCTGGAAGCTTACAAACTAAAACATGGTTATGGAAAGGGTGAGAGGAGGGCCATTAAACTAATACTATGGCACGTATCGGGCCACATAATAGCAATCTCACTCACACACACGCACACATACACGCGCGCGCGCGCGTGCGTGCGTGCGTGCGTGCGTGCGTGCGTGTGTGTGTGTGTGTTCTAGCACTACACTCAAACAGACACTTTATCTTCCCATGAACAGTCGAAGAAAGCTACAGTCATTTTGAACCACCCCTTCTCACCCACCCACCCACCGACGCACATCACCCCAATTAGACACATAACACATCAGACTGTTGGGACGGGATAGCCTAATGGTCAGAACACTGCGCTCGCAATTTGACAACCTGAGTTCGATTCCTGGTCGAGGAGATTTCTCTCCTGGAGTTAACATCAGTGCTGACTCCACTCTCCCCAAAAGTCCTTCGGATGAGACTGCAAACCGAGGCCCCGTGTGCGAACGCACGCAGAACATCTTGCGCACACGTTAAATCCTCTTCCGCTTTTCGTAAGAGTAGGCCACTGCGTGCCGGTGAGAAGAGATGACAATATTTACACAACTGCATACACACGGGGACTGAATGAAATAAAGCACATGAGTGCTTATTCTATTATCCTCGATATAATAATAATAATAATAATAATAATAATAATAATAATAATAATAATAATAATAATAATAATGATGATGATGATGATGATAATAATAATAATAATAATAATAATAATAATAATAATAATAATAATAATACATGGAACTTATATAGCGCTATATCTTGTAAAAACAAATCAAAGCGCTTGCATTCGACCTATACATCACACAAGCAATTAATAACAATCTATGGTCCTCGCAAATTCGAACACACTCACACATGCAAGCGCACACACACGCACACGCCCGCGCACACGCACACACACACACACACACACACACACACACACACACACACACACACAACAAAGGCTATACACTTTGGCAGGTAGATGTCAAAGGCGGGGCAGACAAGAGATGGAAACAGAAGGAGAAAATCTTAGGTTTGAAATAAGTGTGTCTTGAGGTTATATAAAAGAATACAATTTAAAAGATAATAATAATATATGAATAGACTGTCCCAACCCTTCTTTCTGCCTGTACCCAAACGTACAGCAGCACTAAAAATACTGTAAAAAGACTTAGCATCTGACAACTCCCTCACATTCTCATCCCATTCCTGATCTGCAACATTTCAAAAAAGACTGCCTGAAGCGGGAATGCAGTTACCATAATGGTAGGTAAAAGCAGTCTTCATCGCAAAATCTCACCAGCTCAGAGCTCTAGCCCAGGAAGAAAAAAAGGACATAACTATACAGACTTAAGTCCTGTTCCTTTCAAACATGTGCTAGGTGAATAGACATTACAAGAATTACTGTTTAAACGTGTAAGTTCCTGTTTAGGACGATTTGCTTTTTAATTGTTCAGAATGGAAATAAAAGTCCTTGTATCCAGCTCCCTTTACTTGATAGATAATCGTTTCAATCTACAGTTTGTTTCATTGCTAGCGCTTGTTTTCTCTGACTTTTTATACATATGAAAAGCCATGCTCTATGTCAGTTGAAATGCACCCGAACTACACTGAATAGTATTGTGTTTTAGTGCATTGCACTGTATTGTATAGTTGTTATATCCGTATTTCCTTTGTGCCTTTTTCTGATTTTCCCACAAAAGATGGTAAGGTAAAAACCCTTCTAGCTAAACAAAAGGCTAAGTTATATTTACAATGTTAAGTGCTCCCTCTAGACACCTTTTCCTGTCATTAACCATGAGTGTGGGTGCATTTCAAACGAAAGATGTGTGAACAGTCAAGCTCCTCTTCTCTTGAGGAAGTCTGCCATGTGTTTTTCACCAGTTTTTCTCAAAACAATTATCATATGTACTAATTGAATAGGCATCTTAAGCAATAGTAACGTTAAGTCCCCATATTTTTCATCTTTGTTTTTCGTTCCTAAGCTAGAGCTTTGAAGCTCCCAATCGTGAGATTTTTGCGTATGCGACCGTTTTTACCCACCATCAATGTCGCCGAATTCCGATTTCGGTGATATATAAATCTTTCACCGTAATGTATACCATATACATGGGAGGCCCCAGCAAGTCCCTATACATCTTTTTCAGTCAACTCTAAGCTGGACCAAGTGGATAGGTGACCATTTACGCGGCTTGGCTTCAGTACAGTCCCCCCAGTTCTCCCAGCTGTGAATGGGTACCTGCCCCCTTTAGGTTCAGGGAAGGTAAAGTAGCAAGGGAGAGGAGATGGGCACCGCCCTCAATATGGTGCCCCCCTGGAGAAGCCGAGGTCTCTGACATCTCGCTCCCCGACGACCGCTTAGGTTATGGGAACTGCCTTTTCCCTTACGCTAGGCTACCACGGCGGTCAAAGCACAGATAATTTGGATTGTCTATGGTGTGTAAAGGGCAAACTTATCGCCAGCTATCGTTCACTGTTCTGGCCTCAGAACAAACTAGGCTAATGAGCAGACAGACAAACAGACAGACCGACAGACAGACAGACCTACCGACAGACAGACCGACCGACAGACCGACCGACCGACAGACTGACGGACAGACAGATAGACAGACACACCGACAGCCAGCCAGCCAGACAGACAGACACACACACACACAGATATACGGACCTTCCGGCATGAGCTCCTCCTGGTCTGCTGTGTCGATCTCCACCTCAGCGCTCTGGCCCTCGTCAGTCTCCAGCCCCAGCATGATGTCGGCTCCGCTGTTGGAGGCCGTCAGCTTGGGTCTGGGCCTCTCGTCCTCTGTCGTGCTGGGGCTCTCCCCGCCTGCCTCCTCCTCGTACACCTGCGTGGCCCAAGGGTGTGGACAGTGATGTCAGTTTTATTACCGCTACCACCACCACTACCATCATCATCATCATCATCATCGGTCGTCGTCGTCGTCGTCGTCGTCGTAACCTTCACTATCACCATCATCTTTGACTTTGTCATCCTTGACGTTGTCACCACCATCACTATCACCGTCATCATCATCATCATCATCTTCATCAACACCTTCACTATCACCATCACCATCATCCTTGACGTTGTCATCACCATCACTATCACCGTCATCATCATCGTTGTTGTCATCATCATCATCACCATCTTCATCATCGTTAATCAACACATCCTCATCCAGCACACACAGAGACATAGACACTCTCTCTCTCTCTCTCTCTCTCTCTCTCTCTCTCTCTCTCTCTCTCTCTCTCTCCTCTCTCTCTCTCTCTCTCTCTCTCTCTCTCTCTCCACACACACACACACACACACCCCCCACCACCCATCAGCTCCCCACCCCCACACCCCTATGTACACCCGAACCCACCTTCACCTCCGCAACCCCGGCATCCCCGCTGCCCTCACTGTCCATGGCGCTGCTCCCCTCTCCTTCCTTCCTCCTCGCTCCACCACTACCACCACTACCACCCCTGCCGCTGGGTGGTCTCGGGGTGGAGTCGTAAGTGGTGTCCGCAGGGGGTCTGGGGGTGACAGAGTCGTCCCAGGTGGTGTTGGAGTCAGTGGTGAGGTCCAGAGGTCGCGCGCTGGGCACTACAGCCACGTGCAGGTCCGCCCTCGTCAGGCCCCTGTCCTCCTCCTCTTCCTCGCTCCCCGCGCCGCTCCTCGCTACTGCTGCTGCTGTTGCTGTGGCTGTGGCTGTGGTCCTCCTCCTTTACCTGCTGCCGCTGCTGCCCCGAGCTCTGACTGGGCGGGATCTGCTGCACACAGGGGTCAGGAGGCGTCTTGTTTTATTTTTGAGGTGTTTAAGTGAGTGAGAGTGTGTGTGTTGTTGTTGCTTCGATTTTACGTCTGTTCACAAGTGATATCAGACGATGGGAAGGGGAGGGAAGGGGGCAATTGTGTTGATGGATGTGTGCAGTAAAATGGGCGTTTGTTTCTTAATAATGTATACAGAAACATAGAATAGGGCTAAACAATGATAACAACAACTAAATCATAACAATTGCTAGTATGACCTATTACTATAACAAATGTCCTAACGGACTATTCATTACAGATTTTGTTATACAAAATGCCAAATCCAGATTTAAAGAGAGAGAGAGAGAGAGAGAGAGAGAGAGAGAGAAGAGAGAGAGAGAGAGAGAGAGAGAGAGAGAGAGAGAGAGAGAGTGAGAGAGTTGTAGTAGTAGTAGTAGTAGTAGTAGTAGTAGTAGTAGTAGTAGTAGTAGTCTTCAGTTTAATGTCTTTTCACTTTAAGTGATACCAGACGATCAAAAGGAAAAATTGGAAGGTGTGTGTGTGTGTGTGTGTGTGTGTGTGTGTGTGTGTGTGTGTGTGTGTGTGTGTGTGTGTGTGTGTGTGTGTGTGATGTTTTTGTGTTTTGTTTTTCTTCTTCTTCTTCTTCTTCTTCTTCTTCTTCTCTCTTCTTCTTCTTGTCTTGTTGAACACCAAGACAGCAACTATTGTTGTTTGTCATAATCATCATGAGCGAAAGAGCGTTCTGCTGCCACTTACCGCATGACAAGTCAGGCCCAACGCATCCGACTACGGCGTGTGCGTTGTGTGGTGGTGGGGGGGAGGGGGAGAGAGAGAGAAGGTAGATGAATTGTGTGTTGGTGTGTGTAACTTGTGTGTGTGTGTGTATGTGTGTTCCTATGGAAATATTCTGGAAAGAGGGAAACGTAGTGATTCCGGGGGGGGGGGGGGGGGGGGGGGGAATTGTTTTGTTTTTGTTGTTATACATCAAAGGAGAATTGTATTCATATAAATAAAATCATCTGTACCCTAATGAGCCCGTGTCTTTTTGGTTTTTCAGCGTTTGCAGATGTGATTAAAATGTACGCGAGTACGCACACAGAGACACAGACACACACACACCGACCAGAGGCCGAAAATCATCAAGGCTTTCACCTCATAAAAAATAGAATTTCAGGTTAAATACTGTGCCATTACAAACAGATTAAAGCAAGATTCAAAACCAATTATACTGCCGTTTATCATGTCAACACCATGGATGACAAGACACATGGAAAAAAAAAAAAGATGACGATGAAGAAGTGAACACAAAAATAAGTTTTGAGACTTTCTGAAGGAAAGACAGGAGTTAAGACCAAGAATGCAGAAAATAGACAGGAAAGAGATGACAGGAAGAGAAGTAATAATACAGAAACAAAGAGAGGGATGGAAAAGAGGAAATATCCAGCACAGAATTTCCTGAAAGTAGGGATGCTATTTATACTAAAAGGTCCCTGATATCCCCACGGAGATAAGCCGATGGAAGGATACAGGGGGAAGGGAAGTCTCAGAGAGAGAGAGAGAGAGAGAGAGAGAGAGAGAGAGAGAGAAGAGAGAGAGAGAGAGAGAGAGAGAGAGAGAGAGAGAGAGAGAGAAGAGACAGACAGAGAAGAAGACAGACAGACAGACAGACAGAAGACAGAGAAGACAGAGAGAGACAGAGACAGACAGACAGACAGACAGACAGACAAAGAGAGAGAGAGAGACAGAGAGACAGACACAGAGAGACACAGAGAGACAGATAGATAGACTCCCTATCCCCTTGCCTGCAGTGATGCTATACAACAGGACCACCAAAGATAAGGGCAGTACTGAGTGACTACAGGGAACAGACCAGCGAAAGGACATCAGTGACTCGGCCAGACCTCTGGAGCTTATACGGTACTGGTCATGAATGCAATCAATCGACAGACCGTTCTAAAGCCAAGCTCACACTCAACAGGTCGACGGTTCGTTCCCAGTCAGCCTGCACTAGAAATTATACTTATGTGTCGTTTATTTTCACTGGACAACATGAAACTGAATTATACAAGTCTAAAAGACGAAAAAAAAATTGATAGAGAGAAATGTGATACTGAATTGATTTAAGACAGAAATAAGCATTAAAGTGGTCATAATTTATGTGCGAGTGACTTGTCAAGTGATAGTATTAATTCAAATAGTTCATTCACATTTTTGGCTGTTTCAGCCTACTAATGAAACAGGATCTCTCTTCTCTCTCTCTTTTCTCTCTCTTCTCTCTCTCTCCTCTCTCTCTCTTCTCTCTCTCTCTCTCCCTACTCCTCCACATCTCAAATCGGCACAAGCAACGAGTAGAGAGAGAGAGAGAGAGAGAGAGAGAGAGAGAGAGAGAGAGAGAGAGAGAGAGACAGACAGACAGAGACAGACAGGACAGACAGACAGACAGACAGACAGAGACAGACACAGACAGACAGACAGACGAGTAGAGATACAGACAAAATTAAATGACAAGGGAACGAACAAACAAAAAACAACCAACCAACCAACCCCAGCATAATCAAAATGCCACCCTGCTGCTAACGAGGTAGCAGAATCTCTCGTTTGGCATTGTTCCTTTTCGTCTGTTTAGTCTCCCTCTTCCTGTCCTTGTTTTCTACCATCGCGTGGAGCATCAACATTTTCCCCTCTCCCTTGGATAAGGACCAGCGGTCTTCATCCCGTCCTCTGCTTCCCAAGCATATTATACACATTCACCGCTCCCACCCTCACTTGGCGTTCGAACATTTTCTTAGAGCTATTACCATTTTAGTGCACTGTCGATGTCCTCTACAACATGTCTTTTCAAATATCGAGATAAGTTTAACCAGTCCAAATAAAATTTACGAGAACGGCATGGATGTAAAAAGATGCACAGTTGTACTTATTCATTATCCTCGAGATAGAAAAATTTTGATAATAAGATACATTTGATTACATTTTCGCTTCTTAAAATAGTTGTTTTAAAATAGCTGAACTCAACACAAAACTAACTCTCTCAACTTCATTTGTGTAATTTCAGATATATCTGCAGAAAAAACCCGTCTTGCCAGACCCGTATTTCTATTTCATATGTCTGTATGACAAAACCTTGCCTAAGACATTGCTGAAGTTTGGGTATCGATTAGATGTGTCAGGGAAAAAAATTAATACAGAAAACTTTGTTTTGAGATACCAGAACACTGTTACAAATGTATCTACTTGGTGCAAACACTACACTAAAATGAAATCCTGTTTCATGCAAATGTCGTTTTTAGATGACTTGTGACATTGCCCTAAGCTTAACTCCCCCTGCTGTTTCTAGATGCTAATGTGAGTCACCCCTTAGCTGGCCAGCAGACGGCCCGAAAACGGTTACAGTTACGAGCTTCCATCACAGAAACATCGACCAGCCGTGGCTGCAGCTAGCGGGTTACAAAGATGTCCGTTGCCAGACTACATCAATCTGTCTCCAATGTCCCGACCAAAAGACTACAGACCCCAGCCGGCCAGACGGAAGCTATCTCTCCATCGCCCTGACGTAGCGCTTATGTCAGCTGCAGTCTGCAAGGAAAGAGTGTACGGCAGGAGATAAAGAGAACGTCTTTCATTTATCTGGTTTTAATGGGGAACCCTCTGCACACCAGTCTGTGTGTGTGTGTGTGTGTGTGTGTGTGTGTGTGTGTGTGTGTGTGTGTGTGTGTGTGTGTGTTGTGTGTGTGTGTGTGTGTGTGGTGTGTTTGTGTGTGTTTTGTGCTTGTGTGTGGGTGTGTGTGTTGGTGTTGTGTGTGTGTGTGTGTTGTGTGTGTGTGTGTGTGTTGTGTGTGTGTGTGTGTGCTGTCGGCGTGGATCGTTAGGAGCGTCTTCTCTGAAGTCTCTGGTATAGGGTAAACTTGTATGCTAGATTGCACTTTACTCATGTTAAGTTATAATCATAATCATACTTGATAGTGAAAGTAGCAGGAAAGTGTTTCTCTATTCAGAGCAAATTACGCTTCCTTACATTAAAAACAAACAAACCGAGTGATCTAAATAAAACGGTTATGTGGAATAACATCATGGAAAATAGCTGTTCAAGAGGAAAAGAAACACTTGGTGGGGTGTCAATGTAAAGGGGTTCCAGTTCCTTTGGTATTATCTTCATTTTTGTCTTTGGAATTTGCTGCTACTTTCTGAAGTGGTCAAAGTTCTCGCTCTCCCCAAGCTAAGGTTAAACGTATCGTTAAGAGTGGTTGCTTTACGAATGGTTGACCGCTCGCGCGCCTTGGCTACTGTACAGTTCCCCCAGTTCACCCAGCTGTAAATGGGTACCTGCCCTATTTTTGGTCAGGGCAGGTAAACAAAAGCAGCGAAGGAGAGGAGATGGGCGCAACCCTCAATATGCTGGCCCCAAGAGAAGCTGGTCTCCGACACCCTGCACCTGAACGACTGCATTGGTTACGGAAATACCGTTAGCTACTTTCTGGTTTTTGGTATTACCATTAAAAGAGAGAAGGAAAGAATGGCATACAGCCAGAAGGAACAATTAACGAAAAGAAAGAACAAAAATAAACAAATTAAAGATGAACATTTCTATAATTATAGTCAACAAAACAAATGAAAAGCTCTCTGTAAATCTGAATAGAGAAACACTTTCCTGCTACTTTCAATATCAAGTATGATTATGAATATAACTCAACATGAGTAGATGCATCTTCAGAATCTAAAGAAAGCCAAACCAAATACCCCTTTCTCTCCCTCTCTGACAGTGTCTTTAAGACACCCGACAGATGATCAATAAATAGTACACATTTCACCACGCCTTGACCTACCTGTCTGTCTGTCCCTCTAGCTCTCTCTTTATCTTTAGGTTCATTTAAAACTATTTGCCATTGTTGAAGATGATCCCTATTCAGAGCGAGGGCCAGATGAAAAAAGGTATATGAAAAATTATTTCTTACCCTTGGAAATAAAGATTACTGACCAATCGATCAATCAATCAATAAATCGACCAATCAATCAATCTGTGTGTGTGGGTGTGCGTACGTGCGTGCGTGTCTGTCTGTCTCTGTGTGTCTAAGTATCTGTGTACACAGTAACACTCTGTCTTTCAAAGACGAACACTTGACGACCAACTTCTTTTTGTGTCCAAGAATACCCTGAATCCCCACCCACTAACCCACCCACTTCTGCCCCAGCTATTTTCCCCCAGACGCTAAGTGTAGTAATCTATAGACAGAGGGTGAGGGACAGCAGCAGAACAGTACTAGTACAGTACAGTACAGGACAGTGCTGTCGTTATGGCCCCAATCGCCTCCCTCTCTATCCCAGCCCTTCAGCACGGCACAAAGACCATCAGGACAGACAGATCTGCCCGGGAGACGTGTTTACTTTTACGGTCAGCTGCTCCCGGGGCTCTTTTCAATTTCTCCGCTCTTTGAGACCTCGAGTGCCTGTCTTGGCCCATCTGTCTCTCTCTCTCTCTCTACCTGACTGACTGCCTGCCTCTCTGCCTGCCTTCGTCTGGGGGTTGGTCTCCACAGGTCACCATTTGCGAGTCAATCATCTGCACGGACTACAGTCTTTATTTCAGAGTAGTTGGTTTGTCGATTTTTTTTTAAAAAGACCTGAATTGTAGAGACTTTTAAAGACCTGAATTGTTGTTGTGTGTTCCCCAGCTTAACACTATTAGGTCACCCAGAATGTGCACTCTGACTCACTACATCCCACGTGAGAATCACCGAGAGATTGAAATTGTACACTGAATGAGAAGTCTGTGTGTATGGTTGTTTTCAAGTATTTCACTATATAGGCAGCCATACCCCGACTTCAGAGGAATTGTAGATATAAAACAGGTATGTTCAGAATATCTACCGTACATATGGTGATGGTTACTAACTCATACATCTCCACTTGGACCGTAATGCAATCAAACGAACCATCCAAATATCTAGCATCTGATAAAACAAAGTTAGGTTTTCTGAACTCAGCCTACCCCTCCCCCTCATGTTTGTCAATTTACAAAAAAGCTGTCACAGATCTCAGTTGGTGGTACTGTGCACCATATCTGATCGAGGTACTTGGGCAAATATTGTCTATTTCGGGAAGTTTTAGGTTAAAATTCAGTAAGTGGTTTAACGTCTTGACATGACATGAGGTTTGCACGACCACAGATAATCGGTTAGGAGCACTTTGTGCTTGTTCACAGCAAGGTCTATCTTGTGTCTCGCAAAGTGTTTTGGAGGTGGGGTGGACTGAAATCCCTGTAAAAACTCTTATGCAGTTTTGATGTTATGCAAACCTTTCCATGCAATATCATATCAGCCTCTTAAGCATGTTAGTCCAGTCTGCCAGTTACGAACTGCAGTAAACAGTATTGCATCAATTCATAACTGTTCATCCTGGGAGAAGTTGTTTCCTAAAGGCAACTAATAGTGATATATACACACATTTTGTCGCTCCTCAGACAGGGCTTCCAGGCTCACCAATTATGGTGAGATTTCCCACCATTAAGATAGCCACATTCTGACTTAAGGGGTTAATAGTGATATAAGCTCCAAGCTTGTTCTTACTCCAATCACGCATTGTGTTGTAGACTTGTGAAGGTATCTTCTTCTTTTTTTTAAAGAATAAATGTGTTTAAACCATCAATAACTCCCTGGTTCCAAATGGTACCACTACTAGGCCTACAACTCAGTCTTTGCTGGTCTGTTTCTTTACTGCCGTCAACGTTTCATGCTATGACGCATAGTGATGAGACTCAACTCCCTACCGGTCATATTACGAATCAAAATGAAGACCTGTTTTACTGGCTGTCTTTTCATGAAAAGAATCTTTCCTACCTAGTCTCTCCTTGCTCCTGCAGATCGCTCAGCCTTTTCTGTTTGCTCAGAGTAAAACTGTGCGTCTGATTCCAATCGTTTGGCCCAATATCTCTTCAGTGGAACTCTCTGCCATTCTGCTTCAGAAACTATCTGACTAAATGAACAAACTCTGAGCTGAATCCGCAGGACTGTGTGTATGTGAGTCTGCCTACTTAAAACAACAGGGATTCAAGCATACTCTTTACATTTCGCGCCACATCTTCGAACAATATCGAAATCGGTATAAAGTCATGATCTACTTCCATAACCTAACCTGCAATTGTGTATCATTGATCTTTATTGTCATAATTTCAAAAATGTTGATATGAAAAACGCAGTAATTGAATTTACATAGCAATATTGTGATTACTAAATTTCAACGCCTTAGAGGGTTCTATTACTTGATTTTAAAAGATGTAATTATTTACCAGATTTTGGCTAGTTTTACAACATTCTTAAAACCACACCTAACAGATTACAACGGGTATACTTTGATTCAGTTTGAAATGTAATTGTGTTCACATGTAGATGTTATAATATATGTATGTATATGCATATGCATACATTATGCACATAGGTCTACATACAAACATCACGGCAGGCTTGAACTTTCGTTTACAGTAACTTTTTTAATATATACACCAACGTTTAATGGCAACGATCTATCTATCTATCATTATCTATCTATCTATCTATCTATCTATCTTTATCTATCTATCTATCTATCTATCCATATGTCATGCGCACGCATGAGCGTGTGTATGCATACGTGCTTGCTTGCTTGCTTGCGCAGGTGTGTGTGCGTGTGTGTGTGTGAGTGTGTGTGTGTGTGCGCGTGCGCGCGCGCACGTGTGTCTATAATTCGGTTTATTACTCTAAAAGTGCAAGATGAACAGATAAAAACAAAAAGAATTTCAGAACGGATCTGATTTGAACTCAATAAAACAGGAATAAAATCCTCTCTAAGTACCTTGCACCAGTCCCTGACCACAGACTGGATGGAATGGAAGTGACAACCAGCAGCAGTAACTCCGTACCCCAGACACCACAGAACACACAAAAAGTTACAATAACTCTTTTAGGATCATCACAACTCTCACTGGCTAAATCCTGTTCGTACCGGCATCAACAATAAGACAACCAAGAAGAGAAAATAAAAACAAAGGAACAAACAAAATTCTAAGAAAGGCCCACGTCGCACACAAACACACACACACACAGACTGAAGTCCTGAATGACAAGATCCAAACAATCGCTGAAAAGTACTTTCCCCAGGCTTAACTTGGCAATGAGTTCAACATGCCCACCTGTGTTGCTCAGAGGAAAAAGAGGAGAACAACACTGACAAAAGCAGCCAGCGTGTTCAAAGCGCCTGCCTGTTAGCAAACAAAGGGATCTGTGGCAAACAGCAAAGAGCATACCCAGGGACCGGACGACCTGTCGCTCCAAACAACTGAACGTGGAAGATACACCCCTCACCTCCTTCCCTCACCTCCTCCCCTCTCCACCCCCCCCCCCTCCCCCCGAAAAAAAACACCCAAAC
>CM060320.1:25853774-25866274 GCA_030674155.1 Stramonita haemastoma
AGCCAGGACGCAACGTTTCGGAACAAGTTACAGAGCTAACACACTCTCGAAGGTTATGGGGTAAAAACAGTTAATAGTATGTTGCGTAAACCTGTATACATTTGCATGCATAGCCCCCTCCCTCCTTCCCCTTCCTTCAAAAGAGAAGAAGAAGAAGAAGAAGAAGAAGAAGAAGAAGAAGAAGAAGAAGAAGAAGAAGAAAGAAGAAGAAGAACAACAACAACAACAACAACAACAACAACAGCAACAACAACAACAACAAACAACACACTCAAAACCCGCCAAACAACCTACCAATCCCTTCCAAAATAAAAACAATAACAAAAATAAAACGAAACAAAAATGCATTATCATCACTACCATAACGAACATAATCAAAAACAAACCCAACATTTCTGGGCAAACTGATGGACCATTGCTGACCAGACTGATCCGGTCCACAAGATGCAGAAATTTGATTGTAACTGAACAAGGTCATCTTGAATATCAACGGCTTTCACTTTCATATCTTTGTTTCTCTTACGCTAGTCTCCCCCCTTCCCCTTTCTATATCTCAGCCAAACACCACACACACACACACACACACACACACACACACACACACACACACACACACACATACACACACACACACACTCGCACGCACGCACACACACACACTCGCACGCACGCACGCACGCACGCACGCACGCGTGCACGCTCGCACAGAGAGAGAGAAGAGAGAGAGAGAGAGAGAGAGAGAGAGAGAGAGAGAGAGAGAGAGAGAGACAGACAGACAGACAGACAGACAGACAGACAGACAACAGACAGACAGACAGACAGAGACAGACTGACAGACAAATTAATAGACAAACAGAGACAGAGAGAGACAGAGAGCTATGACTGGCGAAATTGGACCGGCAATTACTACAAGCGAGGTCTTGACATTTTAGCTTTTCGCGTGCTGTCACTGAAGATTTTAGCGACCTCCCCAGGTGAAAAAACCTCAACCAATTCTGTACCATACATCAAGCGGTCCTGACATTTCAAAGCCTCTTGCAACTAATTCAGTCTTTTGATCCTGTCCTCTGTTCTTGCTCACCTGGCTAAAAAAAAAAAACAACCCACACTAACAATTAAGAAAAACGATGCAAAAACAAAAACTGCACGATCATTTCTTGGAAGGATAAAAAGGAGATTGAGAGAGAGAGAGAGAGAGAGAGAGAGAGAGAGAGAGAGAGAGAGAGAGAGAGAGAGAGAGAGAGAGAGAGAGAGAGAGAGAGAGAGAGAGAGAGAAAGAAAAGAAAAGAAAAGAAGAAGAAGAAGAAGAAGAAGAAGAAGAATGATAATGATGATGATGACGATGATGATGATGATGAAGATGATGATGATGATGATGTAGAAGAGGAAGAAGAAGAAGAAGAAGAAGAAGAAGAAGAAGAAGAAGAGAGAAGAGAGAGAAGAAGAAGAAGAAGAAGAAGAAGAAGAAGGAGGAGGAGGAGGAGAGGAGGAGAGAGGAGACACGCACACACACACACACACACATGTATATTTACATATTCAAATAATAAAACTAACCCCAAGCAAACGATGCCAAAAAGTAAGAATGGCAAAAGAGTGTTGAATCGATTTTCATGAAATCGTCAAAGTGCATTCATCCTCATAAGAAATGAAACCTTTCCATTGGCCTAATCTGCTGGAAGCAGTAAATCCTGTTCCAGGCACCAGATCGCTTGGACAAAGAACCCCTACCAGCATTACATTTCAAAGTGACCTTCATGTGTGATCCCATCATGAAAAGGTTGAGATTCAAATTCAAATACTGTATCAGCTCGAACGGAGGAATTCATTTAGGTTAAAAGCAAAGGATCATACATCTAGGGATAAAAGAATGGAAATCAATGAAATCACCTGGAGCATTGTGTTGCTTCATCTTTGATAATAAAAATTCACGATGTTAATGTCTCGGCTTTGTCCCCTCTGAAGCGCCGCACTGCAGAATATTCCCAAAATACTATTCGTTGTACATCTGACCACCAAACTCGAGGAGTAGCAGCCATGTGTTCTCAGCACTCTGTTTTGTGGCAGCGAAACCTGGGTGACATACGTCAGGCAAGAGAATCGCCAGGAATATCTGCATCTTCGCTGCCTGCTTCGAATCCTAGACATGACTTGAGAGGGCAAAGTCACCAACACATTTTGTTCTTGAACGATCAGGCAGACTCCCCTGTAATTGCCCTTCATGGAATGACTAAAGTGTTTTTGAGTTGGCTTAGCACGCATCCTTTCGCCGTGTCAATGCCGTTTCCACTGGATCGGTTATTTCTATTGTATGGAATTGCATTCCCGAGGACATCCCATTTTTATGGTGAACTGGCCGCAGGATACAGTCCTTCAGGGCGTCCAGCACTACGCTTTAAGGATGTGTGTAAGCGTGACATGACGGCCACTGACATTAACTGGGAAGCGCTTGCAGAAATTCACAGTGGGTGGAGGAGTGCAGTATGTGAGGGAACACGTAGGGAAGATGTGGAAAGACTTCAGAATTGAAATGTAGACGAGCCGGCAGAGTGGAGAGACAGCAAAAGCAGGCCATTATTCCAGTATCCAATTTTACCTGCAACAACTGCAGCAGAGACTGCTACACATACGTATGGAGAATTGGTCTGCACAACCACTGTGGACGTTACTCAAATCCTACTATATATCTATAAACAAATCAGTCTGGCACAGTCTCTGGTGGATGCTTCAAATCAGTCTGGCGGATGCTTCAAGCCAATATGGCGGATACTCCACGACTTGCTCTAGGGGCAAGCCTCGGATACATGCTCAGTATCTGTGTGCCTCTATGACCTGATAAACAATGATAGGAATCACGAGATCTTCGACATGCCTAAAATCAAGTATAATGAAACTGTAACCAAACAGATTTTGTTCGGGAATGTATTCTGCGGCACTGGTAAAGCATTGGATTTGAATTTTAAAGGACTTGTGGATTTTAGTTACGGTCGGCACACCCACATATAAGATGAATACTTTCGGTCACCTGTCCACATTTGTTGTCATTCTTGCACTGCATTCACACTGTCTTTCAACTATTACCCCCCCCCCCCTCCCTCCCAGACTGAATTACTATAGAGAATGGATAATGAAAATGAATTTATGTTGCAGAGAACATGACACACATTTTTCAACAAAGAAAACTTTGCAAAATCTTTAGAACTCTTTCAGAAATCGGAGAATGCATCAAATGAAATATTAAGCCGTTTCTGAAAATAAACCAAGAGTGATTCAGTTCTGTTTTCTTTCAGATAAGTCATCATAATGCAACATTTTTTTCTCTTTGACGACATAAATTTTGCAAAGAAACAGAAAATAGATCAAGTCTGTCCTTGGAATATTTAACGCTAGCATGTCTCAAACCATCATGTTAATTTTCAATCAAAATGTCTTTACAAGATGTCACACCAACATGTCAAAAACCCTCCTGTGTCTTTTATTCTACGTGACCTCCTTGCTGCTGAAGCCTGTAGCATCGCCCGTTTAGGGTTTGCGCTATGTCCTTTCTCAACTATTCGTCTCATATTTCTTCTTCACTCTTTCTGTTATTGTTCCCATGCCTGACCCACTTGGGGAAAAAAAGATGAAGAAAAAAAGACAAGAAAGAAAAAAATCATCACCCCACCAGTCTTTCATTGTCGATTGCACAAAGTTTGTAATCACTATGATTTTAGCCTTGTCACAGAGAGAGAGAGAGAGAGAGAGAGAGAGAGAGAGAGAGAGAGAGAGAGAGAGAGAGAGAGAGAGAGAGAGAGAGAGAGCGAGAGCGTGCACATACACACACACACCACATAATGAAGAGAGAGACAGACAGACAGACAGACAGACTGACAGAGGTGGAGAGAGGGAGGGCGCGCGCAGTGCGCGCGCACACTTGCACACACACACACCACACACACACACACACACACACACACACACCACGCGCGCCGCGCGCGCGTGCACGCACACACATCACACACACACAAGAGAGAGAGAGAGAAGAGAGAGAGAGAGAGAGAGAGAGAGAGAGAGAGAGAGACGAGCAGAGAGAGAGAAGAGAGAGAGAGCAGACAGACAACAGCACAGACAGACAGACAGACGACGAGGGAAGAGACAGAGACAGAGAGACAGACAGAGAGAGAGAGACTTCGATGTCCTCCCCTCTCTATCTTTTCCCCCACCACCGAACAAGCCCAGCCCCTCCTCACCCTTGGATGAAACAAGAAGTGAGATGTGACATCAGAACAAAGCACAAACACCATGTTGCACACACCCTCCCACCCCCTACACCCTCATCCTTCCCCTTGCCTCCCCCAAAAAAAAAAAACCAACAAAAACAAAAAACAAAATCCCAACCTTCCTGTCTGCAATGACACCACGTCAGTGCCTGAAGCCTGGGGGCATTTTGAAGGAGAGAGTTTGACAGGCATTACATCATGCGCCGCGCGCGCGCGCGCGCGGCGTGTGTGTGTGTGTGTGTGTGTGTGTGTGTGTGTGTGTGTGTGTGTGGTGTTAGTGTTAGTGTTAGTGTGTGTGTGTGTGTAAATGCGCGCGCAAGTGTGCATGCACTCACATCTTCACACTCCCTTTGTTGGAGTGCTTATGTTTTATCTGTTTGTTTTTTAAGATGACGAGGATTCGAAATCGCGCAGAAAACATATTCCTAACAAGAACACTGGACAATAAAAGCGATGTCTGTGGCAGAATTGTTCTAATAACCAAATGTAAACAACAACCCCAGGCAACGAATCTTATAATTTCTAAACCCCCCCCCCCCCCCCCCGCGAAATGGTACAGCACTGTAAGAAAAGAACTTTCACGATCCTTTTGGCCTTACAAGAGATGTCGTGAGCAAGGAAGGACAGCCTACCTCCAATTTGTGATTTGATAGGAATGATCGAAAGAGCTAGATTTTCACTTTCAACTTTTTCAAAGGTGGCTTGACCGTGTGTGGAAAGTTCCATATAATGCAACACCATATTAATTTGCAAAAAAAAAAAAAAAAAAAAAAAAAAAGCAGATTTTATACCAGCAGCTACATAGTTCAATTCGCTGGTCAAATCTCATGCTCATGCTAGGATGTTTTTGCGTTCACGCAACCCACCGAATGTTGACATGGTGTAATACAGTGCCCATAACGTGCAGACTTGATCTTTGGTCGTGGATCGGTGGTCTAGAGGTAACGCGCCTGCCTAGAAAGCGAAAAGTCCGGGTCGGAAGTGTGCGGTGGTTTGATCCCCGTTTTGGCAAAAATCCTTTCCCCATCCATTAGGTCATGAGTGGTGGTCTGGGTGCTAGCCTTTCGGATACCGGATGAGACGATAAACCGAGGTCCCGTGTGGTACACAACATTTTTTAGCGCACGTAAAAGAACCCATAGCAACAAGAGTTGTCCCTGGCAAAATTCTGTAGAAAAAAGCCGCTCTGATAAGGAAACAAACAAATATAGCTGCAAACAAGAAAATAGGGTAGCACTGCTCTTGTGGCGACGTGCTCTACCCAGGGACAGCAGCCCGAATTTCATGCAGAGAATTCTGCCGTGTCTTAAAGTGGTATGATTTTTTAAAAAATATACAATAGATAAAATGAAAAGTAAAAGTCTGCACAGTCATTAGCCGAACTGGAAATTGGAGCGAAGCTGATATCCCCACCTATGACTTCAGGACTGTTTTCATTATGTTCTATTCATGTTAGCGGGTTGTCGGATAGAACAGTGCCGTCATGTTCATACACAGAATGAACACATCAAATCAAGCATGAAACAGAGAGGGGGGGAAGAAGAGAGAGAGAGAGAGAGAGAAGAGAGAGAGAGAGAGAGAGAGAGAGAGAGAGAGAGAGAGAGAGAGAGAGAGAGAGAGAGAGAGAGAGAGAGAGACGCACGCGCGTGAACACACACACACACACAGAGACACGCACGCGCGTGAACACACACACACACACACACACACACACACACACACACACACACACACACACACACACACACACACACACCAGGCACTAAGAGAAAAACTGATAGAGAATCATGACACCAGGAGTAAAAACCATTGAGCATTACAGGAACTGCCTCAGCTATTTCCAATCACGTACCAAGACACTCTTAATTTCTTTTTAACATGCAGAAATTGTATTCAATGGCCCTTTAGACTTGACTGATTGATCAGTTTCTAAGGGGAAAACATTAACAACAAGGAAGAAATAAAATGTTAATACCTTGAACACGAAACACGCTATTAACAATTTCAACGGTTGAAAAAGACCGAAGTCGTGCACAGTTGGGTAAGAACAATGTTCCCAAACCACATAATTATCTAGTACTTACCCAAAACATTTTGCTAATA
Source organism: Stramonita haemastoma (assembly GCA_030674155.1). Lineage (NCBI taxonomy): Eukaryota > Metazoa > Mollusca > Gastropoda > Neogastropoda > Muricidae > Stramonita > Stramonita haemastoma. Next base: position 25,860,137 of record CM060320.1, read on the forward strand.
GGCTACTGTTTTCTTTCAACAGAATTTCACAGGAGCCTGCTCTTTAAACTTTGTAGCTTTCTTAAGCCTGCAGATTCAACACAATGGATAGGCCTAATTGTCAAACCGTGACGATTCGAATACGGTACACGAGTACGTATACCAACTCTTTTATTATCTAAAAACCTCGAGAAATTCATGTGGATTACACGCAAGCATAGCTAAAAACAATCACATATAAACAAAAGATAGCAAAACTCAATATCACAGACCCAGGCAACCATTTCTCATACCTTAAAACACTCTTTTTAACAACAAACATCAAACCATTTTCATTGATAATTACCAGGTAGGTCCTATAGTCTTCAGAACCTTCTTGTCCCGGCGTGTTCACAAACCTGTCTGCGCAGCGGACTCTTTACATGACTGTGAAGAAATGCAACGTAAGCAAAGCGAATCCATTTGAAGTTACAACAGTAACTCCCTTAATGTAGAACACAGAATTCAGGTGATGTTTCACATCAAAGATACAATTTGCAATGTTAATGTGATACCACTACATACACACACACACTTCCTGTATACCTTCACTGTCGTCACATGCTCACCTGGTCTTCAGAAGAAAGGAAACCTCACTAAAGGTAACACAGAGGATGGGCATATATAATATATATATTATATTATATATATATATATATATATATATTATATATATATATATATATGATATTATATATTATGATATGTATATATTATTATGATATTATATATATATATATGATTCTATGATATACTTTCCTAGTAACAAACAATTTAAAGCAACTGACCAAAACGAAGAGACGAAACAGAGAATAAAAAAAAGCAGACTGTTGCCAATGAAGGAAATAAAATACACAGCTAGAGAGAGTGGACTACAATATATACAGCTGCCTGCGTGCGTGCACACGCGCGTGCGTGCACACACACACACACACACAACACACAACCACACACACAGCAAAGAGATTGGACAGTTAATAACCCCGTTAAGTCCTCTGTCCTCACCTGACTTTCTTTCTTTCTTTCACCTAGGTTAATAGCCCCCCCACAAATGTAGGCTAGGCCGCCTAGGTGACTCTTCACCGTGGTCTCATTGTGTCTCTGTGTTTCCGTTTCGTTCTCTCCTGTAGACTGTTAATGCTATTGTTGTGGGGGACACAAAACAACGGACAGTTATGGCCTGTAGTCGTCACTTTTCAGTTGACGAAGGGCAGAGTGCTGTATTCCTGACATGATCTCTACCTACCGTTTAACCTTCTAGCTGCTAGCTGCGGTCAGTCTTCATCATCATCATCATCCCTCATCCCTAGTTTTGCTGTATCAGCATCTTCATCCCCTTTCTCTTCATGTCGTCTTCAACGACAGGACTAGTATAAATTGTGTTACTATGTTGTGTGTGTGTGTTTGTCTGTGTGTGCGCGGCGCACGCACATGTGTGTGTAAGCTTGTGTGTGTGTGCGCGCGCGCACATCTTATATATATATATATATATATAATAGAGAGAGAGAGAGAGAGAGAGAGAGAGAGAGAGAGAGAGAGAGAGAGAGAGAGAGAGAGAGAGAGAGAGAGAGAGAGAGAGAGTAAAATAATGATAAAAACACGACTGTGTTCAGCTTCATCTCTTTATTTGACAGCAAATTTTCGCTTCTATTCTGAAGCTTCATCAGGCTGAATGAATAACAAATGTAAAACCTGCTTTTATAAAAATCACTAATGTATGCTTATAAAACATTACATGTAATTCAGCGAGAATTAGAATGCGAAATTTGCTGTCAAATAAAGAGATAAAGCTGAACACAGTCGTGTTTTTATCATTATTTTACTATTTTACCTCAACTGTGTGCCTGGAGGGAGCGGTGCCCAGCATTATATATATATATATATATATATATATATATATATAATATATATATATATATATATATATATATATATATATATATATATATATATCTCTTAACAAAGTTTTTTACAGTAACGTATTGTTGAGTTGACGTCATTCCATCACGTCATTATAATAAACACCTTCCTTACCCCCCACCACCCACCCCAGGAAGGTGAAAGCCGAAATACTGGGGAACACAATGTGTGTGTGTGTGTGGGGGGGGGGGGGGTAAATGTACGCCCACGCGTGTACTTCAAAGTGATTTTAGACACACTGGCACACAAAAAGAAGATTACTAAAATTGTGTTATATTGTGTGTATGTGCGCGCTTGCGCACGCGTGTGTATAAATATATACATGTGTGTGTATGAGTGTGTGTATGAGAGTGTGTGTATGAGTGTGTCTGTCTGTGAATATATATATATATATATATATATATATATATAAATATATCTATATACATAATATACATACATACATACATACATACATACATAACATACATACATTACATACATACATACATACATACATACATACATACATACATAAGCGTTTGCTCGCACGAGCATTTGTGTGTGTGTGCATGCGAGTGCATGTGTTTTAAACCACTACACGAACATTGATTTTACTGGTTCTTGTAACAAAACAAAACAAAATCCGTTGGCATTAACTGTCTTTTCTCTACTGCTTCCACTGTCTTTCCCACAGCCCCACAGCTGTAGGCTAAGACAGGCAGGGCTGGGGGCAGTGGGACTAGTCATGAAGGCCTGAGTCACCTAGCTACACTGACTGACTCACCTCTCGTCCACACAGGCAGGCTGTGTATGGTTGACTACAGAGCTCTTATTTATCATTATTTATTTATTCTCTTATTTCGAGGATAATGAAATAAGCACTCATATGCTTTTCTACATCCAGTCCCGTGTGTATGCAGCTATGTTAATCTTGTCATCTGTTCCCATCGGCACACGATAGCCTACTCTTATGAAAAGCGGAACAGAATTTAACTGTGGCAAGATGTTCTGTGTGTGTTCGCACACGGGGCCTCGGTTTATAGTCTCATCCGAAGGACTTCTGGGGAGAGTGGAGTCAACACTTAAGTTAACTCCAGGGGAAAAATCCCCTCATACGGGAATCGAACCCGGGTCGTCCAATCGCGAGCGCAATGTTCTGACCGCTAGGCTATCCCGACCCCATCGGCATGTCTTTTACACCACTCTTGGCTCTTAGGCTAACGAGACGGCACAATGTCCGCATAATCTTCTCTTTCACTTCAAAGGGACGAGGAAAAGTTGCTACGTTTCTGTTTTGTTTTTTTTTTGCATGAAAATTTATGAAGCTTGGAGATTTCAAACATTAAAGCGACTAGTGGATTTGTGGGAGATTTTGATGAATTCACCTATGTTGATTAGGTTAGTTGATTGTGTGTGTGTGTGTGTGTGTGTGTGTGTGTGTGTGTGTGTGTGTGTGTGTGTGTGTGTGTGTGCGGCGCGCGCGCGTGTGTGTGTGTGTGTATTTTTATTTATTCTTTTATTTCCAGGATAATGGAAAGCGCAATAATGTGCTTTTTAACACCTAGTCACCGTGTGTAAACAGTTTTGTAAATAGTCATCTGTTCCCACCGGCACACAATGACCTACTCTTCCGAAAAGCGAAACAGGTTTCAATGTGTGCGCAAGATGTTCTGTGTGTGTTCGCACACGGGACCTCGGTTTATAATCTATTCCGGAGGACTTTTGGGGGCAGTGGAGTCGGCACTGATGTTAACTTCTAGGGAAAATATCCCCTTGAACGGGATTCGATCCTGGGTCGGCAGATCACGAGCGCACTGTGCAACGCTCTAACCAACCAGACGATCCGATCCCCTGTGTGGTGTGTGTGTGTGTGTGTGTGTGTGTGTGTGTGTGTGTGTGTGTGTGTGTGTGTGTGTGTGTGCGTGCGTGCGTGCGTGCGTGCGTGCGTGCGTGTACATGTGCGCGCGTGCGCGTGTGCTTGATAAAGTTCAAGTCCTCAATGATCGATGGAAAGCATTTAAACAAAAGAGCAGCTGAACAATCGATCACACCAACATAATTAGAAGCCCTCCCCCCCCCCCCCCCCCCCCCCCCCCCCAAAAAAAAAAAAAGGACAAGAAAATCAAATCCATCCAAAAGCAAAAAAAAAAAAAAACAATCAAAGAGTCAACTTTTTTTTTCTAGACTGAAGTCTACATAAGAACAGAATCTGATCCTCTAACTTGAGATAAAGGAAAATGTCTTTTTCGGACCAAATAATTTAGCTGTTCGCATCCCCTTCAATCAGTTTTTACAGTGCTGTCAATCAGTAGCAATACTGTCCCTTGCCGTTTATTTATACTAAAATTTATTTGAAAATCATGGCCCAAGCTCACAGTACTATACTGTTCTGAACCGCGAGTTAAGTATCATTGTTATGAATATCCTCCTTCCCTGGACTCTCTCTCTCTCTCTCTCTCTCTCTCTCTCTCTCTCTCTCTCTCTCTCTCTCTCTCTCTCTCTCTCTCTCTCTCTCTCTCCTCCCCCAAGCCTTCCTAACTGAGTAGCTTTGCACTAAACACATATTTGTCAGTTGTCATTTCAGCTATTTTATATCCTCCCCCCCCCCCCCCTCCAACTTGGTAACAGTCACAGCAAGACTAATCTTTCACATGATATTATTCGCACTGTCTGTTCTCGCTTTGTTGTGGTGAAGGCCAGACCTCCCTATTGTAAGTTATCTATTTCGGGCCTCTCTGACCAGACTTGTAAACAAGCCAGATAGCCCCTAAAGACACACACACACACACACACACACACAACAACACCACACACACACACACACACACACAACACACAAACACACGACCACGGCACACATACACACACACAAATGGCTAGATGAAAAAAAGCAAATCACTGTTTATTCAATGTACCATCTGGAAATAAAACATTTGACTTGACTTATTTATTTTTTTTGATTTATTCTTTTATATGGAGGATAATGGAATAAGCACTCATGTGCTTTTTTACATCCAGTCCCCGTGCGTATGCAGTTGTGTAAATATTGTCATCTGTTCCCACGGGCACACAATGGCCTACTCTTACGAAAAGCGGAACAGGATTTAACGTGTGCGCAAGATGTTCACACACACACACACATACACACCGACACGTACACACACACACGTACACACGTACACACTACACACGTACACACACACACACACACACACACTACCACACACCTACTCTACTCTACCCCCCTCTCTGTCTATACCAACACGTACATACAACAAGCGCTGTACCGCAGCGCGCACGCTCTTACTGTGTGTGTAATTTGAAACCACTCCGAGATGCTATTTCTGTTTCTGAGATTTAAATTTGTGCCGTGGTTATTTAAAGGGAAAAAAAAACCAACCACCTCAGTGACATTTTCTGAAAGAGTGGTTTTGTGGCAGCACGAAAAAAAAAATGGTGTCCGGGTTCTGGGTGTGCTATTTCATGTCGTGAGAAGCACGCAGGTCCCAACTCCCCAAAGGAGCTCTGTTCCACAACGTTAGAATCGATTATCCCCCGTGGGAATGCCGGGGGGGGGGGGGGGGGGGGGGGGGGGGGGGAGGGCTGTCAGTATAAATAGCATCTCCACCTTCTGGAAATTCTGTGCTAGAAATTCCCTCTTTTTCATCCTAATCTTTCGTTTCTGCGTTCTTGGTCCATTTTCCTGCCTTTTCTCCAGAAGGACTTAAAAGATATACAATTCTCTCCCACGCCGAAGTCGGATGTGCCGGGCCTGACTTGTCAGACGCTTAACGGCAGCGCAATGCATTTTCGGTTGAGGAAGAAGAATCGATTGACCTGGAAGCAGCCAGAGGAGACGGAGAGCGTCTACAGATCAGTTCTTTTCCTCTCAATGACATTGTTGTAGCATGCAGCAGGTTAGGGAAGGGAGGAAGCTGTGTGTGCTGTTCAGGAATAGTGACAGACAGCAATGGAGTATTTGTATGGAGAAATTCAAGAAAGGCAAGTGACGAAGAGATGAAATTTAACACAGCCCTTGCAGAGAAGTACGGTGGTTGGGCTGGCCAGCCACAACCGATGCTGTTATCAGAATGAACGCCTAAAGCGCAACTCCCTAGTCTTCCGAGACTGAAGAATGCCAACAATGGTGGAGATCTTCCTCTCCTCTCCTATGCTATTCTGTCCTGTCCTGTTCTACTCTCCCTTATTCTATTCTCT
>CM060320.1:25871274-25876274 GCA_030674155.1 Stramonita haemastoma
CCACAAGGAAAGAATCGATTGATCTTTGGTCCACATTGAACAGGGTGCAACCAGTTGGTCTGGCCTTTCATCTCAATGACATATTGCAGCCAAGGGGAACATAACATCATGTTTTCTGACGAGATGGAAAATGCCTGGTGTTTCTGTTCCATCTGTTTGTTGTTTTTTTAAATACTGCAAAAAGCCAACAAACGTGTCAACAAACAAAATGGCGTGTGACGGTTAGAGGTACAACTGGGGCATCCCTAAATTACTCCAGGGTCATTCTGGGCGATGGTTTGATCATGGACAGGGATAAAAGACCAGAAAGATCTGTGGTGTGTGTGTGTGTGTGTGTGGTGAGTGGTGAGTGAGTGAGGGTGAGTGAGTGAGTGAGTGTGTGTGTGTGTGTGTTATGTGTGTGTGTGTGTGTTGTGTGTGTGTGTGTGTGTGTGTGTGTGTGTGTGTGTGTGTGGTGTGTGTGTGGAGGCGTGATTGCATTAGCGGTGGTGGTGCTAGAAATGTGGGACAATGCTGGGAGACGACCAGAGTAAGAGTTTGGCAGTGCAGACATGCTGCACCTGTCAATGAGGCACAGATCCGCGATTTGAATTATTTCTGGAGACGAACTTTGACAGAAAGTAGAGAGGTTTTTTTTTCAGCAAGGAGATTCAACAAGCAGAAAGTTTTTCGACGGGTCGATTCAATAAGCAGTGATTTTTTTTTCAACAAGTATGTTGGAAAAGTATAGGTTTTTAACAAGTAAAGACTTCAGAGATTGAAAAAAGTATAGTTTTTCAACAAGCAGTGAGTTTATAGATTGCAAAAAGTATGGGTTTTTAACACGCAAAGTTCGTAGTTTGCAAAACGTATAGTTTTTCAATTACAGAATTCATAGATTACAAAAGTATAGGTTTCTAACAAGTAGAGAATGTCTAGATTGCAAAAAGTGTAATTTTTAAGAAGTACGAGTTCATAGATTACAAAAAGTATAGTTATTTCAACAAGCAGGAGTTCATTAGACTGAAAAAAAATATAGCTTTTCAACAAGAGGAGAATTCATAGACTGAAAAAAGTACAGCCTTTCAACAAAAGGAGAGCTTGTAAATTGCACAAAAAATATAGATTTCCAACAAGCAGGGTTCTGCCGTGAAAACAGCAATGTGCAGGGAACAGTTTACTCTCGCATGCCAAACAAATATACTGACACAGGCAGGAGAAAAAAAAATGGGTGGCACTGCATCATGGCAAAACTTCTCTCAAGAGATAGCAGTCCGAGCTTTGATGTTGTAGAGAGCAAGTATTCTGTATTCCACGGTATGTTGGATATGGATAGGGTATATAAACATCACATATCAGAAATATCTGAGAAAGGGATTAGTGGTCTTTGATAAGAGATCTAATGGAAGATTGAAATAATCCCAAATCTTCAGGCTAACCTAACCATTTTAATACACCTGAAAACATCAAAACATAGAGATCGTGGAGTGAAACAAAGAATAGGAATACCATCACAGAATGAAAAAACTTAACTCACCAAAGCATCAACGATGAATTAATAGAAAAAAGTGAACTAGCAGTACCAATAAAACAAAGAATTTTTTTTAATCCCCAAACAACCACAGCAGTTCCTACATTTTCTAATTCGTTTTATATTTCTCTCCCCCATTACTATTAATCAAACTACAGCCCAACTGACGGTGAATTTGCATGGAAACTTATGCACTTTTCCGCTTGGAAGTGTATAACCTAGGGGCAAAAAATCGCTGGCGGCTAGCCTCTGTGGGTATCTCCGTGGTCTAAAACGTGACTATTACCACGTTCGTCCTCAGAGACTTTCTCTCTCCTATCAGAAGTCTTCCCCCCCCCCCTCCCCTCCCTTCCCTAGCATGCCGGCTCTTTGGGTCTAGCCCCCGATGTGATTGATAAAACTCTGAAGCAAGAAGAAATGGCAGGAAAAGCGTATTGGAGTACTACGTTCTGCAATTTCAAGCCAGAAATGAACTGGATTGAAGTGAATTGAAATGAATTGAATTGAATACCACTCTCAGTCACGTCAGCTTTCTCAGCGTGAAATTCGGGGCTGCTCGCCCCGAGCAGAGCGTCGTCGCCACAAGAGCAGCGCCACCCATTTTTTGTTTCTTTTTGTAAAGGTATTTGTTTTTTCCCTGGCAGACAGGTCTTTTTCTCTAAGTATCTTTTTTTCTGCAGGGACAACACTTTCGTTGCCATGGAATCTTTTTACGTGCATAAAGTTGTATACGGGTGAGTGCGTGCGCGGGCAGGCGGGCGTGTGTGTGTGTGTGTGTGTGTGTGTGTGTGTGTGTGTTGTGTGTGTGTTGTTGTGTTGTGTGTGTTGTGTTGTGTTGTTGTTGTGTTGTGTTGTGTTGTGTTGTGTTGTGTTGTGTTGTGTTGTGTGTGTGTGTGTGTGTGCTCAAATTATTTAACGTCTATTCACAAACTGTGATATTAGACGGCAATTCGTGTGTGTTCTGCGCGCTTGATCGCATAAGTAGTGTACGCATGCGCGCATTTGTCTAAGAGTATATGCGTTTTTTAAGTATGCGCATGTCTGTACGTGTGAATGCGTTTCTTCTTGATTCTTTCATGCTATCCATCACACACACACGCGCGCGCACGCACACACACACACACACACTGTTGTTGTTCATCAGCTCTCTCTCTCTCTCTCTCTCTCTCTCTCTCTCTCTCTCTCTCTCTCTCTCTCTCTCTCTCTCTCTCTCTCTGTACATAACTACCAAGTCCAACACAACAATGGAACAGGACTGTTTGCTTGTCATGTCAATACCAATGTTTAGACAGCGCAGTGTTGAACTCCTCTGCACGTAAAAAAAATTGTTTGCCACTGCATTATTTGACTATAGATTGTGCTGACTGCGCCATATAGTGCACGTACAGCAAGTGCATTGTTACATTGGAGTAAGTCTTCGTGTGGACAGCAAGTCGCTTTGTTGCAGTGCCAGCACGTTTTGAAAGAATGACAAAGAAACGTACCCGAAGTCGGAATGCCTCTACTTTAATAGCTGGCAAAAAACGGTTGCATACGCATACGCAAAAAAATCTCACCACTGGTGAACCTCAAGCTAGCCTAGGAGCGACACAAAAACACCAAAACACACACACGCACGCACGCACGCACATTAAATGAACTATCTACCCTTTCTCTGCCTGCATGTATGTTTGTTTGCCGATGAAAATGGGGCATCAATACTAACCTCTGCTAGAGATACACCTGTATCTCTCATGCACTTTCTTAATGAAGAGCAGTAATGCTTATTGCAATCAGAGCATCACTTTCTCAGCTAATCCAAGGGAGCACCACCCATCAGGGGACTAACTACTCAAGGTCTGTTGTAGGATGAGCATGGAGAAAAGAAAAAGCTTCCAGCAAGCCCTGAACCACGGACACAATGAGTTATTAAACTGTCCATTAGCTAGACGGCCACGAAACCGTATGATTCATTACAGAAATGGCATGTCATGTGACACGAACAGAGTGTTCTGCTTAATGTTTAATTTTTGTGCTCGTGTCTGCATTTTCAACATGTGACATAGGACAAGGAATAATTGTAATAACAGATAGAAACAAGACGAGCGTATGGTTCCTTGCACATATCACACACACGCACGCACACACGTACGCACGCACACACACTCACTCACTCACTCACACACTCACACACACACACATAAACTCACACACACACACACGCGCGCGCGCACACACACACACGCACGCACGCACAATCTATGCACATTTTCATTTTTGAGAAATCTAGATCTTATCTGTTATTTAATTTGTGCGTACCAAGTATATCTGTGCACATCCTGTACTGCAAGCCGGATGTACGAACGGGAATTCTGTGTGTGTGTGTGTGTGTGTGTTGTGTGTGTGTGTGTGTGTGTGTGTGTGTGTGTGTGTGTGTGTGTGTGTGTGTGTGTGTGTGTGTGTGCTTCAGTGTGTGTGCTTCAGTGTGTGTGCTTCAGTGTGTGTGTGAGTGTGTTAGTGTGTGGTATGTTTATGTTTGTATGTGTATGTTTCAGTGTGTGTAAGCATTTGCGTGCGTGCGTGTATGTATGTGTGTGTAAGAATGAGTGAGCATGCGTGTGTTTGTACGCACGCATGTGTGTTACGTGTGTGCACACAAGCACAGATGATGACACAAGCAGAAATGCCCGCGTCACTGCGTCACAGTGCAAGGCTCCGGTATCGTGCATCCAGGTGCACGCGTACTGCCCGGCAAATCCTGCCTGTGTGTGAAAATGACGTGTGCGAGACAGCGTTAGTGCTATCAGTGCAGCAGGGAGGAGGGACAGGGGCCTGTGCTGTGCATGAGCAATGGCAGGGCATGGGTGGACAAGGAAGTGAGAGAGAGAGAGGGAGGGAGAGAGAGGGGGGAGAGGGAGAGAGAGAGGGGGGGGAGACAGAGGGGGGAGGAGAGAGAGGGGGGAGAGGGGGGAGAGAGAGGGAGAGAAGAGGGGGGGAGAAAGGGGGGAGAGGGAGAGAGAGAGGGAGGGAGGGAGGAGAGAGAGAGGGGGGAGGAGAGAGGGGGGGGGGGAGAAGAGGGGGGAGAGGAGAGAGGAGGGAGGGAGGGAGAGAGAGAGAGATTTATTATTTATTTATTTATTTATTTATTTATTTATTTTTTATATCGAAGATAACAGAATAAGCAATCATGTGCTTTTTTTCATCCGGTCCCCGTGTGCATGCAGTTTTGTAAGTATTGTCATCTGTTCCCACCGGCACACAATGGGTTACTCTTACGAAAAGCGGAACAGGATTTAACGTGTGCGCAAGATGTTCTGCGTGCGTTCGCACACGGGGCCTCGGTTTAAAGTCTCATCGAAGGACTTTGGGGGAGAGTGGAGTCGAAACTGATGTTAACCCCAGATAAAATTTTCCTCGACCGGACTCGAACCCGGGTCGTCAAATTGCCAGCGCAATGTTCTGACCACTAGGCTATCCGTCTAGGGGGGGGAGGGAGGGGGAGAGAGAGAGA
>CM060320.1:25883774-25916274 GCA_030674155.1 Stramonita haemastoma
AGACAGGGACAGAGAGAGAGAGTGTTTGCAGAGGTGGCACAAGTAGACAATAACGACCAACATAATAGTGATAACCTACCGTAGTATATTATTACAGAAAAAGCTCTCAGAGCAAACACATAGAGAAGAACATTTCACATATATTCTACGAGCAAAAAAAATGTAATATAGTAACAGGAAAGACATAATCATACTACTTCCGTCGGCATATCTGTTTTCTGATAAAGTACAGACGAAGGAATCGGTAAGTTAATGAGCCTATCTATCACATTTCAAGAGGGACGTATTTTGAAGATAACACACATATTTAAATGTCTGTATCAGCAAATCAGGAAGTAGACGAGAGAGAGAGAGAGAGAGAGAGAGAGAGAGAGAGAGAGAGAGAGAGAGAGGAGGAGAAGAGGAGAGAGAGAGAGAGAGAAGAGAGAGAGAGAGAGAGGACAGACAGACAGAAGACAGACAGACAGACAGACAGACAGACAGACGACAGACAGAAGACAGACAGAGACGAGAGAGAGGAGGGGGGGAGGAGAGACAGAGTAGGCAGACAGTATAAACAGAGAATTCAGAGAAAGAGTTCTTAAACTAAAATTGCTAGTTCCTGGTATTCCTTTCGAGTGGTTGTACTGTATTGCAGCCGCCATCAGAATTACGTCAGCTCTCTCTCTCTCTCTCTCCTCTCTCTCTCTCTCTCTCTCTCTCTCTCTCTCTCTCTCTCTCTCTCTCTGTGAAGTATGCATCATAAAACTTTTACAATGCTACCGCTGTTTAAATGCAATGATTGTGTTACTTGTCTCTTAGATTTGTTTTTTACTTTTCTGTTCTCTTTCAAATGACAATTAAAAAACTTTAAGATTGTGAATCATATGCAAGCAGCTCTAGTTTCTAACTTGCCTGGCTATGCCCACTGAAAAGAAAATCAAAGAAAAATTCTGAATTTCCCAATCTGATCATTTATTCATCTTTTCAACAGAGTCTTGAAATAAGAATAAAGCAACTACTATATTTTTATTTCCCAAAGGTACAAGCGTAAATGAACAGACTTTTCTTCTTCATCGCAGTTTGTTGGTTTAAAAAAAAAGTTCACCCCTGTAATGCAACTTCAGAGTTAACAATTGTTTGCAAAAAAGCCCAAACAAAGTTTCATAGTAGTAGTAGTAGTAGTAGTAGTAGTAGTAGTTAGTAGTAGTAGTGTAGTAGTAGTAGTAGTAGTGTTGATGTCATGACTACTACTACTACTACTACTACTACTACTACTACTACTACTACTACTACTACTACTACTTGTTACTACTATTACTACAACTGTTTTTACTATTTCTTAAACATTTTCGCTCAAATTCGCATGTTATACATGAAAGAAATGATGACTATCACTACTTTTTATTATCCTCATCATTATTAGCATCATTGTTATCATCATCATCATCATCGTCATGATTTTTTTTACTATCATTATCATCATCGACCATCATCATCATTATCATCATCATTTATCATTATTATTATTATAATATTATTATCGCTATATTATCATCATTCTGTTTTCGGCCAGAAGTGTATCGGGGGAGAGCTGCCTGTGATATCGTGGTCACATTATTTCGCCGCAATCGGAGGGACTCAGGTAGGCAAAGGTTAAGCATGTCCACTCCGCATCTTGATGCTCTCCACCCCCACAACCACTCCCCGCCTCCTTCTGTCTGCCCCTTAACTTCTCGGGATTGTTGGCACGGTGCCCTGCAAGGAGATCATTCTCTTCTCAAGGCCACAGTGATCATGGCTGCATGATGTGACTGACCAGCAGCCCTGCTGCAGCTTTTAGGGATGCTCAAACCATCTTCCGCCTTCTGTTTGCTAGGCTAGTGCTTAAAATTCTGCTCTGATAAACACACACACACACGCACGCGCGCGCGCACACACACACACAAACTCTCTCTCTCTCTCTCTCTCTCTCTCTCTCTCTCTCTCTCTCTCTCTCTCTCTCTCTCTCTCTCGGTGCGCGCCGCACGCATGTGTGTGTGTGTGTGTTGAGGGGGGGGGGGGCGGGTATGTGCGTGCGTGCATGCGTGTGTGTGTGTAATCATCTTTATTTGTAGGTATATACGCATACATACATATGCCAAGAACATCATAAGTGCTCTGCGATCTTCGCAAATCCTCACGACCTATCAAAAATCTATTGTCACCATCCATCCACCTAAAAACCACTACAGATTTTACCGACCTCCAACAACAGCAACTAAGCCACAACTGACCATGATAAACACACGCTGGTGGTAAAACCGCTTACCTTTTGTTTATCACAGAACAACAATACCTCTCCCTTGAACCTTCCTGGAAAATGTTTATTCCTCCGTTCAAACCCCTACACAATGATTGTGTCCATCGGCGCTTAGATCCTCGGATCGGAAGAGAAGAACAATGCCACTGCAATCACAAACATTGGCACTGGCTTTTAGCGGAGAAGTTTAGATACCGAGTGAGTGCAAGTGTTAAGCTGTCCGTGTCAACACCACACCAAGCCCCTCAGCACTGAGATCTCTGCAGCACGAACTGGCTCAGGACAAGGAAGTTTATTCCATGTGTAGGGCGTATGTACGTACGTAGGTCAACTAGCATCAAATTGGCTTATTACGCTTTACAGGTCGTTCACGCGCACACGCACGCACGCACAACGTGCATGCTCAGGAGACACAGGCGCACACAGGGAACATATACGCACATGCTCGTACCAGCAGGGATGTATATGTATTTATTTTGTAGAATTAAGGAGATTTTCATTTTCTTTATATTTGCTTACTTTCAGAATCTCTGTCTTTGTCTCTCTCTGAACACACACACAAGCACCACACCACGCCACACCACACCACACCACATCACACCACACACACACACACACACACACACACACATACACACACACACACACACACACACACACACACACACACACACACACACACACACCGCAACACAACACAACACACCCCCAACACAAATCAACAAACAAACTCCAAACAACAACAACACAGACCTGATCCCATCTCCAACCCCTATAAGCAAAGATGTAGATGCGGACGTCACATAATTAAAATCAATACTAATCACTGTCACCCCAGCCAGCCCGGCACACAAACCCGGTCACAATTACCCAGATAAATCAGCTTGTCCTATCGACCTGATGACACAGGTCTTTTTGCCGTGTGCAGCAGCAGCCACCCTTTGACACAGGATTTCATACGAAAGCTGGAAGCACAGAGGAACCCAGCTAGGCGAACTGACATCAACTTGCAGAACTAACTGTATCAATCTGCCCGCATCAGTTCCGCCGTATGTGGGAACTGGAAAAGAAAATTGTCGGGAGAGGGACTGGTCGACTTGTGTTTCTGCTTTAGGTTGTTTCTTTTTGTTGTTGTTGTTTGGTGGTGGTGGTGGTGTGGTGGTGTGTCGTTGGCGTTTGCTGTTGCAGTTGGTGGTGGTGGTGATGGTGGGGGCGGGGGTGTTTGTTGCTGTTGATGTTATTGGTGGTAATGGTGGTGGTGGTGTTATTGTAGCTGTTGTTTTTACTTTTTTTTCATTTCTTCTTCTTTTGTTTTCAGACAGTTTTATACTAATCATTCCTAGATTTTTATCAGTGTGTGTGTGGCGCGCGCGCGCGCGCGCGCGTGTGTGTGTGTGTGTGTGTGAGTTGTGCACGTGTGTGTGTGTGTGTGTTGTAGGCGCGCGCGCGCACGTGTTGTTTTCTTCAATTTTACGTCTGTTCACTTTAAAAGGTATCAGACGTACACACGTGTGAATGTGGATGTGTTTGTATGTCTGCATGTGTGATGGTGCATATGTGTATGCGGGCATGCATGCATGCACACGTGTGCTGTATTTGTTCTCAGTATAAATTCAATTTGATACAAAAAAAGATGTGAGACCAGGAGACAATAAATTTGATAAGGAAACAAGACTGCAAGGCAAAGCGATGTGGGAGTTTTCAGCTGCCCAAGACATTAGCCCTCTCTCCACAAACTGCAGGCAACTTTCAAGCCATGACAACCATCATTATTATGTAAACCATGGAATTTTATTTTCTGTCTTTTCCTCGCGTTGATCAATGGGCATTCTGTTAGTCTGCCCAATGTTTGATTCATTATCTCTCTCTCTCTCTCTCTCTCTCTCTCTCTCTCTCTCTCTCTCTCTCTCTCTCTCTCTCTCTCTCTCTCTGTGTTTCTCTGTCTCTCTCTCACACACACACACAACAGAAGAAGCATATCGTTCGCACACACACGCGCGCGCGCACACACACGCGCGCGCACACACACACACACACACACTCCAAACAAAACCAAAACAAACACACACATACACAAATACACGCGCGTAGGCGCGCGCGCACGCACACACTGACACACACACACACACATACACACACACACACACACACAACACACACACACACACCCCTCCCACCCCCACAAAGACAGGTCAATGATATTTCCCACAAACAACACCATGCGGGCATTGTCAGCTCACACTAAGGGATTTTGCCTTGCCATGTTTATACAGACTGGAGGACACCTTCGATCCATGCATGAAACCCTGCCTGTGTGAATAGTTGAGTTTAAACCCCTGTCTGTCTTTAGTTTGAACTGATGGGGTATTTTTTTTAGTCTGTCTATCTGCGATAATGTTGGAGTTTGAATGTTGTTGTGGGGTGGGTTTTTTTGCTCCTCGGCTAGAGCTTCGAGGTTCACAATAGTGAGATTTCTGTGTATGCCACCGTGTTTACCCACCATTTAGGTAGCTATATTCCTACCTTGAGAATCAAAATGTTATCATGTTTTGTCTCTCACAGCCCACTAAATATAGGTTTCTAACACAAGGCTTTGCGTATAAACAAGCATGCTCAAGTATGCCTACACGTTTTGTTCACTGATACTGATCAATATACGCACAGGTACATTAAGCATTTAAGCGCACGCAGGTAGTCACAAACAAACAAAGAAACACACACACACACACAAACAAACAAACAAATGCATTATATAACATACCTGACAACATAATACGTTTACTAATGAAAGAAAACTCAAAATGTTCTGGCTTTTTCCCCCATAAAGCTCTTGCATGCAGGAGCTCTAGCTTGTCAAGACATATTTGCCTTGTTATTGGTAGCTGGAAGCGATTTGCGAACAATGGAAACCGTATGTAAATGTTGGAATTCAATTCCTGCCTTTCTCATTGATCAACAAAATTTCACTCATTTTGTTTCATTATTTGAATCAATCTCTCTCTCTCTCTCTCTCTCTCTCTCTCTCTCTCTCTCTCTCTCTCTCTCTCTCTCTCTCTCTCTCTCTCTCAGCCTTTAAATGAGAAAAAAGTCTTTTTTAATTAAATAAAAAAACCCACAAAACTATTATTTTTAAAGCGTTTACACAACACATAAAATCGATGAGTGCATACAACATTGTACAACCTGGAGTGTTTCCCTTTCTTGAAAGAAGTAGGAGTTTCAATCTGTTCCTCCAAATAAGTGATGGCAAAATGGACAAGGCCTGTCTCTCTCTCCCCAATCTGTCTGACACTGAAGTACAGATCGATGGCCTGTGTACACTACACACTGGACTTTGAACAATGTTCCCGACGCAGTTGTTGGTTCAGGAAGGGAGAGACAGGCCAGGTTAACGGGAACAGTGTTGACGCGGACATCCAGTACAAATAGCCGGGACACTTCCAGTGATCGAGGTATGCTTCCTTTACTACAGACCACATAAGGACACGCATTGTGTTATCAAACATACAAAGGCATGCAAGTCCTTGCGCGTACGCCGGCAAAAAGAATGCTCACCATATTTGGCATATGTACATATATGTTTACATCTGTGTACATACACACGTGCGCGCACGCCCATAGTTACACATACGTGTATAAATATTTCATTCTCTCTCTCTCTCTCTCTCTCCTCTCTCTCTCTCTCTCTCTCTCTCTCTCTCTCTCTCTCTCTCTCTCCACTCCACACTCCACACACACACACACACACACACAACACACATACACACACACACACACACCACACACACACACACACACACACACACGCATACACACACATACACACGCGCGCGCATGCACACAAATGCACATACACACACCCGAGCACGCACGCACGCACACACACACACACACATGTATACGTGTGTGCACTAATATAGACACGCAAAGGCGTGATCTCTCTCTCTCTCTCTCTCTCTCTCTCTCTCTCTCTCTCTCTCTCTCTCTCTCTCTCTCTCTCTCAAGAAAGGAAGGACATTGTAACCAAAAATTTTTTTTTTAAACAAAAAAGAAGAAGAATAACCCGCAAAAGTAACTGGTCAATAATATTTTCCTATAGGACTTGCCAGCCTACTCCAAGGTTTTACCTTGTTTATACAGACTGGGGGACACCTTCGATCCATGCATGAAACCCTGGCTGTGTGAATAGTGGAATTTATACCCCCGTCTGTCTTCATTATGAACTGATGGCGTTGGGTGTATTTTTTAGTCTGTCTGTCTGTCTGTCTGCATCAATGTTTGAGCTTTAAATCCCCTATATCCTTTCACAGTCCTCCAAATACAGACGCATCACACTAAGAAATACGTGCATACACGAACTCAGAATCGATGATCCTTCTGTGTATATGCACATAAGAATGCATGAACCGAGCACACATTTGTTCACACAACTGTTCCCACACTTGATCACACACAGACATACACAAAGAGATACACATAGACATAGACAGACAGACAGACAGACAAAGGCACACACACACACACACAAACACACACACATACACGCGCGCGCACACACACACACACACACACACACACACAAACAAACACACACACACATATACACGCTTGCACACACAAACACCACACACTCCAGCGTGCTCACACGCTTGCATCATCTTCAGCATCAGCAATCCCTTGACCAAGAGAGTCATGGGGGGTGGGGTTAAGGGGGCATGCAGGACCCGTTGGCCGTTGGCCGACAGTTTTCTCCTGGCTAGTCTGTCATCAGCCTTTCGCAGCAACACAGCCATGTCAAGGCCTGTGCAGTCTTCGATGTTCTGCATCCAGTTCTTTCTTCATCCGTCTTCTCCTGCATCTTCCTCCCCCATGTGTCCCCTGCAGGATAGTCTTGGCAAGAGAGTTATGACGCGTGACGTGACCAAACCACGCCCGCTTTCTCCTCTTTACAAAAGCCAGAAGGGGTTTGTTCCTGTGGCCCAGCTTTCATGATCACCTCTTGCCACACTGACTCGTTGGTTCTGCGATCCTGCCAGGAAATGTGTAGAAGCCTTCTAAATGATTTCATTTCGAAGGCTCAAATTTTCTTTTCCAGTTCTGCTGTCAAGGTCCAGCTTTCACATCAGTACAGAAATAGCCAGTGCTCTAAACAATTTCAATTTGGGTGGGAAGCTGATCGCTTTGCTTTTCCAAAATAGGCGTGCAAAAACAAGCATGCACTTGTTTTTACACACCACACACACACACACACACACACACACACACGTGCGCGCGCGAGCAAGCAAGCAAGCAAGCAAGCAAGCAAGCAAACACCTACGCATGCACGCACGCGCGTAGTCAGCAAAGGAAGAAAAGCATATCACAAAAAGTGATGATCTTCCCAAAACGACGGTGGCGGGGGATTTCTTGCCTGCTCTGGGGGATTGGCTTTGTTGTTACAACCTTAAGGCAAACTTCAAGCTATGGCACATGTGTAAATGTTTGAGTTTTTCATAGTGTTTTACCTTTACTGCTGAATTTTTAATCTGTGTCTATCAACGTTTGAGTTAAATGGAAACCATAACTATGTTAATGTCTGAATTTACCCTCTCTGTCTGTCTATGTCTCTCTCCAGAATAAGAGAGAGAGAGTGTGTGTGTGTGTGTGTTGTGTGTGTGTGTGGTGTGTGTGTGTGTGTGTGTGCGTGTGTGCGTGCGTGCGTGAGTGCGTGCCTGTCTGTGTGTCTGCGTGTGCGTGGGTGTATGCATGGGTGTGTGCGTGGGCGTATGCAGGGGTGTGTCTTCCTATCTCCCTTTCTGTTGATTTTTACATTGTCCAGAGAAGTAAAAGCATTCCATCTGATACGATAATGACACAAACAACGTTAAGCTAATTAGCCTTTTGTTCTCTAGTTCCTGGCTGTCAAACAGCCGTGCATTGCTATCACTACACTTTGTTGTTTTTGTCGTTGCTGTTGTTTGTCACTGGTGTTAGTGGGAGTGGGGAGGGGGGGGGAGAAGAGGAAAGGCGAGGAGGGTGCGGGATAGCCTGATGGCTCAAACATGAAACTCGTTATCTTTAAGTAACTGAGGGCGCAAGTTCGAATCTGTATTGAGGTGTCCGTTCTGAAGGTATTTTCTCCCAGAGTTAACACTGGTACTGGGGGAGGGACTGTCTAGTGGTTAGAGCGTTGCACTCGTGATTTGACGGCCATGGTTCGGGCTGCCACCTATACACCCGATCAAGGGGATGTTTCACCTGGAGTGTGTGTGTGTATGTGTGTGCTTGCGTGTGCGCGCACGTGCGCACGTGTGTGTGTTCGCATGTGCACGTGTCTGTCTATCCATGAATGACATTTTATCTAGTCACTGCAGGACGTACTTGAAAACAGCTTTAACATAGGTTACATCTTCTAAACTGTTTATCGGTTAAAGGAATGATGCGTCATTTCTCTCTCGTGCTAATTCCAAATGTTGAAGGTCATTGAAATATATCTATCATAGTCGTTGATTCTTGATTAGAGTCAGACTGCTTTTCAGAAAAAGTGGACATTCCAATACAATGTCAACAAAGCTTATGTCCTTCTCACAGACATGCAACTTATCCCCCCACCACACAAAAAAAGATTCATTTCCTAATATTGCGTTCAGGTAGGGCTCCTTTTCCATTAATCTAATATGTTTTCTTGACCATGATGTTTTTTTTTGTTTTTTTGTTTTTGTTTTGTTTTGTTGTTGTTTTTTTGTTGTTGTTTTTTGTTTGTTTGTTTTTTTTTTTTTGTTTTTTTTTTTTTGGGGGGGGGGGGCTTTGTTACCTATTCTCACTTACTTAATTTTTACGGTAACACATATTCGGCAGAAAAGACTAAATGCTATGTCCCACATCCTGGTTTAGAGATAGTGCAATAGAATACTGAAACAACAGCAAAACAATTCAGAGGAACAAAATAACGCTTAAACACTTAAAAAAAGCTCAGAACTCTAATCCCTCCAAAAGATCTTTCTCAAAATTCTGTCCATCTTCAGAGTGTTGTTAGCAAGCTTTAGTGAAATGTAGTGTCTTAAGCCTTTGATAACTACACAGATTCTGACTCTGTTGTGGAATACATACACATTGTCAATTAGGAGTGACAGTTTAGCTCTGACAATTTAGCTCTGAGTTAAGAGTCGAAAACAAAAGGAAAAAATGGAGATATGAAATAAACAAAGGCGTAACAATTTCACAAGGTTTTCTATCACAGTACAATGTGGCATGAATTCTGCCAAGTACAATCCATCTTTGTACATGATGGGTCAAAACCGGACAAGTAGACACAAACCAGACAAGTGGGAAACTCACCTATCGATACAAACACTGAAGAATGTCACAGGTGCAAATCCTCTGCTTGATATTCATCTCTTCTAAACAGGAAGAACAATATTCAGCATAACGACTGTGCTCGTTAAAGCGCTATACTACTGAAAACACCCATGCTTGTCTAATTATCTGAATTATTTGTCCAATTAGCCTGGATCACGTCTGCTTTTAAACATTGGTCAATGTATTGCTTGACTGCTGTCGAAGTTTATGTTAATCAGTCTTGTTTGTCATTTCATTCTCTTCTCCTCCACCTCTTTTCTCTTCCAACAGCGTTCAAAATCAACCACATTTTCTTTTTGTTCGTGCCCCCCCCCCAACAACACACACACGCACACACACACACACACACACACACACACACACACCCCACACACACACACACACACTGACCAAGTCTAATTTTTCGAGGAAACCTTGACTGCTCTCCCTTTTCATTATAACTTTTGTAAATGATCAGTAATTTGACAGTAAATCGACTAATACCAAATTAACAGAAATATGCAGTTGCTGGAGCCTTCGCTGTCTTATAAATAAAAAGAATGAAACAAAATTGTCTCATGTTTCACTGTGGTGTTTGGGAGGGGGGGGGGGGTAATTAGCACATTTTTCTTGAAATACGCCGAGCATTAGTTTGATTGCTTTTAAGGTGTGGTTTCTTCCACCTTCCCAGCATAAACATAATTACAATCGGACAGTCTAGTTAGTCACGAAGTGTCTAATATCTTGTGCGTTACTTAACCCCTTTGTTGTTTATAGTGTCAGAGACAATTGATTTAGATTCTATGAAGTAGCCTCATGTGCATGACAAACTGCTATCTCTGTCCTAAGTCCTGTCCATTTCTCACCATATTTGTACATTCTGACCAATACCAGTGCATAATATAAACGCATATAGAAACACGGACACCAGGCTCGACGATCCTTTTAGCGCGAACTGAATCGAAAAGAACCGATGACAACTAACAAAATCAACGACCAGCAAAACAAAATACCAAGCCGTCTGAATCAGCTGAATCGATGACAGATAACAAAACCAACGACCAACAAAACAAAAAACCAGGCTCTCTGAAGCATAAAACAATATGACATTGTGAACGAAATTTGGCGGAGAAAAGAGAAATGCTCAAAGAACCATGCCGTGAATATACCTATCACATATCTTTGGCCTAGGCCTACATTCCCACATTTACCACCACCTTCTTCCTCTTGCCTTTCATGGTAAGTCACTGAAACCTGTATATTCGAGAGGCTTCTCTCGCAAGCATGTACAGCTTTGTACAATCTGATTCTAGACATTTTCGTGGCAAACTTATTTTGGCTGAGTAGTAGAGAAATAATATTATATTTTCGTACTGTGTGCATAATGCATGCCCAGTTCACAACTGGGTGTATCATTCTACATTTCATGTGACTGAAGGCGTTTGTTTTTCAACAGGCATAGTGTTAAACAAAGTAAAGACAACAACCACCTCAATGTTATTATCAAATTTTATATTTTCTACTAGAGAATCCTAGGCTTAAAAAAAAAGTAGTCAGTGCACTCTTGGTGTCCATCGCATGTCATTTTGTTTTGTCGAGTTCGATGCTCACTTATTCCCGAGAAAAATAGCAAAACATCCAACAACAAAAGTTCCGATGGCAAATGAACTGCCTCCCTGTGTCAAAACGTAGCAAAAATATCAGCATGCAGCCGTTTGCTGAAGAAACTTGATACAAATATCCACACCACTCTTTTCCAATGCCTAGGACCAGGGCCTTTTCTATCAGCTGGCAAAATGCCTTAGGGGTTGTAGCCCAGGGTGCAAATCTTGGGGCGGTAGTATTGCATGACACTCGTGTTATTTACAAATAAAGTTAAAGTTATTCAAAGTAGTAGAAAATCCAAAATAGATGTACATGAGATTTGGGGTGAATTACATCAGGGGTGTACACTTAAGAACACTTTCCAGATTTGCAGTCTCACACACACGCGCGCGCGCGCGCGCGCACACACACACACACACACACACACACACACACACACACACACACACACACACACACACACACACACACACACACACACACACACCGCAGAGCACGAAACCTTGCACAATTTCTCTCTAAGTTGAAAGTTAGTCTTTCCTAAGTATCTGAATTAACTTTTTACATCATCCGGCCTACTCATTGCGCTCCAGCCAATGTTCACTTTCTTTCCAGTTCTTGAAAATTCATTAAATTTTGTAGACTGCATTTTGCATTACACCAAAGTATAAGATGCATCGTGGTATTAATTTGAACTGTATTGCGCTCTGTTGTATTGTACTGTACTATACTGTATTGTTTTCTGTTGCTGTGTAGTGTTTTGTGCTGTATTGTAATCTGTTGTTATGTGTAGTATGTATGTATGTATGTATGTATGTATGTATGTATGTATGTATGTATGTATGTATGTATGTTGATGTATGTTGTTGTATGTGTGTGTTGTATGTATGTATGTATGTTGTATGTATGTATGTATGTATGTATGTATGTATGTATGTATGTATGTATGTATGTATGTATGTATGTATGTATCTATCTAGTATCTATCTAACTATCCCTTAGACTGGCGATCGTGGGGGCACCCTTAAGACTTGACAACCAGTTCCCTCCATTCCTCTCTCTGTTCTGCCTTTCTGTCTCTGTCTGTGTGTGTGCGCGTGCGTGCGTGTGTGTGTGTACGTGTGCGCGCGCACACGTGCGCGCATGTGTGCGCGTATCCTGTTTCCCAATAAAACAAAAATATATCACAAAACTTCGGGATAGCACTGTTTTTGCTGAAACTTTTGTTGTTGTTGGTTATTATTTTACGCAAGTTCAACGCCTGTTGCACACGAGGCCTGGGTTAATCATACCATTGAAAAGAGTAGCGTAGCACCCAGTCGGAGGATCGCTCTTGAGGTCTAGTGAAAAATGGGCAAAAGAAAAATCCCGCTCTGAGCCGCACTCCAACCACTGACTAGGATTTATCGCTTTCTAGACGAGCGCGTTAAAGTGTAAATCACCCAAGCATTGAGGAGAGGAGCGATTGTTTGGGAGGCCAGAGAGTCCGGTCAGATTTCTGTCTAGTGGCTATATGTCTAATGGCTGATTGACCTCCTGAAGTCCCAGCAATTCTACAGGGATCTACCTACCATCGTGCCTTTGGAAAAATTCGAACGCTTGTATCTGACGGTGCGTGAACTGTCAAAGTAGCGGTCTCACAGAGAGAATATGTGTGTGTGTGAGAGGAGAGAGAGAGGAGAGGAGAGAGAGAGAGAGAGAGAGAGAGAGAGAGAGAGAGAGAGAGAGAGAGAGAGAGAGAAGAGGAGAGAGGAGAGAGAAGAGAGAGAGAGAGAGAGAGAGAGAGAGAGAGAGGAGAGAGAAGAGAGATGGAGAAGAAGACAGAGGAGAAGTGAGAGAGCAGAAGATGGGACAGACGACAGACAGACGTACATGACAGTAAGGAAGAGAAGATATATAATGATGGTGGTGGGGGTGATAATAATGTGGACTAGAACTACTACTGTTGTTCTGATCACATTCACAATCCTCTCTATTTGTCCTTTGATCCACACACCATGATTTCAACCGATGTTACCTTTCACCATCTTCAAGACTCTGTCAATCTTTTTTTTATCAACCCCAATCAAAAAATCTTACTCTTGATTCATCTTCATAATGCAATCAACCAATCTCTTGATTCACAAGCGGGATACTCTGGGGGTCAGAGTAATGCGCTTGTGATCTGCTGACCCAGGTTTGAATTTCGTTGAAGAGGACTTTTCCTCTGGAGTTAACATCAGTCCTGACTCCACTCTCCCCCCCCCCCCCCCCGCAAAAGTCCTTCGGATGAGACTATAAACCGAGGTCCCGTGTGCGAACGCATGCAGAACATCTTGCGCACATGTTAAACCTGTTCCGCTTTTCGGAAGAGTATGCCATTGCCGGTTGGAACAGATGACACAAAATTTACAAAACTGCATAAACACGGGGACTAGGTGTAAAAAATCACATGAGCACTTATTCATATCCTGGAAATGAAATAATAAAAGACAGAAAAAAACAGAATCAAAATAATCTCCTGATGCAAAAACCAAAGTAATCTCTTGATTCACTTTAACAAACCAATGAAGTAATCTCTTAATTCAAAAACCAATCGAATGATCTCTTGATTCACAAACCAATCAAAGTAATCTCTTGATTCACCTTGACAAACCATTAATCTCTTGATTCACCTTGACAAACCAGTTAATTTCTTGATTCACCTTGACAAACCAAGTAATTTCTTGATTCACTTGACAAACCAGTTAATCTCTTGATTCACCTTGACAAACCAGTTAATTTCTTGATTCACTTTGACAAACCAGTTAATTTCTTGATTCACTTTCACAAGCCAGTTAATTTCTTGATTCCCTTTGACAAACCAGTTAATTTCTTGATTCACCTTGACAAACCAGTTAATTTCTTGATTCACTTGACAAACCAGTTAATTTCTTGATTCACTTTGACAAACCAGTTAATCTCTTGATTCACCTTGACAAACCAGTTAATCTCTTGATTTACCTTGACAAACCAGTTAATTCTTGATTCACTTTCACAAGCCAGTCAAATAATCTCTTGATTCACCTTGACAAACCAGTTAATTTCTTGATTCACCTTGACAAACCAGTTAATTTCTTGATTCACCTTGACAAACAAACCAAAGTAATCTCTTGATTTTCAGACCAGTCACAGAAATCTCTTTTTCACCTTCTCAATCTAAGCCATACTGTACAATCCTATCTTTGTGTTTGCTCTGATCCGTCTTTACAGTTCTGTCTATACTGTTCTATTTTAAATCAAGGCCTACATTCCTGCCCAACCTCCGTTTTACGTTCCATAGCATCATTCTTACATTTAGAACATCTTCACGATCAGTCTTCTTCTTTATGCTCTTGTTCTACTTCTCTACTCCTGTCCATCTTGTTTTTCATCCAGTGTCACAATTGTATCGATCTTGCGTTTTGCAATCATCACCGTTTGGGTTTTCATCCAGCTTTTACAATCATTTTAATTTTGCTGCTAGCAACCCTTCTTTCTTTTCATTTCTTTTACATCAGTTTTAGGTTTCACCATGCTTCTCTATGCTACCACCTATGCCTGTTGTGGATTCCATCAAATTCGTTTTTCATCAATCTCTGAATCTTTGTCACCTTGCTTTCATTTTCACTATATTTCCAGTCTTGCTTTTCATCCTATTCCACAGTCTTTTGATCCAACGGAATTAGTGTATCGATCTTGTTTCAAGCCTCAACTTGAAATTCCTAACAGCTTCGAAATTTTGTCAATTTTGTCTTTTACCCTGCGTCACAGTCCTTGTTTTGGTTTTTCATCCAACGTCTTGATCCTGCCAATCTTGTGTTGCTTTTATCCCATCCTCACTATTTCTGCTATCTTGATTTTCACCCAGCTTTTTAACTCCGTCAGTACTGCTTTTCTTCCAGTTTCACGACCACTGTCATCTTACTTTTTACATAGTTTGACAACTTCATACTACTTATTTTTTTATAAAGTTTCACAATAATGTAATATTTTCCATCCAGTTGTACAATGCTTTTCATTCAGTTTCACATTTAGAGAGCACTGCTTTTCATCCAGTTACATAATGTGGTAATATGCTTTTTTTTTAATCTGGCTTTACAATTTACTAGTATTCCTATTCATCCAGTCTCAAACCTTGTGCATTTTGCTTTTTATCTAGTTTCGTAATTTGGCAGAATGCTTTTTATTCCACTTCACAGCTCTTGTCATCTTCGCTTGCTTTTCATCCAGCCTCATATCCCTTACAATCATAAAGATTTACACCCAGTTTAAAAATTCCATTTTGTTCCCTTTTCATCCAGTTTTAATAATCCATCAGCGCTACCTTTTCATGCTGCCTTACAGTCTTTTCTTCCTCTACACGAATCCTATCCATTTTGCTTTTCATCTAGGTTCATGACCGTTTCAGCCTCCACTTTAAATCTACGCTCCTTCAACACTCTCCCCCTCCCCTTCCCCATCTTCTCTCAGCACACAAGGCTATCAGTCAAGCCTTAGAGGGATCACATTCCTGCCACCCTTCCTGGTGCCGGAAAATCTGCTTTGTTCCATGGACAGACCTTGTTCCGTGACGTCCCTTAAGGGAACTTTTTGTCATTCTGAAAAAAACATGCTCTTATTCTCTGCATCTTTCTGTACACTGACAAACTCTCTCTCTCTCTCTCTCTCTCTCTCTCTCTCTCTCTCTCTCTCTCTCTCTCTCTCTCTCTCTCTCTCTATCTTATATATATTATATATATATATATATATATATATATATATATATATATATCTCGTCTTTTACATGCGCACAGTTCTGACCGTTTGTTTTTTCAAATAGCACGTTGCTGATTTGAGATTTGTTGTTGTTGTTGCAGTTTTCGCTGTTCAGTTGGATTGTGTTTTCAATCTCGCCACAGCTGATTTAAAAATAGTTGTTGAGTTTTGTTTCCACCGGCACCGTTTGATTCTAATTTTGGGTTCGGTGTTCAATCTCACTTTGTTGATTAGAGAACTGTGGCTGTTGAGTTTTTGTATTTGAGTGATTTCAATAACGAGTTTGGGTTTCAATCTGGCCTTGTTGATTGATTAAGAGAGTCACCACTGTGTTTGTTTGATTCTTCATAGCTTGATTTTAATCTCGGACCATTCAATTTTCCAGACTAATTGTTTTTCAATGTTTTGTAAAGAACAGCCTTGAGGATGGTAGGTCCCCATGGTCGGCTGGGCTAGGAACAAAATGATTGGTGCAGCGTGTGTAGTCCGCAGGGCTGCTGCTATACACAGACTGAAATGAACTGAAACTTCATTAATCCTGAAATCTTTCGTGGATCTGGTGATTGTTTTATGGTCTGACCGATGAAGCTAGGTCCCTTTTGTCACATGAAGCCGGCATGCTGATTGTTTGCACAATCACGTTTTAATTAAAATTTTCCCTAGGCAATGGTTGTTTCAATGATAGAGAGAGAGTGAGAGAGAGACAGAGACAGAGAGACAGAGACAGACAGACAGAGAGACAGGCAGACAGAGCCAGAGAGACAGACAGACAGACAGACAAGACTGACAGAGACAGAAAAGCAGAGAAACAGTGATAGACACAGGCAGGCAGAGAAGAAGGGAGGGGGAAAGGAATGGAAACCGGGGAGGAGGAGGGGGAAAGACAGGCAGACAGTCACAGAGAATTGGACAGAGACACAGAATCAGACACAGACACAGGGTCTGAGTGCAGTGACAGAGCTGTACTGCATGCATACTGTTTACAATGAACCAGCACCAGAATTGTTCATTCGATATTGCCTCCGTCAATAGCAAAGAGAAGCGCGTGAAGAAATGAGATGACTGCAGAACTACTGGTCACTGTCACTTTCGACATTTGAAACAAACTGTGGAAGAGGAGAAAAAACACAGCATACCAATGAAATACAACACTTGGTCTGAAACTGTTACACCAGGTAAATGAAACTGTAGACTATGCGCAAAAAGTGCTACACTAGTCACATTGCTTCGTTCGTGGTAAAAAGACACACTAACTTTTCGTAGGTCTGATACCTGATTAACTTTCTTTCCAGTATTTTCCCTTTTATACACGCATACACCAGTGGACTTCTTTCTACATGGATGGTACACATGTACATAGAATGCCCACATTGGGTGCATGCACAATCATACGTGCGTTTCACTTACCCTTCACATGCACAAACATGAAAAAAATATCGAGTACATCATTGCAATTGCAAGTAATATGTCACACTCAGATGTGCGCAGACTCAAAAGGCCACAGGCATACAGATACAAACAGACAGAGACACAGACACAGACACACACGCATGGTAAATCATCTGCTACAGAGGCACCATTAGACGCTCTAGCGTTACTAAGACCTCATGCGTATGTGTTTTCCCTTACTTTCTATCCTAAGCTCTGTAATGCGTTGCAGCCTCTACAGAATATTGTGCATGCAGTGACAAGTACTTCTTTAACTGACCCCCCCCCCCCCTGAAAATCCCAAGTTGGGCGTTGAAAGGGAATATGTCAGATGATTTTTCTCACTATTATCTGGATGGAAATTGCCTTGAATAACATATTGAATAGGGGAATAACATATTGAAAAGCGCTTCGATTTGTCTGCTTTACAAGATTTAGCGCTATATAAATTCCATATATCATCACATCATCATCATCATCATCATCATCATCATCATCTCATCAAATGCCATTTAGTCATTCCACCTTAGCAGAACAGAACATGAAAAGAAGCGATAAAATCAAACGAAAGTCTAAATCAAATTGATCTTTTTTTTTTAAATGTCTCCACCGAACAACACCGCTCATTCATACTTTTTCCATGTATCTTAAAAACTGTGTGAGTGCAAGTAAACTGCATGTGCATAATGTGAACGCCAAAAAAATTCTTGCGTTCTTGGAGACAAGGGAAAATCTGTCCCCCAAAACTATGCTTTTATTACAATTGTAAAACCAGTGGCTTAAAAAAAAACAACAGAAAAAGTCCATCGTCATACTCTTAAAAGGGACAAAAACTGACAGATAATCCCATAACTGAGTCCTAGCATTTGTTCCAAACCAAAAGCGATTATCCCGGGTGACACTAAATCCTATTCAGTGATGCTGACCTTCGTCATCAGTTTGGGGGATTTAGAAGAAAAACTAACAAGAACAGTGCACATTACCTTGGGGGACGGGGTCATATTTCGGAAGAGCTTCTTCACCACCGTCCAGGCATAGGGGAAGGAGCACATTGGACAGGCTGGCAGCACTCCACCCTCCCCACACAAAAATCTGACACATCCACCAAAACCAGATGGCAGGTGAAACACACACTCTCCCTGCCACCTTTTTACCTTACCGACTTCACAAACCACCGCGGCCGCCGCAAAGCGCAAAGCCACACATACTCAATACTATTTCTTCCTCCTCCTCCTCCTCCTCAACACGCAGGCATGGATTGATCTACACCGACACTACGACAAACCGTCACACTTTTCCTAAAAACACCTCCCCCCAAAACAAAAAAAGTTGAAGAGCCGTGTCGTCTTCCTCTTTATGACGTCAGGCTAGAGAGTAACGACATGAAGCGAACGTTGCTGGCAGTTGCTCATCGTCCCCTGTCCTCCCTCTTTCCGTCCTTCCTTCCGTTCCTTCTCCCCGGGCCCAGCTAGGCCTAGCACACACACACACAGTCAAACGGTGGACAGATCAGCGGCAGACAAGACGTCCACTCTCACGCAGCCAGCAAGACTCACACAGCTGTCAGGGGATGAGGGAGGACAGAGGAGGAGGGGGAGGATGAGTGAGTCTGGCAGCAGAGAAAACCAACCTGGGCCTCCCTCTGCCTGCCTGCCTGCCCTCCTTGCAAAAGCCTCTCCACTAGACTAGTGCCTTCTTCTGCTCCACTCCACATTTCTCTTGACGTCAGTAGCAACTTAAAAAAAATTAAAAACCAACAAATTTCTTTACAGTCAGATTCATCATTTTCACCACCCACTCTTTTTTGAAAAAAATATTTTTTATTATCAAGCTCATGGGCGCGGTCTGTGATTCCCATCTTTTACTCCCCTCCCCCCTCTCCCTGCTTGTCCTTTCCCAGAGTTTCCCATTCCTTTACCGTTGTGTGTCTCTGTGTGAGGGAGGGAAGGAGGTAGGGGGGAGGACTGCAGGCAATCAATGGTAATTATATGAGGGCAATGGACAGAAGGAGAGAGAGGATTTGAGGAGATGGATGAGAGGTGTGCATGTGATTGACAACATCGATTGTAGGCCAGCAGGAGAAAATGGCGGCCATTACGGTATGACAGTAGTTGTACCTCTGCTCTGTCCATTTTGATGGCTTTAAATACAAACGACTAGCCTCCCCCCCCCCCATAGCACTTTAAGATAAAAGTGTGTTAACTTTTATTGACATACAGCCAACACCCCCCCCCCCCCCCCCCCCCAACAGTGCACTTTAAGAAAAAAAAGTGTGTTCTTGTTCATGGACAGAAGACATCGAACACTTCCTTCAGGCAACACATACCACTAAATATCCAACATCGCCTTGAAGATTCAGACATAAAAATCTAAACCGAGTGATTCTGTAGCATTCCATATTACTAATTACTCCACATTACCAAAAATACAAGAAGCTGATAGTAAAATGATATTATTCATGTAGAACTTATAATCAAAAACAAGCAAACAAACAAGAAAATGAAACAAATTAATATCACCAAACGCTCATATTTATACAAACAGCACTGTAGACTAGGCAATGAACACGTCAAGATTATAATACTTGGGGAAATGAAACACAGCTACGGCAGCAAAAGATAAAACCTGAAAATCAACAAAGAAAGCAGTAAACAATCGTTTGGTGGCTTGTTACGTCTACAGTATATGATAACTGTATGTATCAGAATATAATTATTCCCGACAGTAACGTAGTGGGTGCATCAGGAGAAGTGGTATGAGAAACACCAGTGATAGCAATAGTGACAGTAGAGTGCAAGTAATTGAAATAGTAGAGCAATGAAAGCAAAATAAGTAAAAGTAGAAGTAGAAAAGAACAAGTAGAGTAGAAGTAAGTAGTAGTAACAACAACAATTGTAGGAACAGAAACAGCGACAGTGGCAGCCACAGCACTGGTATATTTCATGCACTGTCTTCACAGCAGCAACAATGACGTTAAAAGTTGGATGTAGTTCGTCAGATTCAGTTTTCTGTTTTCCGACAAAAAAATATCACCACCAAATGTGTACAGATCATTGCAGAAAAGCATCGAAATAACTTCATCTAAGGCGAATTGGGAGACCATAAAAACCTTGACGCGCCACCCACATTCTAACCAGGATTTAGACATCAATATATTTCAAGCATTCTACCAACGCACCAATTTTCTAGGAAAACAGTACAATCGCACTAGTTTTGCAGGAGAGTAGAAGTATATAAGATGCAGCAATAAGACAACAAAGTTGCAACAATAACAGCAGAAACGTAACCCATTAAAAGTAGGGTCAGCTGCGGTAATAATAGCAGTAACAACAGCAACATACAATAAAGGAATACAAATGTTCACTTTGCAATTCTACATATGCAGGTGGAGAGTTACTTTTAACATAAAGTTTTGTCTATTCACTTTTATTCCATTTCGCTTCACTATGCGTCCACAAGCGCGATCTGCAGAGTAAGTGTGCTGAACTATATTATCGGCATGTGCAGGTCTGCTTCTGCATATGGTGTGTGTAAAGGTTTCTCTCAGAGCTTGGGATCGATTCAATTTTCATTACTTGTGAAAGTGTTTGCCATCAGGAATCGATTTTGCTAGCCTCTCCGACCTCTCCCGTTATATCCTTCCTCAGTCCCTATCCTCAACCTCATCTCTAGATTTTGATTTGCGTCGCTCTCTGGCTCTGTCCGTCTGGTTCTTCCTCTCTCTCCCCTCTCTCTCTCTCTCTCTCTCTCTCTCTCTCTCTCTCTCTCTCTCTCTCTCTCTCTCTCTCTCTCTCTCTCGTTCAAGTTTTTATGAACACAAAAAAGACAAAAGATGTCATAATGGTCTCGACAGCCAGCAACCTTGGAGTAACAACGCATCATAGTTAAGTATTAGAAGAGGACTTTTGTTTTCAAAAGGAAAACGTTGATAGTTATACGTTTGCAAAAACGAAACTAGCGAGCACCATGCAAGGCATTTTGCACACACGAGGTCAGATGCAAGGTAAAGTGGTGAACCACATTTTGCTGCTTGTTTCAAGTGCGCAAGATATCTATCATACAGCAAAGTGTGCCGTTTCTGTATACAAAGCGACGGACAAATGTTGTCACTTTAAATACCAAACAAATGCTGTTGTTTTTTCTCCAGCCACATGTTGTGTGAACTAGCCTGGTGACCTGGTAATGCCAGGTCAACATACAGACCCATCTCTTACAATGTCAGCGAGCATTCCTGAATGAATGGTGGGTGGCAGGGCAAATCTTCGTTTTATGTTCTATGTAAGTAACTTGTGATTAATTTTCTAAGCGAACATGAGCACATTGATGAAATACGAAAGCTTTGTCGTGGCAAAGCAATATATGTGTGTATATAACGGTGCATACAGAGGTACTTTTGTATACGCTTTGCTGTTGTTGATTTTCTTATATTGGTGTTATATACTTTTCGCATCATATTCTTTGTCCCTTTGATGTATCATATAAAAAAACCTGTTTTTGACCAAACTCTGAATTAAAAAAAACCTAGTTTGATACCAAAGACCCCTATTAGATGTAAGTAACTACTTTTGATCATGATAAAACTGTCATTCAGATCAAGCTCAGATTTAACCACGTCCAGATCGCAAGCAACAAGGCCGCTGGAGCTTCATTGCTTGATCACAACCGTGCAAACATCTCGACGCCCGCGGGAATCAGCACACTACGGCTTTTTGCAGTCAGATGCGTAGGGCAGCAGACGTCGCTTCAGGCTCAATTGTCGCCGATGTGCAATAAGCCTTGGAGTGCCTGGTGGTGGTGGTACTTCTTTCGTCAAAGGCAGACTACCACTATCGAACGGAATTACGAGAAAGTGCGCAGCATGGTGTTCATTTTAGAACGTGACTGCGTTAACAGCAGGGTGTTGTATTTGTCATTGTCTCAAGACAACTCAGGGGTTTGCGTCCTACTTTCATTATCTTTTATTTCAGTTTTAGAAAAACCAGAAAATCATTTTAGTGACTTGTGTGTCTTTGAACATCCGGATGTAGTGATCACGCTTACAGCGTTTTGTTTCTTCTTTTTGTTTCTCGATCCATTATCGTCTATTCTGTTTTTTAGTCCGTTCCTGATGTCTAGAATCTTCGGCTATGCTTTTCTTTTGATCGGTGGGGCTGCTGGATTGTGAAAAGCTGAAGAAGCTCTTTTCAACCTTCTTGCCTCCTTTGAAAGAGCCTAAGGGATTAGGAATATGGCATGTTGATAATGGCTATGATGGTAATACAATATCTCTACTCGTGTAAAAAGAATCATGATCTCCAGCGCTAAGGATGCACTCATTGCGATTTCATCCAGTCAAATAATTGAAATGCAATTTCCGTGATTTCTTTTTTCTTTCTTTCTTTTCCTACAAGGGCGCTAATTTGTCGGGCAATATTTGGGTAATCCTTCGGCTCAGCCTGACCACTCCTGCTGTTTACTCGCGCATTCTGGCTGATCTGCTGGGCACTCTCTGGGTTCTCCAAACAGAACGCCAGGAGATTTAGCAGCTGTTCGTCTTTTGAATAGTAATTTGTGATTCCAAGACATGAATAGAGATCCAAATTCTTAACACCTCCCCTCCCCCAATGTCAGTAATGGTACATTTGACTTGTGAGCAGTGCTATTATTTATTATTCGTCTTTTCAGTCTAGTGCACTAAATTGTTGGGAAACCTTTTATCACAACACTGACTAATCCGTTTTGATGAAGTCATGATAAACATATCATGTGTTCCTTTTCCATAGAACAGGGGCGGGAGAGCTCAGTGGGTAGAGCATCAGACTTGTAATGTGAAGTAATACAAGCGCGCAGATTCAAGTCGCCGCTGAGTTGTCTGTCTGAGGAAATCAGGATACCAGGGATATAACATCGGGTTTTAACTCCTTTCCTTTGCAAATTCTTCAAATGAGACTACCATCCATGTTTCGTGTGCAAACGTACCCATATTTTGCACACACATGAAATACCCGGCTACCCATCTTTGCAAAAGAGTATGACAGTTACAATTTACGGTATGGATGACATATACATATCTAGCGTGCTATATGCAAAGCGGAGAGCTTCCACAGGTTCAACATACCCAGGACTAAGAGCATGAAAGTTTCAATGTGATGCCAGGAAGACTAAGCCAGCTGCTACTATTTCCCAGCTACAGATACTCGTGACTGGTCATCAGCCCTGGCTGCGTCACCTTTCTTTGTTGCTGGTTTTCTGTTTCTTTTATAGAAGCTTGACAAAAGTTAGCAGCACAGCACAACAGCATTGGAAAAAGTAAACTGGAATCTAACAGCATACGGTAAATTTGAACTGTTAGCTTGTAACATGTGGTCATGATTATCTCTACGAAACATGAACAGCAGGCAGGCAAATAGCTATGTAGACATTCTAGTCATTTTTTTCACAACAGATAAATAGGGGGAAATTGGGCAAAAAAAGTTACTTAACGTCGCGGAGTTTGACATATAGAATTTATCTATTTATTTTTTTTATTTATTTATTCATTTACTCATCTATGTAATTGCCCTTCAGGGATGATTAAAGTGTTTTTGACTTGATTTTGACTATCAGTCTATTATTTCTTTTATTTCGAGGATAATGGAATAAGCACTCATGTGCTTCTTTTACATCCTGTTCCCGTTTATATGCAGTTTTGTAAAGTCTGTATAACTTCAAGTGCTTTGTACTGATTGATACCTCCCTGCGTGACCAATCTTTTAGTATTGAAAAAATTCCAACAGCTCTGAACGGGAAAAGTCAGTACCAGTTTCTCTGTTATCAAAGGTGCTAGGGTAACATCGTTCAGTGTCAGACTACGTAAGTCTGTGTCTGCCACGAGTTAAGACATGTACCAAAACATTGCACAAACACAGGCAACTTCTAGTAGACCATGAACTGGCAACCTATGTGTGAGTTAGTTTTCCAACCCATCGCAACACAAGCAACTAAGGAATCAACTTTATGTTTTCCTGCTATACAGTACAAGAGATAAAAATAATAATAATAAAACCCTCCTTCTGCTTGTTGGGGCGGGTAAATCTAGAAAAAATGTTTTTAAGAGACGAAGAAAAGAACAGATACAGTTGGATAACACGACTGACTGGCTGTGGGCTTTCCATGTGTCAGTTTTGACTGCTTGGTGATGCATTGAGTGTATCATCTGTTTATGCCGGTCTCTTTTTTCACTGGTCAATTTCCATGATTTGAGGTTTCTGTTTTGATGGAGGTTTTTCTACTGTTGTTGTTCATTTTAAAAAATCTTTTTCGTTTTTCCGATGAAATGTCTGTAAACTTGTTTCTGACTATCGACTTATCATTCAGTTGTGGTGTACGAACAGTAAGAACTCTTCCGTAAGCACCATCTGGAAACAGGGAACCGACCCTAAACAACAGCAATTTGTCCGTGAACTAGTCAGCGGATGGAGCAGCCAGTGCACTCTTAGCTGTAAAGTAGGGGATCAGACACGCTGTCCTGAGGGAAGGAACTGCTCACAGGCCATGGCATTATAGGGTCGGTACAGAAATCGGCATGGATCAGGGAATACCAATCAAGGCTGATGAAGGGATAAAGATAAACTGGCACTACTATCTCTGGGAAGCATTCATCTGCTGTTCCTTGCTCTGCTGTTCCCTTTTCCAGGCAAACGTGAGGCAAGCAAACAACTGAATACATGTACATCTATGTTTGCTGCTGATCCATTAAGTCCTGCTAATGATGGGTGACCTGTTTGCTGTCCACACTAATGTTTGGACTCGTATTGAGTGGAAAGTAGAGAAAAACTTGCAAATACCACGATCACGCTCCTCTCTCTCTCTCTCTCTCTCTCTCTCTCTCTCTCTCTCTCCTCTGTCTCTCTCTGTCTCTCTCTGTCTCTCTCTGTGTTAAAGTACTATGCAAATATAATCGCGCAATCTCTTCAAAACATGTCACAGAGCAAAAACGTCTGTAAACTATGACATTTAGGAATGCACATATTATTTTAAACTTTAAAAGCCCGAGAACTTTGTTGATTAGGTTAAGTGGTCTGATATGTTGGTGCAAAAGAAGGTTGAGGTGGTTTGTATTCCTGTGAAAGATCACCCTTAATAATGTCAACTTTATTTATACCCGCTCTATTGCTCTATTTTCAATTTCTTCTAAGGATAATCACATATCCCTTTCTACACAGGCTGGTGACCTTACGATTAAAATGAGTTCTGAGTCCTCCTCCCTCTCTATCTATTTATCCATTCATCCATCCACTCACCATATATATATATATATATATATTCTCTCAATCTCAAAATGCTCAATTCTGATAGCGTTTTTTCTGTTACATCATTCACCTAGCCTTAGTGCTGCTGTTCAGACACTACTCTTTTCCACACACTCGTACCTTTCACTTTCAAGCAGACAAGCAGTCCACAGAAAAGTCACAACAACAGATCCTCACAGGGCTATGAAAAACCTTTGCAGTGTTGTGTTGCTGAGTGGCTTAGGTGACATTCAAAGGTGTCATACTCCACATACTTGGCACACTACACACTCACACACACACAACACACACACACACACACACACACACACACACACACACACACACACACACACACACACACAGGGCCTTTTATCACGACAGACAACTAGTTTATAGAACCAGACCGTGCTGACTGACCCCTTATGAAGCTATGAGTATTAGGTAAGTATGTGGTGATGACCTGACACGGTCAGACAAGAGAGAGAGAGAGAGAGAGAGAGAGAGAGAGAGAGAGAGAGAGAGAGAGAGAGAGAGAGAGAGAGAGAGAGAGAGAGAAGACAGACAGACAGACAGACAGACGAGACAGACAGACAGACAGACAGGACATACAAACAGGCAACATACAAACAGGCAGACATACAAACAGGCAGACAAGCAGGCTGTCAGAGATGGGTGAGAAAGAGGGGGGAGAGGGAGAGAGGGGAGAAGACAGGGAGAGACAGACTAGACAGGCAGAGAGTATTCGTAACTGTTGTCTAGTTTTCCTTGTCCGGTTTGAATGAAGATATATTGATTTCTGTCGATCAAGAGAACTCTTAAAAAAAAAAATATATATATATATATATATAAAGACCCCCCCCCCCCCTCCCGACTATATAATCAGCAGCTCCGTGCTGCTGCAGGATCGCAATGCTTTTCACCGTTGTTAAAAAAAAAACCAACCTTCCTCATCTAGTATCGATATAAATCAGTAGGACAGAGGAAAGGCGGGCAGAGAGGAGAGAGAGAGAGAGAGAGAGAGAGAGAGAGAGAGAGAGAGAGAGAGAGAGAGAGGAGAGAGGGGGGAGAGGAGAGGGAGGGGAGGGAGGGAGAGGAGGAGAGGAGGGAGGGAGGGAGGAGAGAGAGAGAGAGGGGGGGGTCATGTGTGTGCGTGCGTGTGTATTGCATGCATGTGTGTGTGTGCGTGCGTGCGTACGTGCATGTGTGCGTGCGTGTGTGTGAGTGTGTATGCGTGTGTGTATGTGCATAGTGTGTGTGTGTGTGTGTGTGTGTGTGTGTGTGTGTGTGTGTGTGTGTGTGTGTGTGTGTGTGTGTGGAGGAATATTTTTTTTATAGAAGTTGAAACAGAGTTGTCGTATAAAGAAACTTTACATCAAACGAATTAAAAAATATTGGGCATTGATTAGCTACAGGGGATGGGGGCGTTGTTTACCTATAGAGAAATGTAGATGATGAAGATGTATCTCGATTTTTTTTTCCAAAAAAAACTTCCAGATAAAGAAGATGATTCACTTTTATATGAGAGAGAGAGAGAGAGAGAGAGAGAGAGAGAGAGAGAGAGAGAGAGAGAGGAGAGAGAGAGAGAGAGAGAGAGAGAGAGAGAGAGAGAGACGAGAGAGAGACAGAGAGAGAGAGACAGAGAGAGAGAGAGAGAGCTCACCACGCACAATAATAACGGATAATGTTTTACGCAAGCATAGAATAACCCAACACTGCCACAAGGTAAAATCGATTACGGGTTTTATGACCGAGCAGAAGCTTATACAAGAACTCTTTACAGAAATACCACACACAAACTCTAACATATTCCCAGAAGGTAGAATCAATAGCAGATTTTTTTTCAAAGAAAACAAAAAAACATATATATATATTATATATATATATATATATATATATATATATATATCTATATATATATATATATATATTATATATATATATATATATATATATATATATATATATATATATATACATACATACAAGAAACTTTGTGAGACGCACAAAAACAGGAATTTCACTTCCAATATCATCATTAGCCCTGATGCTAGTTTTTTGTTTGTTTTTTTTTAATAAGGAAAGTTCCAAGGACGAAATAAGAAGACCATCTAATTTTGTTTTTCAAAGAACAGCAAGTGGAAAGTACACTCATTTAAAAATTCTTTTTATCCATTGTTTTTACTCAGTAGTTCTATCATGAACATTCGTAATGCAAATGATCCATGGAGAGTTAAAGAAAAGATGCACAGTGTAAGTTGGTGGCACCCGATATATATTCATCAAGTTACTGACGTGCATTCTGAAAATTGTTGATTCTGTGGTTAAAACTTGATTAAATTTGTGTTTGTTAAAAAAAAAGAAGAATAACATGTCTTTAAAAAGTTACTGCTTGCGTTTGAAAAATATACTAGTTGCCTCTGTTTAAAATACATCTAAAACACTGGCAAAAGTAAGGTTGAAAGAGTGGCCCAATTCAGGACGGCCAATCTTCAGAGCTTCATAAACAAAACTGAAGGTTTGAGTTTCCTTAGCCAACATGCAGACGCAGCAAACACTCTGAAAACTTTTTTGATAAGAACTTGAGGTCAGTGGAAAACATCTCTGAAACAGAATGCATCAAAGTCAAACTGTAACAGCAAAAATGATTTTGGAAACGAATAACTGTTCCTGTAGAGAAGAGTAAAACCAAGAGTCAGACTTGGCAATCATTATGATGGTTGAAAGTGTAATTTCCCTTTCAACAGTTGTCTTTCTAATTGTTTAACAACTCTCAGCGTTTTGAAGAAACTTGCCTGTTTGGAAAAGAGCACACAAAACTTTTGATTATGTCCTGCAATTTACCAAGTTTGTTGAAGTAATCGTCGGAAAAGAAAACTTGATGTGCTGATAACATCCTGCAATTTACCAACTTTGTGAAAGCAACGGCCGAAAACTTTGGACTGTGGTATGTTGTAATGCAGTGAGTCAGTGACGTCGATATTGAAGCTATTGTGATGCAATGAGTTTGTGACGTCAATACTAGCTTCTGCAGCCGACCATTGTACACAACTTGTATGACTTTTTTTTAAATGATAAACTATTATTTAAGTTCAGTTGGAAATGATGAGTGTTTTCTAAGGCCGCGGCCATAGTAAACCGTCGTTTTGACGCCGTCAAAACGACGGGCCGGGTGAAAAATGCTGCCCGGCTGAATTACTCTGTGGCGTCACTGAAAACGGCTGAGCGTGGCCATAGTAGACCCGGCCCGGCCCGTTCTTTTTAACCCGTCGTTTTGACGTTCGAGCAACACGTCCGTTTGCCGGGTCGACGGAAAGGAAAATAATCAAGAAAAACTTATTTATGGTGCTTCAAAAATTCTGACTACACAAACTAGTAAATTAACCTTTCCCGATTACATTCCAATGGTTTTGATAAAAGTTTTGGGGGGAGATTTTACGTAAAAACACTTTTTATGTCGAACTATTTTCTGTCGATTTGCGTCACCGCGGCAGCCTCGTTTTTGCGTCACTCGCAGTCTCGGGGTGACCATATTGTCAGAAAGAGACGGGCCGGGTTGACTATGGCCGCTTTGACGGATCCGTTCTCCCGTCAAAGAGACGGCCGTCGAAACAACGGGACGGGCGGGTTTACTATGGCCGTAGCCTAACCACCTACAAGATGCCATCCACATTTGAGCCTGCAGCCCATGACTTACGGATCATTAGGAAGAAAAAACTTCTCTTACCCAATCGACTGTTGAAGCTCTTGTAGTTCTACAAGAATTACCCCGTAAAAAGCAAGGGGGGGGGGGGGGAGTGTTGTGTTTTGGGGTTGATGGGTTTGGGGCTGTTTTGTTGCTGCTGACTGTTTTTTGTATTGGTCTTTAATCGACACAGAGATCTGAACAGTATGGCAAGCGACTGGATAAAGGAATTTGACATCAGCCAAAACAGCAGCCTAGCAGCCTGTCCTGTTGGTGGAGACAGGGGCCAAAGGAGAAGCGATACTGACTGCCGTCCACCTGCAAAAACAAAGGCGTCGGGCAGAGGGTTGGGATTATCTTGTCACTGAATCAAGCTGGATTAGCGGACTGACGTCAGGGAAAAAAACACCCAGTGTGTAAACAGAGAGGTTGGCGACCTTCTGACTTGACTGAACCATTTTTATAGTGTCTTTTTCTCTCTGTCTTCCACACACAAATATATGCACCTACATGCGTATAGAAAGTACACACATGTATGCCTACGATGCGTGCATGACGCGCGCACGCACACGCACGCGTGCGCGCCACACCACAACACACAACACAGAGTAAGGGTATGTTGAAACAGACAGAGACAAGACAGAAAGAGACATTGGAAAATAGTGACGGCATTGATGATGATAATGATGACACCAACGATGCCGATGATGTGATCTCCAAGTCACATCATCGGCATCGTTGGTGTCATCGTTATCATCATCAATGTCTTCATCCCTTCTTTATCCTCTCTTTTTATTTACATCATCATTATTATCGTCGCTGATCACCATCATCATTCTTTAACATCTTCATCATCTCATTTTCCCATCATATTTTTCCCCTCTCCTTCCTGCCTGCCCCTCCCCCCCCCCCCTTCCTCTCATCTTCCTTTTCCCTTTAATTAGTTTCATCTCCATCTCTCTTTTGATTCTTCTTCTTCCTCCTCCTCCTTTTTCCTGTCTTCCTCATTCGCATTTTTCTACTTTCTCTTCTGCTTTCATTTTCCTGAAACTTGTTCTTCATTTCCTCTTCCTCCTTTGCTCTGCCTTTTTTTTCTTCTTGCTATCATTTGATGTGGCTTCAATGCTGGGGTTTTTTTTTCGTTTGGTTTTTGTTTCGGTTATTCTTCTGCTATAGTGACCTTTCTGTAGGAGCGCCATAAGGTTAGACCAGCACTATTCAGAGGGATGCCGGGGTGCTCGCATTTCCTCACGGGCCTGTATGTTGGCGGTAATTTAATATTGATTTATTCACAGGCACACAAGGAGTTCCTCGGAACAAATATTGCCGTGGGAAGGTCAGACAGAGGAAAGGGTAGAAACGGACAGAGAACGGAGAAGAAGAAGGGGGGGGGGGGGGGGGTAGAGGAAGAGGAAGGATGGAAAACAAGAAGCAGAAGTAGTGAGGAGAGGGGGTAGTGATGGAGAGACAACACAGACAGACAGAGACAGGCAGAGAGAGAGAGGAGAGAGAGAGAGAGAGAGAGAGAGAGAGAGAGAGAGAGAGAGAGAGAGAGAGAGAGAGAGAGAGAGGGGGGGGGGCAAATTCATGAGTGAGAGAGAGAGAAACAGAGACAGAGAGATATAGACTATAGACTCCATTTTTGACAA
Source organism: Stramonita haemastoma (assembly GCA_030674155.1). Classification (NCBI taxonomy): domain Eukaryota; kingdom Metazoa; phylum Mollusca; class Gastropoda; order Neogastropoda; family Muricidae; genus Stramonita; species Stramonita haemastoma. The sequence continues at coordinate 25,914,744 of CM060320.1, forward strand.
CAGCATGCCCCCCAATACAAGCAGACCGAGACAAAATCAGTTGGCGGTCTGAAAATGTCACGAAATGTGTTGCTATTTCGGAGCGAGCGGAGGGGCCCGAAATAAACCGGCTAAAAAGCCCCGCGATCTGACGGCATGCCCAAATTACCCCAACACCATGAGGTCCCTAAACGACCTGCCATCAATGCCACTGGGGCCAGGTCACTTTCGCCTCGTGTAAGACCCACAGCAGTTTTTGTGCTGAGATAAATCTATCACAGTCATGTTAGGTGTAACATTATACCCGGGTGTATTATTAATAGTCTGCTTGTGTCTGTGTGTGGTGAGATAACGTATCGTACTCACATTAAGTACACTGCATATCTCCGAAGTCGGAATGCGGCTACCTAAATTGTGGGGGAAAGGGGGGGGGGCGGTTGCATATGCAAAAATCTCACCATTTGTGAACTTCGGAGCTCTAGCCGAGGAACAGGGAAAAAAGTGTTAGGCCTCCGGTTTAGGTGGTCTTATGTCTTCTGTGATTTAAACCCTTGATTATTGTCACTATTTTTATTGATCTTTCTATTTCAATGACATATTGGCATATCAGATTTAGAAAGGACCCTTTAAATAACAGCTTTGCACCTGTTTGCTTCGGAACAGGCCAAGAATAAGGTCACAAACGCAAAATCTCACCATTTGTTAACTTTTTAGCTGTAGTATAAGAACGGGGGGGGGGGGGGGGGGGGATGAGGCTTAACAATGCATACTTTTTCCCTTTTTTTGGGGGGGGGGGGGGGGAGAGGGGGGAATTGGTAGTATAGAAAAGCAGTACTACGTCGAGTCATCTCTGAAAGTTTTAACATCGCTCCAACGTTACTTCAATATGAAATCCTTGAGGAAAAGGTAAAGTATGACCAAACCCCACTCCCTTCTTTTCCTCCCATGACTTAGAGTGTGAAGGGAAAAGGACGGGGATGAAGGGGTATGAAGACGGCTTTATCTGCCACACTGCAGTATTGATTGTGCTGAGGGTCTGGACAAAAATACTAAGGTTGAAATGAGAATGAGCAGGGGGAGGGGGTCCCCCTACTACACACACACACACACACACACACACACACACACACACACACACACACACACACACACACACACACACACACACACACACGCTTTCTCTACAGGATGAAAATCAAAGCATATGTAACTGATTCTCGAAAAAAAAACCCATACATGCATGCACACGTGCCTTTGAATCTGGAAGATGAAAAAAACAAAGCACAGGGAATTTTCACAAAATCACATACACGCATGTTTACAAGCTCCAATGTGGGCACAATACAAAGGACAAAATACACGCAAGTACAAGTACATGCGCTTCTTCGTCGTCATCTTTTCTTCTTCACTTCCGCTCGGAGTCATTGGAGCACCACACTTTTTTTTAATTCCTCCATTAAAATTTGTGCTAGTTGTGGGCCAAAGCCTGGCTCTCTAAAAATTATTGTTCCGTCACTCTATAATGTTGTCTGTCCACCGTCCGTTGTTTCTG
>CM060320.1:25921274-25926274 GCA_030674155.1 Stramonita haemastoma
AACATTTTTATACAGTTAGTCCTGCTTTGAAACACTTCAAAGCTGAAAATATGGAAAACCCCAGATTATGTTCAGTGACACAATCAACCAAAACTAATAGACTCAAGATATCCCCTTGACGTGGGCTTACAATAACACCAACATCATTATTGGAGAGAAAAAACCCTCTAAAACCATCCCATCGTAGCTGTTATTTTCCACCTAATAAATGTCTAGCAAAGCCTCTGCTTTTGGTCAGATCAAAGCTTAATATTAAAATCGATAAAATCCCCTTTTCGTGAAAACCCCCCAACCCAACCAGACTCTGGAAATCGAGGTTAAATGCGAAAAAAAAGGAAAACGTGCACCAAAAAAACCATGATAACGCTGATATTGATAATGACTATAACGATAGTGATGACAATGCTAATGTTACTTTCATCGATATCATCATCACAGCCATCGATATCACCAGTGTTGTTTTTTTTAAAGCCATAACTGTAGCTATATCGTCTATGTCGTCCGCATACGTTATGAAGAAGAAAAAAAAATCCCCTGACCCTAGCTCTCCTATCAGCATTGTGGGGGTACGGAAGGAAAGGTGACTATCAAGCTACAGCAGCCAGCTCTAACGGAGAGGAAATTGGAGCAGCCGAGTTCAAGGGAATGTGGCATGGTGGCTGACTCCTTGGGAGACCTGTCTGATGACTCTAATTTCATATTGATCTCTTCACCCATACCCCAGCTGCCGCCCAGAACCAATTTCGTCTGCAAGGACAGAAAGAGCCTGGTAGGAAAAAGACAGGAAAGAGGCCAGGGAGTGGAAGATTGACATGTATGGACTCGGAAAAGAGTGCGGTGAGGAAAGGAGAAGGAGAGGAGGAAGAGAAGAAAAAGAAGAAGAAGAAGAAGAAGAAGAAGAAGAAAGAAGAAGAAGAAGAAGAAGAAGAAGAAGAAGAAGAAGAATGAGGAGGGGACGGAAGAGGAGGATATAATACAAAGAGAGGCAGAAAGAGACCGAAAGAGACGAATGAAATGAGACAAGGACAGAGACAAAGAAATAGAGAGACAGAGACAAAGGAAAGAAACAAAGACAGAGACAAAGAACAGAGGCAGAGATGACAGAGACCGCGACAGAGAAAGACATAAACAGACATGCTGGAAATAGCGGGTCTCTATTTAGAATGGCTTGCTCTTTTGATTAACTCTGCTTGTCACTTGTTCCTATTTTTTCCCTCTCATTTGACAGCAAGACCTTATTCGAGATGAGTGGCCCGATAATTTCTGTTGCTGTCTTGAGTTTTCTCTAGTTTTGGCAGCTGATATTTGGCTCAGGCGGCAGTTTATGTTTGTTTGATATCTATATTCTTGTTTATGATGTCAGTGGACCCCCATGAAAAGTTCACTGATTGACATTAGGAGCCCTTCTGTGCGAGAACAAATTTCCGAAGCTTTTCTCAAGGCTGTATGTACTCAGATTATCCTCTTAGTGATGTGTGAAGACAGATGCAGGTTCGGTTTACAGACTTTTTTTTGTTTTGTTGCTTTCTTGGAATACCTAATTCTTCCGGAAAATTACCCATATCTGTTCCCATACACTGTCCAGTCTGCACATTTTAATTCCCTGTTTTGAAAAAAGAATTAAGTGTTGATGGCAAGATAAAAAAAAAGCTAGAGCCCGATGAAATCACTTCCCATATGATTGTAGCTATAGGTACTTTTTGACATGTGTCTGCAGAATACAATGTTACTAGTGTCTTTCATACTCTCCCTCATCTCCTTTTATCCTCAAATCACAATCTCGAGTGTAAAGATTCATTTAAATATCTTACATCAAAATGCATCTTCAAAAATGAGTGTATTTTCAACGTTTATTATTCAAACAAATGCAGAATATACTTAGTTACTGAACACTTTGTTAGCTTAACACAGAATCATAATCCTTTTTTTCTACACATGGAACTTTCTGATAGCTGCTGAACACAATAACCATAAGCACTTTTCCGTGTGAAACTTTTTGATGGCTAAGCACATAATTTTAACCGTTCTCTCCACAAACACGCTGGAGGTGTATGTGACCTTTAGAAACAACATTACGAGGCTCTGCCGCAAAAAGAATCCATTAGCTTTCCTCTGTAACGGTGAGCATACAATATTGAACCTTTCAATGTCAGCGTAGGATGGGCTTCACTGCAATAAAAAAAATAGTCCACGAATACACACACACACACACACACACACACACACACACACACACACACACACACACACACACACACACACACACACACACACACACACACACACAAGAGGAAACTTTTACAGACAACGATATTCGAATACAAGGGATAAGCCTTTGCGAGCTTGCTGTTGTACTGGTACTCACATGCAAACTCTATACAAATCAGTCATATACAGACATGAATAACCTAGATACTGCATTGTTTTCAAGATTCCCATATAGCAAACCCCTCATTCTTTACCGTCAATTTTACCGGCAAATTCCCTTATACTATGTAAACTGTTTCCCTGAAACAGCCCCGACTCTACGTAAACTATCCATTTTCTTGACAGAAAAGCAGATAAAACAAAATTCTTGTTCACTTTTCTACTTCTTTGGATGATACGTTGCATTTTTTCACTCGCGTTTCATTGAAGAAAAATGGAAATATTACGATTCCGAAAAAATAAATGCAAAACAACAACACACACATACACACACACACACACACACACACACACACACACACACACACACACACACACACACACACACACACACTTTTTTTTCTTTCTTCTGGTTTTGCTGTAGTTCTTTGCCATCTCATGTCCACTTATGTTTTACGTTTGTTTCTCCCACGTTGATTATTCTGATCTGACCACATATACCCCTACCCAAGCTGGATAAGATGTGTGGGAAATATAGCTGTTTGAATATGGCAAGGCCATAAACCCAAAGAGGCTCTGCAATACTAAGGGACTGACTTCAGTGGTTTGCAGAGGAGCAACACGTTCGGGTTTGATATTTGCAAAGTAACACTCGTTAAAGTTCCTTCTTGGCGACAGTGATAGCTTTGTATCGGGGTCATTATTAATGAAATGTCTACTCAAGAACTGTGACATCACTCATCTCTCCGACTCCAGTGTCCCGTGAGCCTGAAGACTTTGACAGAAACTGGCGACACCTTTTGGAGCAGTGGAGAACGGTTCCCAAAATGAGGTCACCTTGAGGCTAATGTGCTCGGGGACATCCAATCTGGAGCATTTTTCTTTATTGTATGATGTTGAAAGGGTATAGCAACATTTCTGCTTTGTAAAATGCAGCTCACCTCATTCACTTTTGTCATAAAACAACAATGTTGTAGTCTACGTCTTCGTTTATAATGTAACCTGGCGTTAACCAGGCTCGAGAATTTGGACACCCGCAAAGTAGGACAGGCAATCTGAGAAACTTTCGATAAACAAATGATATTCGACTGTTTCACCCCAGGTTTTTAACTTCATTGAGTTCCCAGCACGTTAAAACTTAATAGGAGCAGATCAAATCTCTTCACACCACCACCACCTACAAAAACCAACAACAACAACAACAACAACAACAAATTCAACAAGCATGATATTTCAGACGGAATCTAAACCCACGACCTTCAAAGTAAAGCTAGGAGTCCATTGCCCTGTCCACGGTGACTGGCAACTCTCAATCATTTATCATAATTCACTTCACAATGTCTGTCTGTGAATGAATGTTTTATACTGATGTGGCTGCTCTTGCGCTAAGAGCTCTAGTGGACGATGCAAAGTAAAAACTACCGATGCACCTAAATCGATGACTCTTTCCTTTAACGAAGAGGACAGAGATACATACAGCACGTTGTCGTTGCTGAGCAATCTTTCACTCATTGTAAGCACATAACCATATAACAAAAAGGTAAAGGTGTCACATAACCTAGGCGGTCGTAGGGGAGCGCGGCATCAGAATCATCTGCTTCTCTTGGGGCCAGCATATTGAGGGAGGCGCCCATCTCTTCTTCGCTGCTTTACCTTCCCTGACCCTAAAGAGAGCAGGTACCCATTGACAGCTGGGTGAACTGGGGGAGACTGTACTACAATCAAGACGCGCAAACGGTCACCCATCCAATTGGCAACCACGCCCGACGCTGCTTGACTGAGGGAAAGCGAGCGCTCTGACCACTGAGCTATCCCGCCCCCCACAACCGTATAGAGGTGTAAAATTGTGTACATCCCACTCCACTTTACCGCCTCTGAAGAACTCGGGTAACATCTGACCTTGCTGACTGCAGCAGGATATGCAGATAGAACGCACGCAGAACATCTTGCACACATATTATTAAAACCTGTTCCACCTTTCAGAAGTGTAGGCAATTCAGTGCCAGCAAGAACGGATAACAAGAACGTAAGAAATGCATGCACACTGGTACCGTGTTTAGACATCAACCCCGAAGTCGGAATGTGGCTACTTGAACCATGGGCAAAACCAGTCGCGTACAGAAAGCCTTACCATTGGTGAACCTCGGAGATCTCTAGCCGAGGAACAAAAAAGTAAAAAAGGAAAAACAAGACCTCACAGGTATGGCAAATTATTTTTGGATTTGTGTGTGAATACCAGTGTCCTTAGGGGATTTGGCACACTCTGCGGGACGTTATTAGACAAAGCTTTCCATTTTGGGCAACATTTTGCTGATAAAAGATATCAAAAAGAATGAACTCGCAAAGCAGAAAATAAACAAAACAGGGAGTACAAGATGAACGAAAGATGCAAACATGTGGTCACTTTAGTCATCATTGTCACCATTATCATCGCTACCATCATTAGTATCATCAACAAATAATACAAACAATATTATTTAGCTGTGATGAAATCACGTGTGCCAGTGTGTGTGTGTGTTAGGGAGAGACAGAAAGGGCGGGGGGGTAGACAAAGAATGAATGTACACTTGTGTGCGCTTGCGTGCGTGCATGTGAATGTGAGTGTGCTCTGTGTGTGTGTGTGTGTGTGCGCG
>CM060320.1:25931274-25951274 GCA_030674155.1 Stramonita haemastoma
CAAAATTATGTAGGAAAAAGCCACTCTGATAGGGAAACAAATACAATTGCAGACAGGAAAAAGAAAAAAAATAATGGGTAGGCGCTGCACTTGAGGAGACGCGCTCTCCCCGTGGAGAGCAGCCCGAATTTCACACAGAGAAATCTGCTGTGACATAAAGTGGTATAAATAGATAAATATATAAATAATAAATCTTTACACACACACACACACACACACACACACGCGCGCGCGCGCGCGCGCGCGCGCACACACGCACACACACACACACACACACACACACACACACACACACACACGACAAAGACAGACAGAGACAGAGACAGAGACAGATGTACAGAAATAATTATGCAAACTGTGAAATACATACAATGTGTGCAATCTGAAAGACAGACAAAAAGTCTCACTGCCATGTATAAGTAATTCACTTGTAACCTACAAACGAGAAAAACGTCTAACCACAGAGAGAGAGAAGAGAGAGAGAGAGAGAGAGAGAGAGAGAGAGAGAGAGAGAGAGAGAGAGAGAGAGAGAGAGAGAGAGAGAGAGAGAGAGAGAGAGAGAGAGAGAGAGAGAGAGAAAGAGAGAGAGAGGGAGAGAGAGAGAGAGAGAGAGTGTGTGTGTGTGTGTGTGTGTGTGTGTGTGTGTGTGTGTATGTGTGTGTGTGTGTCTTTTGCCGACAAACAGCTCAAGGGCAGGGTTTGTTGGTTTGTTTTTATTAACTTGTTGTAAGGTTCTTATGTCAATACGTTTGATATTTTTTCTTTGGTTTAGAGAACTAGCTTGAGTTTATAAATTTATTTCAGTTTTATAAAGACTTTATTATCCCAAAGTTAAAGTTGAAATGAGTAAATTTCTTCATACGAAAACACACAATACTGGGAATGATAAGACACGAAACTTTAACGAGATGTTTCCGCTAAATTAGCGGTCTCATTTTCTAGCTTTTTTGTGTGTGGCTGTTGGTCAGAAAATTCCGCTTTCAAGGACTTGGGTGGAATAATTATCAATACAACCAGGGTTCGTCTGGCTGAATGACTGTAGTTCACACACTGGTGAAAAAAGTAATGGGTCTTTGGAAGTCTTCCCAATGCCACATTCCACATTTACATTTACAGAGTTCCAGCTAACTCAAACTTTGTTCTGTGTGTGTGTGTGTGTGTGTGTGTGTGTGTGTGTGTGTGTGTGTGTGTGTGTGTGTGTGTGGTGTGTGTGTGTTGTGTTGTGTGTGTGTAAGTATGTGTAGTGGTGGTTGTGTGTGTGCGTGTGTGCTGTGCGTGCGTGCATGCGTGTGTTAGTGCTAGTGTGTTGTGTGCGTATGTGTGTCTGTGTGTGTGTTTGGTTGTATTGAGAGGAGATATAGTGAAGAGAGAGAAGACAGACAGACAGAAGAAGACAGACGAGAGACAGAAGACAGACAGACAGACAGACAGACAGGACAGGACAGAGGCTGACGGACAGAGTGCGACGACACGACATGTGTTTGTGTGGTGTTCTTGTTAGTGGAGGGAGCGGAGAGTGATAGCACAGATAGATGATGTAGTAGGAATTGTGTGTTGTGTGGGAGGTAGGTGATGATGTGTGTGTGTGTGTGTGTGTGTGTGTGTGTGTGTGTGTGTGTGTGTGTGTGTGTGTGTGTGTGTGTGTGTGTGTGTGTGTGTGTGTTTGTGTTGTCCAGTAGACAGACAGACAGACTCAAAGACGGAGAGACGGACAGCTGGATAAAAAGTCAGTTGAGAGGTAAGTATGTATCAGATAGAGAAAGCTGGTAGTGCGTGGTAGGCAAGGATGTAGATGGGTAAGTAGGCAGACAAGTAGGCAGGTCGGTGGATGGGTGGGCTAGTAGATAGGTAGGTAGATACTAAGGTAGGTGGATACAGAAAGTGTAGGTAGATACTAAGGTAGGTGGATACAGAAAGAGTGTAGGTAGGCTAGGAGGTAGTTGAGTGAGTTCACAAACTCCCACCCACCCACACAGACGCACAAACGAAGAAAGAGGTATAAAGATGGACAAATCAATAGATAAAATAATACAGGCACGAACTAACAGGCCAGCACCGCTGTTAAAACATACTTACTCTGAAAGGACAACGGTAATGGGGTTCGGTGGAAGGACATGACAACTAAAACATTGCCGCGTTTATCTAGCCATGCATTATACAGGCTTACTGAAAATCGATAACACTCTCACATTTCTCCTGAAATTGCGTTCAGTTCTGTGGACAGAGAAATACGGACAGACAAAGGGGGGATGTTCTGCTCCAAGGACAACTTTAGTTAATAACAACATGGAAAAGCAATGCCTGCTTTCAAATTCAATGCTTTGCTTCCCACTCAATATTGGTTACTGATTCAGCAAGCATGCACGACTGAACTGTATGCAATGAATGCGCTGCACTGTGTGCAAGTTTAAGATTAATTTTCTTTTCGATGGGGAAAGCCAGTGGGAACGGCAACAGATGCTATTATCCTTCCCCAAGTTTCTATAATGCTTTCAATATTTTTTCACCCTATTTAAGCTGCAATATTTCAGAATAACTGTACAGTTTTGATCGATTTTTTTTGTTACTGGCGTGAGATGAGGCCACTCAATGGGTCTTTTACAGCCACCTACAGTGTAGAAAATCGATACACACTGACGGGTGAAAGTGTTCTTCTGTGGACTGTCTTTAGTTTGCACAATGTTTTTCTTCTTCGAGTATGACTTCTCTCTCTCTCTCTCTCTCTCTCTCTCTCTCTCTCTCTCTCTCTCTCTCTCTCTCTCTCTCTCTCTCTCTCTCTCTCCTCTCCTCTCCCTCTCTCTCTCATCTCTTGTACTCTCTCTCTCATCTCCTCATACTTTCTCTCGTCTTCTCTCTCTCTCTCTCTCTCTCTCTCTTCTTCTCTTCTCTCTCTTCTCTCGTCTCTCTCTCTCTCTCTCTCTCTCTCTCTCTCTCTTTCATGAGGTCTGGTGAGAAGAAACCACTGGCTTATTCAAGTATCCTCGATAACATATTTGAGTTCGAGGTCTGTCTGTCTGTCTGTCTGCCTCTGTCTCTTCCTGTGCTTTTGTCTTGTGTCTGTAACTGTGTTTGTCTGTCTTTGTCTCTCCCTCCCTCTCTTACTGCCGTGTAATTTTTTGTGTTTTTTTTTCTTTACAAACTAGAATACATCTCTAGATAGAAAGAGCGTGGAGCAATCAGATATCTGAGAAGGTTTATCCCATTTGTCTGGTGGCAAACCATCCAAAATAAACTTCTGTAGAGGAGAAAGAAGCCATTTTAGCCATGTTACGAGTCTTGAACGCTTTTTGTAATTATAACCTGCCAAGAGGGAAGTTCGGCTTTATTTCCTGTACTTTCCACTGTTTAAATATGAATAAGACAGCCATTTTTAGTTGGTTGTATTCGTGTTCATATCCCGGTGTAATCTTGTTTGGTATGAATACACTTCCATTAATTTTCTTATGTGCTTTTTTGTTTTTACTGCTGTCATTTTCTTTTGATATAGATATATAGGTTTATATGTTGTTTTATTTGCCCTATTGTCATATTTTTAAGTAAAAGTGAACAGCCACTTTTCAGCATATTGTTTAGATACAAATGGGCGATAAATTCTTGTTGCCTTAGTAAAGCCTTAAAATGAAATTAAATAGATAAAGTTTTGATGCTATAACCTTGATCTACTTTTTTTTAAAAGGTTTAATGATAGCACTTGAGTACTGTACAAAGATGATCTTTTAGTGCTCATTATGTGATCTAACAATTAAAAAACCCACTCAATACAAAATACTAAATAATTATCTGACATTTCAAGTGATTTCTTATTGCACAATTTCTCTTATCTGTTCATAGTACTTCAGCCCTACATCGTATTAAAAAGACAGAAATGGAAATACCTATCAGGGATTTTACAATTCAGTTTCCGTCAAGGCTCACAGACCAATGTCACACCAAATTTTGATCGGATTAATCTAAAAGTATACCATGTTTAATACATACAAGCCACGCTCTGTAAACACGACAAATCCACTGTGCTTATCATGGATCTCCCATGTCTACTCAACTAAACTGTATCTATCACCGATGTCGTCTGTAGGAGCTCTACGGAATGCCACCGGGTTCGCCTTCTTTCTCTGCTGAGTTCTACGATCTCCTGTAACCCCCTCAAACCACTGATCTCAGATTCTAGTGCAACTACTTTTGTGAATCAACAAATTCTTGCCTTTTCCAGTCGTCTGACCATTGCTGAGTTTTCCAGACTGAATTTCATAAAGTATGAATCGCCTTTACATCGCTTCTGGACCGCTTCTCTTGATCGTCTCTAATGGCATTTTGTCAATTCCTGGTGTCCAATGCACCCACCTAGCAGCAAATACATGCAATACATACGTACAAATATAATCCATGACCATCATCAGTCGAAGCCTATATCTTCAACACAGACAGACAGACAGACAGACAGACAGACACAGACACAGACACACAGACACACAGACACACACAGATCCAAATCACAATCACAATCCGTACGTGCTTACCTTTTTAAGTTACACACTAACAAGTCCACGCTGCTATGCCCTTATCTCTTTAAGCAAAACACTCATCCCTATACCCATAACATCTACCTACTTTAAACTTTGCAAAACCACATCTCACACCTTTATTTCTCTATATTACACACCAGCATGCTCTTACCTCTTAATTGCGCAAAGGAGCAACTCCACACTTCCTTAGCCACATATATTTTCAACAAAAACGGTACAGATATCTACACATATTTTCAACAAACACAGTAAAGATATCTACACCCCCATATCCTTATCAATTTTACACAGTATCAAATTCCGATCCATCCTCACCGCTTTACCTCTTCAGGCAGCTCAAAAGCAGTTTCACACTTCCGCTTTAAGGTACACCTTACCAAGCTGACATCCCACTGCCTTGCCTCTCTGAACCTTACATGAACAAATCCCAACAACAGGACTCGGGATAGCCGCCATGGCGAAGTGATTAACACCTTGGGTTATGGACTGGGAGGTCGCGGGCTCGTATCCCATAAGAGCCACAGGGATTTGACTTTTTGCGGACTCCAGCCAGCTCCTACTCAGAGTGAGTTTGCTATGGGCCCTCTGGGAAGACTGGGATTGCAGAGTCGAGCTTCATCAACTTTTCGGATGCCATTAAGAGAGTGTTACCTGACAAGGACTGCAGGTGTCTGTATCTCTCGGCCCGGCTGGTGTCGGGCTATATTACGATCAGAAACGTAGAATATAGCCATGTCAATAAGTCTCAAAGCATATGCAATTCAATAGTAGCGGCATTATATCATCCTCATCACCACTGACCATCAAGCAGTACAAGAAGACTGTCTGATTCTGTGGCCCTGCTTGCCCTGGTTATCATGGTGACCTCAATTTCCGTTTCCCCAAACATCTATGATAGCTGGCGTCACAGCCTTCGGGGTTGGAGCCTCACAAGAGAAGGTCGTTGGGAGGACGTTGTGGTAGTCACCACCCTAGATGGGCATCTTAACAAAAGCGATTTTAAAACAAAATCAAAAAGCAACAACTAGCAAGCAAAGCCACAATGGCACTCCAAGGCTTTACATCTCTAAACCGCATAACAATAGACCACAGTCCCATACTTTTAACTCTTTGAAAAACGGAATGACAACTCTATATCCTCTATAAACCGCATAAAGTAAACCACAAACTCATACCTTTATCTTTTTAAACTAACGACTATATTATACAATCCTTACCCGTTCCTCTTTAAAAGCATCTTGTCCGTTCTCTTTAACACACAATTTTAAAAAAATCTCATTTTGTTTTATCTCTCTATGACTGTAGTACTATCTCTGTAACACTCTTACACTCACCTCTTTTAAAGCAAACTTGTCTGTCTAACACACACTTTTACTCGCACTCTGCGTATTACTCCGCATTACCCAACACTAGCACACCCCCACTCTTTTCTCCTCGGCTCCTCATACAACCCAGGGCTCGAAATAAATTCGCACTCCTACGCTTCAACGTTTGTGGGCTACATCTTAATGCTCTTTTTATATCAATCTCAACACTCTTCCTCCGCTTTTACCGTTCTGGAATTGCGTACATGAACGCCCCCTTAGCTCTTTGGCCGTAGTAACAGAGACTGAGAATTTTTCTTCAATCCTTCCAGACTTTCTTTGTTTTATTTCAACTCAAAACATACATGGTAACGAACATTACTTGATACTGCTGGAGTTTTCTTGAATAACATACGTCAAGCTGTCAAGCGAAACTAAAACGTTTTGAAACTCAAACTTGCATTGGAAAAAACTGCTGTCAATCACCACTTGACACGACGAGTTTTACTTTAAGCCAGATGTCAAGTTGTTGAAGGAAAATAAGCCGTGGAGAAAAGAGATTTGAGCAAGACTTCAACTCTGAACCAAAGCTCGTTGGAGAAAAGATGGAGGGTTTGGAAGAGTGACAGCATCCCTTCATCCCAACTTGATGATTTGCAGACAAGTGTGTGTGTGTGTGTGTGTGTGTGTGTGTGCGTGCGTGCGTGCGTGCGTGCGTGCGTGCGTGCGTGCGTGCGTGCGTGCGTGCGTGCGTGCGTGTGTGTGTGTGTGTGTGTGTGTGTGTGCACGGGCACTCAGTCCACTGCCGGAACCGGAACGACCCCTTCATGGAACATGCAGGACACGGTCAGACACGACCACGACAGCGATTAATTTGGCGTGCTTTCGATTTTCCTCGCCTGCTTGGCCGCTGGGCTGATTGGTCTGGCCTTGCCCTGAATACTACAACAGCAGCCATTAATCACACCTTCCGTTCTGAACCCTACCTCCCTCCCCTACCTCCTGTTTCGTCCCCCTTTCTAGTCAACACCCCCTCCACCCCCACACACACACCTCTAGGCCTACTCCCACCCCACCTCTGCTTCCAAGCTTCCCTACCAACATACCCCACGCGCTGCAACAGGTATGCAGCCATATTTCATGTTAATGACCTCTCTCTCTCCTCTCTCTCTCTCTCTCTCTCTCTCTCTCTCTCTCTCTCTCTCTCTCTCTCTCTCTCTCTCTCTCTCTCTCTCTCTCTCTTATAATAAACATGCTCCAATAAAAACAAAACGAGTGAAATTCAAGCCAAAACCTCCATGGATATCAGCAGAAATAGAGAACGAAATAAAAGTAAGAGACTGTTTAAAGTCTAAACATGATAAAGAGTTTAAAAACCAAAGAAACAAGGTGACAAACATGAAGCGTGTAGCAAAACAAAAGTACTTTCAAGATCTTGTATAGGACAGAAAAAACTGCAGACACATTTGGAAAGCCATTAATCTACTAACAAATAAAACTAACAAAAAGGCACAAACTACAGTTAAAGACATTTCATCCTTGAGCCTGAATAAACATTTTGTTGGGATAGCCAACAACCTAATAAAGTGTGAAGACTGGAAAAGTAATGATTTGAAACATTTAAGAGCATATTGTGAGTCTAAAAATATACACTCTAAATTACACATTCCATTTATTTCCTTACCTGAAGTGCTGACATCCCTCTTACAATTAAAGCAGTCAACCACAAAAGATGTTGATGGACTAGATGGTAAAATAATTAAAATTGCTGCGCCTGTAATAGCAGACACCCTTACCTATATTTATAATCTTTGTATTGACAAAGCTTATTTTCCTTCTCATTTTAAAAAGGCTAAAGTAATTCCTCTCTTTAAATCTGGCGCATCAGATGACCCATCGAATTACAGGCCGATATCAATTTTGTCTATCTTATCAAAGCCTTTAGAAAAGCATGTTAAAAAATCTTTACTTTTACATTTAGAAAAAATATGACCTAATCAATCCAAGTCAATCAGGTTTCAGAAAAAAAACATTCATGTCACACGGCTCTGATAAATATGGTAGACAAATGGCTTCTGAATATTAATAACAATATGTTTACCGGAGTTGTCTTCGCCGATTTTGCAAAGGCTTTCGATGTGATAAACCACACACTTCTGTTAAAGAAACTACACCTATATAGAATATCAAAGAATACCTTTCAATTTTTTGAATCATTTTTATCAAATAGACAACAGTCAGTCTTTGTTGGAAAGTCTCAGTCTGATTTTCTCACAGTGACAAATGGTGTTCCCCAAGGTTCAGTTCTGGGTCCTATACTTTTCTCTATATATATTAATGATTTACCATTGTACATGAATGCTTGTTGTGAATTATTTGCAGATGACAATTCAATTTATGCTGAAAATCATTCCTTACAAATTTTGTCATCTAATCTCCAAGACAATATATATCAGCTTACCAGATGGGCAGAACTAAATCACATGTCCCTTAATCCAATAAAGACTAAATGTATGTGAATAACAACCAGACAAAAGCGACAGAATCAGATCTCTTCTATGTTCCCTATAAATGTTTCAGGTGAAAAAATTGAAGAAGTAAATTTCCACAAGGTGCTAGGAATCATTATTGATCATAATCTTTCATGGCAAGACCACATCGCCAATCTAAGTAAAGTTGTATCTCAAAAGGTGTTTCAGTTATCCAAAATAAAACATTTCCTTAATCTTAGCACTAGAAAACAGTTTTTCCATGCACACATAAGTTCTGTTATAGAATACGCATCAACCTTGTGGGATTCTGCAAGTGCAAATACATTAAAACCTCTGATTAGATTATACAAGCGTGCCATTAAACTTATTCTATTGAAATCAAGCTCATTAACTTCCGTGGACTATAAATCAGTTGGTATTTTGCCATTTAAATTGCAGTTGGAATACAACAAAGCTTTAATGATGCACAGAATAGTGTATGGAAATGCACCGCCCACTCTGGCAAAACATTTTCAAATAAATACATATCGTCATTCACATAAACTTACTGTGCCAAAACCAAGAATAGATCTGTTTAAAAGTAGTCTTGTATATAGCGGTGGCACTTACTGGAATAACCTGCCAGCATCCTTAAAAAGTGTAACTTCTATGCTAAACTTTAAAAAATCATTGAAACATTTTCTTATGAATGAAAGGCTGACAGAGACTGGCTGTTGATCTTGTGTTTAAAAAAAAAAAAAAAGAAAAAAAAAGCATATTGTTTTCTTGTTATCGGACAAAATGTCAGTCATGTTTTGTCATGACTTCATTTAATCATGTTTTACATATGTCTTCTTATCAGCTGTCTGTCATTCTCTGTCTGTCTGTCTGTCTGTATGTCTGTCTGTCTGCCTGCCTGTGAAACTGAGTGTCTTTAGTCTGTCCGTCTGTCTGTATTCTATCTCTCATCTGCCTGTCTATCCCTTCTCTGTCAGTCTCTACTCTACTCTGCTCTACTCTACGTACTCTACTCTACTCTACTCTACTCTACTCTACTCTACTCTACTCTACTCTACTCTCTAGTCAATCATATTTCTTATTTTCTAATCTGATTTTGTGATTTTGTTCTCTCATTTTGTAAAAGATAAAGCATAAGCGTAGAAAATGTTTCTTGTATTTGGATGATGTTATGGATTTTTTTTCTTTTTTCTTCACTCATACAATGTATATGTGTAGTTTGTTTATTATTGCTATGCCTTTCTTTTATTTTCTTCCTTTTTCACCCAGAAGGGTGGTTATAAAAAGGCACGTTTTCTTATGCCATTACCCTCTTTAAATACTCATTTATTCATTCGTTCATTTCTCTCTCTCTCTCTCTCTCTCTCTCTCTCTCTCTCTCTCTCTCTCTCTCTCTCTCTCTCTCTCTCTCATGAATCTTGAAATTGATTTTTCTGTACCCTTTGTATTTAGTATTTGCTTGTTCGTTCGAAAGTATTTTCATTATCTATTTTCATATTGTGTACATTTGCAACTTTTCATGTATATTGTTGGGGTTTTGTTTGCTTGTTTATCTTTTGTTTTGGGTGTGTTGGGGGGGGAGGTGGGGGGGGGTCTTTTCCGAGGGCTGGATGTAAAAAAGCAATCTTTGCTTATTCTATTACCCTCTTTGAATAAAGAAAGTTTTCAAAGTTTTCAAAGTTTTCTCTCTCCTCTCTCTCTCTCTCTCTCTCTCTCTCTCTCTCTCTCTCTCTCCTCTCTCTCTCTCTCTCTCTCTCTCTCTCTCTCCCATCTTTAATATTTTTTTCTGAGGTTCTGTCTGTCTTTTCACTCCTTTCTGATCTTTACCTTTGATCTATATCTTTGAACCCCTTTAGCCCTCGCGCTTTTTCTTCTAGTCTTACTCGCTGCATTCACATCTAACAGCTGTCGACGTTGGTTATTGGAATAGTACGTAATTCAGAAAACCGTAGAACAAAACGCGATGCATTGCGCTACCGCGCTGTAATCAAAGACAGCAACTTGTAGCAGCTGTTGCTGTTTTCGCTGTAGAAAGCTCTGTTGTGTTGAGCTATGCTGTGCCACATTGTGTTGTGCACTCTTATGCTCAAGTTATTACATTGTATGACTTTTTTTTTGCATAACAGTGTCGTAAAGTGCTGCTGCCTTAGATTATACATAAAAAGTGATACACATTATGCAAAAGTAGATGATGGAGAAACGTGCTCTGCTCAACTGTACTGCTTAGTGCTGAGGTATGGGCAACATTTCCAACGTTCTTTCGAAGTCAAGTTTTTGTTTTATCCCTATCTCTTGGAGAACACAGATGTTCAATGACTTACTGCTTTTGTCCATATCTGTTACAGAACACTGATGTTCACTGGCTTACTGCTTTTGTTTATACATCGTTAATGAATACTGATGTTCACTGGCTTACTGCTTTTGTTTATACATCGTTAATGAATACTGATGTTCACTGGCTTACTGCTTTTGTTTATACATCGTTAATGAATACTGATGTTCACTGGCTTACTGCTTTTGTTTATACATCGTTAATGAATACTGATGTTCACTGGCTTACTGCTTTTGTTTATACATCGTTAATGAATACTGATGTTCACTGGCTTACTGCTTTTGTCTATATATCGTTAAAGAACACTGATGCTCAATGGCTTACTGCTTTTGTCTATATATCGTTAAATAACACTGATGCTCAATGGCTTACTGCTTTTGTCTATATATCGTTAAAGAACACTGATGCTCAATGGCTTACTGCTTTTGTCTATATATCGTTAAAGAACACTGATGTTCAGTGACTTACTGCTTTTGTCTATATATCGTTAAAGAACACTGCTGTTCACTGGCTTACTGCTTTTGTCTATATATCGTTAAAGAACACTGCTGTTCACTGGCTTACTGCACACTGCAGCAAGGCCTACAAGCAGGGCTGGAGAACAGCCCTTCCTCCCTCCACCACGGCCTCAAGGCCACAGCGAGCTGAGCTAGCGGTGAACAACAAAATCCCATAACGATTAGAAGGCCCCCACAAACGGCGAATTAACGACCCATTTCATCGGCAGTCTGATGGGGTGGACATGGGCATACATTCCGGGCCAAATGGCCTGTAGCCCCTTTCCTTCAACACACGCATCCATCAGCGGGAGTCTGCTGATAGGCAGATGCAGGCTGGCTCAGTCGCCGATGGCGCCTTAATTAGCTGACACAAGACCTGTCCGTTAAGTGGCGATAACGAGGGTTACCGTCTGCTTGTGTGCTTGCAGTAAAAACTGATACGCAGTTTGCTAACAACTGTTCCAGTCAAGCCAATGTACTACTACAGACAGGTAGAAAAGCAGAGAGGGACTCTGGCGCCAGTCAAAAATCGCAGCCAAGTGGGAAAACAAACTTAAACCCACAAATCAGAGATTGGTTTGGAGGGGGCGGGGGGGGGGATATTATCTTAAACAATAATTTGAATACTCGTGAAACTACTGAGATCGAGAAAAATTAATCGCCGTTCATACCTCACCATCTGTCATTTCTGTCAAAAGTAGCATTGCAATCACGTCTACCTTTAAAATGCAAAAAAAAAAAAAGAAAGAAATAAGCCTTTATTATTTTTTTAAAGTAAAAAAAAGTTTTTAAAAAAGTATTTTAAAAAAAGTCTAAAAAGTAATTTTTAAAAATAAACAAATAAACATCCCCTCCCCTCCCTCAACGTTCTTTCTTCAACCACAACCCCAACTAAAAACAAAAAAGAACAAAAAGTGGAGGAGTGGGGGATCTCAAAGGCTTTGATGGATGTGATAATGGAAGAATCGATCTTATCTAAGGTCAGTGCAGCCACAACTGCTTTTGATGCGGTTGGATACTTGCTGCGTTTACATCCTTCAGGTAACACTACTTGTTGATTGAATAGGAATATATATATAAAGAGAGAGAGAGAGAGAGAGAGAGAGAGAGAGAGAGAGAGAGAGAGAGAGAGAGAGAGAGAGAGAGAGAGAGAGAGAGAGAGAGAGAGAGAGCACATTATGTCATCTTTAATCGAGTCCGGAATTCACTTATTCAACAGAACTGCTATAAAACGAGAATTGTTAAAATCTGGATGTCACCGGGGCCAGACACTTGATTCAACACCTCTCCACTTTCTAATTTTATACTTAAAATATTTGAAAATATAAAAAGAAAAATATGAATGATTACCGCAGTTTTGATTTTCTACATCTAACGTTTAGATAATCCTCGAGTCACATACTTCATGGAAATTGATAAGAAGTGTTTAAAAAAAATAATAATAATAACTAATAATTAAAAGTAGGGCCTAGTATGTCTTCTCCTACCGGAAGCCAGAACAAGAGCTTCCTGTACAGAACACTGCAGCAAGAAGTCTTCATTAAAAGACATAACTGTCCCTACCTCTAAGCACACCGAGCAGGCATGACATGGTTGCCTCCCATGAGGACTGGGGGTCACACAGAACAAATCCATACCAGCACGCACAAAACAACAGTATCGCTATCGTATCTGACCTGAGGACTTATTCGTGTGACGGAGAGAGCAACTGAGGATTTAAAGTTCGATCTCTCTCTCTCTCTCTCTCTCTCTCTCTCTCTCTCTCTCTCTCTCTCTCTCTCTCTCTCTCTCTCTCTCTCTCTCTCTCTCTCTCTCTCTCTCTCTCTCACACACACACACACACACACACACACACACACACACACACACACACACACACACACACACACACACAATTATTTCCCTTAGAATGAAGTTTACTGATGACATGCGCGAGAACCTGTGAGTGTGTGTGTGTGTGAGTGGTGTGTGTGTGTGTGTGTGGTGTGTGTGTGTGTGTGTGGTGTGTGTGTGTGGAATCATTATCCAATTAATAAAAATGCTATGCTTTATTATAACTGGGATGTTTTATGTAAATTGTTATTGGTAGTACTTCTCTCTCCCCCCTCCTCCCCACAATGAGGATATTAGTTATTTTTTTTCTCTCCCTTTTATCAAAATGTTATGATTTATATGACTAACTTGTTGATAGAAGATGGTGGATTGATGTTTTCAGTTTTTACCTCGTTATGTTCTCTTGTTTGCTCTTTATTCATCAGCGCTTTTTCTTTTTTTTAATCAAAATCATCATTTGATTGTTATTTCTGATTTCCGTTCTCTGAATGAGTGCATTTTTATTACCTTATTGTCTTTCTGTCCTTATTTGTCTGTTGTTCGCTACTGGGTATGGTATTTTATTCTAGATACTTGGACCCTGTACATTTTAGTATACGTGAGAACATAATTCTGTACCAGAGGACGTCACGATTCTATACTTACACTTGTCATAGTGATCCTGTACTTCCTGCACTGAGAGGTAAGGAAGTGAGTAGTCTTGTTCTCCAAGGATGTGACAATAATCTATTTTAGGATCTGGAAGGAGTCCGTGGCACTCCAAAACTTTAGGATCTACAAGTCATACACTTCAAGACAGGAAAGTCGTGTACTTTTGGATGCAGTTGTTCCATGCAATAAAAATATACAAGTCTTAGATCTACTTCTTTAAGGTGTGGGGGGAAAATTGCGTAACATCAGGGTGTGGCAACATTTCTGTTCTTTTACGTGATGTAGCTCCTTATTTTGCATCGCGAGAGACTCACAGTAGTCTACGATGCACTATTAGTCCGGTGCTTTTGGTGTTCTACAAAATGCAAAAGACTTACAATAGTCTACGATTTAGTACTAGTTATGTGCTTTGGAATACTACAAAATGCAAAAGACTTACAGTAGTCTACAATATACCACTAGTCCTGTGGTTTGGAATAGTACAGAACTCCTCTACTTTGCTTTTTGTCAGAAGATTGTACTTTAGGTGACAGGAGCCCCACATAGATGGTTACTTACATCACAAAAGTTCTGTCAAGTTGTCTTGTGCCGCCAGAGACGATATTTTAAAGTGCAATAGACCTCCTCTTCTATAGCCTGTGGCAGCAGATCTGTTGGTTGTGGTAGTGGTGGTACTTTTAGGTGTTTTTAATGTAACATTCCTGTACTTTAAGATGTGGCAGTCCTATGGGATGCGGCAGAGTCATATACTTCATAGAGTGACATGAGTGAAGAAAAAGAAACCAGACAAAAAATAAGTACAGGGGGTAAAGAACAAACAGGAGAAGGGGAAATCTTACAATGGCTAGAAAAAATCAACAACAAAAATACTGACCTTCTTCCCAAGACACACCCACACCCATCCCCCTCCCCATATATATATATATATATATATATATATATATATATATATATATATATATATATATATATATATATATATATATATATATAAGCAAACAAAAACAAAACCAATAACAAAAGCCCCAAACAAAAAACCAACAAAACACGAAACCAAACCAAAAAAAACCATGTCAATGACCAGAGAAAAAAAAAAATCCGGTGTATCGATCCAGCTCTTCTTTATCCCACCCATTTAGTTCAAGGTCACAGGCAACCAAGCATCTTTAGTTCGTTCCTAAAGCCTGCCTTCCCCCCTTCCTCACTTCTTTACCTCTGTTCCATCAATCTTCCTTACTAATACACTGAAACACACAGCCGTAGTACTGAGGGCACACTGAGGCTTCCTAACAGCCTCAATGACAGTCAAAGTACTGATCATGATAATGGATGAATCCTTTCTCTTTGGCACGCGATGGCAAAACACACAGCAGGAATTATTATTTTGACGTAAGTCCGGGGATAATTGACAAAGTCATTGCGTACCCAAAAAAAAAAAAAAAGATATTGACGTACGCTGATTATCAAAGCACTAATTAAGCTCGGGTGGATAGGTGCTTCACTTTGTTTAAGCTCGGGTGGATAGGTGCTTCATTTTGTTCGAAAAAAAAAGAGTAAATCGTTCGTACGTGTCCGTTTATCTTCGATCCCCCCCCCCCCCCCCCCCCAGTAACTCTCCCCTCTCCCTCTCCTCTCTCTCTCTCTCTCTCTCTCTCTCTCCTCTCTCTCTCTCTCTCTCTCTCTCTCTCTCTCTCTCTCTCTCTCTCTATCTATCTATCTATCTATCTATCTATCTATCTCCTTCCCTCTACTCTCCTGTGTCAGGTTTTTAAAGGTGTATGCTTACAAGAATTATGTACTTTACATTTTAGATGACTTGGTTTTCCCCCCTTTTCTTTGAAAAAAATGTGTTGTTTGTTTGCTGACTGGGGTTTTTCGTTCTTTTTGCACAGCGGGCTGGTTGTAATAAAAAGCATGTCGACTTATGCCATAGCCATCTTTAAATAAAATTCATTTAACTCACTTCACTTCACTTCAGTTCTGTTCTCTCTCTCTCTCTCTCTCTCTCTCTCTCTCTCTCTCTCTCTCTCTCTCTCTCTCTCTCTCTCTCTCTCTCTCTCTCTCTCTCTCTCTCTGTGTGTGTGTGTTGTTGTTGTAAATTATCATTCAGCAAAGACTGCAGTAGAAAGGATCAAGATAATTCGGGGAATACCGCAGTACAAAAATTAAAAGGCCAGGATTACTTTAGGCACATTAAAGGGATCTTTTAAAAGAACAGAAAATGTCAGCGAACCAAAACAAACAACAACAACGACAAGAAACATGAATGACATGACCATCAACAACGAGAATGCCGTTGTTAACAAGGGTTATTTTACCAAAGTCATTAGCATCGTTTCAACCCCATTCCCTCTTCCCCAGAAAAAGCAAAAACAAAGCCAAAAAAATCAGGGGGATCGATCCTAATTTCCTTCATGACATTTTAATTAACCCCCCTGGGCCAGATTGGTAATCATCTGTGGTGCTTTCCTGACCGAGGCTGTCGGACCCCCTAATGCCAGAGAAGATTGACAGCTGTCACAGGCTTCAGTCACAGCCTTAATGACGGCACCACTGACAGGAGAGGGGGGGGGGGGACAGGTGGAAGTGGTGTCAATGGAGGATTAGGCCTGACTGGGCCCCCACCATAGCAGTCAGACATCAGACTACTGGAGGTCATCCCTACAGACCAGGAAATGATAACGTAATGTTAGACTTAGTGTGTTTGTGGTAAGCTTAAAGACAAATTTGCCTGTAGTTTCCTCATTTCATTCCTTATTCGTCTATCGATTTTTTTTTTCTTTTGAGGATAGTGGAATAAGCACCAGTTGTGCTTTTTTGCATCTAGTCCCCATGAGTATGCGGTTTTGTAAATTTTGTCATCTGTATCCACCGGCACAAACAACCCCCTCTTCCAAAATGCAGAACAGGTTTGAACGTGTGCGCGATGTGTTTGATGTGCTTTTTGCACACGGGACCTCAGTTTATAGTTTCATTCAGTGGACTTTCGGGCGAGTGGAGCTGGTACTGATGTTAATTAACTCTAGGGGGAAATCCTCTTGAACAGGTATCTCAGCAATAGCTTGAAGCTGGGCCGTCAGATCGCAACGTCCAACCACCGCCAAGCTGTCCCTCCTTGAAACCATGCCAGTACGAAACAAGATGCTGCAGGTGTATGATCCTGTACCTGACACTGATGCACGGTGAATTGTGAATGCACATAAACATGTAGCATGCATCACCTTTAAACATGCAGTTGAGAGTTTTCCCCCATTTCGTTTACAGACCACCACCCCTTCCACATCCCCCATAAAACCAACAGTGCGCAAACACCGAGTGGTGAAGAAAAGACAAAAGAAAATGTTGACATCAAAACTGGTATTCCGTTTCTGTAGACAGATCCGTGGTCTCACTGGAAATAGCATTGCCAGAAAAAAGATGCACATAAACATCCATCACAGCACCGATCAATGTATCACAGGATAGCTTCCAGGTTTTGTGTTACGGAGAGCCACAGGGGCAACAGGGAGAGAAAAGACTTTGTATCTGTTTAATTCTAGTGTAATATATCACTGAGACTAATGTAACAGTCAAGAAAAAGGAAAACTTAGCTTTCTGCCTACATGTATATACAGGGAAAAACAAATCCAAAAAACAAAATTTAACTTTTATGGTGTTACGTATTTTAAAGGTAGAGTAACATATTTGTTCCCCTCTGTGTTGTATACAGCCTTATGGACATATCGCTGTGTAATATGAAAATGTACTGATAAGGCTAAATTCGTCCTTAAGGCTTAATCATTGCATGTGTCTTTTTACAAGTGTAAAAGTTTCTGTTCACATTCCACTCACGCTTACTATTCTTCCATTCAAACTATTCTCATCTATTAAACTACATTCACCATGAAAGGTATCGTTAGCCCTCTGTACCTCCCATAACCTCCCCCCCCCACACACACACAATACACACACACGCACACACCCCCCCTCCCTCTCTCTCTCTCTCTCATCTCTCTCTCTCGCTCTCTTTGCAAACAAACTGAATCATCATGCCGCCATTGCATATAGATAAAACATACCGAACAAGAAAGAACTGGAAAAAGTAGAACACTCTTACTTAGGCAAATTAGTTTTCCGGTGTTGTTAAGCCCCTCCAAAAAATTCTAACGTTGAGGGGTTTCAAAATTTCAAAAGGAAAAAAATGACAGTGGTAACAAAAAGAGGGCAAAAGAAATGAAAAGAAGACTGGAAATAAAAGTCTTTGATAATCAGCAAACACAATCACGCGCGCACGCATACGCATACACACACGCACATGCATGCACACACACACACACCGGGCGCCGATCATGAAAGGAATAGCATATCTATGTACCTATAGACAGTTTATCATATAGGATGGTGATCCAACAGGAGAGGCCCTATCTGGGTGAATGAGGGAATGGATGGCTGACTGAAGTCATAAATTAATGTCTTTGTGTGCCAGTGCCTGGGTGCAATTGTGTGGGTGTATTTAAGTGTGTGTGTGTGTGTGTGTGTGTGTGTGTGTGTGTGTGTGTGTGTGTGTGTGTGTGTGTGTGTGTGTGTGTGTGTGTTGTGTGTGTGTGTGTGTGCGTGCGTTAGAGGTAGGAGAGCTTGCGTAAGTATTTGTACATGCGTACGTTCTAAAAATAGAACTAGAAGTACATGTACAACTTGCATAATTATGCTTGCGCGCGCGCGCGTGTGTGAGTGCATGTGTGTATGTGTGTGCTCGTGAATGTCTGTGTGCGTGTGTGTATGTGTGGGTGGGATGGGGCGGGGAGAGCTGTCTGTGTGAGAGAGCACGGTTCTGTGTGTGCGTGGGCATGTGTTCCTGTTTGTGAGTTTGCATGCGCGTATGCACGTCTCTCCAGATCTGTGAGACCACTGTTAATGTCGTCTTTACAAAAAGTGTTGGTGTGGGGTTTCCTAAAAGGAAAAAGTTTAAATTACAAGGAACTGCCAGGAACGACCAGCGGCGACACACAGTCCTCTCTCTGTGTTGTTTTTCTGTCTTCCAGTCTCTCTCTGTGCGCTGTCTGTCTGTCTGTCTGTCTGTCTGTCTGTCTGCCTGCCGGTCGGTCTGTCTGTCTGTCTGTCTGTCTGTCTGTCTGTCTCTCTCTCTCTCACAGAACATCTTGCGCACACGTCAAATCCTGTTCCGCTTTTCGTAAGAGTAGGCCATCGTGTGCTGGTGGGAACAGATGACATTTACAAAAACTGCATACACACGCGGACTGGATGTAAAAAAGCACAAGAGTTCTTATTCCATTATCCTCTAGACTATATAAAAGAATAAATCAAATCAAATCAAATCTCCCCTCTCCTCTTCTCCTCTCCTCTCCTCTCATCCCATCTATCTCTATTCTCTTTACTTCATGGTTTTCATTTTCACCTTATAAAATTACAAGCTAAAAAAAAAGACAACAACAAAAAAATCCAGCTGAAATGCATTTCATACTGTTTGCAACCCAGCCAAGGATGGAACCATCTTCAACTACATCAGGATTTTTTAAAAACAATTTCCTCAAGCCTTGTGGACATTTAAAACTGATCTTTAAACTTAGTTTCTCTTTCGCTCTTTTCGTCCTGATTTTTTTCTAACACATTGAGGGTTACAGATTCGGACACTGCACTAAAACTTTCAGTCCGTGTGTTTTGGATAATAAACAAGAATAAGAATAAACGTTTATCTCTAGTATCATGGTCACTTTCTCTGACCAGTGCACGACCCATCATTTTTGTCCTCAGGCTGCTGAATCAAGGAAATGATTATACTTGAGTCGTTTCAGATCCCCTTCAGCAAATGATTCGAGAGGGAAAGCTCCCCCATCTCAAGAAAAAAACTCTAAGAGGGACTGGGCTGCATGCAGAGTACACAAAAAGACAGGACACAATCAATCTTTCATGATGCTTATAGACAGCGTGCCCGTTACGGAGGCCATATTAGGGATCTCACCACGTCGGTTCCTATGTTAATTATGGAATATTTTCCGGTTACATCAACAATATAGCAAACAGCTATTCATTCGTTCCATTGTCTCAGTCCCCTACCCAACAATTAAGGAAGGGCTGTATAGACAGACTAACATATTGCCCGCGACTGGACCGAGTTATTACCGCCACTGCAACTACTACTACTACTATACTACTAACTACTACTACTACTACTTACTACTACTACTACTACTACTACTTCTGCTACTACTACTACCGTACTACTACTTCTACTTCTACTACTGTTGCTGCTGCTGCTGCTGCTGCTGCTGCTGCTGCTGCTGCTGCTGCTGCTTCTACTACTACTACTACTACTACTACTACTACTACTACTACTACTACTACTACTACTACTACTACTACTACCACTA
>CM060320.1:25953774-25976274 GCA_030674155.1 Stramonita haemastoma
CATATGCTTCAGCTGTGTTTAAAAAAACTCACCAACAACAACACAGCACCAACATACAAACAGGATTTATAATCATCAGACAGCCCTAAAGAAAGTGATTTCAATACCCATAGTCTGTTTTAATATGTGGATCGATACATAAAGATGAATCATATCAGTATACATACGTAAAGACAGCTAGATATAACATCTCAAAATTAATTCGTTACAAAGAATAAAGGTCGTTAATCGTTGGAGACCGACTAAAACCAAACCACACACACAAATCACAAGTAAAGTAAAACTGAACATACAGACGACAGTCAGCATAGCCTGGACCGAAACAAGACACCCACCCCACCCCTACCTCTGCAAAAAAATCATATGAATAAGCTGTCCTACGAATGAAAATAAAAACCACTGAAGATGGTTGATCAATAAATCACATAAACTTTGCCATAACCACGAGCGTGATCGCAGCCTTGAAAAATTAGCTATACCTCTCCCTAAAACTGATAATCACCACCTTCGTCATCATTTCTTTATAATCAGCGTAAAATTAGCGAATCAAAGTACTTCCAGTTCCCATAACCTTACAGACTCATTTCAACCTAGAAAAAAACTAGATCTAAATAGATGACTAAAATCAGACTAAATGGTTTTAACTGTGAAGCACTTAAAAAACCCAGCTAGATGAGTGACCAGAATAAAAAGATACAAACGTGAAAGGAAGGAAATAAAGACTAAAAGTCGGTAACCAGGCCATCCCAGAAAAGGAAAGGAAGACGACCTACCTACCTACCTGACGACAAGCCGGACGGACTGAGATTAGCTAGGTGCCTGTCTTTATGTGACAACTCAACATTTCACATTAGTGTTGAGCCCCGTTCCCAGATCGTTGAAAACCGTCCCTGCAGACCCCGAGTGGCCATGAAAGCAATGACATTTAAACTAGCTGTAAGCAGTCTATCCCCCGACAGTTCTCTTTACGGATTGTGTTCTCTCTCTCTCTCTCTCTCTCTCTCTCTCTCTCTCTCTCTCTCTCTCTCTCTCTCTCTCTCTCTCTCTCTCTGTCTCTCTTCTATCCTGTTCTTCTTGTTTGTTCGGCCTAAGCCTATTTGTGCACTCTTTAGCGATCTAACTCAGCTGTACAATAGCGTCTTGCTATTCAATGAGATTCCTCGGGAAGAGAGAAAAGTTCAATCCCACGGACAGCGTTATGTAGCCCTTGAAATATTAATGACGCCGGAATGCCACCGAACTTTTCCTGACTTCGTCATGCCTCCATCTATTTGTTTGTCTGTTTTTCTCCCCCACCCCCCACCCCCAGTTCTTCTCTCTCTGTCTCTTACACCACACGCACAACACACACACACACACACACACACACACACACACACACACACACACACACACACACACACACACTCAATCTCTCTGTCACACACACACACACATACACACACACACTCAATCTCTCTCTGTCACACACACACACACACACACACACACACACACACACACACACAACACACACACACACACACACACACACACACACACACACACACACACACGTCATTCCTCCCTCGCGCCCACCCCCCTCTTCACAACCCTCCCAAACATCAAATCAAAAATGTTAAAAGCAGCTCTGAACGTCTGGCCGGGGGGTGAAGCTAGGACAGAGAAAAGATCCAAAAAGGAGAGACCCTATTGAGAACTGCACAAGTATCAACTGACCAAAACCATATGACCCACTGACAGCAAAATCTTATTGCGCTATAAGCGTCGGCAATGAACGGTCAAACCAGCTGTCCATGTAACCGATGAATAACAGGACAGTGGAAGATGGTCATAATACACAGTCGACAGGGAATTGCACACAGAAAATCTCAGACAAGTTGCGAAGACGGAAAAAGCAGTTTTCTGTCACTGGCATATCCCCAACAAAATTACATGTATACAGATAAGAAAAGAGGGAAAATGTCTGGGGCAGCGCAATGATGACGCGTTCCCTCTAAAAGACAGTAGCAATAGTTCACATAAAAAGTATGTTATGATCATAGACATAACACACCACACATACGTACAATAAATTTAAAATAAATAATGGAACGCGACTCGGAAGACTATGGAGCCGCGCTCTAGTCTTTAGAGCGCAAAGCTTGGGTAAGTAAGCATGAAGGGCAAGCTGTTACCCATGGAGCAGACTCCCCCCCCCCCTCCACGTTCGCTGGAATTGTCCATTGGAAAGACAATCGCCTATATCCATGGTTCCAGTGCCGTCACAGACGCCACCAGAACATTGCCATATAGGCCTACAGCCCCGAACCGCCCTGGGGATTCCAACTCCCCAATTTTTCCTCAGGGCTGGTGTCTAAAACACGACGCTTTGTGCGTGCTGGTTTTTGTTGTTGTTGTTGTCATCCGCTCCAACAGTAAAATAAGTACATTACACTACAATATATTAAAATACGACACAATGCAATACACGCCACGTCACAGACTACATCACACCGCACCACATCCTACCACACCAACCACATCACATCACCACACCAAACATACCACACCACACCATAATTACACTGATCGGTGATCTGGAGGTAACGCACCTGTCTATAAAGCGAGAAGTCTGGGTTCAATCCAGGTCCGGGTTCGATACCCCTTTGTGCTCGAAACTTTTCCTCCACCCACTAAAGTGTGAGTGGTGGTCTGGGTTCTAGTCTTTCACATGAGACGATAAACCCAAGCCCCGTATGCAACAGGCATCTAGCGACCTTAAAAGAACCCACGAAACAAGAGAGCTGTCCCTTGGCAAAATTCTGTAGAAAAAAGCCACTCTGCGAGGGAAACAAAATCCATACACAGATAGAAGAAAAAATAATGGGTGGCGCTGCTCTTGTAGCGACGTGTTCTCGGAGAGAACAGCCCGAATTTCACTCAGAGAAATCTGCCGTGAATTAAAGTGCTATACAAGTCATTATCACACCCAACCCCTCCACACCCACACCCGCCATACCACAGTACACCATACATGCACACCAACCAAACTACAGTACACACATCACACCACAGTACACCAGACCACACCACAGTACACCACACCACACCACTGTACACCACACCATACCACACCAAACCACAGTACACAATATCACACCACACCACAGTCACCACACACACCACAACACCACCACAAGTACACCACACCACACCACAGTACACCACACCACAGTACACCACAGTACACACCACCACCACACCACAGTACACCACACACATCCACCACACCACAGTACCACCACACACACCACACCAACTACATCACCACATCACATCACACCACACCAACTAAAAATACACCACATCACACCCTCACCCCACACCCTACACCACCCCACACATCACACACACCACACACCCCCAAACCACACCACACCACCCCTACACCCACCCACCCCACCCACCCCCTTCACCCGCCTTCACTTCCCCTGTGTCGTGGGGGAGGTGGTGTGACGTGTGGGGGGTCGTTCCGGGCGAGTGGCGGTGGTGGAGGTGGGGAGGAGGGTGGAGGCGGACTGCAGACGCTGGGTGAGAGATCGGGAGATGGTGCCTGCCCCGGGGGAGGCTACAATCCGGGACGTGCTGTTGAAGTATTGGCTCGTGGGGTCTGTAACATGCGTAAAACACCCACGACATGAGAGGTGGGGAGAGATAGGAGGAGTGGGTGAGTAAGTAGATTCCAGTTTGGGGTTTGTTTGTTTTTTACCAAAAAAAAAATGTTTCTTGGCGGTTTCTTGGAAATGTTAGTTATGATTATCAATGATAGTTAGTCCCTTCTCGAGGGCAAGGTTCTGAATGATAGAAAGGTACGTCAATACCTATATTTATGTAACCCTTGGGTAAACAGATTATCAATCAATCAATCTCCTCTCTCCATCTCTGTCTGTCTGTCTGTCTGTCTGTCTGCCTCTCTCTCTCTCTTCCTCTCTCTCTCCTCTTCTCTCTCTTCTCTCTCTCTCTCTCTCTCTCTCTCCTCTCTCTCTCTCTCTCTCTCTCTCTCTCCTCTCTCTCTCTCTCTTTCTTATGTTCCTATCGACAACAACAATATGAAGCGGTACTTGTTGCGGCAAAATGTGCTGTGGTTTCAAGTGGACTCGAGGAAACGCTCTGTTCTTTAACATTTCACAGCAGCACACAAACAACACACTGCTGATTACCTCATCTGATTTGTCCTTCTTGCTTCCGTTCCACTCTTCTCACATCGTCCCCGTATGACAAGAAAGAATGCACCCTTGGGGAGAGAGAGAGAGAGATAGAGATGACGAGAGAGAGGACGAGCGAGAGAAGAGAGAGAAAGAGAAGATGACAGACAGAGAGAGATATGAGAGAGAGAGAGTGCACGAAGAGAGAGTGAGAAGAAGAGAGATTAAAAGGAGTTAAAGAGTGTAGCATATGAGAAGGCACAAAGGAGGTGGTTGAGAGATAGAAAAGACAGAGACAGACACACAGAGAGACAGATAAACAAACGAAGGGCAGAGAGAACAAGGCTAAGCATACAGAATAGAATGGGCGGCTAACACTTCACAGAGCAGACAGTCAGACATACAGGCCCCGACCAGGCAGACAGAGGAGAGTCAAAGATAGAGCAAAGAAAGACAGAACAAAATAGAGAGAACAAGAGAAGAGAGAGACCAAGACAGACAGTGAGAGGAGAGAGAATGAGAGAGAGTGAATGAGAGAGAGAAAGAGAGACAGACATGACAGGAACAGATTTGGGAGAGAGAGAGTGTAGTATGGGGGGGGGGGGGGGGGGGGCAGAGAGCCTGAATGTAGAACTGTAATTTCTGAATCGTTCGATAAATTATATCAGTGATGCCGGAACTACGACGATTTGTTTATGTACATGCTTTTTTTGTTTTTTCTCTTGGCTCTTTCTTTCTACCATAATTTTTTTACACTCAAGTTCTATATTTGATGGTAAGAAAAAGACATGATTTTCATACAGAACACATTTTTTCCTGAAAATGACCACTGACTGAAACTAAAATATAAGGAAAAAAATATATTCGCTGATTTTTTTACTCTTTAATGAAAAGTGATTTCCTCAAATCAACATCATTGATACATTTCCACTCTTTTTTCATATAAATTAATGATGCATTATTAGGCATACAAAAGTACAAAGTTGGTCTATGGCAATATGACACTCGCAAATCATTGCTATGTACAGTTTTCAGTCGGAAAGTTGCATCTCCGTCTCCTATTTGGCAATGATACTGTGCATACAGTGTTAAACCTCAGATTTTCTTTCTCGAAAGGTGTCACTGTGTGGCTATTTTTCAAAAAGACAAACAACAGAGAGCTTTGGGACAGAGACAGAGACAGAGAGAGAGAGAACTCGAACTCGACATTTATCACAAAAAGGCCATTGCCCATCATATAGGGGGTTGCGAACTGCTTAGACTTTGGTGTGGAAAAAAAATCAGCAACAACAACAAAAACTCCGTTTATTTTTAAAAAGTCAGTTTCAACAAATATGACTTACGACAATAAAATATCTCTACTCTGAAAGCTTACACAATATAATGAGGCTAGCACAACCTCAGCTGATTGACGTCATGAGTAAACAGGTCGAAAAGAATTAGGCTGCTAGTATATTTTACAGGGATTAACTCTGCCTACATCCCTAATACTGGACAGCATGACGCAAAATGTAACTTCATCCTCAGTGCTTGTTACATAATGGACATAGAAACCTGGTCATCAACATAATGTTTCATATGAATTTATAACGTTTATATCAACACCAAGTCTAACTTTGACATAATTCCTTTTCAAATGAATGTCCATATCAGCTTTATATAAGGTTTGACAAATGCGTAAATATATTGTCTTACATTTGATAATCTTTCACATGTTTCATGTGATCACATCAATGCTGCCAGCATCATCAATCGTTGCCTTAAAGTGTTTATAAACTCTCTACATTTCAACCTTTTGACCGAACAATCGAACCAGTTTACATAAACAGGTACGTATTTGTGTAGCCAGTTTATTTTCGCTTTACACTAATCATAAAGCATCTTGTAAGATTTAAAAGGGTCTGTTCTCTATGCAAAATCTTATCCAGTAGGTCAGAAAAGAGAAGAAAAAGAAGAAGAACGCTGTGCGCTACGCACGCGTTCTTGTGTGTGTGCGTGCGTGCATGCGTGCGTGTTGCGTGCGCGCGTCCTGCCGTGTGTGTGTGTGTGTTGTATGTGTGTGCGTGTTGTGTGCGTGTTGTAAC
Organism: Stramonita haemastoma; assembly: GCA_030674155.1. Classification (NCBI taxonomy): domain Eukaryota; kingdom Metazoa; phylum Mollusca; class Gastropoda; order Neogastropoda; family Muricidae; genus Stramonita; species Stramonita haemastoma. The sequence continues at coordinate 25,960,046 of CM060320.1, forward strand.
TGATCTGAAACGGACTTGAACATATATTCCCTGTCCACTGCCTCTACAAAAAGGTCACACACACACACACCACACCCACACACACACACACACACACAACACACACACACAAACACACTCAGATGTCATCCCTTCCATTTTTCCCTTACGTCATCTGCTGAAAACTTCTCCGTATGCCCCCAGCAGAAGAGGAGAAACGACTGTACACAAATGTAACTTATCTCTAGTTGTCTTGCTTGCATCCGATATGTGTGCGTGCGTGCGTGTGTGTGTGTATTGTGTGTGTGTGTGTGTGTGTGTGTGTGTGGTGTGTGTATGTGTTTGTGTGTGTGGTGCGTGTGTGTGTGAGTGTGTGTGTGTATGTGTCCGTGTGTGTGTGTGTGTGTGTGTGTGTGTGTGTGTGTGTGTGTGTGTGTGTGTGTGTGTGTGTGTGTGTGTGTGTGTGTGTGTGTGTTGTGTGCGCCTTTGTTTTAACGATTTGCTGCTTCAGTATCTCCTGAGGAATTATTTTTGCATGAACATGAGTTAGGAGAAAGTTAAGCCACACCTCCCCTCCCCCCAAAATGTGTGGAGTTGTGCAGCTTGACATCATTTTGCTGTTAAACTGACAAACTAAAAAAAAAAGTGTGTGTTTTTTTAAAGTGTACGGGATAGGCAGGAAGGGGGGATGGTGTGCGGCTGGGGATCTTAATTATCTTGCTGTCACTAGATTGTTTGTACATAATTTTTTCTCTATCTTTTTTCAATCTTTGTCCCTCTTTAAGAGTGATGAAAATGTTGTTTGCCAAAACTGCTTTTCTTTTTGCTTTTCCACAGGATCTTTTCTTCTGTTGTTTCCTCTTTATGCACTTTTCAGCCGTTTAAAGTGTGTGAGACACAGACAGACAGACAGACAGACAGACAGACAGAGAGAACAGAGAGACAGACAGACAGAGACAAGAAGAGACAGAACAGAAGAGAGAGGAAGAAGAGAGAGAGAGACAGAGAGAAGAGAGAGAGAGAGAGAGAGAGAGAGAGAGAGAGAGAAGAAGAGAGAGAGAGAGACAGAGAGAGACAGACAGACAGACAGACAGACAGACAGAAGACAACAGACAGAGAGAGATAGAGAGGGAGAGGAGGGAGGGAGGAAGAGAGAGTCCGTATGTGTGTTCGTCTGTGTGAGTGCTTGCTGAAACTGATCTTGATACTAACCAAACCTAGCTGTATCTTTACTGGAAAAAGCTATCACAGGATGCCGTATTTTCGGCTTACGCTAGTCTCCTCCATGCAACTTCACATGCATCCCGCAGCTCAGAAATGCTGGAATCTAATATATTAGCAAATATTATTATAATATATGTATATATATATATATATATATATATATATATATATATATATATATTAGTTGTGTGTGTGTGTGTGTTTGTGTGTGGTTGTGTGTGTGTGTGTGTGTGTGTATGTGATGTGTGTGTGTAAGTATCTGGCAATGTTTGGGTTGTCATTGTTATCAGGCCCATTGGCTAGGTACAGACGTTATTATCTTCCTTGCATCCTTTTTTTTTATTATTAAAAAAAGGATCCCCGAACATAGGGCACAAAGATTTATTAGTTGTGAATTGTTTTCTATATCTATTTTTAGAACATTTATTTCCAACATATTTTCTTTCTCTTTCTATTTCATCTTTCGCTGGCAGTGGCGGTAGGCCACAAGAATATACACCTATTCTTAGGGCTGCAACAGAAATGTTTAAAGTATGAAAAGCATCTTGCTTCATAAATACCACAGAGGGTGAAAGAGGTACGAAACACTGCTGGGACCCCGAAGAGTGCTCAACAAGAGCGAATCTCGAGTCAGATCAGACCAAAGGCATGGTCCTAACTCAATAATTCCCAACATGGTCCTTACTCAATAATTCCCCAAATGCTGCCTTCAAAAAGTGTTAACTTTAGTGATTATTTGGAACCCCTGACAATACATCATTTGTATGATGAGAATGAAGGTGTAACTGGTTACCTGCACTTGATTTGCTCCGCTAATTAATTCAATTATATATATCTTACCTTTGGGTATCAGTTACAATCTCACTACTGTTGCTCTACCTGTTCTCAGTTCTCTCGGACCCTGTTTAATCTTGTATAAATGAAATGAATTAGGCCAAAGCGAAAAAGAAGAATCTTTACTCCGACATAACAGGCTTGGTAATTGGGTTTTAAAAATCCTAAGAGTACAATTTTGGCCAGAGGATCTTGGCTGCTCTAAAATGTCGCAACAGTTGTTTATACGCTCCCTTTACCTTCCAACACCAGAGAGGCAGACTGGCAGACAGAAAGAGTGGCAGACGGACAAACAGAAGGAAAAAGAGAGAGAGAGTGAGAGAGAAACAAAGACATACAAACAGGGAGAGTAGAGAGAGAGTGTGTGTCACAAAAAGCTAAACAAAGAGAGAGAGAGAGAGAGAGAGAGAGAGAGAGAGAGAGAGAGAGAGAGAGAGAGAGAAGACAGACAGACAGACAGAGACAGAAGACAGACAGACAGACAGACAGAGAACAGAGACAGAGAGACAGGAAAATGACAGAATAGAGACAGAGACACACATGAGAGAGGACCCGAAGAGAGAACATAGTTCATACATAAACACGACGAAGAGTATATGTGCAGGATGTATGCTTATGGCCCGTAACTCATCTTAAGCAGCTTAACTGGAAATACATACATATAAACCCATGTTTTCTTGCTGGCCTTACAGAAGCGGAAAGGCCACACGGAAAGACATTTTTCTCCCCGCTTTCCTGATCCCCGATTCTCCTTCTTCAAGACTTGATCACGCTCTGCCCCTAGCAGGGAAAGATGAGAACTATCCAGTGTAACCAGAAACATTTCCCCTCTTGCTGTTCTGTGCCACGATGTGAAGACTTCACACTGACCTACATTTCTGCCTGTTTGCTTGTTTGTTTATTTGTGGTTTGTTCGTGGTTACTCATTTGTCCTTCTCTTCTGTTGTACAGTATTGATTCTGCGAAGCTGAAAGGAGGATTTGTCTATAAAACACACAAACACAAGCTTACACGCGCACGCACGCACATACGCACGCACGCGCGCGCACACACACATGACACAGAGAGATTTATATGAGCCTATACACATAACACACACATGCACGCGTAGTTCATTTTTGTACGTAAGCATGTTTGCATGCGTGCGCACCACACACACAACACACACGCATGCACGCACGAACACACACCACCACCAACAACAGTAACAACAACACTAATTCGGAGAGACCGGTTGCAAATTTGAAGTCAAAGAAAACACCTGAGCATAATTATCTAACACGATTTTATATGTAATCCACTTTCAATCACCACTTTGGTACGGGTCTTTTTATTTTGTTGCATATCATGCACACCTTTTGGCCGTTCTTTTTTCTTTTCAAACCTGAATCACTGTGGTGACGGACTGCTTGGTTGCACTTGTTATTGTCGTCTCTTTTTTTCCCTTTATCTGTATTACCTCTTTTCCTACACTTCAGTGTAAAGATCTGATCAACAATGTAGGCCGACCTTTCTTGGGAGGATTTTAAAGGTATGATATATATGTATATATATATATATATTATTATATATATATATATATATATATATATATATATATATATATATATTATATATATATATATGTCTGTGTGTGTGCGTACGTGTAGAGAGAGAGAGATTATATATATATATATATATAATATATATATATATATATATATATAATATATATATATATATATATATATATATATATATATATTGTGTGTGTGTGTGTGTGTGTGTGTGTGTGTGTGTGTGTGTGTGTGTGTGTGTGTGTGTGTGTTGGTGGTGTGTGCGCGCGCGCGCGTACGTAAGAGAGAGAGAAACAGAGAGAGGTAGGGATATGCATGTGTGTAAGATGAAGCTTGCATGCAGTGTGTGTGCGTGCGTGCTATCATTGATCTGGAAAAACTGTAACTGAACTTAGGTTTCCCTATTGCACTTTTGTCAAGGAGAAAAGCCATAAAATGACATCTTTTTCCGCTTCCTCCAATCTCCGTAACCAGCTCTTCACATATTGATCGCTTCTGAAAGGGAAGATGGGATTCAAATGCACACAGGTACTTCTGCTTCCTGCTTTCTTGCACCAGAATACGGAGAAACCACACTGGCCATTTTTCATATGTTGCCATGCATTTGTCGGGGCTTTTTGTTGTGGTTTTTTTTTTGTGTGAGGCACCTATCACTTGATGGCCATTGGTTAAGAGGTAGTCTTTCTTGTATAATGATAAAACATGATTAAAAACAAACTTGGAGTGACCTATCGATTGGATTTTTAATATAATATTTCCTGATCCGACTTAACCTACAATCAGCAAATCATTCTTGTGTCCCCCCCCCTCCCCCTTTTTTTCTTCAGGTTACAAAAAGGGAAATCTTTGCAACTAGATCTAGTTCCTGACTTTGCCAAACCGTGTAACCAGAAATACTTTTTCCAGCATAGAGAACAGACCTGCCAATGCCAAAATTGTTTTCAGAGGTAATTTCAGCACTCTAAAGCCAGATTTAAAATTAATTTAACCGGAATTTTGTGACAGTTATATTTTATGCATTTCGCGATCCTCCATAGACAGAAACCAAATTGTATTACATTTTTTTCACATCCACGTACAAAACCAGCGTGGTTTTGTTAATTGCCAGTGAACTTCATAATTTCAAAGCATGACCTGACCAAATTCAAATGCGCCCTAGAATGTTCTGCCACCGACAATCACCTTGTTTGACATAATGATCCACACAGTATGTGCTCATTGTGTCTGTTTCCCAGACCAAACAAGACAAGTCCAGTATTCGGGTGATTCTTGAGAGGAAGAGGTTGCTTTTGTCCTGCTAAAGACTCAAAGGTTTGGGGGGGTGGGGGGTTGCCCAATGAAACTTGTCACCTTTTTCTCAGTCTGTTTTATAAACCTGCTTATTTTCCACCATGATAAAAGCAATTCTATGCTCATACTTTCTCGGTCAGTCAAATTGGACTTCATCATTCCAGTAGACTGCTTATGTTGAGAGATAAAACCAGAGTTATTTGCCTCAAACCACCCATCACGTATCTTGAACAGTTCGATCACGAAAGGCATAAAATATAGGCTGTATGCCCATTGTATGTGCAAAATTGCGGTACTAATACAGGACATGTGACCAGGCAGGCCAGTCAAATAGTCCACTTTGGTGAATGTCGCTGAAAAAATTATCGAAGCTGACGCAGTGGATGATAACATTTTCGAAATGAACTCCGAGGGAGACTTTATTTTCTTAAATAAACTCTCTGAGGGAGACTTAAAAAAAAAAATCTCTGACGAAGACTTGATTTTCTGCAATAATTTCTGATGAAGACTTGATTTTCTGAAATGGACTCCAAGGGAGACTTTATTGTCTGAAATAGTTATCTGATGAAGACTTGATTTTCTGAAATGGGCTCCAAGGGAGACTTTATTGTCTGAAATAGTTCTGATGAAGACTTGATTTTCTGAAATGGCTCCAAGGGAGACTTTATTGTCTGAAATAGTTTCTGATGAAGACTTGATTTTCTGAAATGGGCTCCAAGGGAGACTTTATTGTCTGAAATAGATTCTGATGAAGACTTGATTTTCTGAATGGGCTCCAGGAGACTTTATTGTCTGAAATAGTTTTCTGATGAAGACTTATTTTCTGATAGGGACTACCAAGGGAGACTTTATTGTCTGAAATAGTTTCTGATGAAGACTTGATTTTCTGATATGGACTCCAAGGAGACTTATTGTCTGAAATAGTTTCTTGATGAAGTACTTGATTTCTGATATGGACTCCAAGGGAGACTTTATTGTCTGAAATAGTTTCTGATGAAGACTTGATTTTCTGATATGGACTCCAAGGGAGACTTTATTGTCTGAAATAGTTTCTGATGAAGACTTGATTTTCTGATATGGACTCCAAGGGAGACTTTATTGTCTGAAATAGTTTCTGATGAAGACTTGATTTTCTGATATGGACTCCAAGGGAGACTTTATTGTCTGAAATAGTTTCTGATGAAGACTTGATTTTCTGAAATGGACTCCAAGGGAGACTTTATTTTCTGAAATAACCTCTGATGAAGACTTGATTTTCTGAAATGGACTCCAAGGGAGACTTTATTTTCTGAAATAGTTTCTGATGAAGACTTGATTTTCTGAAATGGACTCCAAGGGAGACTTTATTTTCTGAAATAAACTCTGATGAAGACTTGATTTTCTGAAATGGGCTCCAAGGGAGACTTTATTGTCTGAAATAGATCCCGAGGAAAACTTTACTTTCTGAAGTGGACTATGAGGAAGACTTTACTTTCTGAAACAGACTCTGAGGAAGACTTTATTTTCTGAAATGACAAATTGGGACACTATATTTCCTAATGTAGACTTCAGCGGACTTTCATTGTATCACAGGCCCCAGATGAGATTTCCTTGAAATTCCTTTAAATCTCAGATTCAGGAAGTGATCCATTCAGGTTCCTGATTGATTGTTAACATGAGTATGGTGTCTTTAAGCACAGTAAAAGAAGAAGATATTATCCTTTTCGAAACAAACCAGTCTTGATTTGCGGATTACATGCCTGATACTGCGTCTAAAGGTTGTAAGAATCTTGTGAATAGTTAACTGCATTCTTTTTTTTAATATTAAAAACATTTCCTATCAAACGCTACTAATATCGAGCAGGGGTGAATTTTCTACAGCTGGTAGGATGCATGCGTGCGTGCGTGCGTGTATTCACTCAATTTGTTTTTGCTGCATGAATAATTAAACTATCAAACGGTCTGGCAGGGCTTTGAACCTAAAGGGATTTCTTTGAAAATCAAGACATTCAGTGTGGGTTCCTTGGTAGACATTTTTTGCACCACTGCTTGACAATCAACCTACTTTAATAGCCTCCCCTCTCTCTCCTCCTCTCTCTCTCTCTCTCTCGGTCGGTGGGTCTGTCTGTCTGTCTGTCTCTCTTTCTGTCTGTCTGTCTGTCTGTCTCTCTCTCTCTCTCTCTCTCTCTCTCTCTCTCTCTCTCTCTCCTCTCCCCTCTCTCTCTCTCTCTCTCTCTCTCTCTCTCTCTCTCTCTCTCTCTCTCTCCTCCTCTCTCTCTCTCTCTCTGTTTCTGTCTCTCTGTCCCGGCTGGACAGATACTTGTTGGCATTTGCCGGCAGTGGGCGTTGAGACGTGCTGTCCCTGCCTCTCCATGACTCTCCTCACTTCCCTGAGTGGCCCCTGTGGTGGGAATTGCAAACATCACCAACCCCCCTCACCCCTATTGGCATCACAACAATGTACTTTAATGATGCTTTTATCAGCATTACTATCCTCGCACTATTGTTATTACAGTTTTCATCTGTTTCTGATTTTGGTGCTAGTGTGTATCAGATATCCCACACTACATCTGCCGTGTGACAGAAAGTGGGGAAGAAAAAAAAGGAAGAAGAAGAATGTTAGAGTGATAAGAATGAAGTTTATGAGTCTCATGAACACGGGCAGCATTTTATCTGATCAATGCATAATCGAATACGACTACTGTGTGCATGAACGTGCGAGATTTTCACGCCTTTAGGGTAATGAGTACAAGATGTATTGTTCGTGCATGCTCAGTCTACAGCCTCGTTTAACAATGCTGACTTTGTGTATAACTGAATCAAGTTATGGTGTTAACTTAGTTTGTCAGAATGTTGATATTCATTGCTTTACACGTGTCAGCGGTTTAACTTATAATACTTACACTGCTTTCATAATCTAGAAATAAGTGATAACTTTAAAAACAGCCACGCACATTATCAGGCAGTTCTGATTCTGTCTCTTCCTGCATGTACAGAGAGATAGCTTCATTTTACTCCTTGATCTAGGTAACGCAGTAATTAAGTTGGAAACCACACGAACAGACTAGGTGGCGTTTTTTATTTATCTACTGGAGCATATTTCCAGCTTTCATCTTCTGCAAGTTTGAACATGAACCTAAGAACGGGTTTGGGTTATCCACTCCAGTATGCACCGGCACAGGAGGAAAATGCATAATTTTATATCACTATATCACTCACCTTGAACACAGGATTAGATTTCAAAACCTCCAAGCTCCCCCAACGACAGAAGCAAGAAAGCAGCGGTAAAAAAAAAACCGGACCAGGTATAGCAATACCTTGTCTCCCCTTCTCCTCTCCCCTCCTTCACTCTCCCCCTAACGTCCACCGGCAAACTTCTCCCTTGACGACCATGATGTCAGAGCTGGTATCTGTTGACACGACTGCTCAAGATGACTGTTATGATATCAGGCACAGTACGGCAGCACTGCCAATTGCTTCACGGGCCTGGCTAGCTTTCTGGCCCCGATCTGCCGTAGGTCCCAGCTGACAGACTTGTGCTAGCTGCTGGTGCCAGACACCGCCACCCTGCTCCTGTCGGCAATGAGTGAGAGCCTGCCACCTCCACTTATAGACTGACAAACACACCCCCAACTGTCACACCGCTGCTATTTCTATCTATAGCCTGCACTGCTGAAATGATTTCTCTTTCCGTGGATGATAAAAGTTCTCTTGTGTCAATTTTGTATTGATTTTTTTTTGGGGGGTGGGGGGTGGGCTTTTTTCGTGCTGATATTTCTGTATATATAATGAGCTTGTGTAGTGGGTTTTTTTTCGTTGAGATGATAATACTCTCCTGATTTAAAAAAAATTACTGTTATTTTGTGATTGCCTAGTTTTTAGTTTGATTCCTTTTGCATTTCAATTTGTTTCGGTCAACATCTTCAAGTCCTTTGTCCATTAAATAACTGACAAAACATTTTGAAATGATACAAAAGATTGATATCAATAACACTGGTAATGTGTTGTTGATCGATCACATGCGCGCGCGCGCAACACACACACACACACACACACACACACACACACACACACACACACACACACACACACACACACACACACACACACACACACACACACACACACACGAGCGTGTGTAAAGAAATTCAAACATCTATTTTTGCCCTCAAAAGTGGCAAAAGAATGAAACAAAACAAAACGGAAAAACAACAAAACAAAACGAAAAACAAAACAAACCAGCTTCTCTCATGACGCAAGCAAAAAACACATCAGGAAACCAAAACAAAAAAAAGTAGAATAAAATAAAGAACAGATCATCAATTCTGTATTTTCACAAGTTAGCCACATACAATATGAGGCTTGTGTGGCCGGCCACCCTATGTGAGGGCTATTGTTTGTGAAGATGACTGTGGAGTGTTGTTGGTATTGATCCTTAAAGCCTCTTGACCGCCTTTCAGCTCCTCTTATCACAGTGTGAACTGCCGCCCCATGCAAGCAGATTCCAATTGTGTGCTAGCTGTTGATTGCATACCCCGGCCCGCCTGCCTTTTTCTCCGATGATTTACCACGCACAAGCCGTCGTATTTTTATCTTTCTTCATTTCTCACAGGCGGCTTGTTCAGCTGTACAGTTTCGCTTTTTCAACTTTCTTTACAGTCTGAAGATATCCATTGTCTCTCCCTGAATCTATTTTGCATTTTATGTTTTATGCATTTACTTTTACCGAACAATTGTTTCATGATGGCTGTCTGACTGTTTCTTAAGAAACAACAGTAGTTCACATATCTAGGACTCTGCTGCTCCAGTCTTTTTAAAAAGAACACTTTAGCGAGTTCTGTTTGAACATCAAAGGTTTTCATTTATCATTTTGTATTGTTTCGTTCTTTTTTTCAATTTGAAGATAAACAGATTAGGGAGGTGATTGATTATTCACACATTCTTTAAATGCTGCTTTACGGTCTGAAAGTAGTATTATTACTTTCTTTTCTGGCTTACCAACCAAAAGAGAACTGGGCTGTCTGTTCTCCCTATTCCACATCAACAGGTCTCTGTGCCCTCTGTTTATCTACCACCCACAAAAGTGTAAGATTCTTTGTGTACCACCTACATATTCTGCATCTGCATAGCCTCCGCATGGTTGCAAAGCCACCACCGAGCATATCGAAAGGTTTGCTGTAACGAAAATCTCTTTGGACTCAGAAGACAAACAGCATCTATGTAACACAAGAGTGTCTCTTTCATGTGTTTACAAGCCACTTATTATATGATTATCTCCCTCTGTTTACCACCCACTTAATACATGATTACCTCCCTCTGTTTACCACCCACTTAATACAGGATTACCTCCCTCTGTTTACCACCCACTTAATACAGGATTACCTCCCTCTGTTTACCACCCACTTAATACAGGATTACCTCCCTCTGTTTACCACCCACTTAATACAGGATTACCTCCCTCTGTTTACCACCCACTTAATACAGGATTACCTCCCTCTGTTTACCACCCACTCAATACAGGATTACCTCCCTCTGTTTACCACCCCACTTAATACGATTACTTCCCTCTGTTTACCACCCCACTAATACAGGATTCAACTCCCTCTGTTTACCACCTCACAGTACATGATTGTTCAACTTCCTCTGTTTACCACCCACACAGCATAAGATTGTTCAACTTCCTCTGTTTCCACCCTCTAACACATGATTGCTTCAACTCCTCTTATTACAACCCACTGATACAGATTGTTCACTTTCCTCTGTTTGCCACCCACTTTAACAGATTGTCCTCCTCCCTCTGATTACAATACCCACGAACAGGATTGTTCACTTTCCCTCTGTTCCACCCCACATACAAGACTGTCTGTCCACTCCCTCTGTTTACCATCACACAGTACAAGATTGTCTGTCCCAGCTTCCCTATTATCCCACACAGTGACAAGACTGTCTGTCCCAGCTCCCTCTGTTTACCTTCCACACAGTACAAGACTGTCTGTCCCAGCTCCCTCTGTTTACCTTCCACACAGTGCAAGACTGTCTGTCCCAGCTCCCTCTGTTTACCTTCCACACAGTACAAGACTGTCTGTCCCAGCTCCCTCTGTTTACCTTCCACACAGTCAAGACTGTCTGTCCCAGCTCCCTCTGTTTACCTTCCACACAGTACAAGACTGTCTGTCCCAGCTCCCTCTGTTTACCTTCCACACAGTCAAGACCTGTCCCAGCTCCCTCTGTTTACCCTCCACACAGTACAAGACTGCTGTCCCAGCTCCCTCTGTTTACCCTCCACACAGCAAGACTGTTTCCAGCTCCCTCTGTTTACCCTCCCACAGTCAAGACTGTCTGTCCCAGCTCCCTCTGTTTACCCTCCTCACAGTGCAAGACTGTCTGTCCCAGCTCCCTCTGTTTACCCTCCTCACAGTGCAAGACTGTCTGCCCCAGCTCCCTCTGTTTACCCTCCTCACAGTGCAAGACTGTCTGTCCCAGCTCCCTCTGTTTACCCTCCTCACAGTGCAAGACTGTTTCCAGATCCCTCTGTTTACCCTCCTCACAGTGCAAGACTGTTTCCAGATCCCTCTGTTTACCCTCCTCACAGTGCAAGACTTTCCAGATCCCTCTGTTTACCCTCCTCACAGTGCAGATGTTCGTCCCTTAAGTGCCGTCTACATTATACAGGATTGTCATTTCGTCTCTTTCCAAAGAGGTGCTTGGTAATGGTGGTTGGTTGTATACCCCTAATACAGAATATCGTTGCCTCTGTTTCTTCTCTGTTTATTATTGTCATTTCCTCGTTTACCGCCATATAGTACAGGATAGTCATGTTGCCTCTGTTTTCTTCTGTTAATATTATTGTCTATTTCCTCTGTTTACCGCCCATATAGTACAGGATAGTCTGTTGCCTCTGTTCTTCTTCTGTTATATTATTGTCTATTTCCTCTGTTTACCGCCCATATAATACAGAATAGTCTGTTGCCTCTGTTCTTCTTCTGTTATATTATTGTCTATTTCCTCTGTTTACCGCCCATATAATACAGAATAGTCTGTTGCCTCTGTTCTTCTTATGTTATATTATTGTCTATTTCCTCTGTTTACCGCCCATATAGTACAGGATAGTCTGTTGCCTCTGTTCTTCTTCTGTTATATTATTGTCTATTTCCTCTGTTTACCGCCATATAATACAGAATAGTCTGTTGCCTCTGTTCTTCTTCTGTTATATTATTGTCTATTTCCTCTGTTTACCGCCCATATAATACAGAATAGTCTGTTGCCTCTGTTCTTCTTCTGTTATATCATTGTCTATTTCCTCTGTTATACCACCATATATTAGTACAGGATAGTCTGTTGCCTCTGTTCGTCTTGTTATATCATTGTCTATTTCCTCTGTATACCGCCCATATAGTACAGGATAGTCTGTTGCCTCTGTTCGTCTTCTGTCACATTAGTGTCTGTTCATTCTGATTAACATACATAGTACAGGCCTGTTCCCTCTCTTCATATGTACGAAATACAGGGTTTCTCTGTCCTAAATACCATTATAAAGTAAAGGATTGTCTCTTCTCTATTTCTTTATTGCCCACAGGTTGTGGGATTGTCTGTTTCCTCCACTAGTTTATCACATGTTTGGCTCTTTCGATTTCTCATTGTCACCAATGTTATACTTTTCTCCGTTCATAAGCCTACTTCTTCTACTGGTTTATCATAGGGTTCTCGGAAGGGGAGGGGGTGTCTATGCCACGTGTACGTTAAAAAAAATTGTTTTCTTAACTAGTTTTACCATCTGTACGTTTCAAATGATCTATTGTTTCTTCCATTAACTTACTATCCACATTTCAGCGCTTCTCTGCTCTCTGTACTTATTTATCACGTGTTATATGATTCTGCTGTTTTCTCTAATTTCTACAATCCACATAATTATTAAAAATTCAGAGATTCTTCTATCCATTTACAACACGCGATGTTGCAAGGTTCTCTTGTCCCTTCACCTTTATCCCAATATTCCATATTCCGTGATTACTCTCCTATAACACTTATTACCGGATTCTCTGTTTCCCTACAGGTATGATTTACCATGTTCATGTTACCGGGTTCTCTATTTCCCTCCACTTCTTTACTATCCACACTAAAGATTCTGAGATATCTTTACTCTTTTACCACTCCCAGGTTTCAGGATTCTGTGTGTCCTGCACTCACTCACTTACGATTTATATGTCATAAGATGCCACGTTTCCTCCACTCATTTTTGCCAAAAACCATCTTTGACTTTCTGTTTTCTGGACTCATTGGCCACTCCCGTGTTATGTGGTTTTGTGTTTCCTTTAGCACCCAAATATGATATCGTTTTGGGTTTTCTGGTCTCATGTAACCGTTATTTTGTTACTGCTGACATATCACTGGCTTCTCTATTATCAGCCACTCTGTCAGCAGTCGTCTAATATAAGATATTGCGTGCTTTGATTTAACGTCTTTTCACATTAAGTGATATTAGACAAAATATAAGATAAGATAAAGTTAAGATCAGATTTTGTGTGTAAGGTTCTGTGTTCCTGTCAGTCATGAATTGCCCTTGTGTCAAACTGATTTCTGAGCAATACAAACACCTCTCCTCGCACGCGTTATGAAATCAAATTAAGTAAGCTGACGTTAAGATCTGTTTGTGTTAACCAAGTCTCGCGTTTGTGTGTATTGAGTCAACAGTTTACAGTTTAAACTTGCACAGTGGGGTGTATCTCTTCGATCGATGAATGAGCACTTCTACACAAAAACCTTAATCCAAAGATAAATAGAGTCAAATTGCCTTCCAGATGACGCTTACAGACAAAAGCAAGGGCGCGCACGCGTGAACACACACACACACACACACACACACACACACACCACACACACACACACACACACACACACACACACACAAAACCACAGCTTGCTTCTCTTTGCTCACTGGATCATGCCATTGACGTGTGAGTGTGTGTGCTGTAAGCTGACAAATGGGCCGTAACTTCCAAACGTGGCAACAACAACCCCCCAGCAGCAGCAGGAGGCAGTGCTAATCCTTTCTGCCGTGTGGCTACTACCCCCACTGCCCATTACTGCCGACGTTCTTGCCAAGCCTTCAAAAGGCGTCGTCCACCTACCTCACAGGGTGCTCACCGCCCTCTCTAATTCCCTCCATCAAACCCGCTCCCTCCCTCAGTATAGTAGTGTAGCCCTGATATCAGCATGCCATGCCAGGTCTCTCTCAACGCTAGGCTATTTGCCTTCACATCAAGCCGGCCGTTCCAGTCGCCAGTAACTATGGCCAGGGCTTTTTTTGTTGAAGGCAGCTATAAATAAGGTCTGTCACAATGGGGCTGGGGGAGATGCTGGACAAGAGAGGCAGCGGTCATCAGGGAGCCAGTGGAGAGGCCTGCTAGGTGGTGCGGTGTACTGGAGTGGAGAGAATCAGATCACAATACCACTTCACCAGCTTCTGCTCAATTCACCGCCTTTCTCTCTTCCTATTGCCCCGTTCTGTTTACTGCAGACCCTAACTAACGTCCCTGGACTTACAGTCTGGAACTTGTATTGGGGTGGTCTGCGAGTGTGAGTGTGTGTGTGTGCGGTCATTAATCTGAACGGTCCATCGATGACCTGTCTTCAGGGCCCCCCTTCCCAACAAAGTGGCTCATTGATCACTGGTAACTGCTCAGACCAAGGCCTTTAGATTAGGAGAGCTTCGGCGCATTTTAGTATGCGTCGTAGTGGAGATAAGCACAATAAAGAACGGACGTGGGATAGGTTGGATTCACTTAGTTGGCCTATGCCATACGTGGCGTCCAGAGCATGTTCCTGAAGTGATACTGGTTTCGGTTAACAATTCATAGTCACACTCTATGCAGGCTTGTGTATGGTTGATTGGTTGGTTGGTTGGTTGGTTGGTGTGTGTGTGTGTGTGTGTGTGTGTGTGTGTGTGTGTGTGTGTGTGTGTGGGTGCGCGCGCGCGCGTGTGTGTAATGATATTTTCTTTTATTATTTTTGTTATTTCATTCTTTTATTTCGATAATAATGGAATAAACACTCGTGTGATTTTTTACATCAAGCCCCCGTGTGTATGCAGTTTTGTAAATGTTGTCATCCATTCCCACTGGCACACAATGGCCCACTCTTCCGAAAAGTATAACAGGTTTTAACGCATGCACAAGATAATGTAATGATATTCAATAATGATTATTTATATTCGATGATATTCAATTAAACTTAGTTACCTACCCCTATTTTTTCAAGGTGTTGGTAAAACCAAAATCAAGTGTTGGTGTAGAGAGAGAGAGACAGAAACAAATTTAATGGGATGAATGCATTCTGTTAAAAAAAATGTTAGAAGGGGAAGACACGAGAGAGGGGGGAGGATAAACAATTGTCTGTGATGATTTCTTTCTCATCTTTTCCGCTCTTCTTCTTTGCCTAGCTGTTTTTCTTTGCCGTTTTTCCTCAGTCATTTTCTCTGCTTATGATTTTGTATGGGTGCTTCAAGCACGAATTACATTTTGATTAGTTTTCCCCGTATGCATCTGGATGGATGCACTTATCACCTCACAAAAGGAGCTTTTCACTGTGCCAGCTATGCGCAGTTCCAGATGATGGGGATTCCCCATGCCAGTGCCATAAAGGTCTAATCAATCTTGAACGTTTACACCTCTGCTGACCAAAGAGGCCACATCAGGGTTATCACTGTACAAAAATATAAATTCAAACCAAAACTGTAAAAGTATTTACGGATGAAAAGAAAACCAACCACAAGAACGACAACAGCAGGCACATTATTAGTTCAATATCTTAATCCCTACATAGCCCGCCAAAAGGGTCAAACTAGGACAGCTACCATGTTTGGAAGAATCGCATCAATGACATTTCGAAATACAATAGAAACCACTGAGCTATCTAAAATAGCATCCAGTTCCATCTAAAACGCAATACCGTGACATTTACGCCTGACGAAAAATGCCAGATTCTCTGTGACAGTTAAAAATGGAGCATAATAGATTGGGATTTTTAGGAATCTGCAGTAAAACGATTGTTCCAATTATCCAGGGGCTCATAATACAGGGCAAAAGCTGGTGACACGTTTTACCTCGCTATACTCAGATCCACCATAAGAGAATCAGTTCACAGTGTTCCACTGATACTTTGATATTATAATGCCCCCGTCTTACTCCAGTACAGAATATGCCAACTTCCCACCATTCCTGTCTCTCTTGTCGTTTCAGAATCTCTCTGCCTGCCTGCCTGCCTGCCTGCCTCCCCCCTCCCTCCCCCCCTGCCCGCCCCGTCTCTCTCTCTCTCTCTCTCTCTCTCTCTCTCTCTCCCCTTGTCAAATAATGATGTTTGGATGGTTGA
>CM060320.1:25983774-25986274 GCA_030674155.1 Stramonita haemastoma
GCGCGCGTGTGTGTGTGTGTGTGTGTGTGTGTGTGGTGTTGTGTGTGTGGTGTTCTTGTTCTTGTTGTTCTTCAATTTTTGGTCTATTTACAGTAAGAGATACTAGACACAAAAAGGGAAACAATTAAAAAAAGTTAAGGCACTGTCTAATTACTGTGACCATAACACAACGAAAGAAATAAATTTCCATTATGGATAACTGCATAACTAATGTAACTACAACAGATTAAAGGATATATATATATATACATATATATACATATACATATATATATATATATATATATATATATATATATATATAATGATGAATTCAAGAACTACACCATGGTGGGTTGAACGCCTCTGTTTCAAATCAATAACAGCAAACTACTAACACAACTCTTTTTCAACACCAAGGCAATTTCACAAAGCGATGTACAGCTATTCAAAACCTTATACAAAGATATCTCTCGCACGCGTGAGAGACAGAGGGGGAGAGAGGGAGACAGAGACAGAGAGAAAGGTATGTATATGCTTGTGTGTGTGTATGCGCGCATGCGTACGTGCATGCCTGTGGGTATGTGTACTTTCGCGCGTGTTGCGTGAGCGCGCAAGCAAACACTCCCTCAAAAGTCTCACTAAAGTCAATGAAAGGCCGTGTGGGCGAGGTCAGCAGTGATGAAAACATACACTGGCACATGACACTACCTCCCTGGTCTATGGGACCAACACTGACAGAGGACAGAGGGGCGATGATTTTATGTTCCACGCTCTGGGTTCATCAACACTCCAGCCACCAAACACTTCTGGGGCCTCAATAAGTATGTCACGTTGTTTGTTCTATAGGGGATGGGAACAGACAGACTGGCTATTATTACCTATAACATACCACCGATGCTCATCCCCGGAGTGTTTAGTGGTAATCCTTGGCTGTGTCTCTTGTCCGACTAATTTACATATTTTCTCAAACCACAAACTAATTCTGTATCTTAAGCAGACATTCCGAGCGAAACTAAACAAAATTGAATGGGAGACGACAGTTTATTCAAATGTCCACCTGCTCTCCCGTTCTGTACCATATTGAAGTGATAGTCTAATAATCGTTCTCATCACAGCAAACTCACAAACAAACCCTTTCGTTCCTCAGCTAGAGCACTGAAGATCACCAACGGTCAGATTTTGCGTATGCGACCTTTATTTGCCCACCACGAAAGTAGCCGCATTCCGAATTCGGGCATAAACTCCGAAATCATTTCTTTTAAATATCGGTCGAATCTCACTCACAAAACACACACACACACACACACACACACACACACACACACACACACACACACACACACAACAAACACACACACACACACACACACACACACACACACACATTTCGCTAGTAATGATACCACAAACAAATTTTAAAAAAAAATGTTGCACAGTCCAGTGATGTGTGCCCAAGAACTCTGGCGCACGCAGCTAGCCTAACAGCCTGCACACGTTTCAGGAGACGCTGCCTAGGAGAACTGTGGACACGGACACACAGACACACACACACACAGACACACAGACACACACACACACACAGACACACACAGACACACACACATACACACTGAAGCAGCAGTGTAGGCTACAGCAGGCCTGAAGAGTTCCGTAAGTTAATGGAACACTATAACTATCAGTTACCGGGGGTCGGGGACCCATAATGATGCCAGTCTGTTGGGTTTTACTGAGGTGGACACCAGACGGGATGAGGACAGTAAAGACACAATTTACAATAGTGTTATAGGAAACGTAACGGTGTTGTTCTTGTGTCTCTCTGTTTATCTGCCTCGTCTGTGTGTGTGTGTGTGTGTGTGTGTGTGGTGTGTGTGTGTGTGTGTGTGTGTGTGTGTGTGTGTGTGTGTCTGTGTCTGTGTGTCTGTGTCTGTGTGTGTGTCTGTGTGTGTTATTAACTTATCTTTATATTTATTCTTTGACTTATTTATTAATTTCGAGGATAATGGAATAAGCACTCACGTGCTTTTTTGCATCCAGTCCCAGTGTGTGTGCACTTTTGTAAATTTTGTTATCTGTTTCAACCAGCACACAATGGCCTGATCTTCCAAAAAGCGGAACAGATTTCAACGTGTGCACAAGATGTTCCGTATGCGTTTGCATACGATACCTCGGTTTATAGTCTCACCCAAGGACTTTTGGGTGGAACGGAGTCGGCACTGAAGTTAACTCCAGGGGAAAATGTCCCCTTGAACGGGATTCAAGCCTGGGTCAGCAGATCACGAGGGCAACGCTCTAACCAACTAGGTTATCCCGCTCTTGTGTCTCTCTGTCTGCCACCTGTGTGTGTGTGTGTGTGTGTGTGTGTGTGTGTGTGTGTGTGTGTGTGTGTGTGTGTGTGTGTGTGTGTGTGTGTGTAACACTGTGTGTGTAACATTGTACATAATAGCAAATTAGCTTCGTGAAAGCCTATATCAAGTTCCAGAAAAGAATGTCTTCTTTCGGAGTTAAACATGTCACAATA
>CM060320.1:25993774-26006274 GCA_030674155.1 Stramonita haemastoma
AGACAAGCGGTAAGTTGCCGTGATGTATGGTCTGCTTCAAGTCATTATCATCACACCACTAGGCCTGCCTGCCTGCCTGGCTCCCTGCCCTGCCCTGATGCCACCTGCCTACTTCAGCTCTAACTAATAATACAGGTCTGAAATGGCCATACCGTACAGACAGACCAAGCTGACTGGGCAGTAGTTGGCTGTATGCAACTTCTGTGAGGAAACAATGTCTGAGTCAGTTTTTACTATCTTGTGCCACTATCTTGCCCCCCCCCCCCCCCCTCCCCAAAAAAATCTATGTTCCTTCAATTTAAAAACAAAGAATGAAATAGAATTACGTGTATGTGCATGAGCACAAAATTGTGTCTGTGGGCGTGCACGCAACGCGCACACACACACTCAGATATATAATGTGTGTATAAGTATATATATTTGTATATACATGTATATATATATATATACACATATGTGTGTATTATACATACATACATACATACATACATACATACATACATACATACATACATACATACATAATTCATACATACATACATACATACATACATACATTCATACATACATACATACATACATACATACAGAGACTGACAGATAAACAACAGACAGACAGACAGAGAGACAGCATACGAATGTGTTTTCCACCCCACACATCATGATCATCCAATCAGCCTGATTGCTTCAGTGTGCCTTTTTTAAGTGCAGCCATTCTAAACCACACGCTGCATATTTTGGGAGGGGTTGTGATGAGGGGTGAGGGGTGTAGATGTGGAGGTTAGGGTAGGGGTGGAGGGGTTAATGAATTATTAACTCTTTACCGCCACACTGAGTCTGAAAGGCGCATATACAAAACCACACACCTCTCTCTCCTCTCTCTCTCTCCTCTCTCTCTCTCTCCTCTCTCTCTCTCTCTCTCCTCTCTCTCTCTCCTCCTCTCCCCCAAATCACCCCGATTCATTAGAGCAAACAACAGCATTATCACCACCGCCTTTATTCTCATCACAGCAGCAGCATCCTGATAAACAACAATGATTCCTGCACTTCCAACACCACCTCGCTAATTGTCACAATGACCTAAAAACGTGGGGCGAAACGCACGTGCCCTGGAAAGCGGGTGGCAGAAGAGTTAAGGGTGATAAAATTATGGTCTGTCTGCACTAATAAGACCGCTCAATTGGCCCGGCTCCCTTCACCTGTAAGCGTCTCTCCTAGCTACACTAGCAGGGAGAATGGGGATGTGGGGGTGGGGGGTGGGGGGGGCAGCTACTGGAATTTGTAGAGTAGAGGAAAGGTGTTTGCTAAAAAGATAAAAACAGCCATCTCGAAAGGAGGGGGTTTTTTTTAATGATTGGCTGATTCAAATATTGCTGAAGTGATTTTCCATCTTCTACTTTTTTACACATGTACAGGTGAAGATAGAGTCTTCTTGATAAAATTATGAATGGGGTTTTAGTGCACAACAACCCTCGGCAAATATCAAGGGAAAAAAAGAAATGTGTTCCTCATAAAAAACCAAACCCAAACAAACAAGTGTAGCCGCTCTTCATTCCAACTAAAATCTAGCTAAACAGCTGCTGGCAGAAACAGGGAAAAGACATTTATCACAGACACAGTCTGAATGTTCGCAGGTGTTTGAAAGAAGATGTTTTCTAAAGAATGAAAGGAGAATAACAAGGGATATGTCCTTGGGTTAATTCTAAAAGAAAAACATCTCTGGAAAATTCTGAAAGAAAGAAAAAAAGAGTAACTCATTCATATGCAAATGTTGAATAACACCCAAGAACTGGTCCGTGGTTCTTTGTTAGGTGAAGCACTCTTCCTGGTGACAGTAGCCCAAGTTCCAATCCAGACAAGATGTTGTCATGGGAATCTAATACAGTTAGTTTATCACAAGATTGCCTGTCTTTTAACAAGTCTACTCATTTCGATTCTTGCATTGATTATAAAAAATAATATATATACCTATCACCCGTAGGTCTTTCATGTTCACGTATACATTATACAGGCCCGCATACTCACACACTACAAAAAAAATATGCATGCACATAGTTTTTCATAAAGGTGTGAGCGCACGCCACACGCACGCACACACACACACACACACACACACATACACACACACACATCACATCACACACACATCACACACACACACACACACACACACCACACACACACACATACACACACACATCACACACACACACACACACACACACACCCCACACACACACACACACACACACACACACACACACACACACACACACACAATGCACACACTTGCATAAACGCACAGACACAGCACCAAAAGTTGTGAGCTACATCACTTGTCCATTACAGGTACAACCCTGCTGAACCCCAAGAAATGGTAACAATTCAATCAGGCATCTCAGGGCATTAACAGCTCGCTGCCTGAGCGCTAATGGGATTGTTTGTGCATATTTCTCCTGTGCAGTCGCGAATCCTAGACAGCCAGAAAAGATGACAAAAGAATCGCAGTAGCGTGGGTGTGTGTGTGTGTGTGTGTGTGTGTGTGTGTGTGTGTGTGTGTGTGTGTGTGTGTGTGTGTGTGTGTGTGTGTGTGTGTGTGTTTAGGCTTCCCAGAGTCAGTTCGACAGAGAGAAAACCAAAATAAAATGTACTACATGGTCTAGGAACAAGAAGAACACTTCACTCATTAAAAAAAAAAGGAAATTAAGATACGTCGACCATGCACTAGGAAACAAAGACACTGCCCTCAGAAAGATTCGTCTTTCAAATCAAGACCGAGACAAAAACAAAAGGGCAGACCAATAGCCTCTCTCACGGGCATCATCATCAAACCCAGTGGCATGAGAATCCATGAAGTCAGCAGGGCCAGTGAAGACAGGAACAAATTTAATGAAAAGCGGGTCAATGACACTTCATCAGGTGATACCGACAGGTACGCTGCATCAGGTCATACCGACAGGTGGGTTGCAGAGTGGAAGAATGCCAGAAATAAGCAAGAACGCTATGTAATGGCTATCAACAACCCAGAAACACAGACAGATCGGTAAGCACGTGTCCTTGTTGCTGACTGTCCTGCAGGCAAGCAGATGATAGATAGCCTATGGTAACAAAAGAATCGAAGCAGCTGAGTGTGTGTGTGTGTGTGTGTGTGTGTGTGTGTGTGTGTGTGTGTGTGTGTGTGTGTGTGTGTGTGTGTGTGTGTGTGTGTGTGTGTGTGTGTGTGTGTGTGTGTGTGTGTGTGTGTGCGCGCGCGCGCGCACGCGCGTAAAAAAATATATAATGTGTATATCCATACCATTAGTATATCTATAGTAAAATGTTTATATCATGCATACTATATATATGTATACATATATATATATACATATATATATATATATATATCTGTGTGTATGTATATATGCGTGTGTGCATGCATGTGTGCATCCATGTCTACAGACATATTAACACACACGCACAAATGTGTTTTACACTGGGACACTACAAAAACTATAAGAATTGACAAAACATTGCTTGGAAAACTTCCAACAGAGTGGTCCGAAAAAAACTGAAACCAAACAAGAATAAAAGTGACAGGCAAAATGTAGACCTTGAGAGAATGAAAAATAGAAACTTCTAGCCCTGAATTACCGCACAATGGGGTTACTACTTCTATCTTAAGTGCCCCTGATGTGCCCATGGGCACAATGAGAGAAAAACAGAAAGATACCGAAAAATGGAGGACGAAAAGAGAGAGAGAGAGAGAGAGAGAGAGAGAGAGAGAGAGAGAGAGAGAGAGAGAGAGAGAGAGAGAGAGAGAGAGAGAGAGACAGACAGACAGAACAGAACAGACAGACAGAGAAGACAGAAGACAGACAGAGAGACAGAGAGACAGAGATACAGAGACAGAGAGATTAAGGCAAGGAAAGGCACAGACTTCAAGAAAATCACACTTAAATAGGAGTGCATGACTAACAAAACATGTAGAAACACATGTACATAAATAATAAAAAATCATGTTGCACTGATAACTGCCCCAACAGCAAGGAAACCCAGGACGAATGACCCGCACACACACCGAAGGGTAGGTGCCCTGTCAGCAGGGCAAGTTGTTGCCGGTGATATATGACAGTGCTCCCCCCATCAATAACAGACCCCAATTTGCCTGGCTCCCTTCCGCGTTCCTTTCCAGCCCAGCTGGAGAAAGCCAGTCATTCGGTGATGGCAATAATACCATGGTTGTTACCTCAGTAGCGTGTTCCTGGGTGAGTTAGTGTGTCCTTTGAGTTCTAGACACCTGCGTGAGCTTACACAGGTAGGTGAACACACGCGCATGCATGCATGCATATGCGCACGTGTTCTTTCACATCATGAAATGCACATTCTTTCAACAGCAATCCGTTAAAACCGTATATAGATCTTAACAAATTGCCGGGATACACCCATATCTTGTTAACGTACCACACGACCCGCGCAACATTACTTCTTGTCCTGCCTAAAGGTAAAGGTGTCCCATAACCTTTGTGGTCGTAGGGGAGCGAAGCATCAGAGACCTCAGCTTCTCTAGGGGCCAGCATATCGAGGGCGGCGCCCATCTCCTCTCCCTCGCTGCTTTACCTTCCCTGAACCCTAAAGAGGGTAGGTACCCATTTACAGCTGGGTGAACTGGGGGGACTGTACTGAAGCCAAGGCGTGCAAACGGTCACCAATCCAACTGGTAACTACGCTCGGCGCTGCATTGGCTTGGGGCAAGCGAGTGCTCTGACCACTGAGAAGACTCTGTGTCTTCTTTGAATGAAGTCTGTGTTTAATCAAAGAATTCTCTCCTCTCTCTCTCTCTCTCTCTCTCTCTCTCTCTCTCTCTCTCTCTCTCTCTCTCTCTCTCTCTCTCTCTCTCTCTCTCTCTCTCTCTAACTCCACTCTCAACAGTTCCAACGTTCCAGAAGGAAGGGCTTCAGTGACCCAGATACAAACCTGAAAACGAATCACGTGCACAGACCAGCTGGCAGACAGTCAGCTCCAGGTGATACACCATCTGCCCTCTACTGCCTCCTGCCTCTTCTACCTCCCCCTCCTTTACACACACGCACATGCACACGCGCACATACATGCACACACACTCACAGACATATACACATACACACACGCACACACACACACACGTACACACACAAACACACACACTCACAGACATACAGACATACACAGACATACATACACACACTAAACACACACACACAATTACACACACACGCACACACACATACACAACATACTACACACAAACTAACACAACACACAAACACACACACACACACACACACACACACACACACACACACACACACTAAACACACCCCTTCTGCTCTCTTGAATTTCCATATTTTCCTTCCGTGCTGGTGTAGCCTCACGCACACTAACCAAAAAAAAAAACACCCAGGCGGGAAGTAAATGTAACTTGTCAATTATTTCAGTGCTTCAGCAGGATGCTAGCAGCTACAGCCTCTCATGCCCCCCCCCCCCCCCCCCCACCACCACCACCACCACCACCTCCCCACCCACCCCCAACGGGAAAAAGACTCATTTTCAAGATCCTTTGAACGTGTTCGTTTTCTTTTTTTCTCTAAGTAATAACAATCGGCACTGAATCGAACATGCACACGTACGGGGGTACATAATTATGCGTGCCAAAATGTACAGAGATACTACTTCTGCCACTATTACCAACACAACATCAACATGATGATGATGATGATGATGATGAATGATGATGATGATGATGATGATGATGATGATGATGATAAAAAAAAAATATAGTTAATTAAAAATTAAATAAGAAGAATCATAATCATCACCATCATTATCATAATGATGACAATAATGATGGTAACAATCATAGTAATGATGATAATGATAATGCAAAAACAACAGCAACAACAATGATAACATAAGACAACAATGATAATCAAAACAGTTATGATCAGCTCAATTTTTCAAACGGACATTTGCATCAGTACCCAGTCTGACAAAAAATTCTGTCTTTTGCGTGAGACAACCTTGCTGTACATTGGAGAAAAACCAAGTTTTAATAAATTCTTTTCCACAACACTACACAGTGAGTGCTGTGTATCTACATTCTTTTAAAGAGACATGTGACTTTATCGGCTCGGCGTCAGCAAGTGACGGTTAGCTCTTCTCTCTCTCTCTCTCTCTCTCTCTCTCTCCTCTCTCTCTCTCTCCTCTCTCCTCTCTCTCTTCTCCTCTCTCTCTCTCTCTCTCTCTTCCCGCTCTCTCTGGAACGCTCTACCAGGCCTGCTTTGACTCGTGGCCGCCAGTTGAAGAGGTTTTCCTATAACAAGCAAAGCCCATCTTCTCACATCGGGGTAAGCGCCGACTGCACAGTCAGAAATAGCCTTCCCAAACAAGACCGACTCTTAGCAGGCTGAACTCGATCGTTCCCCTGCGGGTTTCAGCTCCAGGAGTGGATTGAACGAACACGGATGCCGACATCGAGGTGAACGACAGGGGACTGCCGAAGATGGAAAGTTACACAGCGTGGAACAATTCCCTTTCTTCCCTCCTTACCTACCTACCTCCAAAGTCAATTAAAGAAAAGGAGGGGGGGGAAAAACAAAGAAAACTTCCATTGAACTCCCTTCCACCTTCCTCCTTTCCCCTGAAGTTTCTTTTTGTTTTCAGTGCTAAAGCCTAACACAGAATTCGATTCTACTTTATAGTATGCGAAGTAACTTTGTCAACCATCACCGATAATTATTTGTTCTGACGTTCTGCGCAATTCAGACGCAAGCCCGAGAGAAAGGAGAATTGACTCATCACCCAGTAAACCCATGCGTGTCCCATTTTTCTTCATTCACGTCAACTTCTAAAACTCCTTCACGACAGTAACTTTTTGCACAACCCTCAACCACCACCACGTCCTCCCTCACCTCTCACCGCGGTTCCAACCACCACCAAACGCACAACCATTACCCCCCCCCCCCCCCTCCCAAGCTGAGGCAGAGCCTTCTCCCAGCCCTGACCTCTACTCTATCTTTCCTTTCTTCCCCGCTGTCCCCAGAACCACCCTCGGGGAGAGGATGATTAGTCTGTTATCGATCCATCATCAGGCCACCGGTGATTGTACCCCGCTGCCACATCTCCTCAAAAATGAAGAAAGAAAGAAAAACAGCAAGGAAGAAGGAAAGAAAAAAAGGCTGGTCTGTGACGGCAGCCGCAGCAGCGGACAGACATAATGGAAGTTGAGTTATTGCTACTTTACAAGACGTTCGCTTGTTGTGTTACTGTCTCTTTTTGTCTTTCTTTCTATTTTTTTTCTTTCTGTTTGTGTGTGTGTAAGGGTAATGTACACGGTGTGTGTTGAGAGAAAGAGAGAGAGAGAGGGAGGGAGAGAGAGAAGAGAGAGAGAGAGAGAGAGAGAGAGTGTGTGTGTGTGTGTGTGTGTGTGTGTGTGTGTGTGTGTGTGTGTGTGTGTGGTGTGTGTGTGTGTGTGTTGTGTACGCACGCGGGCATGGGTCTGCATGATTGTTTTTAGTGCATACACGCAAAGAATCTCTCTCTCTCTCTCTCTCTCTCTCTCTCTCTCTCTCTCTCCTCTCTCTCTCTCTCTCTCTCTCCTCTCTCCTCTCCTCTCTCTCTCTCTCTCTCAGAGGGATGGTTGTAAAAAAGCAAACCAAACCTACATATTTGCTTACGCCATTACCGCCGTTAGGATTTTTTTTATTCGTTCATTTATTTGTTCTCTAAGCCAGTCTATTTCCGTTGGTAGATTTTTCTCTTACAGTATATGATCCCAAGCATAAACACAGCAACAACAACTATGGCAACAACTAGAGCAACAATCATCATCACCAGCATCATCAGCATCATCATCATCATCACCAGCAATCATCATCATCATCATCATCATCATCACCAGCATCATCTAAAAGAAACAGTGGCAGTCTACAGAGGAAAGACTCGGCGATCTGTCTTCCCAGGAGCTAGGCAGGATTGAGGTCAGCTGTGGTCACACTACTAGATCGACAGAGGCAGGAGGTAAAAAAGAAAGATAAAAAAGAAAAGAAGAGGGAAGAAAAGACTAGACAGATGGTCAGCACCCAGAGTTCGCTCCAGCCTGTCTCATCCAATAGTCATCTCGGGAAAGGTCAGAGGCTAATTACACATGCACCCACCAAAGCACACAGAAACACACATCCACCATACTCGAGTGCAAGCGCCACACCAATCTCTCTCTGTCTCTGTCTGTCTGTCTGTCTGTCTGTCTGTCTGTCTGTCCTCTCCCTGTCCTCTCCTCTCCTCTCTCCTCTCTCCTCCTCTCTCTCTCTCCTCTCCTCTCTCTCTCTCTCTCTCTCTCTCTCTCTCTCAGGAATATACAAATCTTGCCTGCTTAAGTTCTGTACAGACCTGTTTATTCAAAGCTAACAAGGAAAAAACCCTCTTCCAAAACATTAAAAACAAAGAAGCTCTAAACGAAAGCAAACCCAAACAAATGAAAATAATACTAAAAACAAAAAAACAACAACAAAAGGTCTTAGGACATCAAAACAAATGACCCACACAGATGGAACATCTGCAAACATCCCAGCGTGTCTCTCTCTGTATCACTTATTTATCAACTGCCGTGTCTTCAAACCTTGAGCTAGCAGCGGCCATTACTTCTCCCAATGTTGCTGGAAGCCAAAGCCTGTCGTTTACAAGACGAAACGTGGTGGCGAATCGATATATAAACTCCTTTTCTCCCGATTTCTCTTCTCTTTATTTAACCACCACCCCCCCCCACCACACACCAACACACACACACACACACATACACACACACACACCACTCCACCTCATCTACCCTGACCCCTCTCTCTTCCCACAACCCCGTCCCCTCCCCAACCACCATGTACACCCCACCCCCAGACGGCTTGCGCTTCCTCCTATGTTTTTTTTTTTACTTTTATTCTTTTTTTTCGCTTTTTAAAGTATGTTTCATGTTCGTTTATTCGAACGCAAGCTTTACTGAAGAACTCACACACAGGTAATTTCGAACATGCTGGAAATGGCATCTTCACATGATGGAAAGAAAACACACACTCGTGGCCTCGCAGACGTTGTTCTGCTAACTATCATCATCTGTACCCGAAACTTTTTTTTTCAGTTACTCGCCAACAAAGAAAGAAAAGAAAGAAAAGAAAGAAAGAAGAAAGAAAAAAGAAAGAAAGGATGCGTGCATGCATGCGTGCATCCGTTTGCGCGCGAAGGAGGGGGGGCGCGCGCGCGCGCGCGTGTGTGTGTATGGGAGAGAGACAACAGAGAGAGGGGCATTAAAGTAAGAGTTATAGCTAATATAATATATCATCACGCTATCTATCTTATGCATAAATACCCGATCAAATAAGCAATAAACAGAATATGCATTGTTTTTACAGCTCTTGGAAATTCGGTTCCTTCTTTTCTGCTGTTGCTGCATACTTCTGATCAAGCTCACACATACACACACGCGCGCGCAGCACGCACCACGCGCGGTACACAACATACGCTCGTGCATACATGTAGATGATAGAGATAGATAGATAATAGATAGATAATAGATAGATGATAGATAGAAAATAATAGACAACAGCACAACAGACAACACGACAACAACAGACGACAGACAGACGCGTACAACAACGACCAGACAACGAGACAGAAGACAGACAGAGACAGACAGACAGAAGATAGACAGACAGACAGACAGACAGACAGATAGATAGATAGATAGATAGATAGATAGATAGATAGATAGATAGATAGATAGATAGATAGAAGTAATGGAAATATATATATTAATGTATATATATGTATGTATATACATGTGTGTGTGTGTGTGTCCTTTGCCTTTCTCTTTCTAAACACACTCCAAACTAACCTACTTGCTTCTCGCTTCAACACATCAGTTGGTACAGTAGTCAGCAGCTCTGAGATAGAAGTATGAGATTATCAGATAAAAAGCGTGATAAGTATTTCTATAGTACCATAAGGCTTATGTATGTATACATGGTAGTGTGTGTTGTGTTGTGTGTGTTTGTGTGTCTGTGTACGCGCACTTGTGTGTGTGTGTGGGGGGGGTATGTATGTATGTATGTATGTTGTATGTAGATGTATGTATGTATGTATGTATGTATGTATGTAGTGTTGAAAGTATGTATGTATGTGTGTGTGTGTGAGGGAGGGAGAGGAAGAGAGAGAGAGAGAGAGAGAGAGAGAGAGAGAGAGAGAGAGAGAGAGAGAGAGAGAGAGAGAGAGAGAGAGAGAGAGAGAGAGAAGAAGACAGACAGACAGACAGACAGACAGACAGAGTGAGAGAGACAGTCAGACAGCGAGATAGACAGACAGACAGAGAGAATAAGAGACAGAGACAGACAGACGACAGACAGACAGAAGACAGACAGACAGACAGACAGACGGAGGACATCTTAATAAGGAGGAACATACAGACAAAAATGCTAGTTCCAAATGAGAGGAGATTCAAAGAAGGTTCAAGCGAGGGGTGTGTAGAGGGATGGGGTCGGAGTTGGGCGCTCTTTGCTGTGCACTCTGTCTCCTTCAAACCAGCCCCCCGTCCTCTTTTCCTTTTGTCTTTCCACCACATTTGTGTGAGGGGTGGAGAAAGGGAAAAGGGGGAAAAAATCCCTTGGCAACAAAATGAAGGAGTCGGGAGACAAGGAACGGAAGGGAAAGAGGGAGGGAGGGCAAAGAGATTGGGGTGGGATGGGGTAGTAGAGGGGTGAGACTGTGGCAACAGTCTTGTGACCTGTCATTTCTCCTAATCACATGCTGGCGCTAACTTCCACCTGCTGAAGAAACAAAACCACATCTCTGTAGCCGTTGATGAAGCCACTCCGGCACCCACAGGGGAGTTTGATGGGGAAGAACAGCGGGGGGGGGGGGGGGGGGGGGGTAACCAGTAGTGTTAAAGGACGGGGAAGTGATTGTGCTGCTTTTTGGTTTCATCATATCGATCTTTATGCTGGGTGTCTTTCCAAATCTCAGCATCTCTCTCATCAGTGCTAAGGAGGTGAGGTGAGGGGGGGGGGTGAAGAAGAGTGCAAAGGAAGTGGGGGGGGGGTGTGGAGATGGGGAAAGCAGTAGGGGAGGGGATTAGAAAAAGCTGTGGAAGTGGGTAAAAAAAATTTCCTCGTGTTCCGTTCAGCAGTATGTGCCATCTGGGTTTCCGGTCTGTTGAAATTTAGTGCGCCAACCCCCCTACCCCTTTCCCCCATCTCTTTCTCCTTCACCACCTTAATCGAGGTTCATTGATACGTTCATGCATTCACATTGTACACATAATTCAGGTAACCTTAAGAGTTGTGGCAGGACTGGCATAACGTCAAAGAAGAATACTGATGACGTTAAACGCGATAAGTATTTGAAAACTAAGACACTTATCATCATCACCACATCATCATCATCATATATCATCATCACCATCTCATCACCATCAGACCAAACCTCTAACAACTTTAATTCTTTCATTCTTATAATTATTGTTTGTTCTCATCTCTCTCTCTCTCTCTCTCTCTCTCTCTCTCTCTCTCTCTCTCTCTCTCTCTCTCTCTCCCCCTCTCTCTCTCTCTCTCTCTCTCTCTCCTCCTCCCCCTCCTCCTCCTCTATGTTCCTCTGTATCTCTGCATCTGTCTGTATCTCTTACTCCTTCCCAGGTAGATCTATGTGTGTTTGTGTGTATGTGTGTGTGTCCACGCGCGCGCGTGTGCGCTTACACTCCCTCTCTTCACTTTCTTCCCCTTCTTTCCACACACAACGTATTCAAATGCTTATTTGTATTTTCCATCGCCCCGGCCACGAAAACCCCAGCGACAGAAAATAATGTCTTCACATGATGATGGAAAGAAAACAGCCTTTGGCAGAATGTATCACAGTATTTTACCCCCATTCTATTTTGGAAACTTGTCAACCAGAACAAACCTGAATCTGAATGTGAAAATCTGAAGGGCACAAAAACAAATATCACGAAATTGTCTCGTGAATATATCAGGCAGAAAAACACTCCCAGAGGCACTGTCCATCTTGTTTTGTCCTCCTGTACCAGAAACGTACAGGTCATGTATCTTTTCATTAGCTTTCCTCAAGGGAAGAATATCAACAGTATGTTTCGGTTTACACTACGTAAGAGAGCCATACATCTTCCTCATCTTTCTTGGCTGTCCACTAGGGACAGACTTAAAGTACATTTCTGGACAGTCTTAAAGTACATTCCCTGTCATCCACACCAAAGAAAACGTGGGGATTCCCAGTCTTGAATAACTCTTCGGTTCTATACAAATGATTGCAGATAAGTTACCTTTCCTCACGAAGATAAGAAACTTTTTTTCTGAAGTAAATGTGAAACAGGCTCTGCCAGATTACAAATTATGATTATTATCCAGTACCATAAGTGGTCTCTGTCTTATTTATACATTCTATAAAAACTCTAAATGTCCTGGAGAAATCTAACCACAACCACAAGTAAAGCA